>CM074740.1:13162526-13762526 GCA_037367245.1 Phrynocephalus guinanensis | reverse complement strand
TGAGTCCCCCCCAATGATATAGTTTAACTGTAAGCTTTTGCTGAATCTGCCGTTTCATGGTTTATAACGCTAGGATTATGCTTCACATTTTGTGTTTCTGTGGTGTGCTGTTGTGCATCCACTTTCAGTGTCTTGTGTCAGAAACATTGTGTATGCTTAACTAAACAAGATCCACTTAAGAACATACATAAGAACATAAGAAGAGTCATGCTGGATCAGGCCAAAGGCCCATCTAGTCCACCTTTCTGTATCTCACAGTGGCCCCACCAGATGCGTTTGGGAGTGCAGGAGACTAGATCTCTGTCTCCTGATACCACTCCCCTACATCTGGCCCTTGAAGTACCCTGGTTTTAAGCCTGGAGATTACACATCTCCATCATGGTTTGTAACCTCCAGGAATCTGTCCAATCCCCTTTTGAAGGCATCCAGGCCAGATGGCATCACCACATCCTGTGGCAGGGAGTTCCATAGACTAACAACGTGCTGGGTGAAAAAAATATTTTCTTTTGTCTGTTCTTACTCTCCCAGCCCTCAATTTGAGTGTATGTCCCCTAGTTCTGGTATTTGGTGAGAGGGAGAAGAGCTTCCCTCTATCCACTTTACTCATGCCCTGCATTATTTTGTACGTCTCAATCATATCCCCCCTCAGGCACCTTTTTTCCAGACTAAAGAGCCCCAAATGTTTTAGCCTTTCCTCATAAGGGAGGTGCCCCAGCCCAGTAATCATTTTAGTCGCTCTCTTCTGCACCTTTTCCAGTTCCACTATGTCTTTCTTGAGATGCGGTGACCAGAATTGTACACAATACTCCAGGTGCGACCTTACTATTGTTTTGTATAATAGCATTATAATGTTGGCTGTTTTATTTTCAATCCCCTTTTTGATAATCCCTAGCATGGAATTGGCTTTCTTCACCGCTGCCACACATTGGGGAGACACCTTCATGGAGCTGTCCACCAACACCCCAAGATCTCTTTCCTGATCTGTCACTGATAACTCAGAGCCCATGAGTTGATAGATAAAATTTTGATTTTTTGCCCCAATATGCATTACTTTACATTTGGCTACATTAAAACGCATTTGCCATTTCGTAGCCCATTCCCCCAGTTTGGAGAGATCCTTCTGGAGCTCTTCACAATCTTCTCTTGTTTTTACCACACGGAAAAGTTTTGTGTCATCTGCAAACTTGGCCACCTCACTGCTTATCCCTGTCGCCAGGTCATTTATGAACATATTGAAAAGCACTGGTCCCAGGACAGATCCCTGGGGCACACCGTTTTTCACCTCTGTCCATTGTGAAAATTTCCCATTGACACCTACTCTTTGTTTCCTGGATCTCAACCAGTTCTCAATCCATAAGAGGACCTGCCCTCTTATCCCCTGACTGTGCAATTTTCTCAGCAGCCTCTGGAGAGGGACTGTGTCAAAAGCCTTTTGAAAAACCAGATAGACTATATCCACCGGTTCACCCAAATCTACATGCCTGTTGACCTTTTCAAAAAATTCTAAAAGATTTGTCAGACAAGACTTACCCTTGCAGAAGCCATGCTGATTTTCTCTCAGCAAGGTTTGTTCTTCTATGTGTTTTAAGATTTTCTCTTGGATGAGGCTTTCCACCATCTTCCCTGGGACAGATGTAAGGCTAACTGGCCTGTAGTTTCCCGGGTCCCCACTCCTTCCTTTTTTAAAAATTGGTGTGACATCTGCTATCCTCCATTCCCACTGCACTGTGGCCGTTTTAAGAGACAAGTTGCATATTACCGTTAAGAGATCTGCAATTTCATTTCTCAGTTCCCTAATTACCCTTGGATGGATGCCATCTGGGCCTGGTGACTTGTTAATATTCAATTTATCAATTAGTCCTAAAACATCCTCTCTTTTAACCTGTATTTGATTTAATTCTTTAGTCAAGAGGGGCCGTTCAGGCAGCGGAATCTGCTCAAGGTCTTCTGTCTTGAAGACAGAAGCAAAGAACTCATTTAATTTCTCTGCAATTTCCAAGTCCTCCTTAATCTCCCCTTTTCCTCCCTCACCATCCAGACGGCCAACTGGTTCTCTGGCAGGTTTTCTACTTCTAACATATTTAAAGAAGCTTTTATTATTCTGAAGAGATTGGATTCTTCCAACCTTCCCCTTCAATTTCTTTCACTTGTGTTGCTGTGTTCAAAAAAAACAGTCGAACGGCAAAACGTGGACTTTAGAAATATTTTCAATGCATTATTTTGAGTGATGTGGATTTCCAAGTCCACATAAATAATACACAAATTATGCTTGAATCTTCTAAATCCGTAATGGTACACTGGTGGTGCTTAATTTTAAAATGACATATTGCTGATCTCACATTAAGAACATTCACACGTGTGGGCGGAACACATAGTGTAAAATAACTTTGAATGTACAGTACTTTTCATCACATCTGAAAGTTAAGACCCGCAGAGATAAGCCAGAATGATGATCTGGATCTATTTTCAAGGTCTCTCTGTGGCATATTAGTCATAATAAAGTTCCACTCACTATGGCCTGGTAATATTGCACTTGTACAAAACTGTGAGCATTGATTCCTCAGGGCATTGTTTCCAATGTAACTTTTTGATCACTCAGAGCTGAATGCTGTAAAACCATGATAACCCTATGGAGTATGTTAGGGACAGCAACTTGGCTCAGTAAATTCCATAACCTGAGTAGATATAAAAGGCAGCCATGTTGGTGCTTGAGCATTAAAAAAAAATCCACAGCTAGGGAATGCCTTTACTCACACCGCTTAGCCTGAAAAACAAGGCTCAGGACTTGGAGACCTGCATATTTCCCTTAAATTTTAGTTATTCCTAACACAGGTGTTGCTGCCTCCCATGGGATAGCTTGAGACGATTTTGACTAGACCTATGCAAGACTTTTCCACACTGGTTTCCTCTGTCCTCTTTTCCCTTTTGGTGCCCATTATTGGCAAGCGGGGAGCAAACCTATATACAGTGGTACCTTGTATAAAGGAATTAATTCGTTCCAAATGAAATTATGTTAAGCAAATGTTCCTTTATACAAATTTCCCATAGGAATGCATTGAAAACGGAGTAATCCCATTTTTATGTTGTACGGATCCTCCCCATAGTCGATTCTGTTAAGCAATTTTCCCCTCTCTCCGGAATTTTTTATGTTGTACAGATTTTATGTTATATAAACTGTTTGTTATACAAGGGTCCACTGTAGATGCTGCTATATAGTTGGTGTGTTGCATCCAACTTCCCCAGCATGCGTCTCCAGCAGCTGGAACGCAGTATGGGCTAACTGTGCTGTGGGGGGAGTACCAACCGGGAGCTCAGGACCCCAAAACCAGGACGGATCCAGTCCGCATTAGTTATTGTGGCGTTCCCAGGGTGTGATCTGCCCTACTGGTGCCCCAGGACACCTCAAGCATCCCAAAGGAGACAGGCAGGGATGCGAGCGGCTCCGTGTTTCCGACCCTTTGAGTCCCTCTCCGTCCTGCGAGCATCCCTCCCCCCACCACTACCACCACGGAGGGCGAAACAAGGAAGCACCGCCGCCTCTCCTGCCTCCTTCCTTGACCATTTCCCTCTATTCGCAGTCACGGCGAAACGAAGCGCCTCAATGCTTGCAGGGGGTGGGTCGGTGGCGTTCGCTCCCTGGACCCCCCCCCAAAGGAGGTGGGGGCGAAGGCGGAGAAGGGGGAGGGAAGATACCGCGCTGGGTTGCCAGAGATGGTTGCCTGCTTTAAAAGAAGGAGAAAAAAAGAGAGATGTATCTATACGTTATCCATGCGCGCTTTCCACAGCAAGCTCTGCGAAGCCGGTGAGTCTTTTGGGGGGGGGGGCGGAGGGGGGGCGCCTCTTCTTGAGAACCAGCTCTTTTGTTGAGGTGGGGGAGGGGAGGCGGCAATTCCCCCCCCCTAAAAAAAAGAAGCAGCAGCAGCAGAGGATGGATGTCACCCGTCATTGGTGGCGTCGCCTTTTCCCTTGGGAGGCAAACGGTGGTCCAAGAGAAAAAAACCCGTTTGGCTTGGGTGGAAGGCGGGGGGGGGGGAGTGGCCGAGAGCCTGGGACACCTCACCCTCCCCTCAGCGCCATGCAAAGCAAACTATCCCTCGGGATTGCTTCGCTCCCCCTTTTAAAAAAGGGTGGGAGGGAAGCCCCAAACTGGGTGTGGGGGAAACGGCTGCAAGCACTAAAGCAGGAGGAAGGACTGCTAATCTGGCTGAGTATCTGTCGTCCCCCCTCCCCTCCCCTCCCCCCCCCCTCCCCGCCGCCGCCAGCCGCCAACAGTCTTAATGCCTGCTGAAGAAGAACAGGATGGTGATTATCCATTAGTATTATTTTAAACCGGCTTCGTCTCTCCCCTCCTTCTAACCGCTCGTGTTTCAAATCGCTTAGTCTCACGTCCTACCCTTAGCCTCGGTGTCTGCTTTCTTCTTTGGCTGGGATGTTTGGAAGGTAAGGGAACCAAGCGGGCGCTTTAGCTGTCACATTTTCTTTCCTTAGGTCTCTCTCTCTCTCTCTCTCTCTCTCTCCTTGCAGTCTTCTTCCTTCCTTCCTTCCTTCCTTCCTAGATGTTTCTTGGAGGCTAGTTCGAAGCTTGCAAATATTTTTTAAAAAGGGAAGGGGGCGTCGCTGAAGAGAGGAAAACCAACCGCCCAACAAAGCCCAAACCTAACGTGGGTTTTTTTTAAAATTTAATTTTTAAATTAATTGATTGATTAATTGATGGATTATGCCCATGGTCTCCTCCTCAAGTGTGCCCTGTCCTAAGGCAACACCACCTTTTGGAAGTTACTTTTGTTTGCAGAGTTCTCGTGGAGGCTCCTCAGGGCGAAAGAGGCATTACATGCCCAGTGGTCCGCTTTCTCTTTTCATTCCGGTCCTTTTGAACTGAGGGGTGCAGGGGTGGGAGCAGCTGCATATCCCTCTTTCTACCTTGTGGGTAGGTTATGGGCATTTTATCTCTCCCTTGTCTTGCTTTGATGCCTCTCCTGGAGTACTGATGCTTTTTTGATAGTACAAGGAATCTGTTAAAAAACAACCCCAAAACAGCTCACCCTACACTTCCCAATCCTACACCTTTTAAATTCAAAGTATGTGTTATATTTATTTTTTTACTGTTGTAATTGAATTAGGAATGTTTAAGTGATTCATTGGAATCAACACCACTGTGAATTAGGTTGCACTTCAGGGTGCCCACGGAAATCCGTGGGACAGCTTAGTGCATTGTCAGTAGTTGGTGGATTTGTTGAGGTTTACAGCCCAGTCCTGTTATATTTTATTGATGACCTTAACTGGATTCACAGGAGCACAACTTATGTCACATGGATATCTTCAGCTAGGTTGGAGTCTGATAGGTTGACATAGTGACTTTATAAATTTTTTAGTGAATAATGTGTCTTTGCTTGTGCCTCCTCCCTCTTTCATTCACATTAATGGCAGCAAAAGAAAAAAAAGTAATTCCGAAGAATGGAGAAAGCGTAGACCAATATCATTGTTTCCACTCTATGAGATCAGTATGCGGGTCAAGCGTCGTCATTCTGCCAGAGAAGAATATGCAAAGGTCTCCTTTGCAGTTTCTAGGAGTACTGTATTTTGGTTCAGGCTTAGTATCACAAAATGCTACAAAACTATAGTGGAACAAAGAATTGTTCCCGTAGTTCCTGAATACTTTTATCAAGTGAAGAACAGGTTATTACATTTTGGAAATGCTTTCTTCTCGGATATACTAAGAATCAAAACACTTGGCTTTTTTGGGGGGAGGAGAAATGCCATATTTGTATAAGCCATGCAAAGACACAAAGCATTCATAAATGTTCAGGCAGAGTATGCAAAGGGAATATAGTAGAGTTTTACAGTCTGCAGTAGAATAGAAGGATGAAACAGCTAGAACAAAAGAGTAAATGTATTTGGATGTATTATACATTTTGACCATTTAAAACATGGTGTTTTCAAAAACTCTGCGGTTTTAATAAATGTGTGGTCCTGAAATCTTATTAGGTGTGTTGCCATATGGTGTTAGGTATCGTAAAATGTTGGTATATAGTTTCAGAGACTATATGGTAAAATGTTGGTATATACTAAGCTGTAATTTCATCATGGGGTTATAATGATATATTTAAGCTATCTTCTCCCAGTTTATTTCATTACTTGACAGGCAATTTTAATAAAATGCAACGTTAAAATTTCTACCTAGAAGGAGTATATATTGTATGCATATGTAAGCAAATGTATTCTTTTTATATGAATACATAATCTCTCTCTTTCTAAAATGGGGGAAATTGGCTATGTTGAAATCCTTAATTGAAGAGTGAGCATGGAATGTATCTCAGGAATCTATAGTCATACCCTAACAAAGCTTTTATTAATTAGGAATTCAACTTTCAGGTATTAATGTGTTCAAGTTCTTAAATAAATACAGCTTGCTTATTTATGATGGCATCAGTTTATATATCCAGTGGACATACTGCTTGCAAACAAGGTCACCACTTGTTGCCCTGGTCAGTAGTCTAACACAAATGTATTTTAAAGATGCTTAGTTCCTTTGTCACTCTTGAAAAGTAGCTAATCATACACAGAATTGTTCTGTTGAACAATTTCTGTGTTACAATTCCCTTTGTATTTCCAGAAAGATTGGTTAAAATTATTATAAATAAGTAATAGTCAAATAAGTTATGGAAACTATTGTTTATTCAAGATTTCATTCAATAAATTCTCATTTGCATGGTTTAATGGTATTTTGGCTTTAACATCTTAGAATATCTTCAACAGATGAAACATCAGCAAATATTAAGGCAAGTGACTGTACACAAAGGAGAATTTCTTTATTATAGAATACTTGATTACCAATGTCAGTCTTGTTTAGATTATGCTTGCCTTGGACTTGAGCATTTTGATCTCAACTTAAACATTACAGGAATAATTTAAGCATTTATAATTGGTTGGTCTACTGACAGTAGAACTGTGGACGGTAGAATTAACTGGTGCTCACGTGTGATTCTTTCCCAATCATGTCCTGATAGTCTTGAAACAGAAGGTCAAAGAAAGAACTGACCTGGCATATAATATTGTTTTTAACGAGATTACCTCTCCTTTAGGATTTTCATTACCTCCTATGCTGGCATATACGGCATTTCCAAAATGTCATAATTTGTTTATGTATAAGAAGTTTAAGTTGCAAGAAAATCGGGTTCTTGGAAGACTGAGAAAGTGGTGTGGTTTTTAATTTAAACTGGTATGTTACATTTGAACCAGAGTAGGCTTCTTTCTTTCCACGTTACTGTTACCATAAATAAATATATGTCTGTTTTTAAAAATTATCTAATTTAATATCAGGAGAAAAGGAAAGGAAAAGGTGACAGCTGGCAGGTTTCAATGGCTTTCCCCAGCCCCATAAGTGATGATAGATATAAGCTAAGCTCATAAAAACCAGGGGAGTTGATTTTGGTTCAACACTTGAAATAGTTTAATAGTGTAAGAATGCACTAGATCATGGATTTGGAAGGCTGTGTTTAATTGAGGAGCAATGTAATGATTCTGAGCAAGGGAATGAAGACAAGTAAGCTGATGCGGGAACATCCCAAAATTTCAGCAGCAACATCACTACCACCACCTCCCCAGGTTGGACCACAGGGCATCCTAGATTAAACAAACATCTATGGCTTTCTATTCTTATTTGTATAGTAAGGTAGTGAAACAGTACAGATTGATAGGAAGGGTCTAAGACAAGAGAAAATAAGGTTTATGCAGGATCATGATCTGAAGACATCAAAGTGGATAGAGGGATTTACCAACAGAACCCGGGATGATTTGAAATAAATGGTCAAGGATGTCCCTGATGACCAGTTGGTCAGCAATATCAGAGGCAAGTTGATGCAGAACCCTAAATTATACTGTTGATATGAACAAAGCAGGAATGTTGATTTTTGTTTTGTTTTGTTTGTTTGTTTTGGCATTGAATAGTTAGATCCTTTACAGTAATACTAAAACAGTTTCCTGAGTTCAGCTTCTTTAATTTTCTGGGGTTTTTTCCCCTCTAGTTGCCTCCTGTTTAACAGACCAGAGTTTAAAATTGATTAGATTTTGTAAGCCTCAGGTCTGCCCAGCTCAGCTGTAACACTGATGATCTCTTCTTGTGAGGTGAAGTGATTGGCTTGGAGGACTGTGAAATTTATTAGATGATTGCAGGGTTAAAACTAGTGAGGGGACCGGTGTGCTTGCACAAGAGATTTGCAAATTTGGGTAGGGAGATGTAGCCTGAAAAACCAGGAGACATACAGTAATGTATTTTAAAATCACTAACTAGCTTCTTTGCATGCATATGCGGGGGGGGGGGGGAACCTTAACCTTTACCTAACTAGCTTCTTATGTTTGTGTTTTCCTTTTGCTGCAAATTGGGTTTTTCCATTGTGCATGCAAATGCCTTGGCTGTGAATGTAGTTAAGTGTGTGTGTGTGTGTGTGTGTGTGTGTGTCTGTCTGTCTGTCTGTCTGTCTGTCTGTCTGTCTGTCTGTCTGTCAGTCTATTTCTGCTGGAGTTTTCTATATATAATTATTTAAACCTACTCATTAAATTACTCATTAAAATCACCCCGTTTCATGTAACACTACAAAGCTAGACTGAAGATGCAGCTATTACATTTTAATAATAGAATTCTACTAAGATCTCAAGTTTTAACTAAGGTTGGCTAATAGTAGGATAGGAAAGATTTCATATCTCCAGATACAGGGTCCCTGTTGCTCACAGTTAAAACATGTCGTAGGGCTGTTCCATCTATTTTCCTTAACCAATTGCTGTGATAGGGGAGAAACAGTGGGAAAATACAGGAGAGCTGTACCCTATGGACCTGCCAGAGGCAGAATAATTTGCTAGTAAAAACGATGCATGGAATAATTGGCTCTCCAAAACACACATTAAAAATTATTAAAATAGTTTCAAAATAAATTTGGGGAGAATAAAACAAGGAAGCTGTAATCCAGAGATTCTTATGAGCATGTAAAACTCCACCTATGCTGGTGCTTCGTGATGCCCAGTGGTGTTCGTTTTTGTAGCGCTAACTACCAACTAATGAGGGAGGGATGAGGGGTCGACAGATGTTAGGAGCAGCCAATAGTAAAACCACTTAATTAATAGAAGCTTCTGAATGTCACAACAGGAGTTTCTCTCATCTTTGGGAGGGTAGAAATTAGCCTGCTTTGTTGCATGTTTCATTTTCAGGACTCGTACATGGGATTCCTTTGAGGTCTGATTCCAGAAACCTGAAGAGACTACACTGGCCACCGCATTGTAATATTGTCATGCTTTTGGCTCTAATTACAGGATATCTCTAATCTCTTTTCCTGGAGCTGGTGTTTTATCAGATGTAAGGAACCAGTCCAGTGTCCCATGTTGTGTTCTCACGATGCCTCTCACAAATACTGCTTTACTAAGGGGAGTTTTCTGCATGGTCCCAATAACCAGTCCCCACATGGTCAGAAGTGTTGCAAACAAGTTGCCAACCTGGATTGTTACGACTTATTTGTTTATTCTGTACGATGTTCATGCCTTGAATTTTTTTGAACTTACATGTACCTCTGAATACTTCCATAATGAAACATTGATCAGATCCACAGGTTCTTTATTAGATGATTTTGCAGTCCTGCATGATTTTGAGGGCTCAGACTAAAGCTGAATTGTATTCTTATATTTGTTGTTTTAGTGGAATATTGTAATAGTCTCTTAAGCATATCATGGCCAAAATCCTATTGCTTAGCATAATAAATCACACTAGAGAAAGCCTATTGAATAAATTGAGGTTGTGTACATCAGCTCCTCCATAGGGTCAATTGATTTAAATGGGCCTACTCAAATTGAGCTTATTATGCTATACAATGAGTCTACTCTGCCCTAAGTAGAATAGACCCATTTGAATCAATGGATCTTATGGAAGAGCTGGCTCACCATTTAGTGGGCCTGCGGTAGTGTCATTTATGTTGAACAAGAGGATTTTGGCCAATACAAGACTGCTTTAACGAAATTGAATCCTTTCTGTACTAGATAAGAAGATTCTTAGCAGTCTTTGTGCACATTGATACTGAGGGAGACATATTAGGGTCTTCCTAACACATTTTCATATAAATAAAGATGAATCCAGGGCCATTCAGGTTATGATGGTACGTAAAGGTCAGTTTTGACAATAAGTTATGTACTATGGAAAAGATTGTTGCTTTTCAGTAATCACATGCAGCTGCTTTTATTTATGTAAATGTTGCACTAACCTTATGTTTGTATATATTGGGGGAAAGACAATGAAATGAAGTGTGATACAAATTACATTAAGATATTGATAGTTTTTCTGTTAAGTGGGAACTAAGCAAGTGCAAAAAGGGCAGAGTGAAGAAACAGCAATTATGATTCTGAATGCAGCCAAAGTAGACACAGTGGCAATTTGTCTGGATACATTAGATACAATGTACCTAATATATCCAGGGAGGTTTTTTTGTATGTTCTGATTTATTCAGTGGAGCTTAACTCAGGGATATTCACATAGGACTGCAGATTTGTAATGCAATCCTGAACTTGTCTGCCCGGGAGTGGCTCCACAGAGCTGGAAAGGAATGGAATGGAATTTATTGTCATTGTATAAAAATACGAGATTAAAAAGTGCCATCCAGTCAGCTCATTCACACACCACAGTATAAAAATCCAAGACATAAAATCTACCATTTAAGAACAAAACATCCATACACATACTCCTACATTCACACAGAGAACATCACTTGTACTCATTTAAAACTGACATAAAACCAAACATACATACACAGCCCTACACTCTTTCACCTGATAGCATTCATGCCCAATACATGCCAGGTAAGCATGTATAGCATTACAACCTGATGAAGCAACTCTTGCAGTCATTGCTGCTATTGACTACTTAAGCAGGGTGTCCAAACTTTGGCCCTCCAGATGTTTTGGACCACAACCCCCAGAATTCCAAGCCTATATTGTCAATGAAAAAGGACTGTGGAAGTTGTGGTCCAAAATATCTAGAGAGCCAAAGTTTGGACACCACTGACTTAATGAAAGCATGGCTATTTTTATTATCTTGTTAGTTGTCTGATGTTTAAGGAACAAAGAGGCCTGTAGCACCTGCAACATTTTCATTATGGTGTGAGCTTTTGTAAATCGGAGCTTTCAGGGATTGTGCTTTGTTGTGTTTTGTGGAGGTACTTTGTTTACTGCCACAGCCCAGGGTTCTTTGTTCATTTGTTTCAAAAAGATGAATGCAGTGATCTCATAGAACTCATAAATAAGTAGGTACAATTCCTGTTTTACCACAAAAGTCATAAAGGCAGCTTATTTGCTATTCAAACATCATGCCATAAATGATTCCGTGGTGGGCTTAAAACAAAATGATTAATATAACAATTATCCTCCTCCCCAATAAAACTAAAAGAAACTGCTCAAGAAATGGTTATTTTAAGCACTGTCTTAAGTTGAGCAGTTAGTTACCTGGAAGTTGAGTCATGGCAACTGGACTTCTTTTTATTGACAGAAATGTTTCACAGCTCATCCAAACTGATGGAGCACTCAGACTAGCTTTCTTCAGACTGACGAAGCTGTTTCGATGAGCAGCGAAACGTTTCTATCTCTCAAGAAAAAGAAGTCCTATTGTTATGACTCAACTTCCAGATAAACTCACCTGGATGACTGAGAATCTTCACAGACAGCAGGTAGTTACAGAAACACAAACTAGGAGATTTGTTTGCTGTTTCTTTCAGATAGGTCTTCAACAAACATTGAAGTGCTAGTTTGGTCAAAGGGGTGATATTTTATTGTATCGTAATTGCATCATTGTTCAGAGTGACTCGGGAAAAACATTTACTATTTGGATTGGGAGTCATTAAATAAATGGATGGGCAGGCATCACACATCACATTGATACAGAACCCTGACAAAAATAATGAATAAGTCCCTTAAAGGTCTAATTTATATATTTCTTTTGCAAATGAGCAGTTCTTTTTTCCTATTACTTTTTGTACAGAATGGGTCTCTGATTTATTATGACTTTTGGAGACAATATTATACTTGTCTACAATGCTTTATGTATGGATTTAATTAGATTTGGAGCACCTCCATGTATTACAAATATAAAATTAAGATAACTTTTCATCTTTAAACTTAGAGAGGGGTGTTGGGTGTGAGTGAGTAACAAATTATGTGCAGTCATGGGTGATTTTTAGAGTGTAGTCAAAATTGGGAGATTTTACGGAGTTAAAGAAAAAGCAACATGAGTGTGGGGAAAGGGAATCAGTGATTAAGGAAAAAAATAGGGAGATAGATTTTAAGGGATCAAAGATGGGAAGCCAAAAGACAGAGGGGTTACAGCTAATATTGGGGAAGTTATTTCTAGCAAAAAGAAAAGGACATGTGGTAATGCTTGTAGAATGGTTATTGAGAAACTGGGACATGGGGTGATAAGGGAATCAGCAGGTGAGAGCTGGAAGAAAGCGACTCAGAGTCTTATTAAGAAAAGTTTAGGACTAAAGCAGATTTTAACAGAAAGCATCATTTTGAGAAAAGACAGAGATCCAAAGTCAAATTGTGAAGGATCTGATGGTGCCCTCTGTCAGGAGGACTAGAATTGTGAAACTGTCATCAGAGTGTAAAACAAATATCAAATTCCAAATCAGTTGCGCAGATTATTTTCTGTGTAAGGAACAATGATCTTCATTAGCAGTTGCAGGCTCTGGATGTTGCAGTGAATATAGATAATTTTAATTCCAAAGCAATAAGGAAGTAACAGTAAAGAGAATGATATAAATGGCAGTTTGACTCTTGTAACTATCCACAACCTGGTGTGTTACCACATACAGGGCTACTGCTACTAGTAATTAGAAGGTGTGCCAAGCTGTTTCATTTTCTTTTTTCCTTTCACAGATTTTCTGCAGTAAGGATTAAGCCGGAAGAAATGGTGGGAAAACAGGAAGGGACATATGGAAGATAATGGTATGTGAAGGACCTGTAAAATTCAGCAGTGTGTGTGTGTGTGTGTGTTGTGTCGTTACAGTCATGACTGACTCTTTGTGACTCCATGTCTATGGAGTTTTCTTGGCAGGAATACTGGAGTGGTTTGCCAGTTCCTACGCCAGGTGCCTACAACACCTGGTATTCCCTGGTGGTCTCCCATCCAAGTACTAACCAGGGCCAACCCTGCTTAGCTTCCAAAATCAGGTGAGATTGGATGTGCTTAATGGCAAACTAAAAGCCCCATCTGATTGGGCTGTGGTTCCTGGAAGCAACCAGGTACTACTTAAAATCAGTCTGTTGCTTCTGACCTTAGACAGAGCCATAGACTAACAAGCATGGCTCTAAAAATCTTTGATTTAAATAAAATCTGGAACACAATCTGTTTGATTCTATAAGATGCAACCCAGGGCGTTTATACACGACCCCTAAACTCCGGGGCAAATGGCTCCCAGCTCCGGAGATTAAAAATGTTTACCCACCAGCTCCGGAGTTAACAGGAAATTAAGTGCGACCCCGCCCACTTTAGCGCGTCCCAGTGCAGCTTTCAGGTACCTGCTTTTTGGATGTGACAAATATTTGATCCGGTGTAAGGATAGTGAGTGCGGGGCTCTCCTGGCTTCTGTTTGTTCTTTTTTTGCACCCCGCCCCTTTAAGAGATCTGAATGCTGCAGGAACAAAACGGAGGTAAACCGGCATTCTTTTCTTTCTTTTTTCTCCCTCCCATCACGCAGCCAGCAACCAGGAAGTGCGGAGAGGGTGGGGACAGAGTGAAGAGCGACGAACCCCTAAGATCTCTGGTCTGAATTTAAGTGGCCAGCGGATCTTAGGGGTCGTGTAAAAAGGCCCCCAGTAGTCTTGAGATAAATGTTATACTAATACCATGGTTTACAAGCATAAATTCGTTCCGGAAACAAGCTTGTAAACCAAAGCACTTGCATATAAAAGCAAATTTCCCCATAAGAAATAATGGAAACTCAGAGGATTTATTCTGGGGACCCATAGACCACATACGGTACACACAACATGCCAAAACTCACAGAAGAAGTGGGCTAGAAGTCCATGTCCATGCCATGGCTTAGGTTCCTGGCTGTGGAATCTGATCTGCTTGGGACTTAATAACTGGATTATACTCTCTGTGTTTAACATGACAATAACAAAATGCAAATAGTAGCCCTGTACAGACTTGACTAGCTGTCCCATGACTAAAAAAAATGTTTGAGTAATAAGAAAAGATGCTGAAAAAAATTAAATATAAATATAAATATAAAGAAAAAACAAGCCCCTAACGTGCACTCTCCTTTGAAAACGTTCCTTTTCTCTCCCTGCTTTTGAAGCTTCCCTGACATGGAATGTTCCAGACAACCACCCACAATCCAGCAGAGAGAGAGAGAGAGAGAGAGAGAGAGAGAGAGAGAGAGAGAGAGAGAGAGAGAGAGAGAGAGAGCATTGGCTCTCTGGTGATCATTTGAACTTCACCAGTGCTCCTATTGCAAGACATTCGTACAAAATTGATCAGAAATGGTTGCTCGTCTTGTAAAACACTCTTAAACCAAGGTACATGTAAACCAAGGTATTACTATATAGTAACAAGGCAAATATACCGTAACTGATACCACAGATTTAAAAATGGCTTTTCCATCTCCTTACAGATCAGCCCTGGCATGTGTTGTATCACCTGATGTACATTATACAACATGATAGGAGTCCATAATTGTCATTCAGGTCCATGGCAGAGGAAGCAGACTCTTTCTATTCCTAGTCCTCTGTCTGACAGTTTCACCCCTACGGACTAAATCCACCAATTGATGAGTCCATTGTTGTTACACCAGTAAAAGGCAATGATCTTGTGGCCATGTTCTAGGGTAGTGAAAGGTCTGGCCTGGCCAGTTTGGATGTCCCATGGGCATCCCCGATCACTGAGTTTGGTGTTAAATACACATTGGTCTCAACACACTGCCTGGATTTGGAAAACACTGCATGCCAGGGAAGCGCTGGAACATTGGCTTGGGTGTAGGAACAGCATGCTGGTGCATGTTTTTCTGTTACTCCTGTTTGCACTAATAGCAGCTGAAGAAACCATGAAGTAGTACTCCCCTATTCATCTGGCATGTTGTCCAAATCTGGCATGGTTTGCACCATGGTTTGTTTCTCCTACAGTTTAATTTAAATTTCTTTTTCTGGTTTGTTGGGGAAGAAATAGAATAAGGAAAAACTGTGACCTTATTCAGGCAACCCGATAAAGCAATGATCTAGCAAAGCTTTGTAATTTTTCTAGCTGTTACTACTGCAAGCAGGAGAACTTAGAGCCTTTGTACACAACCCCTAAACTCTGCAGCAACTGGCTGCCAGCTCCGGAGCTTACAATTGTTTCCCCACCAGCTCCGGAGTTTGCAGGAAATTAAGTGCGACCACACCCACCTA
Organism: Phrynocephalus guinanensis; assembly: GCA_037367245.1. Lineage (NCBI taxonomy): Eukaryota > Metazoa > Chordata > Lepidosauria > Squamata > Agamidae > Phrynocephalus > Phrynocephalus guinanensis. The sequence continues at coordinate 13,747,112 of CM074740.1, read as the reverse complement.
AGCGCGTCCCAGCGCACTTTTCTTGTACCTGCTCTAGGAGGGTGAAAATCCTCAGGTCCGGGTTGTTTTTTTTGCCTCCCGTCCCTTTAAGAGAAGGGGCGGGAGGCAAAAAAAAAAAACAGAAGAGAAGGAATCAGGACAACGACAGGGCTCCGGGAAGCTTCGGAGGTGAGCCTGCATTTATTCCTCTCTTTTTTCCTCCCTCCCCTCACGCAGACAGGAGCAAGGAAGTGCGGAGGGGTGGGGACGCAGAAAGAGCAACGAACCCCCAAGATCCGTGGTCCGAATTTAAGTGGCCAGCGGATCTTAGGGGTCGTGTGAAAAGGCCCTTAGATAGGGTGTACCAACATAAATAAATGCTCATAAATGATAAGCCAGATTTCTTGTGCACCCATGGATTTTCATGTCACCCAAAGCGTAACTTATTGGATCAGATGCCAGTAAAGCTAAGGCTTATGGTTTAAAAATCTGTTGTAGCTGAACTGGTCACTGATACAATATGGTTTTAAGTCATACTGGCTAATTCCCAACCAAGGCAATAACACTTTCCTGTTTCTATTTGCAAGCATGAACACATTATATTTTGGATATATAATACCGTTATGTGCCGTGTCATGCAAATCTGGTAGTGTATTTAATTGTAATTAAACATTAATATCAGTAAACTGTTCAAATTCCAAAATGGTTTCATGGACATCCATTGTTAGAAACATAACGTTTGTAGCTTTTGCATGCTAATTCATAATGGTCCTGTCTTTGAGGATTGAAAAGAGAGAGAAATCTTAAATGTCTTTTTAAATTGCAGCTTAAAATGTCCCCAAGGACCTGGCTCTCCTTTTAGCATGGTTGTTTAACTTTCATTGTCAGCAAAGCAGATATAATGAAGTCAAAATTCTAACAGGATATCTCATAGGTGTATATTTCACAGAGTTTTGACTTAAAATTATAAAAAGGGCTCCTAATTCAAATGTTTGGCTCTGACTAAGGCGGCTTTCAGGCAGGTGTTTTAGAGCCTTATAGTTCATCTTATATATGTATGTTATTGATTTAAGACTGTGTCTGTTAGTGTTCATTCATTGTGCTAATATTGCTGTCAATTCCATAAAGGGAAAGATTATTTATTGCAACATTGAAAACTCAATTCTTGGTTTTCAAACAAGGCTTGAAAACTAAGACTTGAGTGTTCTGTGACTTCATTCTTTCTTTTTTTAAGTAGGTTGTAGAATTGTCTAGTTCATGTACCACAGCCACCTGGCTGGTACATCTGCATCTTGCCCTCAACTCTGCAGGAATTGTATATGGACAAGGGAAAGAATAAAATATTCCCCCCCCCCCAAAAAAAAACACTCTCTCATCGCTGTCTGCCATTTTACTGTATATATGTTACAGTTATGCGACTGAGTATTTATCAGTAAATAGTTGGGAAGGAAATGAGATCTCTCTGTGCTGCAGTACAGGTAAGATTGGGCCCACCTGAGTTGCTGCTTGAGTGAAGAGAGAAGAGAATCATTTTTCCACCTGTGGAGTGGGATGCAGTAATTGACATCTGAACTTCCAGTGAAACTCAAGACATCTTCTGGATGCTCCATCCATGGAATCTCTGGGGAAGATCTATTAATCAGGCCATAAGTTGTCTGCTTCCTCCCTTGATAGTTGCAGGGCAAAGTGAGAGAGATGCATTGCGATGGAAATTAATTTTTGCATTAATGGAATTTTCTTTCTTTTTTATATTTGCTCTCAGGCTAGTTTATTAAACTGTACTCACTTATTTGCACTATATTTGAGTTTGTGTAACCTTCAGGTCAAGTTGGGTCACAACTGCTTTTTTTCTTCCCCTTCTGCACATTTTAACCTGTTGCAGAACAACAATGCCTACTGGCCTTTGTGCATCTGATTCCATAGTTTTCACACAACCCCTAAGATCCGCTAGCCACTTAAATTCGGACCAGAGATCTTAGGGGTTCGTCGCTCTTCCTGTGTCCCCATCCCTCCGCACTTCCTTGCTGCTGGCTGCGTGAGGGGAGGGAGAAAAAGAGAAAGAAAAGCATGCCTCCGTTCTGCCTTTCGCTCCTGCCGGCCACATTCGAGTCTCTGTAAAAGTAGCTCTTAAAGGGGTGGGAGCCAAAAAACAACAAACAGAAGCAAGGAGAGCCCCGCACTCACTATCGTTACACCAGATCAAATAATTTTCACCTCCAAAGAGCAGGTACCTGAAAGGTGCGCTGGGACGCGCTAAAGTGGGCGGGGTCGCACTTAATTTCCTGTTAACTCCGGAGCTGGTGGGGAAACATTTTTAATCTCCGGAGCTGGGAGCCATTTGCCCCGGAGTTTAGGGGTCGTGTATAAACGCCCTCTGTATGCCTGCCTTCCACCATCCACCTCTTTAATCTGCTTGGCCTTGTGCTACTTGGATGCCTTCCTTTTCCCACCAGCTAAATTCTATTCTGAAAGCCTTTGATTTCCATTCTGTTTTCTTTACTTACTGTAGCCTATCTCAGAAGCCATTATCCCACTTTAGCTGCTTGCTCCTCTTTCTGGCCTAGGTCCATACAAGTACAGTCCCATGACTTCTGGGATTTTACTAAGCAACACATCCTTTCTTCTCCACCATCCTCCATGCTTCATTTTACCCATAGAACATATTAGTATAAGACAGGCCTGCCCAACAGGTAGACCGCGGGCTACTGGTAGCCTGTGAAGGGTTCAAAAGTAGCCCACCGGCCATCAATAAAAAGGTGAGGGGATAAGTTCTCCACCCCTCCCTCCCCCATCCCAAGGACCACCACTGCCCCAGAAAAGTTCTGGGTCTGCCAGCCCACTGTCTCAGCCGAGCGGGGCAGTTCAAGGGCCATGGCACATTGAATTCTGTTCCCTTCAGAACAGATTAATTGGTTTTCAATGCATTCCTATGGCTGCTCTACTTACATAAGTTTTTAGTTATGAGCACATGTTCGGAACAGATAAAATTCGTAAGTAGAGGTTTTAGTGTAGTAGCCTCCAGGCACTTTGGGCCGGAAAAAATTAGACCTTGACCTGCTCAAAGTTGAACAGCCCTGGTATAAGACAGTACTCTCAAAATAAGATGCCTATTGTTCTTGTGAGATTACATGTGAAGAGGCCAGTGCCTCTCCTGCTTTACTGGGTAAGTCCGCTTCTTGCACCCTATTACAACTTTTGCTGTAAGTACCCATTGACTGCTATACAGGGCAGTACCCAACTGCCAGCTGAGTGTCTGGAAGCAAAGAGGCTACTACCTCTCTGACTTTGCAATGTAAATTGCTCCTCTCTATAAAGCAAGGAAGCTACAGCAAAAGAGTGCCAGGAGCATGCAGATTCCCGTACTGTATGTAAATCCACTGTGTCTACCACTGTGAACCCAAATGTTAATAGCCCTGCAAAGAACATGTACATACCATAGAGCTTGGCCACAGCAAGACATTGGCAGGATTGGTCATGTTCACTTTCAGGAAAAAGTCGGGTTTTTCACAGAGAGGCTGTCTAATTCTTCCATCATTGGAATGAATGAGAAGGGCAGGAAAACTGTTCAAGACATGGATGTGTTTCCATGAAGGAGGTCTTCATTTGACCCAGTTGAGCAAGGGGAGAACACAGAAGACAGGATTGGCCAAGAGGGGGGCTCTTCTAGTAATGTGATGTGAAGATGTCCTGTGATTGCAAATGAGAACAGTATTTGAAGTATCCTGCTCCCTTAAAAAGGTAAAGGTAACCCCTCCACACACACACGTGTGTGTGTGCTGGTCATGTTTGACTCTAGGGTAGTGCTCATCTCCGTATTCAAGCTGAAGAGCCAGTGTTGGGCAAGTCCGTGGCCATGTGGCCGGCATGGCTGCAAGGAAATGCTGTTTTACCTTCCCGCTTTTTACGGCAGTATCTATTTATCTACTTGCATTGACATGCTTTCGAACTGCTAGGTTGGCAGGACCTGGGTTAACAGCGGGAGCTCACTCCGCTGTGTGGCACCTGGGATTCCTACCGCTGAGCTGCTGACTTTGCAGCCGACAGTTTTCAGTGCTGTAGCCCGCTGAGACACCACACCCCTTAGGGTTGATAATATTGCTGCTTCCTTTCTTCAGGCCTGACTCACTGGTTAGGTAATAGATGACAAAGAATTGGCTATGTCGCAGAAGACTATGCCAGGGGTTCATGGTGATGAATTAGAAAACCAACTTGCTTTTGTTGAAGCTATAGTATGTTTTCAATGAAACTTGTGTAAAATAACATGTCCAGTCCACTTGTATATAATGATATAAAAGACAACAGTGTTATTTAACATAAACTTGTTCTTTCATTTTTCAAACACATGATAATGTTGCCTTTTAAAAGTTTAGTTTTTAATGCTCACTAGCTTTTATTTACTCATATTTTAACTGGCATATAGTTTAATTATTCTTAATACTTATATTTTGCTCTTTTGTATATTGTAAACTGCCTTGGGTTCCCTTAGGAGAAAGATGGCCTATATTTTTTTTTTTAAAAAATACATTTTATAAATAATATAAAATAATTGCCACAAGATATTAATGAATGCTACTGGCCAGTGCTGACACATACTTAAGGTTCTGCCATCAGGATGACAAAGTTTGTAAGCCACCAGAAGTATTCTATGTCTTTAGAAAAAGCCAGTGTGAAGTCAGCCCTTGTCTCTGAAAGTGTTCCAAGTTTAGGAAAAAGGGAACTTTGGCTATGTGCATGGTCTTATAAAAGGGTTATGCTGGGTTATTTACAATTGAAATGGCACCCCCAAAATTAGTGAAGGCATTTGGGTATACATTTCGGTTGGTGATGGCACACACCTTGTATAGAAAGGTAGCCTAAGTATCCCTGGACTGTTATTAATGGGCACCAGGGAAGAGGCAAAGCGAAGCAGGGGAAGAACATTTCATTGGTCTAGGGTTAATGTGCATATATTTATTTTGGTTGTTAATTCTCATAACATGCTTTCATTAATTTAGCCCAATCAAACCTCCCAAAGGGCTCATAGGACCTTTGCTTTTCCACAGCATTTCTGAGGAGATGGGCTGGGCCTGTTTCTGAAGATGGGCCATTCTGCTCACATTAGTAGTATGTGGCATGTGGCTAAGCCCTTGACCGGTTGCAGGGATTCCTGCCTTTTTGGCTTTGCCATTTTCTGCAAGCAAAACCCCTGAGAAACATGTCTAGATGGTTATAGATGAAAAGACCCATGATCTTCTTGATGAACTAGCTTTCTGGGAATGTTCTATACCAGGCCTGCCCAACAGGTAGACTGCGGGCTACTGGTAGCCCGTGAAGGGTTCAAAAGTAGCACGCCAGCCATCAATTTAAAACGTGAGGGGATAAGTTCTCCACCTCTCCCTACCTCCTCCCAAGGACCACCACTGCCCCAGTAAAGTTCTGGGTCTGCCAGCCCACTGTCTCAGCTGAGCGGGGCAGTTCAAGGGACATGGCACATTGAAATCCCTCCAGAACAGATTAATGGGTTTTCAATTGCATTCCTATGGGAAACAGCTGCTCTACTTACAAAAGTTTTTACTTATGAGCATGTGCTCAGAACAGATAAAATTCGTAAGTAGAGGTTTTAGTGTAGTAGCCCTCAGGCACTTTGGGCCGGAAATAGTAGACCTTGGCCTGTTCAAAATTGAACAGCCCTGTTCTATACTTTCACTGAAAGGATAGCTACAGTGAGGCCAATGTGACAGGCATCATGGGCTCAGAATGCTATGATTCCTATTTCCTAATCTCACATAAGTGAAAAGGAAAAAAAGTTTGTCAGTGTAAGTGAAAGCCCATGGGTCTTCCTCTTCTTGTCAGACAATTCACAAGCTTGCATTGCTGCACACTTCCTTGGGTTCTATGTAGGCACAGTGAATTGCTCCTGTAAAGTTTCTGATGCAACATGGGAAGGATGTAATTCATCTTGGCTTTTCACTTTATATTCTTTGTAAGGACAGTTCCTGTGAAGGGTAATGGGTTTGATGACAGATTAAACCTGAAAGCCTTGAGCATGTTTCTGTCTTCTGATTTAAGAAGCTACTTATTGGTAGTTCACTGCATGGGAACAGATTCTGTTTCTGAATTTAGTTCCAGTGAATCTATGTTAGTTAAAGTGACCAAAACTAATTCCTCTGCTGACACACTTCTAGATTTGATGTGTCCGTGACCAACCTGGCTTCTGCATTTTGCATTTGTTGCAGCTTCTGAACCACCTTCAAGGTCTGCCCCATGTACAGAGCACTGCAGTAGTCAACCCTCAAGTTTACCACTGCAAATACGAGTGTTGTTAGGGATCTCCTATCAAGTACTGTGTAAAAATGGATAATGTTCTATAATGCTGCCCTAGTAATATCAACTGCAATAATATGGATGCTTGGTACATCTGGAGTACACCATGACATTTCTGTGGGAATTAGACATGGGCATGACTCGGCGAAATTGTCGTTTCCGTTTTCGGTTATCGTTTCTGTTACGTAACGGAAACGGTAACGATAATTAAGCCGTCCGAACTCAAACTCGAACAAAAAAGAAAAATTTGGTTGGGTTTTTCGTTTTCATTTGTGGCATTGCGGCGATCACAGAAAAAGTTTTTTAAAAGTTTTTTTATAAAACCCAACTCCCGGCCAAAAAAGCAGGTGAAAATATGCCTGCCTGAGGCTTTGCCACCTACCAGAGGGGTGGTTTCTGGGGGGTCCCCAGCCTTCCCCCCCTCTTCTCCTGTCCTGGGCTGCTTGCACCAGGCTGGGGGGGGGTCATCCTCATCGTCTCGCCATGCCATGCGGTGGGGGGGGTCCAAAATGGCAACTGCATTTTTTCTTTTGAAATCGTGGTCAAAAAACACACCAAATCACCACAGAAAAATTGCGGTCACCATTTTGGATCCCCCCCCCACCGCATGGCATGGCGAGATGACGAGGATGACGCCCCTATGCTCTGGGAAGTCAAATTGCGCTAAATCGCAGTGGAAACGACAAACGACAAATGAAACGACAAATTTATAAAAAATGTAGCAACAAACGGAAACGACCCGAAACGGACCCGTTTCGACAAACGAAAACTCGAAACGTCATTTTTTCTGGTCATGCCCATGTCTAGTGGGAATACATCACTTGTTGGCTGACAACCAGACAAAATTCATAAAAATATGAGAATAGCTGTAATAAAGATCAAAGGCCATAGTTTCCATCTAACTAGCCATGAAAGGTATGCAGACATGAGATGAATGCAAAACATTACTGTCACTCAAATTCTACAATAACTAATTTCAGAAGGCAAAGTACTGTATAATACTTTATACTGAAGATAGTATATAGTCATTATGACTAATAGCCACCAATCATCTTATTTTACTTGGTCTAACAGTTTTTAAAGCCAGTTAAGCTGGTAACCAGTTCAGATGGAAGATTTCATAGTTCACTCTGGACTGTGACAAGTACTTTTATCAGTCCCGAATTTCTGCCATTTGGCTTTTTTTTTTTTTTTTGGTGTGACTTTTGTTTATCCTATTATATGAGGGGATGAGAAGCCATCCCCTATTCTCTTTTTATGTCCAATGCACCTATGGAACTCTATGCCTCTTACTTATTCTCCCTCTCTCCTAAAATACCCTAAATAAACTTTCCTCAAAAGGAGGTTTCATCCCCTTGATTATTTTTGCTATTGTTTACATAGCCTAGCATTTCTTTTGAAGGGTTCACTCAAGAATTGTGTTTCAACTTAAATAGTTTCAGAAGATCTACACATTAGCCAATGTCTACAGTAAGGAAGTTAGATGGCAGAGAATCAGAACAGCTATCTCCTTTACTTCAAAGTTTTTAACATACCTGATCTTGATCCTCACTGCTGTAACTAGAAATATGTTCAACTAAGGGTTCATCTGGTTGATTAAATATTGATTGAGATCCCTTTTTGACATGTTTTTTATGTTTAATATCCCTGCTTAACCACTTTACTTCTCTGTTACTCCAGGATATTATGTATTGTTCTTAATGTGTAATATTTGTGTTTTTGGGTCTAGCTACTAGACCCCTAACATAGGCTGCTATCCCATGACCACTAAAACCCGCTTCAAACTGCTTAAAGATGTGGTTAATAAATTTGTGTCCCCATGACCAGAAGACTTTAAAGGGGGAAAATGTGACCACGCCTACTTAAATGCACCCCCGCGAGTTTTACAAGTACCTGGTCTTGAGGTGGTACAAAGCTTGTCTCAGTTCTGATGCAGATTTTAAACTGGTACTTGAGTCTGTCGGGACTTGGAAAATCAACATCACAACTTTGTCATTCTGAAGTGTTGCAGTAACCAATCATGGGGACACAAAAGATGCAGTTCTTTAAACTGCGCCCATGGGGACACAGGAACTGTGTTTTCAAGCACGTGACCATACTGGCGGGAAATTTGCATTTTACTTTGATCCGGATTTTCCAGCCATGAGATAGCAGCCATAGTTAAAGTCAGAATAGTGTCTTTAAAAAAGTAAGAACCTCAGTCTAGAGAGATGTAGAAAGGCTTTGACCGTTTTCCAGTCTACATGCACAGAATGGTTGAGCAGTGCACATGGCTAGTGAGGAGCACTTGATTTGAAGTTTCACTGGTAAAAATTATAATGGTTTTGAAGGAGATCTAATCTTAACACCAGAAACTTCCTTGTGCTGAATTAAACCCTTGGTCTGACTTTCCCATTGTTCTTGCCACAGCTAGGCAGTGACTTCTGAAGATTCAGGCAGGGATTTTGCATACACTCTGCCACCGAACTATGTTCTGTTTTTGTAAGCTATAATATCTCTCCTGTTTCTTTCATGAATTCATCTTCTGAGGCAGTTGGCCCTGATTATTCAAGCAGAGTTCATCTTATTTTTGTGGTAGTATGAAGGCTGAAAATACTCTGGGTTCTTTTTATCTCCTTTAAAGATAGTCCACTCCCTACCATGAATTGTCTGTTTAGAAGTTGTAGCGCTTATCTTATTAAAACAAATGGTGTTCTTTAGTTATTTTTATTTATCAAATAGGTAGTCTTACTAGTTTATACTATCAAATCAGAATCAGTTTTGTTAGCATTTTGTTTTGTGCATTCTCTCATATGGGCTTTTGCTTCCTGTGACTATTTATCTGTCAGCTAGGATCAGATCTATTAGACATGGTCTTTAAAAAATTTTTAAATTTGGCATGGGAGGGAAGATGGCGATCGGCTGCTCGGTTCATCATTGAGAAGCTCTGTACGACCCGGGCAACAGCTCCTTCCCATGGGCTGCAATTCAGCGTCTGCAGCCACCTGAGATCAGCAGAAACTCAGGCTGTTCCGAGGCTGTAGGGTGAGAGTGTTTTTCCTCCCTATTTTGGGGAAACCGCTCGGAATCACCCCTCTCGAGGCAAGAGGAAGGATAAAGACGCCGGACAGCATTTCAAGCCATTTCCCCCCCAACGTGAGTTCCAACCTTTTCAATTTGAATAACAATCCAGGCTACTTATCTATATGCAAACTGCTTCTTGTTGCCAGGACCCTGCCTGTCACAGAACCTGACTCTGAGGGGTTAAATGGTGAAGAGCTGCTGGAGGAGCCTTGCAGCTCAAGTCAGCAGGCAGCTGGGTCTGATGACTCAGCTGAAAACATATCTTCTCCCCCTAGAAGGGCTATGAGCAGGATTCTGCAAAGACGTGCTACCAGGAGAGCTAGGGAAAGGGTGTTTGATGCTAGACGGGGAATCAGGTCGGGAAGCCCTGAGTACTAGCAGGAGCCTTTCCAGAAGTAAGTGTGTGTTCCCTGTTTTGAAATAAAGCTGGTAAGCTCACCTTGAGCTCTCTGTGGGAGCAATGCATCATTTGAACTTGCAACCACATTCCTGTTTGTGACCTTGGCTCTGTTTCCTGATTTTGGACTGGCTTCCTGGACCATGGCTTGATCTGTTCCCTTGGGTTTGGCATCTGGTTTCCGTGAGATATTCTGGTTTTGACTTGGACTGTTAATTGCTGGGAGTTGGATTCTGTTATTTATCTGGCACTTGATTGTAGCAACGGACTTGAACTTGCCTGGCTTTCCACTAAAGGTCTTGGCAAAGAACTGAACCCTGTTTGTGTGTGTGCTCTGTGTGCGGGGCTTGACACTTGTTGATTTTCCCTTTTTCTCATCTATGAGCTATCAACTGATGAACGCTTGCCAACTGAAGCTGTAAACAAGAGGGGGGTTGGGCTTCACCCCCCTCTCCTTCATCGTTGGGTAATTTGAGAAAGACTCAACTTTGCTGTAGTGGCTGATGTAAGCCTGTACTTGGGCGCCACCTAGTGGATTTTGCTATTTTTGTATCTTTCCTTCCCCCCTCTTTTTGCCAACAAACTCCTTTTCCCCACTGAAATGAGCTACTCTGGGGGGGGAGGATCCATTGCCTCCACAGGTATGCCACAGCCCTCTTCTGCAGTCATGACACAAACTGGGCAAGCTCAAATCATCGATCTATTGCAAAATCTTCTAGTCAGTCAAAATCTTCTTCTCTCAGACCAGGCTAAGAACTTTGTAGATCTTAAACAAAAAATGCAGGAAATGCAGGCGGGTCTGGCTAAAGTTGATGAGAAACTGTTACACTTTGAACAGAAAGTCCAAGCTATAGAAGATGTCCAAACAGTCTTTGAATGTAGACCAGATGAACTTAAATCAGGTCTCCAGATCATAGATAAATGTTTTGAACCAAGAAATAGAATCATCTGTTAAAACCATCAGAATTCAAAATGTTCCTTTTGAAGACGGAGAGAATCTGTATACCATGGTGGGTGAATGTTTTGCAGGGCTGCTGGGAATTTCAGCACAAGAAATTCAGCAGGAGATAGACCATATTCGTAGGCAGCCAAATGCTTATACCAGGAAGAACTCCCTACCTTCAGAAATAATAGTCAAGATGATGAGGAGACAGACCCGAGATTCCCTTCTGAAAAAGGCTCAGGTCCAGGAGATTAAGATCTAAGATACAAAAATTTGACTTCTTAAAGATCTACCCTGGAGGATCCGTCAACTCAGGAAAGACTACCTTTTTAACTAAACTGTTGCAAAAAAATGATGTACCATATAGATGGAGCTTCCCGGTCGGTTTGTTCTTTCGCTGGGAGGGGAAGAATATCCAACTTGACTCTGTGAAGAAAGCATACAGATTTGCTGAAGTCAATGCAGATAAAATAGGCTATACCCCCTCATCTGCGGAGGAAGACGATGAGAAAGAAGAAGATGAGGACCACTCTCAACCTAATAGGGAGACGAAAGTGCAATCAACAAAACAAGGTAAAGCTAGGTCTTTGCATCCCCCAGACTCAAGAGTGGAGGATGGTACCAAACCCAAGAGACAATTGAGGCCGAAAGGGGACAAAATGATACGCTGGAAATAAGAGATGTTTCAGAAGATAATAACTTGGAATGTGAATGGATTAAACTCATCAATCAGATGGAACAGGGTCTCAGCACTTCTGCAAAAACAAAAATGTGACTTAATCTGTCTCCAAGAAACACACATATTAAATATGCATGAGAAGCTCCTAGAAAACCAGAAGTTAGGAATTGCCTTTTCTTCTTCAAGTCAGAAAACCAAGAAAAATGGGGTAGCAATATATGCTAAGCCTGAGTTGCAACCAATTTTGATTAAGAAAGATGAGGAAGGTAGATGGATTATTATCCAAGCAACTCTTCAATCTAAGAAAATGACGATCGTGGGTATATACAGCCCAAATGACAAAAAGTTGCAAGAACTTTTTTTGGAAGAGTTGCTGCAGGAGCTATTACAATACGAAGATACCCCAATAGACATTTTAGGAGATTTCAATGCTGTTCACAACCAAAATATGGACAAAAAATCACCAGCTGGAAAAAAAGGGGGGTAGATACTCTACCTAAACCTTTCTTACATTTAACTAGCATTTTGCAGATTCAGGACATATGGAGGAGAAAATGTCTGATTACTAATGGATTTGCATTCTACTCTGCCCGCCATGCCTCTTTCTCCCGAATAGACATGATCTGGGCCAGTACAGATTTGTTATTCCAGACACAGGACATTGAAACATTGGTAAGATCATGTTCAGATCACAATCCCATTTTATGGTCTCTAAAGGGTACTAATCAAGTCAGGCATTGGAAAATCAATCATATGCTCTGGTCTGACAAAACATTTCTTAGTAAGGCAAAGAAGGACCTGAAGACATATTTTGAGATAAACTGCACACAGGGAATACAATCTAAAACCATTTGGGATGCCTCTAAGCTTTACTTTAGAGGCATAGTGATACAATATATGGCTAAGAAGAATAGAGAAAGAAAAACAAAGACCGCAGAGATTCTGAGTAAATTGGGAGACCTAGAGAACAAACTGATATTAGACCCTGGAAATAAACAATATCTCAATGAGCTATCACAAGCTAGACACCAATTGAATTTGATACTATCTGCAGACATTGCACATAAGCTCAGATTAGCAAGGCTAAACCATTTTGAAAATGCCAATAAACCAGGAAAATGGTTGGCTTATAGACTTAAGAAACAACAAACCCAAAGAACAATTATAAATTTAAAAGACAGTCAGGGAATTAACCAAACTGACCAAGCTTCAATTATGAAAATTATTGAAGCATATTATCAAAACTTATTTAAAGGAAAACAGATACACCGAAACTTAGTATATAATTATTTAGAGAAACATAATTTCCCACAACTTAATGAAGAACAAAGGAATTTAACCAATGCCACAATTTCTTTAGCAGAGGTGGTTGATGCAATTCAAAGACAAAAACCTAATAAAACACTGGATGCTTTGCCAGTACAATATTATCAGAAATTTTCAGATATCTTAGCCCCGAGATTGCATCATTTTTTAAATTCAATTCTAGAAGGAGAAGATATTCCAGACACATGGAAATCTGCCAACAGAGTTCTGATCCCCAAGGATGGAAAACCAAAAGATGCTATTGAGAATTATAAGCCTATAGCTCTTTTAAATGGGGATTATAAAATCTTTGCAACTATTCTGGCTAATAAATGGCGGAAAATTCTTACTACTTTAGTTCACTCAGATCAGAGAGGGTTCTTGCCAAATCGACATCTCCAGTCAAACATTAGAACTTTACTTAATTCTTTAGAGTACTATGAAATACATTCCCAAAAGCAGGCAGCCTTTATCTTTTTGGATGCTGAGAAAGCCTTTGACAATGTTTCCTGGTCCTTATTGAAATCTCAATTGGACTACCTACAATGTGGTCATAGAATGCTTAGAGCGGTAGAACAGATATATTCTACTCAAAATGCTAAGATTATTGTGAATGGGCTTTCTTCTGACAAGATTACTATACAGAAGGGCACAAGGCAAGGCTGCCCCCTTTCGCCGAAGCTTTTTATTTTATCTTTAGAGAGCTTATTGCATGTGATTAGAAACTCAATGTTGGAACAAGCTTTGAACAATCTGGGGGAAATTTATAAAATACAAGCCTTTGCTGATGATTTACTATTAATTTTGGAAGAACCCTCATGGTCTTTGCCAGAGCTTCTAAGAACCCTAAAGGAATATTCAGAAATATCTGGCTTTTTGATTAATAAAACAAAAACTGTATTGTTGACCAAAAATATTTCTGTGTCTAATATTCAAGGATTAGTGGATCTATCAGGATTCATGCATGTGAATAAAGTGAAATATTTAGGCATAACGGTATCAATGTTCCACCCTTATTGATAACAATTATACTCCCTTGATTAAATCTGTAAAGGCAGATTTAGCTACTTGGGCTAGACTTCAGTTGTCATTAATGGGTAGGATAGCTGTCATCAAGATGTCTGTTTTACCAAAGCTGTTCTTTTTATTTCAATGCTTACCTGTCTTATCTAACTTCAAGATTTTGCCCGACTTAGAGAAACATATTCGTATATTTATTTGGCAAAAGAAAAAAGCTAGAATTAAAAATGCTTATTTGCAAGATAGGACTAATTATGGAGGCTTTGCATTACCTAATCTGTTTTTTGTATTATAGAGCTGCAGCATTGACATGGATACGGGATTGGATCTCTATGACAAATGAAAGAGTTTTAGGCTTGGAAGGCCATGACTTGGACAAAGGGTGGCACCATTATTTATGGCACAGAGGAAATATTCCATCTTTGTTCAAAATACATTGGATAAGTTATGCCCTAATTAAAAATTGGCTGTCTGTTAAAGATTTATTTTATCCTAAGGCTCCCAAATGGTTATCTCCAATGGAAGCAATTAGAGGACCAGGCCCAAGGTCACTCAGTAATATCTTAACATATAAACACCTTCTGTATGAGGACCAGTCTCTAAAACCACCAAATCAGTTATCCCTTGAAGGGGTAAAAATAGACTGGTGGTCTTATCAACAAATATATTCGCATTATAAGTCTGTGCAGAAGGAAAGTGGCTTTATGGTAAATGATAATGTTTTTGATAAAGTATTGACTGCAGGTGAGAAAAAACTGTTGAGTAAATTTTACACTATGCTGTTAGTTGAAAGAACAAGTGACTCACAGGTTAAAGAATGTATAGTAAGATGGGCGGAAAACTGTGGGCACTCTATCCACTTAGAAAAATGGAATATGCTATGGCAAACGATCAAGATGTTCAGATCAACCTCTTATAAAGAAAACTGTTACAAAATGTTTTACAGATGGCATCTTAGCCCCCATAGACTATCTAAAATGTATAATTGTTCAGCTAAATGTTGGAAGTGTGAGCAAGAAATCAGTTCTTTCTACCATATGTGGTAGACTTGTAAAAAAGCTAAATTATTCTGGGATAGGGTAAAGAATTTACTAGACACTGTGCTGGAGGTCAAGTTAAAATACACACCAGAATTATTTTTGCTAAATATTATAGATACTGAGGTAACATATGACCAAAAATATGTAATTAACCACATTATTGTAACAGCCAGAATTTTGTATGCTCAACTTTGGAAGAATTCTGAAATACCCTCAAAAGACGCTCTGAAAGGGAAATTATACTCGGCTATTGAAATGGACAGACTTTCTGGTCACCTGAAAGAAGATGAAGATGTTTTGTCAAGAAGATGGCAAGAGTTAATAATTGCGTTAAAAACCTTATAAATGATGTTTGCGTTCTGTGATTGTTATCAGTGTAAAACGATCTCACTTTTTTTATAAAATAATAAAATTATAAAGAAAAAATTTAAATTTGGCAAAACCCTATACAGATCCAAAGAATTTATTTATATTGGGTTGTTCAAGATCAGATGATAGCAGTTTGTCTGAAAGCTATCTCATGTGTTTGATTAGAGACAATGTATAGGAACACAGTTCTGGTAATAATTTATTTAGAAGATTTTTTTTGGATATTATGATAAAGATAAAAGTCATCCTTTTTTGCCAGAAGGTGCCAAAAAGTTCTGAAGCATAAGTAAAATTACATTAAAATTACATGCGCAAAAGACACCTGTTAAAAGTATTAATTCATGCAATCTGAACTTGATGGTTTTTTTTGCAATACAGGCCTTGCATTTCCACATACAATCGTTTACTAAGTTCAGAAAATTGCTTTTGCAAACACCTTTTGAAAAATTGCCTTCTACATTTTCCCTGGATGTGTTTATCATACCATTGTTTCACAACATCTGTGACTATTTATTGAAGCATCCTTTCTGTGGGCAAACATATTCTTTATTACATTTTTAGAGTAGCATAAGATGAATACCCACTCATTTGATTTTCAAGCTGCCTTCTACTTCGTGTGTACATGAAAGTAAACAGATATACGTGTCTGTGAAGATTCTCAGTCATTCAGGTGAGTTTATGTGGAAGTTGAGTCATGGGAACTGGGCTTCTTTTCTTGAGAGAATGAAACGTTTCGCTGCTCATCCAAACAGCTTCGTCAGTCTGAGGAAAGCTAGTTGTGAATCCTCCATTTTATAGTTCACGTTGACCTCATGTCACTCTAGTCAGAAATAGGCTCATAAGATGAATTCAACAAAACCCAGACAAATCAAAAATACTTCACACCTCCTCCACCAAGGCCAGAGCTAATGACCCATACTCAGGTCATTGTTCACCTAACAGCTTATGGAGATTATTGTCCACCTAAGGAGCCTATTCAGTCCATTGTTTATTTATGAGCCTATTTCAGACCAGGGTGACATGAAGTTAAAGTGAACTATAAAATGGAGGACTCGCAAGCAGCTTTCCTTAGATTGACGAACCTGTATGGATAACCAGCGAAGCATTTCAGTCTACCAAGAAAAGAAGTCCAGTTGCCATGACTCGGCTTCCAGATAGATACGTGTCCTTTAGGAAATGGGTTCTCAGCCTAAGGGTGGAGACCCTCAAGAAGGTAGTAAAGTATTTCCTGGGGGACTGCCATGGCTATGTTTGGATGCAATTATTTTTATATTTATTATATCACACATTGTATACACAATGCTGTTCTTTTAATATGAACCAGAATGGCAGGCAACCTAGAGTTCTTAATTATTTTTGTACTTCTTTGGGTGACTTTTCTGTTTTGCATACACATCCCTCCTACCTGTGAAAGTGCTGCTCTTACGCTGTCTGCCCTACCTTTAGAGGACTGGTGTCAGCCCTGTGCACCAAAGTGTTAGCCCAACTCAAAAATGTCTGATTATGGTGAGCACATGATGCATGTCAAGGATGCTTATGCCCAAGATGGCAGCAAGATTGAAAAGTTGTTAATGCTATGGCAGTGGCACCTTTCATTCCATTTGTCTCCCACTTTTCCTCATGTTGTGGTGACCCCTTGCCCTACTTGGAAGAGGCCACAAGACCCCTTTGGCAGGCCACTGCCACAGGTGCGATAGAGAACTTTCCTTTACAGGCACCCTCAGCCAATTGCAGCCTGTGGTGGCATTGACTGACATCCCCTCTAACCTATCAAGCTGTAACTCACTCTTTCCCCCCTTCCTTCCCCCCTCCTCCAGACCCAAGCTGTTTGTGCCTTTTTCTTCATTGGCTCATGGTGACACCTGTAAAATGGTTGTTCGACCCCAAAGTCCTCTTTTCTGATGAGAGCAATGTTTGCATCTCATTTGAAAACCAAGGACCCAGAGTCTGGAAGAAGAATGGAGAGGCGCACAATGCAAGATGCTTGAAGTTCAGTGTGAAGTTTCCACACTCTGCGTTGATTTGGGGAGCCATGTCATCTGCTGGTGTTGGTCCACTATGCTTCATTAAGTTCAGGATGAACACAGACGTCTACCAGGAGATTTTGGAGCACTTCATGCTTCCTTCCACAGACAAGCTTTATGGGGATACTGACTTCATTTTCCAGCAGGACTTGGCACCTGCCAACACTGTCAAAAGTACCAAAACCCAGCTCAGTGACCATGGGATTACTGTGCTTGATTGGCCAGCTAACTTGCCAGACCTGAACACCATAGAGGAATGATGCCAAATCTTTTAGAGACCGGGTGCCCAAACTGCGATTCAAACCCCACTAATTTTTTGCAAGGTGCCAATACAGCAATTTAACCTTAATACAGGTGGCTGTGAAGGGGTGATGTCAGGTGCCCACAAAAAGGGCTCCAAGTGCCACCTTTGGCACCTGTGCCATAGGTTCACCAATGCTGCCATAGAGAATCTATGGGGCATTGCCAAGAGAAAGATGAGAGACATGAGACCAGACAATGCAGAAATGCTGAAGGCTACTATTGAAGCATCCTGATCTTCCATAACACCTCATTAGTACCAGGGTTGATAGTATCCATGCCACGCCACATTAAGGCAGTAATTGATGCAAAAGGGGCCCAAACCAAGTACTGAGTACATATGTATGCTTATACTTTTCAGAGGTCCAATATTGTTCTATTTCCAATCCTTGTGTTATTGATGTTATATAATATTCTAATTGTTTGAGATTGTGAATTTTGGGTTTTCATAAGCTGTAAGCTATAATCATCATTAAGGCTTGAATTCTCGCTGTGCATGTAATGAATGAGTCTATCTCATATATTAGTTTCACCTTTAAAGTTGCATTACTGAAATAAATGAACTTTTGCATGATATTCTAATTTTTTTGAGTTTCACCTGTACCTTTGCCTTAAGAACAATGGCTAGCATTGCCCCGAAGGTTCAGAATTGTCCTGTCCATTTCAATTCCAATTGTTTCTTCTGATACTAGGTTCCTGAATATAACCCTTCTAATGCCAAAAATTCACTTGTTTTGAATGAGCATATTTAGTTTTCTTGTCCTCCTTGTCATCTCTTCACACATTTTTCTTCGCTGTAACTGCTATTGTTCCTCCACCAACTCTCAGCCACAATCCTTTCTCTTCTTTTTCAATTTATTTCTAGCCTTCAGTTTCTCTGAAACCCCCTTCTCTGTTTTTCTGCTTCCTCTACACTATCTCCAACATCCTGTCTCATTCTCCTACTTTCTCTGTGCCATCTAGTTTCTGCTCTTCTTTCTCTTGAGACTTGTTATTCTACATTGGACAACCTAAACAGTTGTATTTTGCAGAGTAGCAATAGTGTGTAACAGGACATTAGTTTCTAAAATCTCCCCTTGACAATTTCCTCAGTTGTCATAAAAATCCACAAGATACATCAAGGCATCATTTTCTGTTTGTCATGTATCTGATTGCATGTAACCGTGGGCTGTTGAGTTGGCCATCTGAGTGAGTGTGAGTTTCTCTAAGTCCAATCAGTGGTGTGGCCTCTGAACATGCCTCATTACTTTTTTGTCATCATCCTTTTTGCCTACTGGTAACAACTTATGAATTTGGCCTGTTGTTAAAGCAGGTTAATAACACAGAACACAATCAGCAAAGCATCAGTGATGGTAGCAAAAAGGCCATGAAACAATATGTAAACATGTAATTTTAAAATGTAATATGTCAAGTTCTGTGCATGCTTCTTTTATTTAGAGGATGGTCTCTGAATCCTCCCAACTGCTGTTTAAAAAATCTATCATTATTTATTACTTATTTATTATTACTTATTATTTATTGAAGGGATAATTAGGGAAGAAGAGATTGGGGGGAAAAGCTTTGTGATCCATCAGTAAAAACAAATTAAGGTAATATTGTTGTTGGATCACTGAAGACTTCAGGGTAGAGCAAGTATGAAAGTCTCTTGTATGAAATTCAAAATTGATGTATCTGCCCCTGTATTAATCTCTCTGAAAGATTAAGCATGCCTGGAAGAATGTATATGTGCTTAACCAACATTTAATCTCAGTCTACATGATAAAACACCATATGATACAAGATATGTAAAGGGGATGATAAATTAGAAAAGAACTGGTTGTATAATTTGAAATTGAGTGTTTTCTTAATAATCTAATATAAAAACAGCAGTAAACTGATTTGTACAAGCTTGGGAGAAAGGCATTATCATGCTATGATTACATTTTAAAATATGTGTAATATGGGTGTGCCTTATAATTCAACAGTTCTGGGAAGATGCTTTTCTCAGCTTGTTGGATGAATATGTAATAAGTGAATGTGAACTTGGTAACAGGATGAATTAAGTGATTGATGCAGTATTCCTAAAGTTAGATTTTCTTCTTTGTGGAGTATTTTGATAGCTGTCAAAAATTACTAGTGCAAAAAGTATGTTCCCTCCTTGCCACAACTTTTAGGACTGGCCAAACAAAAAACAAACAAAAAAACAAAAAAACCCTACAGAGTACGGAGGGAATATGTTTTTAATGTTATGGGAAAAAAAGAAAAGAAAATGAATATGAATCAGTTTGGTAATAAATGTAGATTATTTGGAGGTATAAATTCCATTAGTAATATGTAGGGCATCTATATCTGAGTACAGTTGTCCCCCACCGTTTTGTGGTTCATATACTGCCATCCTGGGACCACAGTATATGAAGGCAAGGCCACCTGGGGCAAGCTGTTTGGGCCTGTTTGAGGCCTCCTGCACTTACCCCAGGCCTGGCACTGCCCCAAACGGGCCTCCAAGTAGGGAGCATTTTGTAGTTGGACTCAGAGAACCAGGGCTTCCGTTTTCAGTGACATGCAGGTAATGCCCATTTTGGAGTCATTCTGGAAATCTTCGGCACCATTTTGGGAACCTTTTTGGTGGATTTCTCAAGTGGTTGAAAGATAGGGAGCTGAACTTCAGCATTTGCATGCCCATTACTGTGCTTTTTGCGTTCGGGGTTGGGGGGTGATTTCCCACTTAGAACTGATTAATTGGTTTCCCGTGCATTTTTTGGGAAACTGCATTTCAAGATACAAAAATTCCGAGTTAAGAAAATCCCATTGGAATGGATTAATTTTGTAATTGGAGGCATCACTGTACCACTGAGCTATAGGAGAGAGAGGACTTTATAATCACTCCCTTGAAATGCACAGTTGTTTGAAATCTCTTCATGCACAATCAGACGGTCAATGGGAACAACAATATGAGCATTCACTAGGATGCTGAGGGTTGAGGAAGTAACATAACTTTTCTGTAAAACATTAAAAAGTGGCATGCGGTTTCTGAGCAGTAATGCATCATTCACTAGGTTAGGCTTGTCAACAAAAGCCCTAATGGTTGGGACATGTTGTATCGTGTGTTCTCTGACAAGTTTGTTTTTTTCCTTGCTAACCTACTGAAGCATTCATCTATATATTCATCAAATAGCTGACTTGGAGAGATTTATAATGAGATATTCAAGCTGTTAGCGTTTATCTGTATTTCTTAAATTTGAATTGAACATTGAATAAAATGCATGTCAAGCTGATTGACTGTCAAATGCTTTATATCAACTATATCCCCCCCCCCCAGTTGCTTTCAGGTTTTTTGGAAAGAGAGCTTGGGAAGAGTGAGGCAAAGAGAGAACATGGATGCTTTCCACCCATATAAAAAGATAGTGGAGATGATTCCCTGAGAAAGCTGTATCAACACCATACAAAGGAAGCATGGCTTTTGCCCAGTCGCACATTATGACGGCTAGAAGACATCAGCACAGTGGACTCATAATCGAAGTTGATGAATACAGCTCAAACCCGACACAGGCATTCACATTCTACAACATTAACCAGGGACGCTTCCAGCCCCCACATGTGCAAATGTGAGTATTATAGTTCTGCTGTTGTTATAGCACAGACTTCTGAATGGTTATTGCTAAGTCAGTGTGGCACTTGATTGGATGTTCAAAATGGGAATCTAGGGAATTGTGCTTTGTTCAAACAGGTGTGTGTGTGTGTGTGTGTGTGTGTGTGTGTGTGTGTGTGTGTGTGTGTGTGTGTGTGTGTGTGTGTGTGTGTGTGTGTGTATTGTGTTGTTATAGTAGTGACTGACTCTTTGTGACTCCATGTCCATGGGGTTTTCTTGGCAGGAATACTGGAGTGGTTTGCCAGTTCCTACTCCAGGCGCCTACAGCGCCTGGTGTTCCCTGGAGGTGTCCCATCCAAGTACTAAGCAGGACCAACCCTGCTTAGCTTCCAAAATCAGATGAGATAGGATGTGCTTAGAGCATCTAGGCAGCATGTTAAAACAGGTATTTGTATTTTTAAAAATGCAGGTGGTAACGTGATGTGTATATGTCTTAGAATTTTATAAAATATTAATAGACACTTGTAGGAACTTTTAATATTCTTCTAGAAATCTTTATTTTACTACAAAACACATATTTTAAAAAATGGTTCCCATTGCTTGGCTAAAGGTTCAGGAAATCCACACAGCAAAAGAATGGCAGCAAGTAATGACTGGTAAAGCCATACCTTAAATTTTTCACTTTATATGAAAACCCTCTTAGGGTCACTATAAGTTATTTCCAACTTGATAGTGGAGAACACACACACACACACACACACACACACACACACACACAGAGAGAGAGAGAGAGAGAGAGAGAGAGAGAGAGAGAGAGAGAGAGAGAGAGAGAGAGAGAGAGAGAGAGACAGATCTGACAGCTCTTATTTTAATACTGTCATTAAGGAAAAACACATTAATGTGTTTATTTCTGAAGTTTTGTGTATATGGGAAACAATTGTAAAACAGTAAACATTTAATGTAACATGGAAGATCATAATTTCAAAATGAAAAGTATTAATAAATTTGACAGCCAGAAAGAAAAGAAAAAATATTTAGTTGTAAGAACCAAATGTAATAAATGTTACTATAATATCCAGCATTGGTCAAGAACCCAAAAATAGTTTAATGAGTCTGTATAGGGTTTGCTTTCTCCAAAATGAAACATACTATGTGCATACATTTATTAAGTGTTTTGAGATTAGGGGTGAGATTTTAGTACTGTAGGCACTCTGAACCTGTAAATCATGCCTCCCCCTCTTTCTGCCTAGCCCCATGAGAACAAGGGATTTGCTTCCTTCATTTTTATTTAGTTGCATCAGAGTAGCTTAAGGGCATTTCCGAATTCAGAGTGTGATCACATGGGGAAATACAGTGGTACCTTGTATAAAGGAATTAATTTGTTCCAAATGAAATTCAGTTAAGCAAATTTTCCTTTATACAAATTCCCAATAAGAATGCATAGAAAACAGAGTATAGTCATCCCCCGCCCTTTCGTGGTTCATATACTGCACTAGTCCCGCTATATCACGGGACCACAGTATATGAAAAAAGGGGGGGTTAAGGGGGAAAAGACCTGTTTCAGGCCTCCCATGCTTACCCTCAACCTGGCGCTGTCCCAAATGGGACTGCGAGGGCCTTCCCAGGCCTTCTGGAGGCCCCCAAAGGGCCTCCCTGAGAACCAGAAGTGACCTCTGGATCGCCGGAAATCATTTTTGAGTACAAGAGCCCCCAGCTAGGCACCCCAGGGCCAACGTGACCTGCATCCGCATATTGCAGATTTTCAATTATCGCGAGTCGGGTCGGGTCCCTAATCCCCGCAATAGGCAGGGGGTCACTGTAATCCCTAATCATGATCATTTTTATGTTATACAGATTTGACCCATAGGTGATTCTGTTAAGCAAATTTCCCCTATCTCTGGAATTTTTTATATTGTACAGATTTTATGTTATACAAGCCATTTGCTATATGAGGGTCCACTGTAGATTGCAATTTAGGGCCCTTTTACACGACCCCTAAGATCCGGTGGTCCCTTAAATCCAGACCAGAGATCTTGAGGGTTTGTCGCTCTCCCTGCATTCCCACCCCCTCCACACTTCCTTGTTCTGTCTGCATGAGGGGAGGGAGAAAAAAAGGGAGAAAAGAATGCACTCTTACCTCCGGAGTGCCGGTGGAAGTTGCTCCGACACCCCGTCACTTTCTGGTTCCTCTTAAAGGGGCGGGAGGCAAAAAAACAACAACAAAAAGAAGCGAGGAGAGCCCGGCACTCTCCGCATCAAAATTTTTCACTCTCCCAGAGCAGGTACTTGAAAGGTGCGCTGGGTCGCGCTTAGGTGGGCGTGGGCGCACTTAGTTTTCTGTTAGCTCCAGAGCTGGTGGGGAAACATTTTTAATCTCCGGAGCTGGGAGCCATTTGCAGTGGAACTTAGGGGTCGTGTATAAACGCCCTTAGACTGCTTGTGTGGAATGGTCCAATGCAGTCTATTTCCTGGTGATCATGCAATGCACTGGGAAATGCTATCCAGTCCAATCTTATTTAATGCTCAAGCTGAAGCTTATTGATTCAACTGTAGGGTGGGCACTTCTGGGGGCTGGGTTGTCATGAATCCCTGACTGATGGGGTCATTTTAAGGGAGATCGCTCTTGGTAAAGTGAGTCTTTCTGCTGCACTCAGGCATACTTCTTCGCAGCTGTCTGATCCTTTGCCCCAAAACATTGGTGAAAACAGTGTTTTCCATTTGAGTTAGGAGCCTACCTGAACTTCTTTTAACTAATTTATATGTAGCAGTGTACCTGGGCGGGAAAAATAATAATTTATTGTTCAGGTAGATTATTTTGGAGATATAAGACGTATCTGAATCAAAGCATACTGACAGTATTTTACTATCACTGTAAGACTGCAGAACTCATCAGGGGTTTTAAGAATAGGTTAGAATTTGGCAAGGTGTGGAAAACTGGTACTGATATAAAGGAAAATGTATAATGGAGTGGGGGCAAGTTTCTCCTGAAGTAACAGCAATAAAAATTTGAAATAATACCAACCAGGTGTCAAGCTGCCACATCATTTCAGAATTATATGTAACAGTTGCGAGGAGGAGTAGCCAGGAAGAAGGCTGATCATCAGTAATAATAGTTAGAGTCAATAGTACTTAGGAATAATTGAGGACATAAATAATGGGATCCTTTCTTTATGATCCAGATGGATAGTTTAAAATGTTCCGATTTTTGAAACGAGTATCAGTTGTAAACTTCAGGGTTTAATATTTCATTAAAAATCTAGTCAAATCCTACATATTTTAGGGTAAAGCCTTTGAAATGAACTATAGCATGTGCTTACAGCAGCTAGTGGCACAAGGGGTAATGTAGCACTGCGGTGAGGCAGTGGGAGAGTACTGATTTTCCAGCAGCCATGGGGAGGAGGCAGTGGAGTACTCAATTCAGCAGTGCAGCTGCAGGATATACCAGTTATGCAGCAAATGAGTATTACACATGCTGGCACAGGCGCTGCTGGCTTCAGAGAAGACTGATTGTTCTCAGATTCTGCCTGCTAAGAAAGCCTCTGTTGCCTTTACTGCCACTTCTCCATGATCTCTAATAGTTCAGTCGAGTATCTTACCAACCATGCTGAGATGCCATTAACACTGCGCACACTCTTTACTAGGGATGGGCACCAAATGAAAAATGAAATGCTGATTCATCAGTTCATTAGGTAATGAAACACAATGAAACAAAACAAACCGGGGAAGCAGTTTTTTTTTTTAGTTTAAAACAAACTAATTCATTTCTCTGTAAAATGGCCCCCCTGGGTCCAATCCAAATGCCTGCAATTAAGTTCCCCCCACAGCCCCTTTGGAGCTCAATAAGTCAATTCCCTGTACCCCAAACCTCTCCAAATTTGGGTTGTTTCAATGGGAGAGCTTGAGGAAGCTCTACTGTAATATTCATACTGCTAGTTGCCTGGGATCACCATTTTCAAGCACATAACATTGCAATTCTATTTTTTTTTCTGGGGGCACCCCCTTTGAAGCTGAACTCCAAATCTCTCCAAATTTGGAGGGCTTAAATGGGAGATTCCAGGGAAGGTGCCCACCAAATTTGGTGCCTCTAGGATCCAGGGGACCCATTGTATAGAGCAGGGGTCCTCAAAGTTTTCAAACAGCGGGCCGGTCCACCACGCCCCAGGCACCACTGGGGGCCGGACCACCGTGGGTGGGGGGAGCGGGGGACCTTGCCATAGCCCTCCCACTCTGAATGCCCCCCTAGCCAGCATGCTGATCATCTGGGCGGTAGTTGGGGGGAGTGGGAGAAGCAATATATCCCACTGCTTTGCACTGCTTCAGCAATAGAAGCAGCTGTGGAGGCTGGCTTGCTCGCAAAGCAGGGGTAGGTGGGGGGGTTGCACTTGGTCCCGGGGGCTGGATTCAGGACCTTCAGGGGCCGCGTCCGGCCCTGGGGCCTTAGGTTGAGGACCCCTGGTATAGAGTAACAAATTGGTTTGTTACTAGTTTGTTTCATATGATTTTTTTAAAAAAAATCATTTCTAATGAAATGAAACAAATCACAGGGGAATGAAATGAACCTCAATTTTTCTGTTTCGTGCCCATCCCTACTCTTTACCTGTACTCAGTTGCACAGGCTGAGATAGGTAGTAAAATGCACGTGCTCACATCAAAGGAGGTTTTGTTTGCAGAAGCAAGTAATGGATGCCTCCTTGCACAAGTTTTGCAAGTGCTGTTCCACTTGTGTAAGGGTCCACTGCAAAAGTGGAAGACTCAAATAGGATATCCCCTTGATTATACTAAAAAAATCCCATTACTGAATTGCTTCATCAGACCTTGCTTAATGTAACCCCGTTATACTGTAGCATGAAATATCTCCGCACATCTGTCTTGAAGATTTTTCTTTTTCTTTTTTAGATTTGTTTTCTCTGAAAACCTGAAGAGGCTTTAGTGATATTCAGTAGTTAGTGGAAACTGTAGAGTTGATTGGTAAGAAGTACATTGTATAGGCACGTTGGCAACCAGTATCGTATAATAAACTTTTGCTTCTGCAGCTGGTATTGCTATGCATGTCACATTGGGCAACTGGTTTGACATTTTGAAAAATGGTTCACGCAATATATATTTATATATAAAGTTCCCCTCTGAAATATATATACAGTGGTACCTTGTATAAAGGAATTAATTCATTCCAAATGAAATTATGTTAAGCAAATTTTCCTTTATACAAATCCCCATAGGAATGCATTGAAAACGGAGTAATCCCATTTTTATGTTGTATGGATTCTCCCGATAGGCGATTATGTTAAGCAAATTTCCCCTATCTCCGGAATTTTTTATGTTGTACAAATTTTATGTTATATAAGCTGTTTGTTATACAAGGGTCCACTGTATATATTTAGGCCTTTGACAGTAGACAAACTGAACTATATATTTAGGCCTTTGACAGTAAGAATCACATTTTCTTAAAAAAGAAATTATGTTTATTAAAAAGCACCAGTAAAATAACTCTAAACTACCATGTGTTTTCTTATTATTTATTTATGCTTTTTTTAGATACTTGCTGTAGGGAATGATTGAAAACATTTCAAGTTCAAAGTTGTATTGTTTGCCTATTTGAGTGTTCTAAATTATTGTGGCATACATGATGAAAGCATACCATGTTCTGCAATTCCAAAGTAGATGCATGAATAATAAGGTGCATCCAATTATATTTTGGTAACTATGCCCCACTGCTTTTCTCATAGGGTTGATCCTGTTCCACACGATGCTCCCAAGCCTCCAGGATATACACGTTTTGTATGTGTATCTGATACTCACTCCAGAACAGACCCAATCCAAATGCCATATGGAGATGTTTTAATACATGCTGGTGATTTCACTGAACTGGGACTTCCGAGTGAAGTTAAAAAATTCAATGAATGGTTAGGTGGGTATCCTGTTTCATATAATTTTGGAAGTCAGTTTCATTTAATCAACATACAAAACCACAGCTCTGCTTCTGCGTCAAGCGTCAAGCTGTTGAGAATTATGAATCTTAATTTGAGGGCAATGGCAACCACTGTGACTTCCAGATCTTGTTTAGTACACTCATGGGCTGTACTAAGATGTAACATGAAGCCGGGCATTTTTGCTTTTCAAATTATTAAAGTAGACACTCAGTAACTTTTAGCTGAAAAACAAGATATGAGCCTGTAATTGTTTACATAAGAGCTCTTATGTACTTTCTTTGCTGGAGAAAAAAAATTGCTGTAATTTATTTGTTTTAACCTGAAGGCAGTTAAACTTTTTGTTTGAGGCTCAGTTGCACTATAGGTCTGAAACCCAAACAAAGCAAAATATTTTCAAATATTTGCTGCTTTGGATAAATATGGTAGTCCCTTCTGTTGCCATTCATCACCGAAATTCTCATCCAATGAATAACTGAGCAATGGTTTTCATGGATTCCTGTTAATGTTCTGAATATGATTTAATAGATATAAATCACCAGTAGGATTTTGGCTCATCATTTTTTAGTAATGACTGCCTATGTTACTGTTTCCAAGAATGAGAATATACTTGGATTTTCATGTGAGACAATTCAGGGTGGTGGTGGTGGAACCTAAGCAAAGAAAGAGTTAGAAAATTAGTTCAAGAACAAATTTTCACACACAGTGGCCAAAATCTTCTTGTGTAGCTTGCGAATGGCATAACGTTTTTGGAGGAAAACCTTCCCAAGTTAAGAAATCACCAGAGACAGTATCAGTTTGCTGCATCACACAGCTCTGTACACAGCTGTTAATGTCTGTGGTGATTACTTAGTTTGGGGCAATTTGTCCTTCACAGTTACAGCATTTGTGTTATGCTAGTTAACTGGGTCAGATATTGTGAGCCTGTATTTAATATATTATATTATATTTTAAATTATTATAATTAAAACGAGCAGCCCTCAGATTGCGAAATTGATGTATTATTATTTGTTGGAATTAATAAACACAATGTGATAAACTGAAGTGATGTTGTAATGATTAGGACATGGTTTAACGCAAGTGAGAGTATGATGAGTGAGGCATGTTTTAACCCGATACACAAAACCTGGCTGTTTTATATGCTTGTCTTCTTATAAGAAACTTTCAGGTTCTTACTGAATATCAAAGATGGAACTTATGACTTGGTTGCATTTTTTATCTTTGCATTTGTGAGAGACAATTATTTTTGTCAATTGTTTCCTGTGGGGAATTCTCAAAATTTGCTAGTGTGAATCAATCAGTGTGTGATTAAGAGCATTTGAGACATAGAATTTTAGGGTGTTAATAGAAGGCAAAAAAGCAGAAAATTGAAGTGTAGAGGAGAGTGAAGAATGGTTTGCTTAGCAGTTTAGGGTTGAAGTTGCCACCGTATTAAGCACATGGGGTGATGCCCTATTCAGCTTCTGAGAAGTAGAAAGTTCCACAAGCATAATAATACAGGGCTGTGAAATCATTGCCATTGTGCAAGTGGTAGGAATGTTTGCATAAGCAGTACAGTCCTATGATATTCCATGGCCTTCACTTACTCAGTAGAAATTCACAAGGATAGTGGTAAGTAGGACCACTGCATCCATAGGGGATTGGTTCCGGGACCCCTCATGGATAGCAAAATCCATGGATAACAGCAAATGCTCTTATCCAGGTTGACGTTGGCGACGGGGTGTTGGGGTGTCAGAGCAAAAGCTTTTGCTCCTGACATCCCCCAAATGCTGGGTAGGGCAGCGGCGAGGAGGGCAGCTGGCCGGTGGCAGCGGTCAGGATAAAGGGGAAAAAAGAATGCCCTTCCCCCACCAGCCCCGGCTGGCCAACTCTTCTTCCATTGGGAAGCCAGAAGGGTTGCCCAGGGGTGGAGTAGGCTTCAGAGCCAGAGCAGAGAAAGAAGTTGCTTTTTGCCTTCTGCTGGGAGGTGCAAGAGAACCCCAAGGCAAAGATATGTGTGTTGTGGGGTGGGTGGGAATGAAATGGCTGCTTTCTGGAGGTGAGCATGGGGGCAAAAATGTACATCTTTGGGCTGGGCACTTGGCAGGTACCCAAGTATTATTATTATTATTAGGAACCGCATATATTCTATGAAGATATCTCCAGTCATCCTAGGCTCTTGGAAATAGCTCAATCATTGGAGAAGGCCAACTCCAGCTTAACACCTGGCAGCTGTGTTCAGAATATCATCATCATCATCATCATCATCATCATCATCATCATCATCATCATCATCATCATCATCATGGCCACAAATGAGGGAAAGCTCTCCCTCAAAACCTTTTGGAGTAATGAGTAAATGTTACGGGTTACACAAAATGGATGAGTAAATAAATAGTTACCAGTTGTGCTGTTTCATAAAAGACATTATATTGAAGGCCTTGTTATTTGAAAAAACAGTGGATAATTACTTCCAAGTAAATTATTGTACTAAGCAGAGAGTTTCTTCCAAGTTGCATATTCTATTCTTATTGTGTCATCAAGTCAGAACCAAGTTGCAGCAACCCTAACAGGTATTTCAAGATATGTGAGATAATAAAGGAGTGTTTAGTGAACTGTTTCTTAGAGATGGGTACAAATCAGAAAAATGGTGATTTGTTTTGATTGATGATTCAATAATGTCAATTAATCACAAGAAAAAAAATACAATTTACAATTTACAATTTAAAATTTACATTTTTTTCTGATGAATCACATCAATTCATATTTGTTTTTTTGCTTTTGTTTTTACTTTAAAGCCCTATAAAATGACCCCAAGGCACCTAGAAACACCAACATTGTGAGAAAACTTCCCCTGACAGGTCTTTCAAGATATGTGAGATAATAAAGGAGTGTTTAGTGAACTGTTTCTTAGAGATGGGTACAAATCAGAAAAATGGTGATTTGTTTTTCTTAGAGATGGGTACAAATCAGAAAAATGGTGATTTGTTTTGATTGATGATTCAATAATGTCAATTAATCACAAGAAAAAAATTACAATTTAAAATTTAAAATTTAAAATTTACATTTTTTCCTGATGAATCACATCAATTCGTATTTGTTTTTTTTGGCTTTTGTTTTTACTTTAAAGCCCTATAAAATGACCCCAAGGCACCTAGAAACACCAAAATTGTGAGAAAACTTCCCCTGGTTCTTCTCTATGGAACTTGCCAGGCTTTCCCTGACTGTCTTCTAGGTGGTGCAAGGCACCAGACATCCACTTTTCACCAAATTTTGTGGGATTGTATAGAGGCGTTAGGGGAAGCTTTGCTGACTTTTTGGTGTCTCTAGGTATCTTGGTGGCCATTTTATAGCCCAATGAATTGATCAACCAGAAATCACTAAACATTCATCAGGTTGTGCTCATTGGCAGTATCACTTCATATGAACATCAACTGATGAACTAGCAGTTTTTGAATGAATTTTGCAACTCATTTTTTAAATTCTTGCCCATGTCTAGTGTTTGCTAGTTCTACAACCCCCAGTGAGTTTCTATTTCTGATCAGGAATTTGAAACCAGAAGTCCTGTGTCTATTACACCACATTGGATGTCCGTGTATATTATGGTCATTCATAATTTTAAGTGTTTCGATTTTTGGAAATATGTGCTGGATGATTCAGACTTTCATGGATATCACATTTACATAAATTTATCTGTGTGTTCACTCTAAAGCAAAAGCATCTGGGCAGTTCTCAGGGGAGAGGTGGACATCCTTTATCCTGTGATGGTGCAGAGGGAGAAGGAAGAGGCAGATTGGCACCCCACCTTCCTTCTAAACACTGTTACCAGTACTGTATAGACCTGTGTCATGCAGACAATGGATAACAATATTGTCAAAAGGCAGTATTAAGAAACTACTCAGACTGCAGCCTTAATTTATTTGTTTGGTTGCTCTCTGAACTGCCAGCTAGGAGGACTCTTTCGGATGCCATTACTTGGTTGATGGATGGAGCTGATGGTTAAGCCTCATTTTTTGTTTCATACTGGTACCATAAATGTTAATCTTCCTATAGTGCTCTAATTGATTGATTTTGCTGGTAGTAGCATATTTGGGCCGGGTATGCTGTTTTAATAAAATGCAGTGCTAAACATCTGACAAGGAATCTTTAGAGTTTGAATGAGTATTGTGCTTGTTACGTGGAAATAAATAGAAAGGTTACCCAGATTCCTTGGAAGCATTCATTGTCTAGAAATAAGCTTCCCTTATGTCACTTCTCTCCCCCCTTCTCCTCCTCTCTTTTTGTCTGTGATCTTGCTAATTTGTTGAAGGAATAATTGACACCATATGGCAGGAGCTTTCACCCTTTCCCACATTTCCTTGCTGTCTCCCATATTGCACTGTAAAAAAAACCACCCTTATCCTGCTCGCAACCTTTCTTTTCTGCTCTTGTAGATATATTCTTTCTCTTTTTCAGTATGTCTGCAGTCCTCAAATATATACTGTCACCTCTCTACACCATTTATTTATTTTTATTTATTTATTTATTTATTTGATTTGATTTGATTTCTGTACTACCCATCTATCAACAAGGCTACTCTGGGTGATTTACAAAATATAAAGACCGAAAAAGTAATTCTCAAATTAAACAACATAGCATAAGAAATTCCTCCCATATCTTCATCCCGGCCGAATCATCTTGGATCCAGTAGATACATCCAGCTTCGTTATGCATGCTAATTCCTTTCTGCCCAAAGTCTCCCTTATGTATGTTAATGATGTGTTCTTTTAGATATTCCTCCGGGGTTTATGTATTTCATTAGAGCTTGGAAGTTTTGTTTTAAAGTAACACATTGGGCATTGTTTCTTTTTTAAAAAGTAAAATATTCATAGTTATTTGGTTTATGAGCAACCTTTATTCGTGCCCATGTTCCCATCTTTCTTTGCAAAGATACACTTTAAAAATAGGGAAATGGCCCGACATGAAGCAAATCTTGAATTCTCTTCAATTTAATATTCAATTTTTTTCCATTTTATTTCTGCTTACTTTACCCATTGTAGTCATATCTTCTGCTATCTTATATTTATTTATGCCAGAGATAAATTTCGATGCCAGAGCAACCTCATAGACATACATTTATTTGCATTTTCTATTATTTTAAATGTAATCATCTACTGTATAATGGAAGCAATTGGCATTAAAAACAACACCCTAACAGTACTTGGTTTTCAAAAAAAAACCCTCTATCACCCTGTAGTGGAGAGAAACATAATATGCATCCGTGACTTAAAGTAAGATTTTTTAAAAAACCTTTTCAGATACTTTTCAAGGAGACTAGTCAGCTTTCCTAGCTAATAATTTGTGTAAGTACCTTAATTGGCTTTTTAGAACTGGAAGATATCTGAAGCAATCACACACACGTAGCATGGAGTTCTATTGAAATCATTGGGACCCTTTTTCAAGTAAATTGTTTTAGGTTTCAGATGGAAGTAAATTTTTGAGCAGAGAGCATTTTTCTCTGTGTACCTTTCCCCCTTTCTGTTAATGTAGGCACTGAAAAGGATATTTAGTGTGTATTGTAATATCTGATTTAATTGCTAGCTTTTATATTTCCATGATGCTTAGCCTATAAGAGTTCATAGACCACTTAAGAAGATGTATTCATTTTCAGTGTTAATGTAAATTTCTCAGACATCAGCAAGGAGTTTAAACACAGAACTGTCAACGGGATGCTTAAAATGCAATCTAAGACAGTTACACTATCTTTACTGTATCACTCACTGTGATATTCTAAAAGGTTGAAATGAGAAAGAGAAAGCGTTAAGTGTATGATTGCCTTTGCTCTTACAGAATACTAAATCTCTTCCATACCTAGAGAAAAACTAAAACTCTGCTACTGGTTTGAGCTTAAATATCACTCTCACTGAAGCCTGCCTGCCTGCCTGCCTGCCTTCCTTCCTTCCTTCCTTCCTTCCTTCCTTCCTTTCTTTCTTTCTTTCTTTCTTTCTTTCTTTCTTTCTTTCTTTCTTTCTTTCTTTCTTTCTTTCTTTCTTTCTTTCTTTCTTTCTTTCTTTCTTTCTTTCTTTTTTCTTTCTTTCTTTCTTTCTTTCTTTCTTTCTTTAAGTATAATATGGAAAGATAAAACAAATAATAGGAAACCAACAAATGCAGGTGGGGGGGGCAAGATCTTGTCAAATCTATACTGAGCACTTGTGTACTAGGGGGTATCTAAGTCATTTAGCTATAAGGAAGAAACAAAAATACAAATACAAAATCAGGAATTAAAATAAGAGTTGCCATGCTTAGATGAGAGTTTCAGAGGCTTATAGGGCTTCCAAAAGTCCCAGATGAAGTCATAGAAGAAATTCCTGACCATGTCATAGAGAAAGAATCCAAGCCATAAAAAGCCCTCTTTGGTACTTTTCAGTGCTTCTGTTGCTACAAAATATTTGGTACTACCTATTGCCTTCCCAGACACCATTTCTCCTTTATTTTCCCGATAAACAGTGATAGCACAGAGAAAGGAGAAGAGGCAGATTCTGTTACTTGCCTTAGCTTTGTATTCACAATACAATGAATAGCAAAATGTTGAATAACAAAGCCTAGCTGCACAAGCACCCTACACAAGTCTGCCAAGGAAATGAAGATGAAGGGGAGGACATTACAAGACTTCTGCCCTTCCCCCATTTCCCTGAGCAGCTACTTACAGTATGCTGCTCCTGTTAACACACATACCAAGGAGGTAAAAGAGGGAATTGTAGGGACATATGTTTCCAGGACCTAGAATTTTTTGGAGGGGGGATATAGAAGATCTTGCAGCTAGAATCTGGTTGCTCTACAACAGGCCTGCACAATGTGTCGACCGCAGGTGACCAGTAACCTGTGGGGCTGTTGGAAGTAGCCCACCAGGTCTCCACCAGCCTCCCAATTTGCTGGGAAAATGTTGGGCTTTTTGCCCACCTACCCGCCCAGACCTTTGGTCTGGATTTGTTCCCTTACCTTTCAAGTCTCTGCCCTCCTAAATCAGAGCACCGACGAAGTGGCGAAGTAGACCGTGGGGATGTCTGGTAGTTTCAAGAGTAGATTGCGGGGGAGTTTGCTAGGTAACAAACTGTTCAAAGTTGGACAGCCTTGCTCTACAATTATTCATTGCATAGCCAGGTTTCTTTTAAAAGAACTTTTGCAAGTATGAGCCCTGTTTTGAATAGGGGAACCTTTCTTATTATGCAACAGAAAGCTGGAGATCATGGTATGCTCTGTTCCTAGCAGTTTTATGAGGCTGGAAAAACCTACATGATGATTACATTATTTGAGGAGAATTTGAGCAAGGCCGTTCCTCATTACTTTTGAGTGTTGAACAAGGATGTCTACCAGAACTTTAAATCAAAAAGATTTGTCCCAGTAGAAGAAATTCTTGCAAGAATGCTATCAGCCTATGTTGGAGCCAATTGACAGTCTTGTGCCCATATTGTGTCACCACAACTAGCACTGCATCTTCTGCTCACCTTCCCTTGAGAAAGAGTGGTTGATATTAGGAAAAGCCAACACATATTCTTCTAGCATCCCCTTTTGACTTAGCCATAGATATGGAAGTGGAAACACTGATTGATAGATGCATCATTCAGGCCATCAGCAGAAGGATTAATCTGGACCTATAAGCAGAGGTAGCAAACTTATCCGCCCTTCTTTGTCCTAGCTCTTACATGTAGAGAATTTGATTGCTCTGTGCATGGTTCATTTGCATAGAATCAGGGCTTCTGATCATGATGTTGACTTTCCATGCTGACCAAAAGAGGCCAGTAACCTATTGGAGTTCTATGCCAGTGTAAGAGTAATCGCAGAGATTGCACTGGTGATTACTACTAATTAATCAGTAGGTGTTCACATTCCTAGTCACTTGCAAGACAAGGCATGTGGATTAATGACTGTTTACATAATCACAGTTATGCCAATGTAAATCTCTAGTAGGATTCTGGCCGTAGGCTCCTGGGACCTCCACACTAACAAGAGGTCCATTTTTGCATGTGAAGACCTCTGGATCAGGAGACATGAAAAGCAAGAAACTAAATATTTGTCAGATTTTGAATAGCTACTCTATTTGGAGATAATACCTTTTTGTGTGTGTTGGTGGATGGACTTAATGAGTTGATACAAGTGTGGAAAGACTGGAGGGAAGGGACTGGGTTGCTAGATCAATAAAAACAAGAGTAGTAAATTGAAAAAGCTATTATAACATCGATAGTGCTTGCAGCCACCACTGAAATAAATTTAGATTACTTTACTAAAGTGCTGAAGTAATAGCCACAGACCGTACCATGTCATAAAGACAGCAGCTGAAAAAGCAACTATAAGTCTGTGAAGATTCTCAGCTCTAAGTGACTCTCACAAGTTTTGTTTGGAAGATGGATAAGTTAGATGAGCTGTAAAATATTTAGAAAATGCAGTGGAAGTGGAATTGTTAAGACAAGTTTAGCGCAGAATTTTCTACTAATTTTTTGAAGCAAAATTCATCACCAGTTCAAAATCTGGGAATGCCTTGAAATTCTGTATCATTTATGAAATAATACCAGCATGTGGCTTTGCCTACATATACATGGAAGGGGACGAAATTGTGCCATAGTGTTCAAAAATAAATCAACATTTATCGATTTTCACACATGCTTGTAATATTATCTTAAGGGTGAGATGCAGGAATGATTTTCATCATGGTGCTCCAAGTTTCCTTATAGCTTAACGTATTAGTATCATTTAAAATGCAGTATACTCAAAGTCAAATAGATAAGTGGTTTCAGTGGGATGTGATAGTGGGAATCCACTGAAGCATGGATAGAAAAAATAGGTACTTGGGGAAAAATAAAGATAAGGATGCATGATTTGACAAAGGTCTGCTTTTATGTGCTTTGTTATTATATTCATCAAATGCAAAAGCTCTGCTAATATATGTGGGTGGGATTTTGTTCTTATACAGTATGTAAGTTAGTAGCCACATTGAATAGGATAGTATACAGTCTAAACCAGAATCATGTTTGCATTCTCAATTGCCTAAAGCCAATCATGCATGAGATGCGAGCAATTATACCAGCTATCTGTTGTGTCTGTATAGTTGTGAAACTGATATGTATAATGATGGCAAACCTAGGAAACA
Organism: Phrynocephalus guinanensis; assembly: GCA_037367245.1. Lineage (NCBI taxonomy): Eukaryota > Metazoa > Chordata > Lepidosauria > Squamata > Agamidae > Phrynocephalus > Phrynocephalus guinanensis. The sequence continues at coordinate 13,711,092 of CM074740.1, read as the reverse complement.
AGAAAAACAGTTGTACTATCATGTTAAAAATACACATGCACCGTACTTGAAAAATATATATGGCGCATGATATAACCTGTGTATTAAAAAAAAGTAAAACAAAATCTGACAAAATGAAAATATATGAATAGCAGGAAACTCAATTAATTCAAATTGCATGAGCTGAACATTTGTGGCTTAAATCCATCTTGTACTTCCAAGTGTCTGTTGTGACTTTTCTTTTGAGACTTCCGGTGCATAATTTCACTAATTTGTTTATGGTTCCACTAGAAATCGAATGATAATTGTGCTTTCTCCCTCCCTTTAGGCAGTCTACCCTATGAATACAAGATTGTGATAGCAGGTAATCATGAACTGACGTTTGACCAAGAGTTCATGGCAGACTTAATCAAGCAGGACTTTTACTATTTCCCTTCTGTATCCAAGCTGAAGCCAGAGAGCTATGAGAATGTACAGTCCCTCTTAACAAACTGCATATATCTCCAAGATTCAGAAGTGACAGTAAGAGGCTTCAGGATATATGGCTCTCCTTGGTAAGCATTTGAAAATTTAATAGTGTTGATAAATGCAAAGTTTTTCTGCCTATTGTTCACCTTCCAGTGGTTATGTAAGAAAAATATAGTATTAATTTCTATATATTTTGTTCATTGATTGATTAGCTTGATAAATTTTAATTTTTTTAGTCCACTAAAAAGTATCCATTGTTAATTAGATTTCTTGCAAGTCAGAGCTCACACATACACACACGCTTATAAAAACTGCCTAAGCACCATCTTCTGTCCATAGGAGGCATGCCTCTTCTAAAAGGGTGCCTACTAGGACAGACATGTTCAGTCTATAAACAAAGAGGGGGTGGCATGTCGCTTCTAAAACATCATGTAAGTGAAAATTCTGATAATCAACCAGGTGAAATTCACATTTAAATAATGACTGAACTACTTGAATGGGACAAAGTAGAATGGGGGATGTCTCTACCGAACTTTTAGAACACCAGCGTTCACAATTTCCGACTGTGGAAAGAGTTATTATGTATGATAAGTCTGGAGAGCAGGTGCTTCAGCACGAACAGTCTTTATTGAGCTAGGCAGACGGACAGCTTGATTCCGTATAAGGGTTCTTCTTGTGTCCCAGTTTCTTTAACTACATTGCACTCCTGGTTTTAAATTTAACCTGTTGCAATCAATTTTTCTTAAAAAAAACTGTGATGTCTAGAAGAGACTTCTTTTCTACCTCTGCTTTCTCTAAAGGAGGAGTTCATTCTTTTCTGTCCACCCTGCGCTCTTCTTTCCCCACAGAGAAGGAATTCATTCCTCTTATTTACTGATCACAGGAGAAATTTGTGCAGAGCCCGGTTTTCTTCCTTCTGTCTCAAAATAGTATTGCAGGGTATTTGGTGAAGGAGATTCTGCTCTGTGAAAGCTTAGGCTGTAAAAAACCTGCCTGTCAGCTTTTAAGATTCTCTGTAACTCATTAAATTCTCGCACAACAAATTTAAAAGTGTACTTTTGTAGCATAATAAGCTTTTGTGCTGGCAATTAAGCATTCTGGATAAGAACAAAGGCTGGATTCCAGTTGAAAAATTACACTGGCACAGGCCCATGAGCATAAACTTCACCAGTGAATTGCTACAAGTTGAAAAGTCAGCATCTATGCACTGGGTCACACAACTGATATTTGACAGCAAATACCTTCACCACCAACATCTATGATATCTATGCTTCCAGGTTAAAAAAAAAGGAATCTGGCCAAGAATCACTCCATCAGCGTGGCATAACAAGCTGTCTGGCACTGTTACCATTGGAAATGTACATGGAGAAGGTTTTTGGGGTTGATTTGTTTCTGTTTCTTTGGGTGTGATGTGTGGTTCATTACTTTTTCAGGTCATGTGGGTACCAGACTGGTCATTAAACATAAAAGGGATCACCTAATAAGAGTGGTGGTTTTCTGAGCCTACAGTGTTGCCAGCCCCAATTAACCATTTGCACAGCATCCCCCCTTTCCCAAAATGCTACAATCGCAGTCTGCTCCTATGCATTTGGCCAGCCTCACACATTTCCCTAGTTACAGAAGTGGCTCTGCCACTGCCTCCCATTGACAGTGCATTAGTCTTAGCACCCTCTGCGTTCTGCATTGTAGCATTGATATGTCAGGTGGTGCCAGCATTGGTGAGGTAGCCTGCTCACTCAGGTCACTCACTCTGTTCACTCATGGGTTGACCATGATAAACAGATAGTCTGCCACATCTAACTGGAGGTGATTCCAGCTCTAGGCCCCATGAATGCCAGCAGACTTTCCCTCTTACTCACACACATGGCACTGCAACCCCTGCTGTTGATGTTAAGGCTTTGGGAGTTGGGATGGTCCGCTGTGTGTGTCAGGAACCAAAGCAGGTTCCTTCTCCAGCACCTGCTTCCTTCTTCCTCTCCCTTTTGCTTCTCAACTAACTACAAGCAATGTCAGCTCCCTAGAGCAGCTAAGGAACCAATCACAGTAATGAAGACCAGGGACAACCTCCATTTCTGCTCCAACTTCCTTATCCAATGCTCTGAACAATGACTAATCCAAGCCTGGATGGGACTGATGCCATTTAGCTTGTTCCCATCAAGAATCACCAACCTTTGTGATCACCACGATCCTTGCCACTAGAGATGGGCACGACTCAAAAAAATGGTGTTTCGTTTGTCGTTTGGTTGTTTAGGGGTCCGTTTCGGTTCGTTTTCGTTTTCGTGATGTTTTTTGCAAAAAAATCCATTTTCGTTTCATTAGGTAACAAAACGAAAAAACAAAAACGAAAACGAAAAATTGCTGTTTCGTTAGCATTCTTTTTAGTTCAATGCATCTGCTGCAACGAAAACAAAAAACACGGCAAATTTGGTCATTTCATTTTCGTTTTGTTTTTTTAAAAAAATTCGTTTTGTTTTTGTTGCGTAACGAAATGAAAAAATGAAAACGAAAACGAAAAATCGCTCATTTCATGCCCATCTCTACTTGCCACTCATCCATCATCTTCCCCTACATATCACCCATACAGTTAAAAAGAGAAGTGAGCACAATTACTATGAGCACCACAGTAATTCGCACACACCACAGACCTGAAGAAGCTAGTCTAGCTTGCCCAGACATCAGGCAGCCAGCCAGTTAAATCTGCTGCATGGTAGCTGCCTCAGCCAGACATCTGGGCACACTATCTGAAGGTAAAAAAAAAATAAGAAGGATTTTAATCCCAGAAGACAGCTATGTAGGTAGGCCAGGCTTATACATTTCAGAATGCACTAGAGAACTAATGCCTCCAAATTTCAACTTTGAACAGAATAAGCAAATAATAATAACAACATGAATGTGTGTCATGTGTTGTACCAGACCAGATAATGTGTTATATCGGTTCAGCTGGACTGAACATATAGCTATTAGAAATGGGTGCTTCATTTTGGAAGGGGTCTGCACAGGGAGACAGGGAGGTGGGATGATGCATGTCCTTGCACAGCTCCTGATCGGCCAGTGCCAGGGAGAAGGAAAGATGACATGTTGGAGACTGCTTCCTGATTGGAGTTTTGCCCCACAGACTCAAACAAAGGTATGTCAGGGGTTGATTTTGTTCCAGAGGCTGGGTCCCGGTTCCAAATGGCATCTATGCTGTCGTGTTTTGTTTAGGAACTGGAACCCTTCTGAAACAAAATGCCCGTCTCTAATTGCTATTCTATAACTACCCTAATGGGGCTTTCAACATAAGAGTGATATTTATGGAGTGTTTACCTCCCTCCAAATTTCCAGGGATGAGATTCCTGGATTTTGCCCAAGCCCCTGGGGTCCTACTCTGTCACTTTGCCCCTACTACACCACATAGGATATCTATTAAATAATATATTCACTAAAATAAGCAGGTAGAATAGCTGTGCTTAAAAAAAAGCAGTGCAACCCATTCAGGATAAAAAAAATGAAATAAAAAATAAACATGCATAGCTCCTAAAATCCAGGAAAAGGAAAAAAAAACAAGGGCTGTAAATACAACCCCCCTAGCCCAAACCCATAGAATTAGGGATGGGCATGAAACAAAAAATGAAATGTTGTTTTGTTGCTTTGTTACATAATGAAACATAGCAAAACAAAACGAGGAAGCAGCATTTAGTTACAAAACGAAATGGTGGGGGTTTTTTTGTTACAAAACAAAAAGTTGTTTTTTTCCCATGTAAACAAACCATTTTATCTCATCTGTAAAATGGCTATGGCTCTACCTGCTGGGCTTGGAGGCCCTGCCACCCCTGCCGCTGCAGTTTAAGAGCTGTGGCTGGAGAGGGCGAGTGGCCCCAGCAGGAAGTCTTGCTCCTGCGCCACTTCTGTTGCTGAAGAGCCGTGGCCACAGCCAAAGAGGAAAGGGTGTGCAGGCCACTAGGAGGCCTTTCCTCCGTGCTACCGCTGAAGAGCTGTGGCTGTGGCCAAAGAGGAAAGGGTGTGTGGGCCTGGTGGGAGGCCTGGCTGACACCGCCGAAGACAAGAGGGCAAGCGACCACTGGAGAGGAGAGGGTGAGAGTGGGCCCAGCAGGTTGGCCTAGGACCACCACCGCCAGACCCCCAAAAGGTAATGAAGCATTTCGTTTAATGTTTTATTTTGTATGATTTTTTGGGGGGAGTAAAATTTCATATGAAACAAATCAAAATGAAATGTGGGCGGATGAAACAGAACGAAATGAAACACCATTTTTTCCTTTTCGTGCCCATCCCTACATAGAATATGAGGATTGGGGAGATTTTTTTCCTCCACTCCCAGTGTGGCATTTCCTCACTCAGTCCAAGTCAGGCATAGGCAGGCAGGGGAACGCCAAGAAGCAGGAAAAATCGAGAAAGAAGAACCTAAAATGTAGAGCAGGAGGAGAATAAACCCAAAATAGAAAGTACTCTACAAATGGTGAGAGCTCAGAGCTAAGCAGCAGCAAATCCCACAAGGACGACCACGAAGCAGCTAAAAGCCAGCCTTACATTTATTTATTTATTTATTTATTTATTTATTTATTTATTTATTTATTTATTTATTTAGGTGCTTATATACCGCCCATCTTCCGGACGGAACTCCAGGCGGTTTACAACAGAGAGAACAAACAATAAACAAGATTAGATATAACATTGCAAAACAATATAAACAATAAAATAAAAACACAGCAAAATAACAAGATGGCAGGGCAGAACAGGCGGGAAAGGAGGAAAAACAATTAAATTAAATTAACACTCACCAAATGCCTCCCGAAACAGCATGGTCTTTAAGGCCTTTTTGAAGGCTGGCAGGGACTGTGCAAGGCACAACTCACTCAGGAGATGATTCCATAGGATGGGACCAGCCACAGAGAAGGCTCGATTATGGGTGACCGCTTTCTGAGCCTCCCTGGGCGTGGCCACCCAAACATTCTAGTTGGTCAGGCCGAGGTTGATTGCTGGGAGATTCGCTCTGCAAGGTATTCATGTCCCAGGCCATGGAGGGTTTTATAAATTAAAACCAGGACCTTGAATCTTATTCGGGATGCAACGGGTAACCAATGCAGGCGGGCCAGTACTGGGGTGATATGGTCATATTGACGCACACCCGCCACCAGTCTGGCCGCCACAATTTTGTACCCCCTGGAGTCGCCGAATAAGAGTCAAGGGCAACCCCATGTAGAGAGCGTTGCAGTAATCTATTCTCAAGATCACCAGCACTTGCACAACAGTTCTCAAGGAGTCCCCCGCCAGGTATGGATGAATCTGGGCAATTTGACAAAGATGGAAAAAAGGCAGTCCTGGACACGGCAGCCACCTGGGCCTCCATGGATAGAGCCGGGTCCAGGACCACACCCAGATTCTGAACACTATACACCAGCTGGAGGGAAACACCCTCCAGGTTAGGGAGAGGGCCTCCATATCTGGAAGGGGAAGTCCCAAAGAACATAACTTTGGTCCTCTCAGGGTTGAGCTTGAGTCCATTCCATGACTGCATCCAGGCACTGGTTGAGGGTCTGAACAGCCTCAACTGCAGAAGTGGAGAAGGAGAGATAGAGCTGCATGTCATCAGCATACTGATGGCAGCAGACTCCAAATCTCCTAATGACCTCAGCCAACGTCCTCACATAGATGTTGAACAGCATGGGAGAGAGAGCTGACCCCTGTGGAACCCCACATGGGAGTATCCATGGGGCAGACAACTCTCCCCCCCCCCTCCAAGCTGCACACGCTGGGGACGGTCCTCCAAGAAGGATCGGAACCAGCTGAGCACTGCCAGGACCCTGCCTGTCATGGAACCCGAATGTGAAGGGTTAAATGCTGGAGAGCAGCAGGAAGAGCCTTGTAGTTCAACTCAGCAGGCAGCTGAGTCTGAGGACGCAGCTGAGGGCACATCTCCTCCTCCTATAAGGGCTAGGAGCAGGATCCTGCAAAGGAGAATTAACAGGAGAGCTAGGGAAAGGATCTTTAATGATGGGCATAGAATTAGATCTGAAAGCCCTGAGCTCTAGCAGGAGCCTTGCCAGAGATATGGGTGTGCTCCCTGTTTTAGGATAAAGCTAGCAAGTTTACCCTGAACCCTCTGTGGGAGCAACGCATCACTTACCTTGCCACCACGTTCCTGTGTGTTATCCTGACTTTGTTTCCTGACCTTGGACCGGCTTCCTGACTACGACGTTTCTCTGTTTCCCTTGAACTTGGCATTTGGCTCTGTAAATTATTCTGGATTGACTCGGACTGTACTTTGTACTTTATCTGGATTACAACTAAAGTTCCTGGCAAAGAACTGAACTTGGCTTGCTGTGTGTTCTGTGTGCGGGGCTTGACAGTTTGCTCCCACCCACCAAACTTATTCAAGCAGAATGGAGAAGGAGGGGGCTGTTGGAATGACTCCACTGGAAGCTTTGCAAAACCAAGTACTGTTTTTGTCACAGGAAATTGTTCAATTGCAGCAAGCTCCAGCATCATTACAGCCTCATTGCCCTTTGCTGCCCCCTGACCGGTTTGAAGGCAAATTAGAGGAATTCCCTGCATTCTTGGCTCAATGCAAGCTGTTCATTGACGTACAGGCTCAAGAATTTCCTACTGAGAGGTATAAGGTCTGTTTTATCATCAGTTTATTAAAGGGACAGGCAGCTAAATGGGCGACTCCTTTACTCCTCAGTGCTTCACCTTTGCTGGATAATTATCAGGCTTTCCTGAACCATATTTCTTCAGCCTTTCAGAATCCCGTGCAGGCTGCTACCGCCAACAGGAGACTCAGAGCTTTGAAACAGGGCAAAGACTCAGTGTTTGATTATACCACTGCATTTCATTTGATAGCTCAGGATTTGCAGTGGAACGAGCCGGCACTGATTTCTCAGTATATGGAAGGTTTGGCAGATGAAGTGCTGGATGAACTCTGCAGGGTAGAACAACCAAACACATTGCAGGAACTCATTACCCTGTGTCTGAGAATCGATGGACGCCTGGAAAGCCGTCGTCTCTCTCGAGGCCAGAACTGCAAACAGCAACCTCTGCCAGCTGTGTCTCATCTGCAATCCCGGGAGGCCCGTGAAGTGGGTCCAGAGCCTATGCAACTGGGAGCTGCTCGACCACGCCTCACCCCAGAGGAAAGGCAAGACGACACTTTCATCATCTCTGCCTGTACTGTGGGGGAGGAGGACATTTCGCTTCTAATTGCCCTTTGAAGCGTTCCTCAATAAGTGCTGCTATCTCTCCAGCAGTAAAAGGGCAGCTCCATCCTTGAAGGAACCCCGAGGAGTGGAGCATATCGAAGGGTTCCCAAGCAATACTATCACACCTCAAGGACCTTTTCTGATACCTGTTACTCTAGGGCTCCCTGATGGTCGGGAGATTTCGGTGTATGCTATGGTAGACTCTGGGGTGGCTCACTGTTTTGTGGATGCTGGGTTTGTGCGGTACCATCGGATTCCAGTACAAAATAAGGACACTCCTTTGTTAGTAGAATCCATTGAGGGTCGGTTACTTCGTTCTGGGCCGGTAGCTCAGGAAACCTGTCCCCTTACTCTTCAGGTAATGGATCATAATGAGCAGATTAGCTTTAATGTAACCCGAATGCCCCGGTTTCCTCTTTCCTCTTGTTTTGGGACTTTCCTGGTTGCGAGCTCATAATCTACTGGTGGATTGGGTGCAAGGGGAATTATATTTCAAGGTTCCTTGTTCAAAGCAACATTCCTCTACTGTACTGGCATCTGCCCATGATACATCTGACCCTGTCTTGCCTCAGGCATACCAAGACTTTGCAGATGTATTTGAGGAAAAGGGGGCTGACAAGCTACCTCCACATCGACCCTATGACTGTGCCATTTATTTGATTCCTGGGGCACCTCTTCCTGTGGTGTGAGTTTATCCCATGTCCGAACCAGAATTAGAAGCGTTGAGGGCTTTTCTAGATAAAAATCTTCGACGTGGGTTCATACGGCCTTCCAAATCACCACTGTCCGCACCAGTGATATTTGTCAAGAAGAAGGGAGGGGAGCTTCGTCCTTGTAATGATTATAGAGCACTAAACAAGATCACTATTAGGGACCGGTACCCTTTACCCTTAATCTCTGAACTTTTGGACTGGTTGAAAGGGGCTAAGTGTTATACTAAGCTGGACCTTCGGGGGGGCGTATAATTTGGTATGTACCCGTAAGGGAGACAAGTGGAAAACTGCATTCCGGACCCGGTACGGTCAATATGAACATTTAGTAATGCCTTTTGGTCTGACCAATGCACCCAGTGTGTTTCAGAGGATGATGAATGACATTTTCCAGGATCTCCTAGATTGTTGTGTGATTGTGTATTTAGATGACATTCTGATTTACTCCGCTGATCCAGCTCAACATGTTCAAGATGTTCGTCAGGTCTTACAGCATCTTCGGGAGAATGGACTCTATGCTAAGCTGGAAAAATGTGAGTTTAACATTGAAGAAGGTGAATTCCTGGGGCATATCATTTCTCCCCAGGGAATCTGCATGGACCCCAAGAAAGTAGAGGCGGTGTTGTCATGGCAGCAACCACAAAATCGTAAGGACTTGCAACGGTTCCTTGGCTTCGCTAACTAATACCGTCAGTTTATTCCTGCTTACGCCGATATTGCTGCACCTTTAAACCGTCTCCTTTGTCCCAAAGAGCCTTTCCGGTGGACTCCAGAAGCAGAGAAGGCTTTCTCTACCTTGAAAACCCGCTTTATCTCGGAGCCTTTACTTCGCTACCCTGATCCACAACTGCCGTTCATAGTGGAGGCTGACGCATCTAGTGCTGCCCTGGGAGGAGTATTATCTCAACAAGAGGATCCCTCCCAAACCCCGCGTCCCTGTGCCTACTATTCTCGGCAATTAAAACCCACAGAGAAGAATTATACAGTCTGGGAGCGTGAACTGTTGGCCATCAAAACAGCTTTTGATGTATGGAGGCATTACCTTGAGGGAGCTCGACACCCTGTGCAAGTGTTAACTGATCACAGAAACCTGGAACATTTACAAACAGCTCGGCGATTGTCTCAGTGACAAATCCGGTGGTCTTTATTCTTTTCCCGGTTTGATTTTCGGATCAAGTATATTCCTGAGGCTCAGAATAAGAAAGCTGATGCATTATCTAGAAAACCTGAATATGCGGCACCAGTGAAAGAGACCTTAGTGGCACCCATCTTGCCTCCTTCTGTGTTTGCTGCCACGAATCTGTGTCCCAGCTTGGCAGAAGAAATCCGGGAATCTCAAGCTCGAGATCCATGGACTCAGCAATGTCTTCAAGAACTTCAGAATGGGGAGCATGGAGAGTTTTCTGCACAACAAGGGTTATTACTACATCGAGGGAGGTTATATGTTCCTGCTGGTCCCCTTCGTAACCAGGTATTGCATCTATCTCATGATTCTTTACCTGCTGGACACTTTGGACTTTACAAAACCCTGCATCTGCTTACAAGAGAGTTCTGGTGGCCACAGGTCCGTGCTGATGTTGCCCGATATGTGGGTTCCTGTGAAGTTTGTCTGCGAGCAAAGGATGTGGTGGCTAAACCCTCAGGTCTGTTGCATCCTTTGCCAACACCCTCTGGTCCCTGGAATGCTGTCTCCCTAGATTTTATCATGGATCTTCCCCGCTCAAAAGGGTTTACCTGCATCCTGGTCTTCGTAGATTTATTCACCAAAATAGCCCACTTCGTTCCTTGTCCTAAATCTCCTACCGCAGCAGAAACAGCTCATCATTATTTACAACACCTCTTCAGGCTTCATGGTTTACCTGAACACCTTATTTCGGATCGTGGACCCCAATTCACCTCTCGTTTCTGGCAAGCAATGCACAAGGCACTAGGAACCCAAGTTCATTTGTCATCCGCTTATCACCCACAGTCAGATGGTCAGACTGAGCGCACCAATGCCACTTTAGAACAATATTTACGTTGTTATACATGTTATCAACAGGCCAATTGGGCGGATTTGTTGCCTTTAGCTGAGTTTGCATACAACAATGCTGTACATTCATCCACTCGTCAAACCCCATTCATGGCCAACTATGGGTATCATCCTTGGTACTTTCCAACCACCCTTCCTTCCACCTCTGTGCCAGCTACCGATGCTTATATCCAAGAACTTCATGGCATTCAAGAATTATTGAAAGAACAACTCAATCATGCCAAGGAAGCATATAAAAAAGCAGCGGATCAGAAAAGACAAGAAGGTCCACAGTTGAATCCAGGCATGAAAGTTTGGCTCTCTATCCGATATTTGAGACATCCTGGGCGATCCCGGAAACTAGATCCTCGATTCATTGGCCCTTACCCCATCCTAGAAAAAATCAACCCAGTGGCGTTCCGTCTACAATTACCTGCATCCCTCCATATTCATCCCGTGTTCCATCGTTCCCTCTTGGTCCCAGACAAAGATCCTGACCCCAACCGACCACCAAATCCTGAACCTCCTCCACCGATCTTAGTAGAAGGAGAAGAGGAGTATGAGGTCCGCCAAATTTTGGACTCCCGGATACATCGGGGGGGGGGGGTTGCAATACTTAGTGGACTGGGAAGGGTACGGACCAGAAGATCAATCTTGGGAACCGGTGTCTAACTTACATGCGCCGGAGTTGATTCAGCAATTTCATGATAATTATCCAGATAAACCCGGCCCATTGGAAGAGGGGGACCATGGGGAGGGGGATAGTGCCAGGACCCTGCCTGTCATGGAACCCGAATGTGAAGGGTTAAATGCTGGAGAGCAGCAGGAGGAGCCTTGTAGTTCAACTCAGCAGGCAGCTGAGTCTGAGGACGCAGCTGAGGGCACATCTCCTCCTCCTATAAGGGCTAGGAGCAGGATCCTGCAAAGGAGAACTAACAGGAGAGCTAGGGAAAGGATCTTTAATGATAGGCGTAGAATTAGATCTGAAAGCCTTGAGTTCTAGCAGGAGCCTTGCCAGAGATATGGGTGTGCTCCTTGTTTTAGGATAAAGCTAGCAAGTTTACCCTGAACCCTCTGTGGGAGCAACGCATCACTTACCTTGCCACCACATTCCTGTGTGTTATCCTGACTTTGTTTCCTGACCTTGGACCGGCTTCCTGACTACGACATTTCTCTGTTTCCCTTGAACTTGGCATTTGGCTCTGTAAATTATTCTGGATTGACTCGGACTATACTTTGTACTTTATCTGGATTACAACTAAAGTTCCTGGCAAAGAACTGAACTTGGCTTGCTGTGTGTTCTGTGTGCGGGGCTTGACAAGCACAGTGCCTCTGATACCTATCCCGGAGAGCCGGTCCAGCAGGATACTGTGGTCAACGGTATCGAAGGCCGCTGACAAATCCACAAGGACCAACAAGGTAGAGCTACCCCTGTCAGCCCCCTGGAGGAGGTCATCTTGCAGTGCGACCAAGACTGTCTCAGTCCCCTGACATGGCCTGAACCCAGACTGGAATGGGTTAACCTCCAGGAATGACTGGAGCCGGAAGGCGGCCACCCTCTCGATAGCCTTGCCTATGAAGGGAACATTGGCAATCGGATGATAGTTAGCCAATTCGTCCGTTGCCAGGCTGGGTTTCTTTACGGTGGGAAATCCCTTCCCTGAAGGAGGCAGTGGAAATAGTTGAAGCCCACTCAGGCATGCTCCCACCGGCAGATTTAATGAGCCAGGATGGACAAATATCAAAGGGGGGTAACACCGGTCGGCAATGAGCCAGGGCCCCGGAGGCCTCAGAGGAGGAAACAGGCCCAAACTAGACCATTTGAGGAGACCGAGGGGGTGCAGTGTCAGGGGGTCACGAGGAGAGACCAATGCAACGGGAGTCAAGACCGGAAAGGATGGCCTCACTTTTCATTCTAAAGAAGGCTGCAAAATTCTCGCTACTGAACTCAGTAGGAGGAGGCTTAACCAGGCCAGGATTAGTGAGGTCACAAACCACATGGAATAACTCCACCTAGCGGTTCGAGGCCTCACTAATTCTCATGGAGTAGAAAGGTGTTTTGGCCTCCCTGATCACACAGACATAGCACCTGGTCTGCATTTTAATTGCAGCCCTGCTGAAAGCTGTCTGGTCCGTCCTCCATCTGATCTCCAGGTTTCTCCATTCTTGCTTCATCGCTCTCAACCCCAACGTAAACCACGTCGAGGAGCGAGCTCCGCAGTGGGGAAGGCGCCTGGGGGCGATCTGGTCATCAGCGAGATCACCAGGAAGCTCCCAGAAGGCTTCTTGAAAATGAGCGCGTCTAGAAGTCTTCGGGGGTGGGCCCAAACAAGGGGCTGAGGCTCCCCGTGGGGAGGGGCGGCGATTGACAAGGGAAAAGACAGCAGATGTTGATCTGACCATGACACGGATAGGGGAACAATGTCCCCAACCCTCAGATGAGAATCCACTGACGTGGAGGTAAACACCAGGTCCAAGGTATGCCCAGATCTATGTGTGGGACCCACAACATGCTGGGTCATATTCATAGAGGCCATGGACTCCATGAAATCCAGAGCCACACCAGAGAGCCCGTCACCGGCATGCACATTGAAGTCCCCAACAACCGGAAGGCGGGGGGACTTCAACAGGGCTGCCGCGATGAACTCCGTAAGCTCTGGTAGGGATTGTGCAGGGTTGCAGGGAGCTTGGTAACCAAGCACAATGCCAAATCTGTCCCACTGACCCACAGATAGATAGAAGCATTCTAACCCCGGACTCACCAACATCGAGGCTCTGCTGACAGAAAGGGTTTCCCTGGCCATTTTAAACATTCAAACTTCCCATGTCCCCTGAATGTTCTTCTGCATTCTGATGGGGAGTTGTCAACCACTGTAATGTTATTTGTTGAAAAAGGCAGTGAGATGATATTATATACAGTATGTTCATGTCAATCCAAGGTAGTCCAAGCAAGGAAATACAAACGACATCCAAACTTTTCACCCTCTCATTTGGTGAAACAAATTATTCAGATTTCAGAGGCTCTGTGTAGGAAATAAACAAATGGACCCCCAAAATAAAGGAAATCCTCTTTTGTTTGTTTTTGCATTTGTTACATGCCAAAGGTCCCATTCCTAATTACCATAGCTTGTGTTAGAACTGCTGCACTGGCAAAGACCTTAGCGGTTAATGCAGAAGAGCTGTGTTCTGTAACGCTGTCACGTGACACCAAATTAGGGTAAGGTGGGGAAGTGCAGTGTGTTGCAGATTGATCTAGGACAGCACACAGCAAACTAAACTTATTTTGGCCATCACAAAGGCACCTGCCTTAGTATAACTGTACATGTGTAAAAGGCAGAAGTAATTTCAGCCCCAATAGAAGTGCAGCAGAAGGATCTTTTTTTTTTCTGGCAGTCGGTATTACAGCCATTTCAGTGTGAGCCTCTCTGTTTTCTATCATATGGGATACACTTTAAGTAACACACACACACACACACACACACACACACACACACACACACACACACACACACACACACACACACACACACACACACACACACACACTTGTTTGTACCAGTTTTTATTTACTGAGTGGGAGACCCCTGTATTTACACAATACAGACGTTTATGATGTGCCACAGGTGCGTCAGAAGATTGATAGCAATGTAAGCAAACAAACAAACAGAGAGAGAGAGAGGGGGGGGAGAGAGGGAGAGAGAGGGGGGAGAGGGATGTTTTGAACAAGTATCTTTGTACAGAATCAAGTTTTTCTTAGAGACAATCAACTTTTCATGTAGCACAGTAAAATTTCATGAGCTGTGTGGTAGCTGAAGAAATGTGGAAACATCTGCTTAGTGGCTGGCATAATCAAAACTTTTAGAATTATTGTTAAGTAAAATCCCATTGGTTCTCTGTCAAGGTTATACAGATCATAGATTGGAACTTTTTCTTTGTGCCAACACTCAGACATTGAGGGCAGAGGTGCATACTTATGCATAAGAGAGAAGATTTAGTAAACTTATACTAACCTTGAAACAGTTTGAGGTTTGTTGCTGTTATTTAAAGCAATGTTTTTGTTTGTCAGGCTGTGATTTAAGAAACAAGTTGTCAGACCTAATGCACATACCGCAGTGTGAATTCTCACAGTGTGAATAAACTGTGAAAGAATGTATTGAAATTTTTAAAAAGGAGAATTGGCATTCACCAAGTTGGTACTTTTACTGGGTGTTAATCCTCCCCACCTGCTGATTGTTGTGCATTTATCTAAATTTAAAACCACATTACACTTGAAATACATCCATTTATCTCAGATATCCAAATTGCTTTGTATTTTCTGTATATCCACCTGCTGTGTTTCAGCTTTATGTTCCAAGTTAATTTTTCCTCTTATATTTATGACCAATACAAATTTAAGCTTGGCTTCCAAATTATTAAGAAAATGCATATCCTCCCTATTAGCATTTTCTCTTTCTGCCACTTGGCTGCTATTACTAGTTTGTAAATCTAACCTAAACATAGTAATTACCCTCTAAGAATACTTTCAATCTCTTTCTTGGTATCGGCCCAGTCTATAAAAATCAGCAAGAGAAATGTAGATATAGGAAACACCTGTGGTGTAGATGAATGTCTTGTCTGACTCGGAAATTGGCCTGGGAAGGCAGCCTTAAATAATATATTGTGCATCACTTAAATGAGGAAAGTTGATATTACACAACAGTAAACCCTTTGATTTAAAAAACACATAGAGACACTAGCAGGTGCTGGTCAGAGGCTTTCTAACTGCTGCCTATTTTGACTCCTGGAAGTTTGTTTTAATTCTTTTTTTGGACAGTGCCTGAAATCTAGCAGAAGCAGCTAAACAGGTATAAATGGTGATGATATCATCAACCCACAATGTTACTCTTTAATTTAATTCAGTTAAATTTCTTCCCCTCCTCCCCAGGTTCTGGGATGCCTAAGGATTAGAGATGGGCACGACTTGAAAAAAATTTTTTTCGAGTTGTCGTTAGTCGGGCCGGTTCCGTTTCGGCTCGTTTCCGTTTTTCGCGAAAATTTGCAAAAATTAGTCGGTTCGTTTTTTCGTTTTTCGTTGTCGTTAGTACTGGTTTGGGGAGGGGGTAGCGGGCTCCTGGAGGGAGCTGCAGGAGTCAGCCAGAGCCACAAGTGACGGACTGGCAGACTCTTTGCACCCGCTGTGTCTCACGTACTTGCATGTAGTGCAATGCAAGTAGATCTGGCTTAGGGTTAAGACGGCTTAGCGCAACGGCTAGGGTTAGGCTAGTTACGGGTGAGGTTATGGTGAGTATTGGGGTGCATCTGGGTGCCTCTCTGACCCACTTAGAAGGACAGTGTACTGGCGTATGGGTTAGGCTTAGGGTTCGGGTTTGGGCTACGATTAGTGGGCTGTTTATGCCCGATTGGCACATCCCAGAAGTCTCTGTGGTCAACCTGGCCAAGTGGCCATGCGATTGGTGGAAAATTTGCATGGTCTACTCCCATGGGAGAGCCCATCATTGCAAATGTGCAGGTGTAAAAAAAATAAAATAAAATAAAATAAAATAAAATCAACGGAGACTTTTTTTTTTTGCAAGAAAAACCCACTGCTGCTACTGTAAAAATTCAAGCATTTAAAATAGCTAATTTTCGCATGTTTCTGTGGTGCTTTGGTGGGGTTTTGGGGCAACAATTTCAAAAAAAATATTTGCGGTCGCCATTTTGGATCCCCCCCCACCGCATGGCAAATGGATGCGCCCTCCCAGCCTGGTACAGTCAGCAAAACCTGGCCATGCGATTGGTGGAATGGCTCCAAAACTTTGCATGGTCCACTCCCATGGGCGAGCCCATCATTGCGAATGCGCAGGTGTAAAAAAATAAAATAAAATAAAATAAAATAAAATCAACGGAGACTTTTTTTGCAAGAAAAACCCACTGCTGCTACTGTAAAAATTCAAGCATTTAAAATAGCTAATTTTCGCATGTTTCTGTGGTGCTTTGGTGGGGTTTTGGGCAACAATTTCAAAAAAAATATTGCGGTCGCCATTTTGGATCCCCCCCCCACCGCATGGCAAATGGTGCGCCCACAGTCAGCAAAACCTGGCCATGCGATTGGTGGAATGGCTCCAAAACTTTGCATGGTCCACTCCCATGGGCGAGCCCATCATTGCGAATGCGCAGGTGTAAAAAAATAAAATAAAATAAAATAAAATAAAATCAACGGAGACTTTTTTGCAAGAAAAACCCACTGCTGCTACTGTAAAAATTCAAGCATTTAAAAAAAAGCTAATTTTCGCATGTTTCTGTGGTGCTTTGGTGGGGTTTTGGGCAACGATTTCAAAAAAAATATTGCGGTCGCCATTTTGGATCCCCCGCACTACATGGCAAATGGATGCGCCCTCCCAGCCTGGTACCAGCAGCGCAGCAGTAGCAATAGCCAAGGAGAGGGGGGCGGGGAACCCCCCCCAAATAAAACACCCTTCTGGCCTGGTAGGTGCCCTCAGACAGTTTTCGCCTACTTTTAGGGCCGGGAATCGTTTTTTTTTTAACTTTTAAAAACTCTTTTTCTGTGCCGCTTGGCATTGCGCGATGCAAGTAACGAGCACGACAAATCAGACCAAATTGTTCGTTCGTCGGTTCGAGCTCGAAGTCTGGGGCAGTGATTCCCGTTACCGTTTCCGTAGAGTAACGGAAACGAGTAACGGAAACGGAAACGGGAATACCGCTAAGTCGTGCCCATCTCTACTAAGGATACATTTTGACCAGAAAATGCATCAGGTGCCTTGAAATAGCAAGAGGAGACTTTAATATTGGAAAATTGCTATGGGAGGCTGTCAAAGCTAAACCATCAGTGAAGACATTCGGCTTCCCCCCTTATGATTATTCTGTGTGTCTGTTAGGTTGTGTGTGTGTGTTGTGTCATAACAGTTGTGACCGACTCTCTGTGACTCCATGTCCATGGAGTTTTCTTGGCAGGAATCCTGGAGTGGTTTGCCAGTTCCTATTCCAGGCACCTACAGCACCTGGAATTCCCTGGTGGTCTCCCATCCAAGTACTAACCAGGGCCGACCCTGCTTAGCTTCTGAAATCAGACAAGATCAGATGTACTTAGGGCATCTAGGCAGCTGTCTGTTAGGTTAGGATCATTATATATGGTATTTGCAAATAGATCCATAGCAGAGAAAATAACAGAAATGACAGGTAGCCTCCATGGTGGGTGCCCAGCTGTTTTAATAATTACCTGTTTTGTAAAATATTGTATATGTAGAGCTGGCAAGAATATACAGAAGAATTATATCAGAAAGATCTGGATGTCCCTGATAACCAAGATAGTGTAATTGCTGACCTGGAGCCAGACATCCTGGAAAGTGAAGTCAAGTGGGCCTTAGAAAGCATTGCAAACAACAAGGCCAGTGGAGGTGACGGCATTCCAATTGAACTCTTTAAAATCTTAAAAGAGGATGCTGTAAAGGTGCTGCATAAGATATGCCAGCAAATTTGGAAAACCCAGTAGTGGCCAGAGGACTGGAAAAGATCAGTCTACATCCCAATCCCAAAGAAAGGAAACGCCAAAGAATGCTCCAACTATCGCACAATTGCACTCATTTCACATGCTAGCAAGGTTATGCTCAAAATTCTACAAGGCAGGCTTCAGCACTATGTGGAAAGAGAACATCCAGAACTACAAGCTGGATTTCGAAGGGGCAGAGGAACTAGAGATCAAATGGCCAACATGCGCTGGATTATGGAGAAAGCCAGAGAGTTCCAGAAAAACATCTACTTCTGCTTCATTGACTATGCCAAAGCCTTCGACTGTGTAGACCACAACAAACGATGGCAAGTCCTTAAAGGAATGGGAGTGCCTGACCACCTTATCTGTCTCCTAAGAAATCTATATGTGGGACAAGCAGCAACCGTCAGAACTGGATATGGAACAACTGACTGGTTTAGAATTGGGAAAGGAGTACGACAAGGATGTGTACTGTCACCTTGCCTATTTAACTTATATGCAGAGTACATCATGAGAAAGGCCGGTCTGGATGAATCACAAGCCAGAATTAAGATTGCTGGAAGAAATATCAACAACCTCAGATACGCAGATGATACTACTCTAATAGCAGAGAGTGAGGAAGAATTAAAGAACCTCTTAATGAGGGTGAAAGAGGAGAGTGAAAAAATTGGGCTGAAGCTCAACATCAAAAAAACTAAGATCATGGCCACTGGTCCCATCACCTCCTGGCAAATAGAAGGGGAAGAAATGGAGGCAATGACAGAGTTTATTTTCTTGGGCTCCTTGATCACTGCAGATGGCGACTGCAGCAACGAAAAAAAAAGACGCCTGCTTCTTGGGAGGAAAGCAATGGCAAACCTAGATAGCATCCTAAAGAGCAGAGACATCACTTTGCCAACTAAGGTCAGGATGGTTAAAGCTATGGTTTTTCCAGTAGTGATGTATGGAAGTGAGAGCTGGACTATAAAGAAGGCTGATCACCGCAGAATTGATGCTTTTGAGCTGTGGTGCTGGAGGAGAGTCTTGAGAGTCCCCTGGACTGCAAGGAGATCAAACCTATCCATTCTGAAAGAAATCAACCCCGAATGTTCACTGGAAGGACAGATTTTGAAGCTGAGGCTCCAGTACTTTGGCCACCTCATGAGAAGAGAGGACTCCCTGGAAAAGGCCCTGATGCTGGGAAAAATCGAAGGCAAAAGGAAAAGAGGACGACAGAGAATGAGATGGTTGGACGGTGTCATCGATGCAACCAAAATGAATTTGACAAAACTCCGGGAGGCAGTGGAGGATAGGAAGGCCTGGCGAGCTCTGGTCCATGGGGTCACAAAGAGTCGGACACGACTGAACGACTGAACAACAACAACAGAGCTGCAAAAAATACCTGTCCCATACCCATTGCCTCAATTACCTCTAAAAGGAAGGTCATCTGAGATTGCCAGAAGTACTTTAGATATCAAAATAGGGGTGATGGGGCCATTTAGGGAAATATTTTAAGCATGAAAATAGGCTCTATTTTTTCATTGTGGTCATTTATACAAGGATTGGGTGGTTTTAGTCCAGGAAACCACATCCCACCACACCCAGTGGCCCTATTTGGCCCTTCTTTTCTTAAAGGGAAAGGCAGGGGAATAAAAAGAAATACCAGACAAAGCTCTAGTGAGAGCAACAAAAACTTTGTGGTCCTTTTGAAAAATTGTTCTACATGGCATAGCATGTCTTCGCTGCTTTACAAGGCCATAAAAACCCCAACAACAATTGTTGAGCAACACTCAGCTGCTCTACCACCAGAAAACTGTTAATGGTTGGAGTGCACCAAGGCTCCATATTGTTGCCACTTCTGTTTGTATTAGTCATAGATACCATCACACAAAACCCTTCAGCTGAATGCTCCCTGGACAATGTCATACTTGCTACTACCACTAGGAATGAACTGCAGTGGCAAGTTCAGATAAGGAGGACCACCTTAACCAGTCTGCACCCCAACTGAACATCACATAGAGGCTGTTAGCATCCATGGAATGCTCCAAATAAATGGGCAAATCTTCAAAGAAGGTGGATATCTTTTGGTATCTTGGCTCTCATCTCCAAGGCAATGATGGCATCAGTTGCAACGTGCAAGCAAGGATGAATGTGGCCTGGTTGCACTGGTGAGAACTTAGTTACCAGTGTGCTTTGCAACAGATGAATGCCAATCCATCTGAAATCTAAGATTATAAGATGATCATCCACCTTTTTGCACTGTACGGCAGGGAGAGCTGGGCAGCAACAATGTGCATTGAGAGTCGTATCCATGCAATAGATATGTGTATGCTCTTTTGGATATTGGGTATCTCCCTACTCAATCATGTTACAAATGATACTATCCAACAGCAACTAGGAATGATAGCAATTACAGAAAAGATGAGAGAAAGCCGGCTTTGCTGGTATGTACAAGTCCTCAGAGTGGCACCTTCCACCATTGCCAAAACTGCATACCACCTGGAAACTGATGGTTGGTAGACACTTGGGCAAACAAAACAGAGATGGCAGGACACTGTCAATAAGGACATGGAATTTGTCACCCTGTACCCTGCAGACACAGTTGATTGGGCAAAGTGGCATTTAGGGATCATCTAAAGAGCAGACTCTGCACCTTTGGGGAAACACTAGGAAGAAGATTGCTTCCTTCCCCTCCCCCACAATGGCATGGAAGGGAGGAAGTGTTCAGTTTCTCAAGACTGTGAAGCGGTTTAATCAGATTCCTTAAGCCACCCACTTTGGTTCAGTCCGAGCAATCACACATGCTAGAACCAAACCAAAACCAAGTGATCCGACCCATACAAAAAAAAAAAAAACATACAAAAACAGTAGCCCCTGCCAAGGATCTTAAAAGGTATGGTTTTAATGGGTTCTTGTTTTACCAATGGTAATTCCTCAGATCCCTTTTCAAAAATGATACATTAAGCAGTGAAAGTAACAATTAAACCATATTTTTTTATTAAACCATAACTAGGTTTTCTTCACAATAAACTCTGTGGTGTCCAACCACAACTGGAGTAAACATAACCACTTGTCCTTCAATAAACCATTCATGGCATTTTCAAATGCTGAAGGTTTCCACCATTCCACTCACAATATGTAGAGTTGCCTTCCTCATTATAGGAAGTTTCATATGGACCATATCTTTAGTCTACAGATTTTCCAATTTGATTCATTATCTCCTTATAGGTAACTCATCAAAATCACTCTTCTCTCTCCTTCTGAGCCTCCTCTGCCTCTTCTTTGCTGTCAACACCTTCTTTTATTACCTTTTCAGTCTCTACTTCCCTTTGTTTTTCCCCACCACTAAAACTCCTCTATGACTGGTGGTTCCCTTGTCTTTTCCTCTTCCCCACTTTATTCCATCTCTCCTATCAAGTATGTTCTGCTTGGTTTCCCCTCTTCTCTTTCTATATGCCCTCTGTTGGTGACAGTTGTGTCTGCACTCTCCAGCATGGGAGACAGAATACTACAGATGGTCTTGTATCCTTCCTTCACAGAAGGTTGAAGGGATAGCTCACTTTTCACATATGAGTAGGCATTGATCAAGGACAAATTGGTTGACAATGACCCATACTTCATATATCTGCCTGAAAAAGGGCAAGCCAGACCAAACCATGGGATAAATCCCTTTCTAGTCACACGTTCAGTCTCTCAAGCAAAATGCTAATAAAAAGTTTGGTACCCTAATTTATAATAGTTGTGGAATAAAACAGATAAACTTTGTTAGGGCTTAGCAATATGCCAGGATAATGAGCTGAGTAGGGAGAACAGGGTCTGGAAGTATTCCTCTTTACTTTTTAAATCTAAACTTATTCATTCGTTTTGTTTAAAATATTTTTCAATATCGTGCTCCTTAAAAAGAGAACAAGGATGCCCTTGAGTTGGCCTACACTGAAGATTCTACACTGAGGATTTCATTGCGCTTTAGTATTCTTACTGCTTTATTAAGTTTGTTTGGTTTTTTTTTTGTATGTTTTTGTGTAAATTGATTACAGAGTCATTGTGCATAGGTTGTGAAACTGGGGTGGAAATAAAGTAACCTCTCAGTATTGAAGTGTTTCCTAGTGTATAGATGACAGGTGCTTGGAGAGTGCAGTAAGCCAACACCTTGATTTAGAGAACCTACCAATATAACAGGTACTCAGTTTGGTGTTGGGCAACAGCTAGAGGGATTTTTTTTATAAAGCATGTTCTGCATTAATATTATATATGTCTTCTCTTGTTGCCTGTATTTTGCTATTTTTCATGGGTTTGTCCATCAAATGAATATTAGATAAAGGTTCCATTAAGCTTAATATGAGTTTAAAAAATAAGATTATTCAGAAATCCCTCTGGTTTACAAAACTGAAATGCATTGCTTCTGTGTACATGATGCAAAATAGTCTGGCATTGCATTGCAGGAAAAAGGATGCTAGGTTTTACGCAGCAAAGGGGCAAGCTAACACCTCTTGTGCTCACTACAAGCAAGCGAAAATCCCAGAAGTGGACTCCTTCTGTCATCAGCCACTTCCCATCTGTGCAGAAGACAATTACTGTATAGTCACTGTTTTTGTTTTGTTTTGTTTTTTGTTTTGGCGGTGGAGGGGGTTATAAATTCTCTCGAAAGGGTACAATACTAATCTACCATCTTGGTCAGAAGTAAAGGCCAATTCACCTTAGCAAGGCTCATTAACTTTCTAAACTACCAGCAAGAAGAGTGGGCAATGGCTGCGGAATACAGGAGTAAGAACATGCCTGCAGACTTTATGAAAACTTTTGTGTGTAAAAGAATAACCTGTAAGGTACTACATATTCTGAATGACAGAATGGTTCAAGCTCAAATAAAGAAAAGAAAAGCTTGTAGCAGGAATCATTTCCTTTTGAGGAAGAAGTGGTTGCAGTGAACAAATAAAACTGACATATTCACCACAAGCAGACAGGAAAAAGGTGGCAAAGACTGTGAAGGAGAGAAATAGGAATATTTTTTAAAAAAATCAAAACAAAGTAAGATATTTAAAATTTGGCACAGAAGACATGTATACTGTCTGTGATTATTTTGATCAATATTATACTGATTCAAGAACAAATTTGGCAAAATTACAACATTTTGTTTTGAATGCTCTTTTTTGTAAAAAATGACTTTTGGGCTATTTCTTTGACTGCTCATGGAGTAATCAGAGGGACACTTATGTGTGCTTGCAATACAATTTTATTGCCAGTAGGTCTCAAACAAGTAGTTTTAAACTTTCGCCTTCCAATATATTCATCCATGATTGCTGAATGACAGTGATCCTGATGAAAGCTACAGAGGACACAGTAACAGAGAAAAGTTGAGCTGGAGGATTTGAGATCTTCTTACATCAGTTTGTCCATGACAGAAAGCCAGAAAACAGGTAGCTTTTTAAGTAGAATAAACAAAGAGTGAGAACAGATGGAGAATTGAAAATCAAACAGGTTTTGTTCGCCAAGTAAAAATCACCCTCATTTGAGAGCAGATTTCTAAGCATTCAAACTGAGCAAAAAGAATGCTAACAGAAAGCGTCTATTCAGTTAAATGCATATAATAGCAGAAGGGTTTTAGACCCTTTAGTGGGGGAGATTTGTGTTACCAAGTTGTCTGACTACTATATTGTTGAATTTGCTCAAAAGGGAGACAGTGGCTGGAGATGCCTTTCAATAGAACAAAGCCAATGGTGTCTTGAAAGAGATTGTACATACTGTCCTGCAGTCTAAGTCAGTGGACCTAATTAACTTTGTGATATTTCCCCAGCAGTATTTAATGCCTTCCTTTCCTCATACACCAGTGTATATACAGGGGTACCTCTACTCACGACCTGCTCTACTTACAAGCAATCCAACTTAAGAGCAGAAAACTGTTGTTGTTTTAAATGCTGCCAATAAATTTTAGATGCAGTCTGCTCAACTTACAAATTTTTTTATTTTTTTTAAAAAAAATTTATTTAATTTGTGATTTTTTTAGACATGGCTGCTCTCCTTATGAGTTATTCATCTTATGAGCATGCATTCAGAATGGATTAAAATTGTAAGTAGAGGCACCACTGTAACTTGATTTTAGTGTTTCCTTGTTTTTGTTTGTCTATTTGGTTGTATTTGGTGCCCTTGTAGATTTAATAGGGACAGGTGTTGGAAGAGCTTAATGGTGATGTATTGAAAAGTGACATGGCTATTTCTCTTGATAGCTGTGAAGATCAGGTCCTTTGTTTCTTCCTGTGCAAACTTAACATGAAGTAGGTTGCTGTCTATCATTTGCACATCAGGCAAATAGCCTTTTAACAGCTCCACCAGAAAACTATTCTTTCCATTTCCCTTTGCTGACTTTTAAATCATCCTTAGACCGATGTTCAGTTTTCTATACTTATTTTTCTATTCTTATTTTCTGAATACAATAGTCCTGTCTGAGTTGAAATTCTACAGTGCATTGTATTACAATCTGGTTATTGCTGGCATGTTCCCAGTTCTGTGTCTGCTCAGCTGTGTTCGTGATGATGCAGTCTAATAGTCCATCTCTTTTATCTTTAAGGGAACAAAGGAAGCATTTAGTTCCTTATTCTTATTTTGTTTGATTTGTTTATCACTTCGTTTAATGGATCAGTGCCACTGAGGAGTTTATTAGCTTTTCTGCCCATTGCTGTCCCATCCATGCCAGTTTCAAGGCTGTGTCTCTGAGCTTGGTGCAGAAGGATGAGATAAGGTTCTGGCTGTCCATCCTTCCTGGTTGTGAGAGTGTGGCTTATTCTCACAAGAGATCAGTTGATATAGGTAAATTTACTCAACTATGATAATCTGTTCATATTCCATTGTACAGTGATGTACCTCTATTTAACACATCAGGAAATCAAAATTGAAGAAATAGGAAGTGGAAGAACAAGTCTTCCTTTTCCCCTTTTATATATATACTAATACTGTTGTATTCGTCGCCATTTGTCTAAGAAAATAATGGAAGGGTTACAGGGAGGTTTGAGTGTAGGCTCTTTTGAAGATGGGGTGAGCTGTTGAGGAAGAAAACTTAAACACAAAAGGGCATGGGGACACTGTAACAGTTTGGGGGACATTAAAAACCTATATATGTATTTAAGATAGATGTTTCTCAGCTGTTGAAGTTTCTTTTTCAACCTGGATTGGACAAACCTTGCCAGCAGATCATCCTAACAGTGATGAAAACAAACACACACAAAAAAACACACAAAAAAGGAACAGGTTGCTTAGTAGTTTCCTGTGCTATTCTGTGGAAACATAAAAATGCAAAGGTAAAAAAATATTCAGAAAATGTTGTCTCTTCTTTCTCCAGCTGTTAAGAGAACAGCAAGAATAATCACAATGCAATTTCTTCTGGGAGATTGTTTAAAGAATAAAAGGAAGGAAGATATTTTAGTTTTAAATGTACATAGTTTTACTTGACGTCCATAGTTATAATCCTTAAGGATTTTTATTTATACATTCCTCCTACAACATCTTAGGTTTTTCAAAGTTAATTCCCCCCCCCCTAAAAGATACTCTTCTTTTTTGACAGAAAAGTTCTGATTTTGAACAGTCTTAACCACTCATTTGAGGTAAGAAGATATAATGAATGTTTGAGGCTAGCATGATTCTTGATGAAAATGGAAATCTTAAGTGTGAAAACTATACCCTACTTGCTACTGGAAATTGTAGCATATCACTCTCCTTTGTGTTTGAAAGTGGGTGGTTGATATCTAAAGTTTGATGAAGCTGTAGCACTCCTTCAGGCTCAGAGAAGATATTTTATTTCAGGTGTTGAGTAAATGAAATATAAATGTGACAGATACTTCTGCATTTTTTGAAATAAAAAATGGATCAGCTTGTCAAAGATACTAACTCCACCATGGAACACAGATTTTATTTTTATACGAGTATTGGATTGGCATTTTATGCCCAGTTCTGTATTCATTAGGGACGGATCTGCATTTTGGAACACATAATTTTTCTTTCCAAGTATCAAACTGTAGTAGTATCATTTGTTTTGAAACATATGGAGTACACTCAGAATACTGCATCCTTCCTTGTCTATTATATTATTTGGTAGTCTATTATATTGAGATGTGCACACTTTTCTTATGCCAAACAACAATTAGAGTGTTCAAAGCAAATATTAAATTGTGCATAGGCTATTAAGCTGATACTTTTAGCAGCAAAGCTACATAAAGCACAGCATGTTTTTTGCCCAAAAGAGGAGGCTGAGTGGAAGTAGCTTTCAGAACTTTATTAATAGGAAAGTACTCTTGCACTCTAATTATAAATATCTGTGCCAATATATTCTCCAGCAATACATACACATCTGTAATACTGACATCAGTTGTTGGTGTAGGACAACTGCAGGGATAGCTACCTACTGGGTTGAGTTGATATAACCCCACTACAACAATCTGAGCATCTCGAGTTGCATATCTTGCAAATCAAATAGTGATCAAGGGAAAGATTTGAGAGGCTGCCATGATAAATCACCACCCCTACTTTTCTAGAGGTAGGCTAATATTTTACAATTTTATTACAGGTGCTGCGTCCATCTTTTAGTCACATGCTTGATTTGATATGAATTGATATTTTAACCTAATGTGACTACATTCAATGTAACATACACTCCTTGTCATGCCTTGCTCAACTGAATCGTCATAAGAAAAGACAGATGATCCAACTCAGCCTTAAGTAAACAGTGCTGATCTATAAATTTTAACATTCACTGATTTTACTGTCTGCAGTATAATTGGTTTTTATTGTGCTTTGTATCTTGTATCTTGTACTGATATGGCCTTGTTTGGCTAATCAATAAACATATTTGTAAACAGTGCAGAAGAGGGGGGGATTCGGTGACCCCAGCGGATTAAAGGAACATGGCCGATATGCTGGCTGTTTGCCCCAAGGAGTGACAATCATTCTGGCTTTTTTAACAGAAACATTCCAAGGTCAGAGAGGCACTTGATAACAAAAGTGGAAAAGCTGTTCTTCAGGAGAGGCATAAGAAAAGATATGCATCTGGCTATCAGAATCCATTTTAGTGCTAAAGACAATTACGTAGTCTTAATTGACCTGCTTCTTATGCTGTTACTGCCTGTCTTGACTCCTTGGAATTCTGTGCCACCATGGCTGACAGATGACTGTTTGACAAGTGGAAACTTCACTGGTCAGATCCCTGTTTAAGCCTTTGAATTCCAGATGACAGCTCAGCACTTTGAAATGGGCTGACCTTGGTGGTGCAGCTCTCTTTGCATGTTGCATGTCAACTTTACCTCCCTCTTGCCATAAATACTCATCAGGCTGATTTTAAATAGAGCTTATGACAAATAACACTCTTTTATCTTGCAGTTTGGAAACTATATTTACTCTGGATTAAAGTTAGATTTCTTAATTCATATCTATGAATTTTAAACAAAAAATTTTTTTAATGCCCAATTTACAAGAAGTAAAATGGAAGTGTACAATGTGGTTGTGTTTGCAGAGGGCTGTTTGTGTATTATTGTTCTTCTTTTTGGTCTTTGATCATAAATAAATTTATTACTCATCAGGTTTCATACAGGGTACAAGCTGTTGTTGAACAGATTATCAATAGCTCAGAGTTGAGAAGGCAGATCATTCACTTCCTCAAAGTCCGTGAGCATTCCATAATGCTCTTGTTGGGTTAATACACAGTAATATCTGGTTGATGAGCATAATTCATTCCGGAAACATGCTTGTAAACCAAAACACTGTTATATCAAAGCAAATGTCCCCATAAGAAATAATGGAAACTCAGATGATTCATTTTGGGGCCCCATAGACCACATACCGCATACAGAAAATGCCAAAACTCACAAAAGATGTTGGATAAAAATCCACACCCACACCATAGTTTAGGTATCTGGTTGCACAATCTGCTCTGCTTGGGACTAACAACTAGATTTTACTCTGTGACAATAATGTGACAATAATAAAATTCAATTTGTAACCATGTATGCACTTGACCAGCTGCCACATCACTTGAAATGGTTTGAAAAATAAGAAAGGATGTTGAAAACAAATTAAAGAAAAAAAGAAAAATAAACTAACCCCCAACCTGCACTCGCCTTTGAAAACGTTCCTGGCTGGTCCAAGGGAAGCCTCCATTCCTCTCTCCTCCCTCTACTTTAGAGGCTGCCTGAGATGGAACGTTCCAGATAATCACCCACAATCCAGAAGGAGGGAGCCACAATTAGCTCACCTGTGATCATGTGATCTGCTCCAGTTACTTGTATTCCAAGACATTGCTTGTTGATCAAGGCAAAATTTAGAAGAAATGTTTGCCTTGCAAAATGCTCTTAAACTAAGTTACTCTTAAACCAAGGTATTCCTATATATGTTTGGACTAGGGTAGCTGATCCCCAGAAGTATGGGACTGAATATAACCATCCCTGGATCTCCAGAAACAGAAATATTTCTTTATTTCACTGAAAAAGCTCCTTTGCAGCCTCTAGTGGTTAATTCTTCCCCCCACCCCTTTGTAATTGAAATTGTGGGATGTGGGGTTCCGAGGACTCTCAGAACATAGTAGAATTGCTTCCTAGAGGACACAAGGGGACTTTCTGAGGTACTTCCCTTCATTTTAAAAAATCCTTGGAAGTGGGAGTGGGTCGCAAGATTGCTGGGCAACATTTTTGGGACCACATTGGTCCATAGTTTGCATGTAGTGTGTTACTTTTGCTCATCGTTACCCTTAGTCACAATGTCACGTGGTTATAGCATGTTTTTTGACTTCCATGTGGAGGTGTGAACTGTTGTTTATTAGAAGATTTGTCTGAAATCCTACTTGTGTTTGCATAAGTTGTATGTAATTTGTCATGACTGACTGTAGCTAATTAATGAGGTGTCACTTTCATATTCTAGGATGTGATGAAATGTACAACCAGATATGCTCAAGTGTTTTCTAAACTATTCATGCCACATAACATAAAACTTAAGCAAATACCAATAGGATACTGGCCATTATGAGAAACAATACACCTTAGCACACAGTTGTTTCAAAGGTAAATCTGAGAATCTCCTCTCCTCACAAGTAGATATTTTTATCAGTTGTTTATTTTATTTGTTTTTATTTGTTTTTGTTTGTGTTTTTTGGCTAGTTCAATATACCTGCTTACAACATGAATCACCTTGTACAAACATGAGCATTGTAAGAGTATCTATACTTTTACAAAGAAAAGCAACAGCTCAGAAGTGGAATATAAACAGTGACTAATTATAGTATATGGTGTAAGACATGTTTCCTCTTCAAATGCAGATCAGCAGGCAGCATAACAAAACTACTGGTGCAGACCCAGCCTTAGTTAGATATCCAGTTTATTTAGATTTAAGAATGTTAATTGTGGCATTAGGTTTTCTTATTTAAGCTGCATAAAAACTTTCAGCCTTAATTTGATTTGAAAGGTGTACTAATATCTTCTACCAATGAAGACAAATTTCTAGATTATTTTTGAGTGTGTTAATCATAACAAGCATATTTAATATAGAATGCTTCAGCTTTAAATTACTTAGGAAAAGCTAATTCATTTTTCGGAGTGAGTTAAGAAGTTTATTCCATTCAGCTGTTTTGTTAATTTAAGACCAATAGAACAAGAAACCTGTAATTTCACTTCAGGGAATGGCTTCATTTTCAAGCAGTTCATAAAGCACAAAAATGGAAAAGCAATCCCCCAAAGCATTTTTTTCACTTTTGTTTTTCCTCATTCTGCGAAAAGTTTAATTTTATGAGGGACATCTGTTTTTTAACTTAAAGGTGTTATTTTGTGTTTATGCGGTAAAGAAAAAACTTCTGCTCCCTATTGTTCTCAGTTTAGTAGAATCTTCATTCTTAGGGGGCAGTCCTGCCATTGTGTATGCATGGATGAATCCCATTTACTTCAATGGGATCTATGCATAAGTGTAGCTTTAGAGCACAATCCAGCACATGGGTAGCTACATTTAAGCTGATAGACACTTGTTTTTTTGAATTCCTCCCAGATGGCACAGTATCAGAATATTAAAGCTGATGGATGGATCCTTCAGATGTGCAGTTGGATCCTTTGTGTGCTTACAGATGTCTCAGTGTATTCACTGAAGCATACTTTGGTGCAAGTGTGCATAGGGTTCCAGGTAAATTAAATCAGTTAAACAGGTGTGCCTGAGAGTAGGCCATATTGAACTCATTGGGACTTAGTTTTGAGTAGACAGCAGAGTGTTCGGCTATGAAATTAGTTCCTAGCATGATGAGGTATTTGAAAACATGATTTGCAAACTTTTCATTTTAATTTGTCTTCTTTTGTTAAAATTTAAAATCCAGGTGTTGAGATTTTAGAAAATGCAACTTTTATTCAAATTATGTCAAAATACTGGGAACTATATAGACGGTGTGCAGAAAGTGTGGAAAAATATTAAGAAAATAAATTATTTGCTGTGTATACAGTGTTCTGCACAATCCAACAATTGTAAAGTGGGTATTATTGAATCAAGGCACACACAAAGGAAAGAAAGAAAGAAAGAAAGAAAGAAAGAAAGAAAGAAAGAAAGAAAGAAAGAAAGAAAGAAAGAAAGAAAGAAAGGAAAAGAAAGAAAGAATAAGGAGGGCACAAGGAAAGCTCTCAGGAGTATGAAGAAAGGCTAAAACATTTGGGGCTCTTTAGTCTGGAAAAAAGACGCCTGAGGGGGATATGATTGAGTCGTACAAAATAATGCAGGGCATGAGTAAAGTAGATAGAGGGAAGCTCTTCTCCCTCTCACAAAATACCAGAACTAGGGGACATACACTCAAATTGAGGGCAGGGAGAGTAAGAACAGACAAAAGAAAATATTTTTTCACCCAGCGCGTTTTTGGTCTGTGGAACTCCCTGCCGCAGAATGTGGTGATGGCATCTGGCCTGGATGCCTTCAAAAGGGGATTGGACAGATTCCTGGAGGAAAAGTCCATCACAGGTTACAAACCATGATGGAGATGTGTAATCTCCAGGCATCAAACCGGGGTACTTCAAGGGCCAGATGCAGGGGAGTGGTATCAGGAGACAGATATCTAGTCTCATGCGCTCCCAAACGCATCTGGTGGGGCCACTGTGAGATACAGGAAGCTGGACTAGATGGGCCGTTGGCCTGATCCAGCATGGCTCTTCTTATGTTCTTATGTTCTTATATAATACAGTCACCCCTGCCATTTCGCGGTTCAGGTACCGTGGTCCCACATTGCCGGATTGCAGTACCTGCACCGCTGGGGGGGCGATCGGGTCGCTCCGCACCCCCCCCGAAAAGCCTCAGAGCTGCTTCTGTGATCGCCCCTAGCCCGCCCCGCTTCCGCATATCATGGATTTTCATGGATCGCGGGTGGGGTGGGTCCCTAACCCCCACGATCGGCAGGGGGTTACCGTATTAACGGAAAATAGATTATTTTTCTTATCATAATATAACTTACAAATACCTTTCTTTTAAGGCCAACATCATGATACTAGGTTAAGCTAACAAGTTCCCTTTCCCCTTGATGTCCTGTCCGCCTCCTAATTGCAAACCAAACTGTTCATGTTCTTGGCTATATCTATAGTTGGGCCATCTATAGGCAATGGAGACTACTGAAAGCAAAAAGTGACAAAAATCATTCATAGAAGCTCATGCAGAAATCAATCTAGTTGTCTTATTTAGATGATTTTTTGGGTTTTTGTTTTGTTTTGTTTTGCATGTGTGTGTTTTGTCTGTTTTGCTATAATTATTTGAATTGTCATTTGTTAGGTGTCACAGACCCCAGATCCCCAAACCTTACCAAATTTCAGGGGCTTATCTAGAATCACTTGAGGAGGCTCCAAAGGGTATGCCCCTAGGGGAAAAAAAATCTAATTCGAATTAGAAGCCAAGCTGCAGCAGCGCTATCACTCGACTGATCAGCTTCTGACTCAATTAGAAAGATTTTTTTCCTAGGGGCACCCTCTTCGGAGTTTTATAACTCAACTCCCTGACCCTCAACCCTTTCCAAATTTAAGGCGGTTACCTAGAATTGCTTCAGGAAGCTCCCCTGCCATTTTGGTCCATTAGGACCCAGGGGTGCATAGTGTTTGGTTTCATTTTGTTTTGTAACAAAACTACTTTAAAAATTTGTTACAAATGAAACAAAACTGCTACAGAAACAAAACGAAACAAAACAAAACACTATTTTTCCATTTCATGCCCATCTCTAGTTTGTATATCAAAAAATATCCAGCTAAGTTGAGCTCTCCTCATTTTTAATGGAAGAGTAGTACTTGAGTCAAACTGCTTGGCTTGGAAAAAAGTCAGAAGGAGCAGCTAAAGTTTTGACATGCCTGTTTGAAGAGATATGTCAACTTCTTCATCTCATCGCACTCATGATCTAGATCAGACCTATAAAACTTCTATTAAAATGAAATCAGCAATGTATCCCAAGAATATAAAAACCCCAGTTATCTCATTCTTATAGAAGAGAATAAGGAACAGAATCATCTTGTTTGCTATTTATACAAGGAATTTTTATGTGTTCCCAATTCAGTCCCACATTTGTGAGATTAGTTTTTTGAGCGGAATACTATATATCTATTATGGCAAATATAAGTGAATAAAACATGTAGAGGACATATTAACATGAGCTATTTACAATTGATATTGGGACGTGGTGGCTTAATGGACTAAGGCTCCAAAAACTGTTGGCTGCAAAGTCAGCAGCTCGGCAGTTCAAGTCCCAGGTACCACACAGCGAAGTGAGCTCCCGCTGATCACCCCAGCTCCTAGCAGTTCCAAAGCATGTAAATGCAAGTAGAAAAATAGGTACCGCCATAAAAAGTGGGAAGATAAAAACACTGTTTCCTTGCAGCCATGCCGGCCACGTGGTCATGGACTTGCACAACATTGGCTCTTTGGTTTGAGTATGAAGATGAGCACCGCCTCTAGAGTTGGACATGAATAGCACACGTGTGCTGTGGGAACCTTTACCTTTTTTATTTACAATTAATACCAGTCAGAGATGGAAACATTAAGCAAGAAGCGCTTCCCCCCTCTTTTGGTTAACTGAAAGAGTTTCAGGTAACACTAAATTACACTTACCTGTATATGTGTTTTATATGTTTTTGTGCAAAATAATAGATAGCCATTGAATGTTAGCCATTTCAGATGTTTTTCCCTGCTCATTTAACTCAAACCAGAATTAGAAGAAAGAAAAATGTTGGCAGGCAGCTGGTCCATATGGTCTAATTACATTTGGTATTTTGGAAGGAAAAAATGAAAGCCTTATGTGAGATATTAAATTGAGAAATAGATCTTATTTTGTCTTGAGAATTTTAAATAATTATATTATAGGCACATACCACATTCTTTAGACTTAGTTCCTTCTGAAATTTAGTCTTTGCAAGAGCAAGATCTTGGATATCTGTCAAATTCCTTCAACTGTGCAATTGCAAAGGGTTCCCCCCCACCTAAGATTCTTGTTTATGTACAAGACTTCTCATTAGCAAACATAGACAATGATATATTTCAGACATTCTGACATTTCCCACTTTTGACTTTGTTTGGGCTCTGTTTCTCACACTTGGTAGTTAAGGATACTTCCCCTCCCCTCAGAACATAGAGGCACATTTTATTACAGTCATCCCCTGCTATTTCACATTTCATATACTGTGGTCCCGGTATATCACAGGACCACAGTATATGAAACAAAGGGCTCCTGGGGCAAGCTGCATGGGCTCGTTTGAGGCCTCCTGCACTTACCCCAGTCCTGCCACTGCCCCGAATGGGCCTCCAACAAGCTTCCCAGGCCTGTCGGAGGCCCCAGAAGTGGTTTTTGATGAACTGGAAGTCACTTTCAGAAAACTGGAAGTGTCCTCCAGATCACCCAAAACCACTTCTGTGGCTTCCAACATGCTCACTGGGTCTGTTGGGCGCCCCAGAACTACTTTCTGACAAACCAGAAGTGACTTCCAGATCACCGGAAACTACTTCTAGGGCCTCAGACAGGCCTGGGACGCCTGTTGGAGGCCCATTCAGGGCTGCACCAAGCCTTAGGAAGCCCCAGATAGCCCCCCAGTCCCAACCTGACCCAGCATCCACAAATCGGATTTTCCATTATTGCGGGTCAGGTTGGGTCCCTAACCACCACAATAGGTGGGGGATTACTGTAGATCTCATAGATCTACATTTTAAGTGCAAACCCAAGTGAGCTATCCTAGAATATAAGTATGCCTCACAATCTAAGTAGCAGTGACTGAGGCAGAGATACGGTGAAACCTCCATTGTTTCTTTACATTAGACATTAATTATCCAGTGCAGAAACCTAGATATAGCCATGGGAAAAACAGAGAATCAGAAAGCAAGTGTGAAAGGCAATTCCTTTTCTCCAGCTTCCTCTGAATGTGAAAGGGAAAGACAACTGGCTTATTTTGAGAAGCAGAACACTCATTTTTAAAATGAAAATACACTTTCTATTTGCAAATTCTTTATTCTTCTTTATTGTTCTTTTGGAAATATGTATTATCAGTCTTTGGAATCCCCAGTCATGCAAACAAGCTGTTCTTAGCCAGTTGGGCAAAAGAAGGGACAAATGTAGCCCTTTTAAATAAAATAAAATCAACGGAGACTTTTTTTGCAAGAAAAACCCACTGCTGCTACTGTAAAAATTCAAGCATTTAAAATAGCTAATTTCCGCATGTTTCTGTGGTGCTTTGGTGGGGTTTTGGGCAACGATTTCAAAAAAAATATTGCGGTCGCCATTTTGGATCCCCCGCACTGCATGGCAAATGGATGCGCCCTCCCAGCCTGGTACCAGCAGCGCAGCAGTAGCAATAGCCAAGGAGAGGGGGGCGGGGAAACCCCCCCCCCAAATAAAACACCCTTCTGGCCTGGTAGGTGCCCTCAGACAGTTTTCGCCTACTTTTAGGGCCGGGAATCGGGTTTTTTTTTACTTTTAAAAACTTTTTTTCTGTGCCGCTTGGCATTGCGCAATGCAAGTAACGAGCACGACAAATCAGACCAAATTGTTCGTTCGTCGGTACGAGCTCGAAGTCTGGCGGAGTAATTCCCGTTTCCGTTTCCGTAGAGTAACGGATACGAGTAACGGAAACGGAAACGGGAATACCGCTAAGTCGTGCCCATCTCTAATGAAGGGCTGATATTAAATTAATTAGTTATATTAATCTAATATTGTGATTTCTTTTTTAAAAAAAATCTTCTCCATCTTTAATCGGGGACTTAATGGTTTGGACCCAAATTAGAGTGCAAAAGAATTAATGGCTATATTGCAATTACCTATATTTTGCTGAAGCTGGTTTGTTACAGGATTATACTTGTTTTGTCTTCATCCTGACTTTGTGGGCTTTTTATTTGGCTCTTGAATGCTTTCCTCCATATCAGCTGGAATCTTATCTTTTGACAGAGTAGGAAAATCCTTCCTCATATATATTCAGAGTTTCATTAATGTTATTCACTAGCTGTTATATTTTGCCTTTCCTAGGTACAGAGATAAAACTTACTCGATTTTATTTTTCATTGTTTTGTAACAAATTAATTTTTTTGAAACAATCATTTCACATTAGTCACAGCTCACATCTTTCTTCTTTCCAATCAAAGACACCTGAATTCTCTTGTTAAATAAAAAGTGAATGATTCCATGTGTCTTTGAAAAACAATAGCTAATAGCAGCAGCACCATTTAAAAAATATGTGCCTGACATTTTCCTTTTTTTAAAAAAATTATGGTACGTTAATTTAAGACAGAAGCATTTGGATGTTTAATATGTGCCTTACAAAAATTAACCTGGTACATGGAAGTACTGTAGTGTCATTAAATACAGAATCAAATACAGCGGTACCTTGTATAAAGAAATTAATTTGTTACAATTGAAATTATGTTAAGCAAATTTTCCTTTATACAAATTTCCCATAGGAATGCATTGAAAATGGAGTAATCCCATATTTATGTTGTACGGATTCACCCCATAGGCGATTATGTTAAGCAAATTTCCCCCATCTCAGAAATTTTTTATGTTGTACAGATTTTATGTTATACAAACTGTTTGTTATACAAGGGTCCGCTGTACAGAAAATTGCCAATCATGATCTTTGTGAGAAATTGAGCAAATCTTTTCTCAAGGATGTTGTGACTGGTAGCCATTCTGTCATCCCTTCTAGAGCTTCCCTACAGTAAATATATGTCTACATTAGTGACAGGGAGTGATGTAGTTTGGGTTGCTTCAGAACACTTTGGAATGATGGGGTTGATTAGATTTCTCCTTCTATTTATGTGGACCATTTGTTTGTAGGGTGGGATTTAATGTTGGGATTTTGTGCACAAAAAGTGGGCGATACAGAGTCCTTTTTTTGAAAAATCAGTTTTGATAATTGACATAATGTATAAGTTATTCTGTGCAATAGTAGAAAACATCTTTAATTTTTGTTTCAAATGAAACAAAAGCATGCCTTTTCTCCTCAAAACAGGATGAAATGTACTATCCACAGTCACAAACAAGGCCATACCCATCTTTGCATGTCACCACTGAGGTGTAGGAAGAACACATACTTCATCCCACGCTGGAGCTTCTAGGTGACTGTAGAACAAGAAAACTATCTTTATTTGGACTAAACCTAATCATTCCAAATAAACAGTGGGCTCCAACCCTAGTGGGTGAGCATCCACACATGTCCCAATTAAGGATGGGTGGGAATACTTTAACAAGACTGCTGGATGGTTGACCTTTTTAGAGTGATCCCAACGATTCAAACAGTGGGCTACAGAATGAGATAGATCTCTATCTGGCAAGCTGCTAAATTTACCAATGGGCCAGTTACTGGTGTTGTATAGGAAACTGGGGGAGCTGGTGCAACAGACTTTTCAAGCACTCTCGAGAGTTTAATAAGATTTCAGACCAAGTATTCACATAGGCTTGATATCTCTAGATCAACCATTGAGATGCTTGTGGATTCATGATGGCTGTTAAACAGAACACCTTGTTTCTGCTTTCCTTTTCATTAGAAACTTTGGCCTTTTGTAAAAGCTTCATGTAATGATTAGTCAGCGTAGGCTTCTGATGCAATTCTGCTGGATTTTCATGGCTGCAGTGAAATTTCCTTCAGAAAAAATGATCCTTATAGGAATTTTTGTACTGAAAATTTCATTGACTTTGTCATTTTATTTTTGGTTATTTGTATGTCAGCTTGACAGAGGGAAATATAACAGGCGTTGAACTGTCAGTTTCAGGGGAAGTGACATCATATGACTTTTTCCCCCTTTGAAATGAATGGTGTCTGAGTCCCTCTAGTGGCCAATTCTGGAAAACACATGGTGATAAATACATTTTAAGTTTTTTTCTTTTAGACATGGGCACGACCAGAAAAAATTACGTTTCGAGTTTTCGCTTGTCGGAACGGGTCCATTTTGGGTCGTTTCCGTTTGTCGCAAATTTTTTTCAAAAAATTTGTCATTTCCGTTTGTCGTTTGTCGTTTGTCGTTTCCACCGCGATTTAGCACGATTTGACTTCCCAGAGCATAGGGGCGTCCCGCAATCAGGGCCAGCGCTAGGTGTTTTTGAGCCCCAGGCGGCGGGTGGGGCGGGTGGGGCGGGTGGGGCGGGCGAGCGGGTGGGCAGCAGCCGCAGGCGGGCGAGTGGGCGGGCGGCGGTGCAGGCCTCAGGCTGGCGGTGGCGCGGGCGAACGGGCGAGTGGGCGGATATCACTTAGGATAGAGGTTCTGTTCTTGGCTTGCACCCCAAATGTATGTGCGTGCAAGCAAATTGAAGTTGGGAAAAGAGAAAATAAATGGTAGTATATAATATATTTTTAAAATAAATCCACACCTCCCACTCCCAGTCGAACCTCCCCCTTTATCCAATATCAGAAAAAAATCCTCACAAACTGCCAGAGAAGAAATAAAGAATAAACTGCTATTCCCCTCAGCAGACAAAGCTGCAGGGAATCAAAGAAATTATTTTCTAAATTCAATTCCCTCCCTGCCTGCCTAACTTAAATCCTAAAGCCTCCAGCCTCCCTCCTCAATCTTGATCGGATCACACCAGCACCGGCAGCCAGCCCTCCTCCCTCAACAACATCCATACACCCGACTGCGGTTTCTGGAAGGTGCCTCGGCTTTTTATGCCCTCCGAGACATCCAGAAGTGTCAGTCAAAAACCTGGCGATGCCATTGGTGGAATGGTTCAAACAATTTGCATGGTCCCATCCCATGCCCAGCCCAAATGGGCAGGTCTAAAAAAATAAAAAATAAAATAAAATAAAATAAAATCAATACGACGTTTTATTGCTATAAAAAAACCCACTGCTGCTACTATTAAAATTCAGGCATTTAAAATAAATAAATTTCACATGTTTCTGTGGTAATTTGGTGTGTTTTTTTACCACGATTTCAAAAGAAAATTTGCGGTCACCATTTTGGATCCCCACCGCATGGCATGGCGAGACAACGAGGATGACCCCCCCAGCCTGGTGCAAGCAGCCCAGGACAGGAGAAGAGGGGGGGAAAGGCCGGGGACCCCCAGAAACCACCCCTCTGGTAGGTGGCAAAGCCTCAGGCAGGCATATTTTCGCCTGCTTTTTTGGCCGGGAGTTGGGGTTTTATAAAAAACTTTTAAAAACTTTTTCTGTGCTTCGCATTGCGCGATCGCCACAATGCCACAAACGGAAACGAAAAACCTGACCAAATTTTTCTTTTTTCGGTTCAAGTTCGAGTTCTGACGGCTTAATTATCGTTACCATTACCGTTTCCATTACGTAACGGAAACGATAACCGAAAACGGAAATGACAATTTTGCCGAGTCGTGCCCATGTCTACTTTTAATGTTTTTAATATTTTCAGACTGCAGAAAGTGAAGCCACAAATACTGATCCCATGGATATAGCATTCCTACTGTACTGATATAATTCACATAATTTATACATGTAGTCACCAAGGTGATCCTTCTGAACATTCACACTTGGAGTACAACTTGTTAACTCAGATGTGGCACAGTTTGGTTATGCCTTATATTTTGAATTTACAGGACCAGCCTATGGCCTTAGTTCTATACTGCTTGCCTTATTTTATCTACAGTATTGGTACTACATTATGTGTTGGTATTAATGGGGCAGGACTGAAATGTAGGTATATTGTCCTTCATTGCAGCAACTGTGAAGATTTTAAAATGTCTTGGAGTTCTCCTTAAGAATGTATTATTTTAGCACCACCACCACCTCATGCATCTAGAAAAGCTCTGCCTTATTCAAAATCCTCTGAGCTTTTTTAGAAGTGAATGTTGGATTTAAAACAAGTAACAACCCTACCTTTTTACTGCTGTACCAAAATAACAAACAATTAATACACTGTGGTTCTCTGTGGTACACTGATGTTCCAGTTTCACTGAAGCATTAGCCTTTTTGATTCATAATCTCAAATACGCACTTGTATATTAATATTATTTGTTCAGAATTCCTGAGTGATGTTTATTGTTGCATAAAGACTATGTACATGAGATACTGCCTATTGTGTGTTTCAGCACATGTTGTCGAGTTCCATAATATTTTCTGCAGTCAAATATTATTCTAAATCAGACAGGTTTAACAATTTATTTGGGAAGTTCTTCTGCATAAACCCATTAAATAAGTTCTTGCTGTCCTTATATTTTTCAGCAGAGCTTGTAAAGTAAAACTTTCTGGAGTATCATAAGAAATATACAGTATTTTGTATCTGATTTATTAGTGAAATGAGTGACAGAGCATGCAGGCTTCAAGCTACTGATTTCTTCTCTTTAGGACAATGACTAACACATTCAACATTTTAAATTTAATATGGATATTGATAAGTTATAGGCTATAACCTAACATTTGATAAACTGCATTGGAATAAAATACATTGGGGAATAGCAGAAAGAAAATTCAGTGACTACTTCTATTTGTTGCTGATGAACTTTATCAGAGCATAATTTATACAAACGTTTCTCAGGGCCTTTTTACATGACCCCTAAGATCCGCTGGCCACTTAAATTCGGACCAGAGATCTTAGGGGTTCGTCGCTCTTCAGGCGTTCCCACCTCCTCCGCACTTCCTAGTTGCTGGCTGCATGAGGGGAGGGAGAAAAAGAGAAAGAAAAGCATGCCGCTCACCTCGTTCTGCCTCTCAGCTCTGTAAAAGTAGCTCTTAAAGGGGCGGGAGCCAAAAAAAAAAAACAGAAGCAAGGAGAGCCCCACACTCACTATCGTTACACCGGATCAAATAATTTTCACTGTCCCAGAGCAGGTACAAGAAAAGTGCGCTGGGACGCGCTAAAGTGGGTGGGGTCGCACTTAATTTCCTGTTAACTCCAGAGCTGGTGTGTAAACATTTTTAAGCTCCGGAGCTGGGAGCCATTTGCCCCGGAGTTTAGGGGTCGTGTATAAACGCCCAATGACTAACACATTCAACATTTTAAATTTAATATGGATATTGTTAAGTTATAGGCTATAACCTAACATTTGATAAACTGCATTGGAATAAAATACATTGGGGAATAGCAGAAAGAAAATTCAGTGACTACTTCTATTTGTTGCTGATGCACTTTATCAGAGCATAATTTATACAAACATTTCTCAGTTTGTTACAACAGTATTTTCCAACCTTGTAGCTTCATGTGTTTGCTCATCATACAAACTTCACCTTTGAAATAATATAGGACTTAATCAAAAACCATTTTATTTGTTTATATGGTTGGACTTTCTCATACTAATCTATATAAAGGTACATTTACAAGTCAATTTCAGTGACTTGTAAATCTTGCAGAATGGACGAAGACTTGCATTTCATTTACTTTGATTAACATCTGGCAACAAAACAGTAACATTTCTGAATGATAGTATTTTAAAAAGTGAGTATACAGACAGATTGCATAGTAACTGCTTTCAGCCACATTTTCCTATATGCATGCCCTGATCATTTTTGTGGCTGTTAAACTACCAGAGCTTTGCACCTTCAATTTTCATATTTATTGAAGATCAAATCTACTGGAAGAATAATGGCCTTGACAAGTAAATTACTTGTACAAATGTTTTGTGACCCATTTAAATAACCACCTTTGAACTGCACTGCTGCTATTTAAAAACAAAAGTTGAATAAAATCAGAAAACCTAAAAAAAAATTGAGAAATGCATCTGACCACTTTTTTTAGTAATACTTCTTTCTCTTACTATGATAGCAAAATGAATCCTCTGGTGAAAACTAAAGTGCTAATTATAGCTAAAAAGGTCATTTATAGGAGGTTAAATTGGTTTAATTAGAATTTATTTGAAGGTTACAGAGGAGTGTAAAGAGATATTAAGGGGTTAACCCATAAGAGATTACAGTGTAGTCAGTGTTCTGTTAAAGTTTGAATTAATTTTTCCCATGGGTTTTTCACATTCTAATTTTCAACTAAATGAGACATCTGTTTCAGAAAAGACAAATTTGCTGTGGTTGTCATAGCAACTATCATTCTGTAAGAACATTATTCCAATGGTTACTTTGCAACAGAAAGGCAGAAATTCAGTAAAAAAAAAAGCATCCAAGAGCTACCAGAAAACTAG
The DNA here is from genome assembly GCA_037367245.1 of Phrynocephalus guinanensis. Taxonomy (NCBI): domain Eukaryota; kingdom Metazoa; phylum Chordata; class Lepidosauria; order Squamata; family Agamidae; genus Phrynocephalus; species Phrynocephalus guinanensis. Next base: position 13,669,730 of record CM074740.1, on the reverse strand, counting down.
TCCTTTTTTATTTGACCTGTAAAAGTTGCTCATACGTTTAACATAAGGTTTATGCTGTAAACAAATTCTCATGACATCCACCACCCCATGCTTTGTACATAGCAATCTCTTTCTTGTTGTACCATGAAAAGCACTCTGAATGGATCATAGAGTTCTAAGAGACATTTATTGTATTTTGGAAAGGAAATCAGTCAGAATCCATTTATTTGCTCTGGAAATTTGCTTTTTTTTTAAAGCATGGTTATTTAGATGCATTCGTTTCCTTTCCTCTGATAATTTGTTTAACATTTATTGCAAACGTACTATATATATTAGAAACTGCATGAGAAGTTCAAAATCCTGGCTTCAAACATTAACTCTGTAGCTGGTAACCCTCTTTGGTATCACAAAGAGGGTTCACTTGGAAAAAGGAATGGGTCAGATGGTTGCCATAATGTTTAAAAAAACAGTATTTGCATACCCCTTGTGCTTTCAAGTATCACTAAAAAGTTAGAAATATGTCTAAAGAGTTTTGTTTCTGCACACGTTTGGTGCTCTGAGAAAAGAAGAGTCCTTGAAAATGTAGGAAAGTAATACGTTGTGCTCACGCAGCAAATAGTTTCCAAGGGCTTCATCTTTTCAGTCCAATTTCTGTCCTATTTGAGACTGCCATAAGATGGAACATAATAGCAAATCGCACAAGTTTTGGCATGGCTTTTGCATTAAAGAACAGCTCCTGCATGCATAACTTGACGGATCTTAACACAAGAGTATACTGTGGCTACAAAGCAAGGCAGGGGAAGAAGGAGAATATCCTATCCCCTAATAAGCTGATCATTTCTATTCACAGAGGGAAAACACAATGTTCAAGGAGACAAAAATGTGGGTTATGAATGTTAGAACTAATGGAGGAAAGGGGGACGATGGGGTTTTGTATTCCTTCAATTTTGCAGGAATGATTTGAACTAGGTTAGAAAAACCTTGGAAATTTCTGAATGATACAGGCTCATTTTTTATTCCTTTACTGCGCCTTAAGATAACTATTGGTCCTTGAATGTTTTCTCAGTGTTGAATATGACACTATTTCCATATTTGTTTTTCAAGCTGCACCATTGCATTTTTTTAAAAAAAATGCATACAATAGTGGAGGATCAATATTGTTGTTACATGTATAGTGCTTCTGTCTTGAACGACAGCATTTTTGCTGCCCTTGAAAGACATGTTTGTTTTCCTTTTGCACAAACAAGTCAAAACACCAAATTCAGGAAGATGAGAACACCTGCAAAAACGGAGAACGCTTGCACCATACTGCTCATCCATATACAGTAATACCTCGGATAACAAATACCCCGAATTTCCATTCGGATAACAAATAGAAATTTCTGGGTATAGGGTTGTCTTGGGTAGCGAATGTTCCCTATGGGCTGCCTTGGATAACAGATGTTTCACATTGCCTTGCAAAAAAAGTGCACCCAGGATGCATTGCAGCCCCTGTAGTTTGTGGAGGGGAGGGAGGAGTTAAAACATTTATTTCATAGTGTTTTGGAGCCATTCTGAACATGTTTTGCTGAAGGATTTGGACTTGGAAAGGTAGGGAACTAGCTTTTATTAATCTTTGCACTGCTTTTCTTTGCATTTTGGGCAGGAAAAGGCTGAGCTAGGCTTTCTGGTTTTATGCTTGTTTCTCTGTTTGAATTTTTTTTTTTGCCCTTTGCCCTTTGGAAAGTATAAGCTAAGCTTAGTGGTTTCATTCCTCCATGTTTGCAAGCATTCTCCATTGCTTTCGAGGCAAAAGAGGGTTGCATTTTACATGCTGCTTATTTCTCTGGATTTTTTTCTGCTTTGCACTTTGGGACATCCCTCAGCAGGGATGCTGTGACATCCCTCAGCAGGGATGAGAGCATCACAATTCTGCCTGCGGACAAAGGAAGGTGCACTGTCGTCCTCAATACGGTGGACTACCACGAGAAGGTTATCACACTTTTAGATGATCAGCATACATATGAAAAACTAAGAAGAGACCCCACCAGCAATTACAAGAAGAAAGTAATAGAATGCTTAAAACTCTTGGAGCAGGAAAACGCAATTGACAGGGTGACCTACCACCGGTTATATCCCGGAGAGACAGTCCCCTGCTTTTATGGACTTCCCAAGATCCACAAGCAAGGAATCCCCCTCAGACCTATTGTCAGCAGTATAAATTCAGTGACTTATAACATCGCAAAATACCTGGCAACTATCCTAGCCCCACTGGTTGGACACATGGACCACCACGTACACAACTCAGAAGAGTTTGTTTCTAAAGTCAGGGAGCTCAAACTGGATACAGAGGAAACCATGGTATCCTTTGATGTTACATCACTCTTTACCAGCATACCCACCACTGATGCGCTAATAATGGTAAAGAGAAGATTAAGAGAAGACAGCACCCTCACCTCCAGAAGCCGCCTCAACCCAGACCAGATAGGCCTGCTCCTGGACCTGTGTCTGAACACCACATATTTCATGTACAGAGGGGACTTCTACAGACAGAAGCATGGCTGTGCCATGGGTTCCCCAGTGTCACCAATTGTAGCAAACCTATACATGGAAGAAGTGGAGAAGAAGGCACTCAACACCTTCCCAGGGACAACACCATCCCATTGGTTCAGGTATGTAGATGATACCTGGGTTAAAATAAAGACGCAGGAAGTACAGGCCTTTACAGACCACATCAACGCAGTGGATCCTAATATTAAGTTCACTAGGGAAGACACCCAAGACAACAGGCTGGCTTTCCTGGATTGTGCAGTCATCATCAGACCTGACCGTGGCCTAGGAGTAGAAGTTTACAGGAAACCCACCCACACAGATCAATACTTACTGTTTGACTCCCACCATCCATTACAACACAAACTAGGAGTCATCAGGACCCTAAGCCACAGAGCAGAGAGCATCCCCACCTCCTCAGAAGCCAAGAAGAAGGAAGACAGGCACCTGAAGACAGCACTTAAGGCCTGTGGATATCCAAGGTGGGCCTTCAACAAAGCAGTGGGCCATCCCAGAAGAACAAGGGATCAGTCTGAGACCCAGACCCGACGGAAGAACCTGGTCATTCCCTACATGGCGGGAGTGTCGGAGAAGCTTAAAAGGATTTTTGGCAAACACCACATCCCTGTTTATATTTCAAACCCATGAACACACTAAGGCAGAGACTTGTCCACCCAAAGGATCCGATACCAAACCATAAAAGGAGCAATATAGTATATGCAGTCCAATGCAGTGAAGAGTGTTCAGACCTCTACATTGGAGAAACTAAACAGCCATTAAACAGAAGAATGGCCCAACATAGGAGAGGTAACAGCTCAGGACCAGAATCAGCAGTACACCTCCATTTGAAGGAAAAAGGCCACTCTTTCAAAGATGAGGATGTACACATATTAGACAAAGAAGAGAGGTGGTTTGAGAGAGGAGTAAGGGAAGCCATTCATGTCAGCATTGAAAATCCCTCCCTCAACAGAGGTGGGGGGCTCCGGCATAGTCTAGCTGCTACTTACCAGGCTGTACTTTCCACAGTACCCAGGCAAATCAAGGAGCCTTCACCACCAGGTCACAGCTAACGACCCATTCTTGACAGCTGACGACCCATTCTTGATGGGTTTCAGCACCTTAGGCCATTGTTTACCTTAAGGCCATGGACACTAATGTCTCCCTAACGAGCCTATTCAGGCTTTGTTCATCTTATGAGCCAATCAGACAAGGGGACAAGAGGTCAAGCTGACTATAAGAAGGTCTCTTGCACTAGCTGTATTCAGACCGATGAAGCTGTTTGGATGAACAGCGAAACGTTTCTATCTCGCAAAAAAGAAGTCCAGTAGCCATGACTCAACTCCCAGATTTGGGAAGGAAAAGGCTGAGCTAGGCTTGGTGGTTTCATGTCTCCGTGTTTGCATTGCACTGCATGGGGTGTGTGTTTTCTGAGTGTGTGTGTTCCAGCACTGCCTGTCTTTAAAGTGCACTTAATAAAGAGCTGGGGAAACCCAGCTTTTTTGCTTGTTTTAGACCTCTGGAATGGATTAATTGGTTTCCCATTCATTTCAATGGGAAACCGCATTTTGGATAACAAATTTTCCAGATAACGAATGGCCTTGGAGAATGGATTAAATTTGTTATCCGATGTACCACTGTACATTCTTTTCAGTTCCGGATACTAACATACAAAGATTTTTGTACTTTATCTGTTTCTCTGAAAGGTTAAAGCAGTCTTTGCCTTTTGTTGTTGTGGCCCTCTAGAAATAATAATGTTCTAAGGAGACTACAGATGTGAAGAACACTTGATAAATTCTTTGCTTTCTTCACCTGGATGAGATACGCACACAAAGAATTATAATTGCACAAAATTCTTCACCTCAAGAGTGAGAGTAAGATAAGGAGCTCTTTTCTCTCATCAGAGTGTCAGTAATTTATGAAGGAAAATCCAAAGAAACAAGACAAAGGAGAACAAAATAAAAAATAGAAAAACATGTGGCAATAGGCATGGGCTTTTTGTTTTGGAATGGGCCTGGTTCTGAAACAAATCATGGCAGCACAGCTGCTGTTCGGAACTTGGACCCACCCTCCGAAATGAAATCACCCATTGACTTACCTTGGTTTACCTTCTGTGGGGTGATACTCTAACCAGGAAGTAGCCTCCGACGTGTCATCGTTCCTTCTCCCTGGCGCTATTTACACCTCCAGTGACAACTAGTGGTGTTCTTTCATTTAGTCCTTTGGCTCTGGCTTGCAGCATTTTATCTCTGGATATGTGTCTGGCTTTGTTGATTTGTTCCTTAACCATATGAGGTGGGTGCTGTTGTCTGAGGAATGCCTTTGTAGATCCTTGAGTTTGGAGCCTCTATCCTGTGGGTCAGAGGAGATGCAGAGATTATGATAATCTGATTTTATCTACACATTATTGTTCTTTGCTTTATTGTTTGATCTGTGTTTTGCTCGTATGTTGAGTTTGTTAATGTTAATATGATTTCTGATTTTTGTATCTTCTATTTATTTCAATTTCCAATGTAAAACTAGTATAATTTGTAAAAGCAAAGTGCATTTGTATGGATACATACAAACATAGCAAGCATGGAAAGACTGATGATTGATAAAAAGGCCAAATAACCCATGTGATGCTTCTGCTTTTTAAAAGTCTATGCAGCTGTAGTAATTTTATGCAATATGCACAGTTTATGGAATCTGTAAATTGTTTACTCTATTGTTCATAAAATGTATGCAAAAGAATTTTTCAGTGCAAAAACTGTTAATGACTAGAGATGGGCACGACTTGAAATTTTTTTTTTTCCGAGTTGTCATTAGTCGGGCCGGTTCCGTTTCGGGTCGTTTCCGTTTTTCGCGAAAATTCGCAAAAATTAGTCGGTTAGTTTTTTCATTTTCTCGTTTTCGTTAGTACTGTTTTTTGGGGGGAGCGGGCTCCTGGAGGCACCTCTGTGGGGTGGGTGCCTCCTCTGGCCCGCTATAAAGGGAAAGCGGGCTCCTGGAGGCACCCGTGGGTGCCTCCTATCCTCACCCACTAGGAAGGGGAAGCAGGCTCCAAGAGGCCCCTCAACATGGGGGTCTCCCCTCCTCACCTGCTGCTGCAAAATGGCATGCATAGCCATATGGATATGCATACCACTTGCAGACAGTGAGACCAGTGAGTGAACCCAGAGCCATAGGGTGATGCCTAAGGCTCTCGCACCGCCATGTCTCACAAAGAAGGGAATCGTACTTGTGTGTAGTGCAATGCAAGTAGATCTGGCTTAGGGTTAAGGTGGGTTAGTGCAAGGGCTAGGGTTAGGCTAGTGACTGGTAAGGTTACGGTGGGCTAGTGGGTTGCACCTCTGGGTGCCTCTCTGACCCACTAAGAAGACAGTCTGTGACGTATGGGTAAGGAGTCAAGGATTAGGGTTAGGGTTAGGGGGCTTGGGCAGGTTTTAGGGGGCTTTTTGGCACATCCCAGAAGTCTCCATGGCCAAGTGGCCATGCGACTGGTGGGATGGCTCCAAAAATTTGCATGGTCGTCCACTCCCACATGGCTGGCCACTCGGCCAGCCAATCATTGTGCAGGTGTAAAAAAATTAAAATAAAATAAAATCAATGGAGGACAGAGGAGGAGAGGAGAGACATTTTGTTGCAAGAAAAAACCCACTGCTACTGTGAAAAATCTGGCAGTTTATAAATTTTCGCGTGTTTCTGTTGTGCTTGTGTGTTTTTGGACCACGATTTCAAAAACAATATTGCATTCGCCACCCCATTTTGGATCCCCCACCCACACCGCATGGCATGGCGAGTCCGGCTGCCCAGGATGGGGGGGAGGCGGGACCCCCCCCTCCAGAAACCACCCCTCCGGTAGGTGCCCTGCGCCCTTAGTCAAGCAGGCATTTTTCTGCCTGCTTTTTTGGCCCGGGAATGGGTGGGGGAGAGTTTAAAAGTTTTTTCCTGTGCCGTCTGTGCCGCTTGCTTGCACTTTAATTCCGGCGGCCGGCGGCGAGACTGGGCTTTTTGCTGGCTGCGAGCCTGCGGCGAGTCCCACCAGAGCAGCCCAGGACGGGGGATGGGGGGGGAGGCCGGGGACCTCCAGAAACAACCCCTCTGGTAGGTGCCCTGAGGCACGGCATGCATTTTTCCGCCTGCTTTTTGGCCGGGAACCGGTTTTTTTTTACTTTTAAAAACTTTTTTTCTGTGCCGCGTGGCATCGCGCGATCGCGCGATGCAAGGAACGAGCACGACAAATCAGATGAAAATTGTTCGTTCGTCGGTTCGAGCTCAAAGTCTGGCGGAGTAATTCCCGTTACCGTTTCCGTAGAGTAACGGAACCGAGTAACGGAAACGGAAACGGGAATACCGCTAAGTTGTGCCCATCTCTATTAATGACAATATCAAAGAGGTGTTCTCAGAGGCTGAAGAGAATCATTGTACCAAGTCTTGTCTTTCTGCAATGGTACAAAACAAGAAAAGATATACATCCCTAGTGCAAAGGTGCCACTAGGGGAATGTAACTTCCCTATCTAATATAAGGCAGTGCTGTAGAACAGCAGGTTATTCTACCTAAATGTCAATATCAACACTGTGGAAGAAATGAGTTATTCATGTCAGTAAGTAAAGTTTATTTGCTTATAGTCAAGCCATTACTGAAGAATTTTAAAAGAGATAAAATAGCAAATACGGTATACATATACAATATACTTGTAAAACCAATGAAAATGAACATTCTCATAAAGGACAATTCAATCCTCTACCGAAATATGATTATTATAGCTAAAAAATTCCTTCTTGAAACCACTGCTCTAAAGGCAAAGCCGGCTACCTTTTCAGAAATGTATGGTATCTTATCCGCTATTTAAAAATGTATCAGGTATGCACTAGATCTACCAGATGTAGAACCTAGCTCTTGGAACAAGGCTACTGTCTGCTCTTCATAGATTCAACATTCAAATAAATAGTGGTGTAGGTCTTCAACTACTTTACTTCCATAAACTCTTTCCTCCATGGGAATCAGTTGATAATGTCCTTCAACCACTGCAGAACTCAGAGACTGGCAACATAAGTGTTTCACCATTTAAAATTGGATATACAGTATTTGTAAAAGCGTGTCTCCATTTAAAATTGGATATAGTTGTTAAATACTGTGGGCGAGGTATTTGAATAGGTAGCTTGGCGTACTAGGGTGCACATTTTGACAGACATGCAGAAATACGGTCTGCTCAAAAGTCAAAATTTAAAATATGGGACTTCAAGTATATGAAATATGGGGCCCCAGTCAGAAAATGTTCCTAGAAACATCTCAGAACAAATATTTGCAAGCGACTTTAGGTCTCCCTAAAGGAATGGAGACCTGCATTCTTTGGTTGGAAGTAGGCCTCTGCACAGTGAAGGCTATAGGGCACATCCAGGCTATAAAACTCTGGCTGAAATTTAAAAGGGGGATAGGATTGAATCTAGTCCTGGCTGCCTTTAAAGAGATGCTAAATTTTAATGACAAGACAATTTTAGCTTGGAACCAAGAAATCCTACAACTTATTGATATGTATGGTCTTTCTAATGATTTTCTAAATGCTCCTAATCTTGAAATGAATTGTTAATGTGATGTTTTAGCTGGGCAGGTATTTGGGGGAAATTAATTTTGGCCACTTAGAAGCTGATGACTATTCATGTCAATATCATGACAAGTACTCTCTACAATTGTGTCTTCTTACATGAAAAATAGTCTTATTTTTATTTTTTTATGAAAGAACCAAGAACATGACTCTCAACACCACTTTTTTTCTTTGCTCTGGACAATCCATGGGAATAGTTTTTGTAGAACAAGACAGTTGCTTTCAGAACCAATAATCAGTATAAGAAATATTTTTGCAATAGTGAAAAATAGAGGAGCAAGAGTAAGGTAGTGTTATTTTTCATTTGCAAGTTATGTCTACTCTTGCTATCATTGGAAGACAATGTGAAAGGGAAGGGCGATAGTTGAAATTCTGAAACAGAACAGAAGCCACAGTCTTCAGACCCCAGGAAGTAATTTTGCATCTCTCTATCTATCTATCTATCTATCTAATCTGTCTGTCTGTCTGTCTGTCTGTCTGTCTGTCTGTCTGTCTGTCTGTCTGTCTGTCTGTCTACAGTATATCATAAGAGTGAGCACACAAATCTCCACACACATTTCGTGAATATTGTAGTATATCTTTTCATGTGACAACTTTAAAGAAATAACACTTGGCTACAATGTAAAGCAGTTAGTATACAGCTTGTATAACCATGGAAATGTGCTGTCCCTTCAAAATAACGCAACACACAGCCATTCATGTCTAAACTGCTGGCAAAAGTGAGTACACCTCTAAGTGACAATGTCCAAATTGGACCCAAGTAGCCGTTTTCCCTCCCTGGTGTCATGAGACCCATTATTTATTCATTATTTATTTATTTATTTATACAACGTATATGCCGCCCAATACCCAAAGGTCTCTGGGTGGCATACAATTAAAATGAACAGTTAAAACAGTTAAAATGTTAAAAAGGCAATGGGCAACTAAAACAATAAAAAACATTTAAACACGAAACAGTAAAATTGTCACCAGGACCCACAATCTATGTTATGTCAGTTTAAAAAACTTCAGAAACAGGAAGGTTTTTACCTGGCACCGAAATGTCATCAGTGTTGGCGCCAGGTAGACGTCACTTGGGAGGGCATTCCATAGCCTGGGGGCAGCTGCTGAAAAGGCCCTAGAATATACAAGCCATCCCTTTCACCTCCTTGAGGGATGGCTCTCTCAGGAGGGCTCCCTGGCTAGATCTTAATTGCTCGGTAGGTTAGTCTCACAAGGTCGAGGTCTGAAGAGGGAGCAGGTGTTATCACTGTCCCTCTCACTTTTGGTGTTATCGCTCTCACTCACTCTCTCATACTAGTCACTTGAAGTTCCACATGACACCTCATGGTATTGAGGATCTGAAAAAATGAACTATTACTCTATGTAAAGTTGGCCTAGGCCAGTGATGGCATACCTTTTAGAGACTGAGTGCCCAAACTGCAATTCAAAACCCATGATTTTTTATTGCAATGTGCCAATACAGCAGTTTAACCTGAATACAGGTAGCTGTGAAGGGGTGCTGTTCACAGAAAGGGCTCCGAGTGCCACCTTTGGCACCCATGCCATAGGTTCACCAACACCCTTGGCAAATTGCCAAGACCCTGAAACTGAGCTGCAGCACAGTGGCCAAGACCATGCAGCAGTTTAACAGAACAGGTTCCACTCAGAACAGGCCTCGCCATGGTCAACCCAAGAAGCTGAGTGCCCATGCTCAGCATCATATCCAGGGGTTGGCTTTGGAAGACAGACGTATGAGTGCAGGCAGCATTGCTGCAGAGATTGAAGGTGTGTGTGTGTGGGGGGGGGTCAGCCTGTCAGTGCTCAAATCATATGCCTCACACTGCATCCAATTGGTCTGCAAGGCTGTCATACCAGAAGGAAGCCTCTTCTAAAGAAGACACAAAAGAAAGCCTGCATATGGTTTGCTGCAGACAGTCAAACTGAAGACATGGATTTCTAGAACTATGTCCTGTGGTCTGATGAGATCATGATAAGCTTATTTGGTTCAGATGATGTCAAGTGTGCGTGGCAGCAACCGGGTGAGGAGTACAAAGACAAGTGTGTCATGTCTACAGTCAAGTCTGGTGGTAGGAGTGTCATGGTCTGGCTCTCCATGAGTGCTGCCAGCACTGGGGAGCTACAGTTCATTGAGGGAACCATGAATGCCAACATGTGCTGTGGCATACTGAAGCAGAGCATGGTCCCCTCCCTTCGGAGACTGGGCAGCAGGGCACCATTCCAACATGATAATGACTCCAAACACACCTCCAAAATGGCCACTGCCTTGCTAAAGAAGCTGAGGGTAAAGGTGATGGACTGGGCGAGCATGTCTCCAGACCTAAACCCTATTGGGTATACGTGGAGCATCCTGAAATGGAAGGTGGTATGCAAGGTCTCTAACATCCACCAGCTCTGTGATGTCATCACGGAGGAGTGGAAAAGGACTCCATTGGCAACCTGTGAATATCTGGTGAACCCTATGCCCAAGAGCATTAAGGCAGTGCTGGTAAATAATGGTGGCCACACAAAATACTGACACTTTGTGCCCAATTTGGACATTGCCACTTAGGGGTGTACTCATGTTTGTTGCCAGCGTTTTAGACATTAATGGCTGTGTGTTGCATTATTTTGATGGGACAGCACATTTCCACTGTTATACAAGCTGTATACTCGCTGCTTCACATTGTAGCCAAGTGTCATTTCTTCAGTGTTGTCACATGAAAGTATATACTACAATATTTACGAAATGTGAGGGGTGTACTCACTTTTGTGACATATTGTGTCTATCTGTCTGTCTTTTTACTGTGTTTCCAGAACAAAGGGAAACCCTACAACAGTGTAATAAAACAGATGTTTATTGCAGATTCACAACAGCATGCTTTGAAGAAGAGGGGAGAACAGTAGATGTGGAAGAAACCACACCCCGCCCTAAATACACACTCACATTGGCCCATTATCCTAATTGCTTCCAAATGGTTAGGTCTTTGCTGCCAGGCCTAACCATTTGGAAGGCGCAACAGAAAGAGAGGAAGCCCAGATCCTAATCCCCCACAATTCACAACTATAACATACACAACCCAATAGACAACACTTTTACAGCTGAATTTTATATTAATGATGTAGTATGTCTCATCACACTCATTTTTCTTAGTTTTAAATATCATCATTAATATTGGTAATGACTTTTGTATGCTCACTGCATTCAACTTTAAATACAGTGGTACTTCAAGATACGATTGCCTCAAATAATTACAAAAATCTAGTTACAAAGGAAGTCTGTCCGGATGTCTGTCCAAAAACACAGACTTCCGTCCAAAAAAACTTGCACAAAAACTTGAGTTATGAAAATTCTCTATGGAAAAACTCAAGACACGAAACTTTTGTGGAAGTCTTCAATTCCCAGGGTACATTTCAGTCCATTTGGATCCGTGTTATGAAAATTTTCATGGCATGGAGCATCCTGAGGAACAAATTAATTTCATAAATCAAGTTACCACTGTATTGTTATTCAGTGTTTTAAGCTGCCTTGGGTCCTTTTTAAAACTGTGGCCTTGCTAATGCAAGGTACCTCACAGTGGTATTTGGGTAAGGAGTCCTATATACAGTAGTCCTTATGAAGTAACAAAGCTGGATTGCTTTGGCTGAAGACCCAGAGGTAAGGGTGGAAATAAGATGTTCTATGACACCACTGTCAGATGGGTTTTTGTAGGATAGGAAGGATGAGAAAAAAGGGAAGATGGCATATATATCGCATACATTGGCCTCTTTCATTCCCATATTGACTTTTACCAAAAGAATACGAAGCTAAGCTGTTCTTTGAATAAAAAGAATTGTGTGCCAATATTTATGCTCTATGAATTGTATCTGCTTCTCTATTCTCCACCGGCAGTAAAAAGGGAGATATGACACCTGTGAACTGGAAGCCAGTGCAGGTTTGATGGCTTATCCATTTAAACACTTGTAAGTTCTCTAAAGCTTAATCGTTAAAGAGTAAGGAATGTTAACAACAAATACTTGAAAATAGGTTGTAAAGCGATCAACACAAGATGGTGGGGTGGCAGAACGCTGATGCAATCACAGAGAAATAGGCTTCAAAGAAGACTCGGGGTACATTCTGCTACCTCTCCCCCCACCCCCATTTTTGAGCTAAATAAATGTATTCTTCTCCAAGTTAGTTTGCATTCATAAGAACTCATTGTATGCAGTATATTACAGAGCCTCTCTCTCTCTCTCTCTCTCTCTCTCTCTCTCTCTCTCTCTGTGTGTGTGTGTGTGTGTGTGTGTGTGTGTGTGTGTGTTAGTGTTTCCAAAGGAGTTATGAAAGAAACATCAGGGCTGCAGACAACATGTTAATTTTTTTGAAAGTACGGGTAATGCATCAGTTGGAGAGGCAGATAAATTGCAGCTTCAGGGGCATTTCCTTTTGTCTTTGGCAGGCAGTACACAAAGAATAGTTCAGAGGATTTCATAAAAGACTTCTCTCTGTTTCTTGTTGATGCAGCAAGGGAGTAGTGTAAAGCCTTCTCCAAAGTAACATCTGTAAAGGAAACATCATTGATGTGCATATATTTATAAGCCGTAACGCTGCAATTATCATAAAGTTTATGATATAGCAGCCTGTTTGTTTTTTTCTTTAGGGGATAGAGCAAAAGCCCCAGTCAGCAATCCAACAGATATCAAAATCCACAAACACATTGAAGAATATCACCCTCATATGCCATTGCTTGTAGTATTGTCAGGAAACAATTGTTTGCAACTACTGCAATAAGATTTTAATTGTAATTGCGGACCCTTACTGTTATTTCCGGATGAAGTCTACTTGAAAATGGTGACTTCAGAGTAAAGTATTTGGCTATAAAATGTTGCTAATAGTAGTAAGTAGTGTAGAAATGCCAGAAGAAGATGTAGTGTACTCGTAACTGATTTATTGAAATCAGTCCTAAGTCCTAAAATGGATGGCTTCAACACAAAGTCATCAATGCTCTGGACTTTGCTGTAGATTCTTGATTAGATTTTTTTTTTAATATCCCGCCGATCTATTTATTCTTGGAAACCACTGTTTTAGTTACTGTATTGACTTGCTGTTTTATCATGATTGTTGTAAACCGCTCTGAGTCCTTCTTATGGGAAATAGAGCGGTATATAAGTGTAAATAATAAATAAATAATAAATAAATAAATTAGCAGTGCAGTTCTAAGTGAGGTTGTGAAAGAGGGAAGCAGACGCAGTGCCTTAACCAAATCTCTGCTACTTTACATGGGACACTCAGAGAGCAGGTGGTATGAGGACCATATAATTTTCAGACTATGAAAATTTCTGAAGCATGCTGTTTACAGGAGTAACCATTATTACTCCAGCTAATTAATCTATTTTATAATTTGCAAGGTTAAATTGGCTTGATGAATTAATGGATTGTAATTTTTAAAAATATGGGCATCGTTCTAATCTGTACAATTTACGTCATTCTGTTCACAATTTTTAATGTAATAGATAGTGGTGATCTTTTTTCTATATTCTTTCATATGTGTTGTTTCTATTTTGCTGCTAATTTTTTCACAATATAATAGAAAGTGTGTTTTAACAGAAAATAACTCTAGTTTCTTCCTTGTGCAAGTACAATAGTATGTTGGTTTACGAGCATAATTTGTTCAGGAAACATGCTCGTAAACCAAAATACTTGTACAGCAAAGCAAATTTCCCCATAGGTAATAATGGAAACTTAGATTATTCACCCTGGGCCCCAGATTCCATTATTTCCTAGAGAGAAATTTGCTTTGGCTGGGAGCCAGCAGGCACAGTGGCCAGGACTTGGCAGCTGGGACCTGCAGCAAGGCTGGAGGTCAGGATTGCAGCTGCACCAAAACGCTGCCAGGTATGCAATGAGGGGCTGCCAGCCACGTGGGCCAGGGGCATCTGCCACCTCTTAGTGTCTGCCTTTCTTGCTTCCTCTCTCTTTTTGTGGCTCCTGCCTCTTTGTCTCCATGGACTTCCTCCACTGCTCTCTTTCCCCCTTTTCCATGGCTCCTCTCTCCATCCCCTGCCGCTTGGCTCCTCTGTATTTATGCTTATTTGTTCAAAGATCCTTATTCCTGTAATTCCATTTGGTGCCTCATCTTGGTCTGTGGCCCATCAACCTTTATGAATCAAACCATGAATTTCCCCTCCCTGAACAGATGACCCCCAGCTAGTAAAAGGGAACATGTACAGATGTACCCTGCCAGCCCAGGCCAGAGAAGGGAAACTATTTTTTTAAAGTAGTGTCTGGGGGCATATGTGCATTTTAATTGAGCCAGGAAATGGATCAGCAGCTAGTGGAACTGCTTATTCAACTGAAGGATTTGAGAGATCTTATCATTTCTGCAATAGATATAATATTATTCTATTTTGGACCACAACTCCCAGAATTCCAAGCCTTTATTGCCAGTGACAAAGGACTGTGGGAGTTGTGGTCCAAAACATCTGGACTGCCAAAGTTTCACCAACACTGTTCCAGGTCTTCCTACCATTTCACAATTCCCAAAAAGATGGCTTGTTCTGTCCTATATCAGAAACATATATATCAAAGTAACAAAATTCTGTATGATTTATTGGCTAGTGTTTCCCTTTTCTTTAAAAGAGGAGCTTGATCAAGCTAGTGGTTGCAAAACCAATGTGTACTTTTATATTGCAAAAATCCCCTGCCACTGAAAATATTCATTTCACACCAAGGAACCTTCATTCTGTGATTGTTGCCAAATGTACCAAAATGTGTGCAAATATATCCATGCATAGATTGCTGTCTTGTGGTTGATACACATGATCAAGTGTTTTTCCAAGGCCTCCCTGACACTGTAACCATTTAATGGCTCACAGCCAGGATATACAACTCACATGGATAACTCTCAACTTCACAATGAGCCACACCAAGACAACACAGACATGCTAACTGCAAATGCCCCATCCGCACTGGTGCTGTGCAGTTTAATTCACAAAGATGAAATCTTTGAGAAGACAAGGAAACCTTATGCAGGTGTGCAGAAGCCTCTGGAAGCAGACTAACAATCTGGGAAGTATCAGAGGGTGAAGCAAGTACTGCAGATGTGCGGCCATTTTGTCTTGTAACAGTTGTATACTACAGAAACAAAAATGGGGAGCAGTCGTAGCAGAATTATTCTCCATACTGCCATTGATTTTTGTCAATCATCTGGCAGCAGTAAATAATATGAAAGCAGGTTTACTTAGCAACTTTTAACATTCTGGATGAAATTCTCAAGGACTTCTTGCATAGACCTCTGCCTTAACCACGTTCCTACAGCTTTCCCTTATACTCAGGGTCATGCAAAATTAATTTCGTTAATCCCATGGAGGTGTCCCATGGTTTACAACACTTTTGCTGACATATTGGAACTTTATAGCATTCCTCCTGGGAGCAATGAAATGTTTTTTCTCTAGATATAAAACCTGAGGGTAACAGCATGGAAACTCACTGGAGGGTGAAACTGGTAAAACTAGTAATTAAATACTGCACCAATTTTGTAAATCCTATTAGGGTTGTTAAAAGTTCTTTTCTTTACTTTTTTTTTCCAAAAAATTCTTTATTTTTCTTTTATGATCCATAAAATGTTATATGCCTTTATATAACATTCCTTTACATACTTTCCATATTTTTTCACTTCCTTTGCACTTACACTTTCATTAGTCTTGAAGCACTCCTCTATTTGGTACCAAATTTTCCCCAAATATTTCCACCATTAACAATCTAATTTGGGTCTTTATCCTGCCATCTTTATTAAGGGAAATAGTCTTTCCATTCATTTTTCATAAGTGTACCCTAATACAGTACCTTTTAATATACTAACAACCACCTTCTAATCATATCATATACAGTGTTGTATTCAATGTCCACCTTCCCTCCAAATAAATCTTTATAATACCCCACTGTTTTTCAAAATCTGATAAAAGCCCCTCATTTAATAGGAGTGTTAACTAGAGATGGGCACGACTTAGCGGTATTTCTGTTTCCGTTTCCGTTACTCGGTTCCGTTACTCTACGGAAACGGTAACGGGAATTACTCCCCCAGACTTCGAGCTCGAACCGACGAACGAACAATTTTGGTCTGATTTGTCGTGCTCGTTCCTTGCATCGCGAGATCGCGCGATGCCACACGCGGCACAGAAAAAAGTTTTTAAAAAAACCCGGTTCCCGGCCAAAAAGCAGGCGGGAAAATGCCTGCCGTGCCTCAGGGCACCTACCAGAGGGGTTGTTTCTGGAGGTCCCCGGCCTCCCCCCTCATCCCCCGTCCTGGGCTGCTCTGGTGGGACTCGCCGCAGGCTCGCAGCCAGCAAAAAGCCCAGTCTCGCCGCCGGCCGCCGCAATTAAAGCGCAAGCAAGCGGCACGGACGGCACAGGAAAAAACTTTTAAACTCTTCCCCCACCCATTCCCGGGCCAAAAAAGCAGGCGGAAAAATGCCTGCTTGACTAAGGGCGCAGGGCACCTACCGGAGGGGTGGTTTCTGGAGGGGGGGGTCCCGCCTCCCCCCCGTCCTGGGCAGCCGGACTCGCGAGTCGCCATCGCCATGCCATGCGGTGCGGGCGGGGGATCCAAAATGGGGCAGCAAATGCAATATTGTTTTTGAAATCGTGGTCCAAAAACACACAAGCACAACAGAAACACGCGAAAATTTATAAACTGCCAGATTTTTCACAGTAGCAGTGGGTTTTTTCTTGCAACAAAATGTCTCTCCTCTCCTCCTCTGTCCTCCATTGATTTTATTTTATTTTATTTTATTTACACCTGCGCAATGATGGGCTGGCCAAGTGGCCAGCCATGTGGGAGTTGCAAATTTTTGGATCCATCCCACCAGTCGCATGGCCACTTGGCCATGGAGACTTCTGGGATGTGCCAAAAAGCCCCCTAAAACCTGCCCTAGCCCTAACCCTAACCCTTGACTCCGTACCCATACGTCACAGACTGTCTTCTTAGTGCGTCAGAGAGGCACCCAGAGGTGCAACCCACTAGCCCACCGTAACCTTACCCGTCACTAGCCTAACCCTAGCTCTTGCACTAAGCCACCTTAAAGCCAGATCTACTTGCTTGCATTGCACTACACGCAGCAAGTACAATTCCCCTCTGTGTGAGACATGGTGGTGCCAGAGCCTTGTGAAGGGCGGGCATTATCACTCTCACACTGGTCTCACGTCTGCACATTATGTTATGCAATATCCATATGGCTATTGCATAGCATTTTGCAGCAGCAGCAGGTGAGGAAGGGAGACCCCCATGTAGAGGGGTCTCTCTTGGAGCCTGCTTCCCCTTCCTAGTGGCAGGAGGCACCCACGGGTGCCTCCAGGAGCCCACTTTCCCTTTATAGCGGGCCAGAGGAGGCACCCACCCCACAGAGGTGCGTCCAGGAGCCCGCTCCCCCCCAAAAAAACCCAGTACTAACGACAACGAAAAAACGAAAAAATGAACCGACTAATTTTTGCGAATTTTCGCGAAAACCGGAAACGACCCGAAATGGGACTGGCCCGACTAACGACAACTCGAAAAAAAAATTTTTCAAGTCGTGCCCATCTCTAGTGTTAACTTATCAGTTAAATTCTTGTAACTTCATTAGCTGTTCATACATTAAAATTCTTTTGCCTTTCCAGTGTTTTTCCACATAAATTCTTGCTGCTCTTATAATAAATAGAACAAGTTTTGTTTCTTTTGATTTTTGCTTTGTTGTGTTCTCTAAAATGTCTCCAGTTTGAAGTCCAGAGTTAATTTGAGATTTTGTGTAATAATTTCATCTCTCTCTCCCCAAAACACTCTTACTGTACTACTTTGCAACCCCACCACATGTGATACATTTTTTTTTAACTTTTGGTAACATCTCCAACATCTGACTTTCTTATTCTTCTGCATTTTTGCTCGTTCTTTTGCTGTCATATACCATATGTATAATTTTTTTAAAACAATTCTCCCTCATTTCATTTCCCCTTTTCATCCTCCAACTATTTATTAATGCAAATATTTCTAATAGATTGAAGAAGTATCTGGGTAATATTCTCTGTTCTTTAATTTCTTTATCTGACTTCTTGTCCAACTCTGGATTCACAATTTTATTCCAATCACCTGTCAATATCAAGGATTCCATTTGCACTCCTAATATTTTTTGTGTTAGTTTCTAATTTAAAAATGGTCCTCTCTTCAAATGGAGCATAAATTGAAACTATTACAGGTTTTCTATCTGGGAGTAATACTTCTACTCCCATGTATCTTCCTTCCTCATCTTTCATAATCTCTTCCAGATGGTAGTATCTTTGGGATGCTGAGATGTAAATTACAACTCCTCTTTTTCTGCATACCTGCTGAATTGAAGTTTTTTTTTTTAAATACAGTAGGACCCCAGTATCCACTGGAGATCAGTTCCAGACCTTCCCATGGATAATGAAAACCATGGATAAGAGAGAACGCCAACCCCCCCAAAAAACTGCTGCTTTGTGGCAGTAGCTTGCTTTACAGCTGCTGTTTTGCTGACAATAGCTTGCTCTACGACTGCTGTTTTGCAAAAGTAGCTTGGTTTATGTGACAGTAGCTTGTTTTGCGGCTGCTGGATTATTTATTTAATTTTTTTCTCTGCCAAACGTGGATAACTGATTAAGTGGTTAATGAATCAGTTGAACTGGGAGTTGAGTCATGGCTACTGGACTTCTTTTTTGAGAGATAGAAACGTTTCACTGTTCATCCAAACAGCTTCATCGTTCCGATGAAGCTGTTTGGATGAACAGCGAAACGTTTCTATCTCAAAAAAGAAGTCTAGTAGCCATGACTCAACTCCCAGTTAAACGAACCTGGATGACTGAGAATCTTCACAGACAATGAATCAGTTGATACGGGGGTCCTACTGTACTTCAGATCTTGTGTCCAGATGTGTGTCTCCTTTAGAAAGACTATTTTTTTTTTTTTTTTCTCGTAAGTGAAATGTCTAGTCTTTCTTTCTTTCTTTCTTTCTTTCTTTTCTTTCTTTCTTTTTCTTTCTTTCTTTCTTTCTTTCTTTCTTTCTTTCTTTCTTTCTTTCGAGTTTAATCCCTTCACATTACATTAAGATTGTGTTCATCATTTTATCAAGTTGTTGTTTGTTCCTTCTAGTTTTTCCTTATTATCTTTTGTTAGTCCTTCTTCCCTTTATTCCTCCTCCTCCTCCTCCTCTCTTTCTTTACATCATATGATGTATATCCTTCTGCTTGTGTTCTCTTTCTTGCAAGTGAGGAATTCAAGAGATTGATTTTATCTATTTCTGCCTGAAAGTAATTGACTTTCTGATTTAAAAATTCTGCTAATGGAAGGATTATTTTATCATACAAGTCTTCTTTTTTATGTATCTGTTGTGTCTCTTCTAGTTCTGGTAGACCCCTTGCTTTGATGCTTTCCCCTCTGTTTTAATTCTAATCTCCTATGACATTTCTTCATAACTGTTTGTTCCTTTGTCATTTATTTTATAATTTGATCCATCTTTTCATACTTTTCTTGGGTTGCTTTAAGACCTTTAATTTTTGACTTACTGTTTAACCTATAATACTGTGGATTTGAGCCCATCAATTACTATTTTGCTGTGGCCTCTTATCTCCTTCATATGATCTTTCATTTGTTTTTTATAACATTTTCTCCATCTCTTGAAATTCTTGGAATAGCTTCTCCATTGGGTCTTGTAATTGCAAATTCACTATTTGCTGTAATTCTATTGGTGCCATTCTTGCTTATGCTAACTTACTTTTTTCTGTTTATCTCATCTGCAATTTCCTTTTAGAGTTATGAACACTTTTCATTACTAGAGTTTATCTATTGCTCATCTTCTCTAATCTCCTTCAGCATTCCCACCTCTTCAGATCTTCAAAGTTTCTAATCTCCTTTCAGAAAGTTTTAATCATTCCCCCCCCCCCCAAAAAAAAGATTTCCCACTTTTATCAGATCTTCAAAAAGTTTCTCAAATCCATAACCCTTTCTTTAGAAAAAGTTTTTTATATTTATTTTAAATATTTTTAACCCACCTTTCTCCTTGGAAAAGGACTCAAGGTGGCTTACAATAGTGTAATATACAGCCTAGAACATTTAAGACATATTCAAGTTCAGAACATGGAATTAGAAAAGGCATCATAGAACATTAAAAGCTAACACTAAAGCTACAAAGAGCACACAAAAAGAGAAAAAATCCATTATGACGGGTGGAAACTAACATGGAAAACATTGGTTCACGAAAACTTCATCACTACTGTATTACTAGTTCACTAAAACTTTATCACTTCCTTTCCCCCGGATTCCCCCTTAATGGTTTCATACAATGATCTTGATAGCAATGCAATAATCTTAATAACACAGTACTGTACTATAAATTGTCTATGCCCCAAATCCAGGTTATTCCACATTCAAGATCCCATCTCTCTCTCTCTCTCTCTCTCTCTCTCTCTCTCTCTCTCTCTCTCTCTCTCTCTCTCTCTCTCTCTCTCTCTCTCTCTCTCTCTCTCTCTGAGTCTCTGGAAGAGTGTTCTAATCTCCTCATCAGCTCCACTGAATCAGATGTGGCTCAGCTGAGTCCTTTATACTCCTTCAAGGGGTACATTGCCCTTCAACATAAACCTTTCATGTGTAGGTTTTTCTTATCTCTTTGTGTTCTCTTAAGGACATATATATACTTTTTAAAGTGACATTCCATTTCTTAAGTGACATTCCAGTGAAGAAATTACTGGTATATCAAAAATCTATGAGGAATTTGGTCCTTTATGAAGCCACTCATGTTCAAATTATGTCCAATTCTAAGTCAACTCAATTCAGGAGTCACCTTGTGTCCTGTCTTTTCTCATGGTCACTTGAAGTCACATGCACCCCTTCATTATCTTCATATGAAGTTCCACTGAAGAACTGGCACTATACCACTAAATAAAGTTTAGGTGAGTTGAGGCTAGTTTTAGACTATTAGACTATTACCAGCCCTCTGTTGTTTAAGTTGTATCTACATCCAGATCCTCTTTGTTCATAGATTTTGTAGGTCTCTGTAGTCCTGTTGTTTATAATCAGTAGCTGTGAGTTACAGCCCTGTCTTTTATTCCTCTTTAGCCCGTTCCTCCATTTCCTTCCCTTGCTCCACTTTTTTTTTAAAAAAATTGAGACTCACTTTGGTTACTTACTAGCTACAATTTGCAAACTGTGGTTACCACCATTAACACTCCCTTTCAGCATTCTCGGGGTTCTCAGCAATCCTGTCAGCTGCTGTTTTTGCCCATTGCCAAATTGTGCTACAAGTGGCTCCATCTGCCCCCCTCCTCTTCTGGACCCCGTCAAGTTCAGGGTTTAGTTCCCCTGGGAATTTGCTGCAGCCCATCTCCCATGTTAGGGCCATGATGCCTTTCGCTGGCCATACCCACAGAAAGTCTATGATGTTTACTTCACGTCCCTCTCATCACGGTTCGTGGTCCTGCTTGGGACCAGTATGAGAAAATGTTACTGCACGTCCATTGCGTGACGATGGGAGTTCGTCCTGACCATGCCCCCTGAACTGGGATTTAAGCATGATGAGCCATACCTCTCCCTGACCTCGGGAATTCTCTTGTCTCGGTTTTTGTTTCAAGATGAGAGCCCGTGAAGTAAGACTTGTCATGCAATGTGCACATTCTCCATCTAGTGGGAGGAATGTGAAGTTACATTCTCCAGTACAATCCCAATGGCATAAACAATGCATCGCAGAGGAAAGAAGGCATAAAACCTCGAACTTTGCTGCTTAACGCATGAAAGGCAAAGTTACAGAGAATCGAAATATGGAAAAAACAGAAGGTCGGATTTTAAAAAAAGGGGGAAACGAAGGCAGGGAAGTACAGATGTTGTCACGAAACAAGAACGTGAAATAACAGTCATCATGATACCATCAATCACGCCCATGGGTAAACGGAATGAGTTTAAACAGAACCGGGACAAGACCACATGACCGTGAACGATGTTATCACAAAACAAACGTAATCTCGGAACAAGGAAGGACATGAAGTAACTGTCTATTGAGTCAGTTCTGGCTTGACAGCATGTATCAACTGCAGAAATTCCCATAAACTAAAAATTTGATTGCTCATTTGCTATAAAGTAGATGGTGTTCCAAAAAGGGGGAAGCTGTGAAATACTGTGTGTGTTGTGTCGTTACAGTTGTGACCGACACTTTGTGACCCCATGTCCATGGAGCTTTCTTGGCAGGAATACTGGAGTGGTGTGCCAGTTCCTACTCCAGGCGCCTACAGCACCTGGTATTCCCTGGTGGTCTCCCATCCAAGTACTAACCAGTGCTGGCTGTGAAATACTACTACATGTATTTCTCAAGTTATGGGGTTTCTCTTGAACCTGCATCAAAAGGGTCTGTTATTTAGCTTGCTTAAAGTCTATCCTGAAGCTATTCTGATCTACTGGGCTCAGATATCTTGGTTTACATTCACCCCTCTTACAATGATTTCTGAAAGGTTTACATAGCGCTTGTCATTTATTGGTAGCACTCACTGTTGAATTCATCTGTGGTCTCAGCTCATTTATTTACCACTAACTTAACATTAAATGTAGTCTCTGCTTGGAGTACAAATGAACTACGGGCATGGAAGCATGATTTTCCTGTCTTAATTTTTCATTAGGATGAAGTGGCCCTTTGACTATATTTCTTCTTTCCCTGAGGTTCTTTTTGATTTTCATGTTACACAAGTAGAGATGGGCACGACTTAGCGGTATTTCCGTTTCCGTTTCCGTTACTCGGTTCCATTACTCTACGGAAACGGTAACGGGAATTACTCCCCCAGACTTCGATCTCGAACCGATGAACGAACAATTTTGGTCTGATTTGTCGTGCTCGTTCCTTGCATCGCGAGATCGCGCGATGCCACACGCGGCACAGAAAAAAAGTTTTTAAAAGTTAAAAAACCCGGTTCCCGGCCAAAAAGCAGGCGGGAAAATGCCTGCCGTGCCTCAGGGCACCTACCAGAGGGGTTGTTTCTGGAGGTCCCCGGCCTCCCCCCTCATCTCCCATCCTGGGCTGCTCTGGTGGGACTCGCCGCAGGCTCGCAGCCAGCAAAAAGCCCAGTCTCGCCGCCGGCCGCCGCAATTAAAGTGCAAGCAAGCGGCACGGACGGCACAGGAAAAAACTTTTAAACTCTCCCCCCACCCATTCCCGGGCCAAAAAAGCAGGCGGAAAAATGCCTGCTTGACTAAGGGCGCAGGGCACCTACCGGAGGGGTGGTTTCCGGAGGGGGGGGTCCCGCCTCCCCCCCGTCCTGGGCAGCCGGACTCGCGAGTCGCCATCGCCATGCCATGCGGTGCGGGCGGGGGATCCAAAATGGGGCGGCAAACGCAATATTGTTTTTGAAATCGTGGTCCAAAAACACACAAGCACAACAGAAACACGCGAAAATTTATAAACTGCCAGATTTTTCACAGTAGCAGTGGGTTTTTTCTTGCAACAAAATGTCTCTCCTCTCCTCCTCTGTCCTCCATTGATTTTATTTTATTTTATTTTATTTACACCTGCGCAATGATGGGCTGGCCGAGTGGCCAGCCATGTGGGAGTGGACAACCATGCAAATTTTTGGAGCCATCCCACCAGTCGCATGGCCACGTGGCCATGGAGACTTCTGGGATGTGCCAAAAAGCCCCCTAAAACCTGCCCTAGCCCTAACCCTAACCCTTGACTCCGTACCCATACGTCACAGACTGTCTTCTTAGTGGGTCAGAGAGGCACCCAGAGGTGCAACCCACTAGCCCACCGTAACCTTACCCATCACTAGCCTAACCCTAGCTCTTGCACTAAGCCACCTTAAAGCCAGATCTACTTGCTTGCATTGCACTACACGCAGCAAGTACAATTCCCTTCTGTGTGAGACATGGTGGTGCGGGAGCCTTGTGAAGGGAAGGTATGACCCTATCACTCTCACACTGGTCTCACGTCTGCACATTATGTTATGCAATATCCATATGGCTATTGCATAGCATTTTGCAGCAGCAGCAGGTGAGAAAGGGAGACCCCCATGTAGAGGGGTCTCTTGGAGCCTGCTTCCCCTTCCTAGTGGGTGAGGAGCCCACTTTCCCTTTATAGCGGGCCAGAGGAGGCACCCACCCCACAGAGGTGCCTCCAGGAGCCCGCTACCCCCCAAAAAAAACCAGTACTAACGACAACGAAAAAACGAAAAAACGAACCGACTAATTTTTGCGAATTTTCACGAAAACCGGAAACGACCCGAAATGGGACTGGCCCGACTAACGACAACTCGAAAAAAATTTTTTTTCAAGTCGTGCCCATCTCTATACACAAGAGCTGGAGAATCCAACCACTTGGTAGAAAATGGACTTCATTCTTTTCATGTCATAAGTGTGCTAGCTTTTTCTATTCATGGGATTATCCTGGTCCAGAAGTCCCTTTGTTTATAATGGGCATTGGAAGGATTTTCTGGCCTCTAACATTTTGCAAAATAGATTGCTTCTGTTGCTGTGAATTTGCAAAACCATCTTTGCCTGTGCAACTCAAAAAATCATTATACTTGTTTTATGGCCTTATTTTCAGCCATTCTCAGAGATGTTTCTGTACTGACTATAATGCTATGCAACTACTTGATCAAACTTGTGGACCTATGCCATTGCTGGTTAGAACATAGATCCAGAAAGTCCTTTGTTTGGAAGAGTGATGCTTTCTTTGGTTTCACATTGAAGCCTCTCCCACCCCAGCAAATAAGCCTAACTAGGAAAGTATGGTTCTCTTCACTATTGAGGAGGGGTGTCACTAAAATTCCAAGGCTCTGCATTCCCGTCCTCAGTCCTCATACCGTGCTGCAGATGATGAGAACACCACCAGACAGATCCAATGCCTTGGCTGAATTCAAAGTAAAAATGTTCACGTCTGCGGAGCATTCCCTTCTTTTGTCAGGTCTGGGGAATTGTACTGTAATTAGTTTTTTCTTTTTTTTTTCTTCACAATTGCAGAACCAATTGTAAAACATGCAATGGTGGTAGGGTGAGGAGAAGCAAAATAGTAATTGTCTGCTTGTCTGCTGATTTAATGCACATGGCTATCAATTTAGGGTGCCTTAAAAGGCCAGTTGGCCTAAGGTTTACAACTAATTCACTGCACCACAGGTACTGGGAAGAGTAGATGTATGTCATGGTATTCTCTACTTGCATAGAAACAGACCCCAGGGGGTCGGTTTTATATTGACTAGGCAAAGCCCTGAAGATGTTATCTCCATTTTTTGGCAGGCAACCTTGGTTTTATGGCTGGGGCTTTAATCTTCCACGAGGTCAAGCACTCTTAGAGAAATGGAACCTAATTCCAGATGGAACAGATATTCTCATAACACATGGACCACCTCTTGGTAAGAAAACACTGAAAAGCGCTTATCTGTCATTACAATTTATCTGTGCTGCATCCTCAGGGACAGGTAATAATTCCCAGTGTCTGCTGTCTGCTTCTTGGGATGTAAAGTGATGTGATACTGCAATATATCACACTTAGGTATTATTCCACCTCTGCTTACAATGCAAATATCGATTAATTGAATAAACCCTATTGATCTAATGAATGACATAAAGAAGTTGTCAATAATGGCATAGCCCAATATAGTATTGCACCCCCCCTTCTCTGTGAGAAATATAAAGCAGCCCTAGAAGGCTTGATTCTTTTCAGATTTCTTTGTAGTACAGGCTTCATTTGCAAATATACATGCAGAGCATTGGCAACAGGGAGGTTTTCCCACAGCAGGCAACATCTGCTAAATTCTGCATTAAAGTTCTGTGAGGTTCCTGCGCCGTGAGGTGCTTCACCTCTAGCCATTTTAGCTCCCTGTCTCCCATTAATCCTCTATAAAGCACATGAAACATTGTATTGCTTAAACTGGGAGAAGCAGTCGGGTTCATCCCACATCCTGTGCACATTCATGCTGAATTGAGCACTGCATAGTACTTGTACACAAGTCCCAGTTTAGAGGGAAAATGAATGCATTTAATAAAAGGTTCAATTCCCAGTACATTCTTTATTGTTGTAATGTTACATTTTCAAAGTAACCATTTTAAGAGTCTCATCAGCCGCCATCTAAGTGTTTTCTTTTCTTTTGACTATTTAAATAATCTCCTTATATTCATCCATGATACATACAGTAAAATATCACAACGGTCAAAACATTGTTGGTGTTACTTGGTGCTAGTGCAGCCTAGTTGAGGTGCCAGAAACCTGAATGTAGCACTGCATAATTGGCATTTTAAACACAGTAAGTCACAACTAGAGTAATCAGTGGAATGTACGGGGGTGTTGACTCAACAAATCCACAGTGGGTCTTCTCTAGTCTGACTTATTTTGCTAAGCAACAGGATGTCTTCTATTGTTGATGAGCAAGGTGGTATATAAATAAAAGGAGAAAGTCCACCCAAGTTCAACATATTAAACTTTGTGACTGTGGGGAAATTGTGCCTCTCTTATGCGCTTAATTCACCTCTTAAAACAATGAAATTTAGAAGTGCTTACTCTTTGCCGACTCTGCTCTGCTATTCTTATTCTTGGGAGAAATTGGTGTGGCAACGTGGCTGAGTTCCTCTGCTGAAACTTTGCCCCCCAAACCCGGAAATAAAGAGGCGAGACAACTTCAGCTTTTTGGGTAGAAACGGGCCACAACTTTATTTATAACTCATCAACTTATTAACTGGGTTAGTCAGGACCTGTGAAGGGGACCTGAGCTGTAGTGCAAACTGGTAACGAGATGGGATGCAATCCCTCAGCCAACAAGCTCAGTATTCAGGGAGATTCGCCCAGGTGAGCTAACGCCAACCTCTTGAGCATCGCCATAGGATGAGTGAATCTGTAAGCCCGGCACAGCCCTCGGGATGCCTCAAGTCACATTCTAACTTTCTTTGTCAGCTGACTTAGCCAATGTTGATCGACTGAGTTCGAGGGCTATCTAGAGCCATAAGGGCGACTTATTGGAGCTTTACCTGGATTCGGTTACCAGTTGCACTACCCGCCAAGTTAGTGACCAATGAAGAGAAGCCCATCCCCGGGGTAAGGAGAATGGAGAATGGGATGGGCGAAAATGTGTGGCTACTCCTGGCCAATCGGAGTAGTCACCAAAAATTCCAATCCGGCCCCAGATGGCAACCAGCTGATCTCATTCTCCGACCATAGGGGGAGGGCGGGGCTGAGGATCTCACTGAACGACCAGGTGGGGGGGGAGCCTTCTTATAGGCCCCCGTCCCCGGGCGAGAAGTCCTGGATGGGTGCGAAAATCTCACACCACTTATCCGGGACTGGGGCAGGAAAAGCACCCTTCCCCCAACAAACCGGGATCAGAGCGTCCCTTCTTAGTTCTTCAATACATTCAAGTGGTTTTTATGTTATGATAGCTTTAAATCTTAGTTAAGACTACAGTTGCTCCATTAGAATTTGCTGTCCTTCATGGGTACTTCAGGTGAACTGATGGGCCTACATCAGAGTTATTCCAAAAGTTTTGTGAGATTTATGTAGACTGTTGTGTATCTGGACTGTTAGATTTATTACATACTCCAATAATTGGCCTTGGCTGTCTGTTACATAACTCTGGTGACAGTTTACCTCTTTTCCATAGGGACCAAAGGATGATATTGCAACAGGCTGCCTGATTTTAATTTTGCTCTTTGTTGTATCATATCACAGTCAGCTTGTGAGCAAAAGCAGAAGTTAACTATTAAAAATAATTGCTAGCCACACCTTTCATTTTTTTTCCAAAAAGAACAGACTGGAATCTGTGAAGGTAGCAGCTAAATTAAAGTTAGAAATCCCCAGAAGGGTAAACTAAATTCCCAACCAAAACCCTTCTCATGCATGCACTGTTGATGAACAAAAGTGGAATGAGTGATACAGCTATATTGACCTTGTGGCATTGAATGCACCCAGCATTTGGGAAGCTAACGAGAGCAGAGGTAAAATGAACAAATGAGACAATTTGGCCCATGGGAATGACACAAATCATCTTTAAATACAAACATCCCCTGAAAATGTTGCTAGATAGTCATATCTCAAAATTAGCCCCATCTTTGGAGTGGCTGATTTTTGCCCGATCTACTCCCAAATTCCAATTGAAAAAATCTGGATTAAATAATACATTGGTGAAACACGTGTTTAAAACCTTATGTGAAAGTGGAAGGAGTTGCAGGAGAAGGTTTAGTTCAGTGGTTGAGGATACCCCTCCATATAAAACTTCCCATCTTCAGTCTCTCATAATACAGCAAAAGTCATCCAACAACACAACTGGAAGAGAAATCCTGTCTGAATTTGCTGCTACAATGGATAAGATGATTGGAAGAACAGTGTCCGAGTTACATACCCAAGGGTGATATCTTTATTCCTTTTGTGTTACCTCTCAGTAATATCCTAGACAAGTCCTCCACCTACAATTCTCACATCTTCTCCAAGAACTTGTTAACCAGATGTGTACTAAGAGGATGCAGGACTTACTCTTCTATCCTCTCCTTGGCCTTCATGACAGTGAAGAGCCTTATTAACTGGAATGTGTTCATCTTTTACTTCCGCCTTCCTCAGATATATTTACTTGAGTAGTTTGATCTGCAAATTAAGTCTGTTGTGATCAAACACAAACGAAAGCAAACTAAATTCAAGGTATGTAGGTAAGGAAAATCTCATCTATTTCGTAGATCACCTGTGACAAGAAATTCCACCGTGTACCAATGCAACTCCTATAATTTGACCATAAATAATGCCTGGACCTACTGCTATTATGTAACTTCTTTCCCCTTATTCGAAAGCCTAGTTTCAAGTGCATTCCAGAAGTGTTACCAAATGGGGACAAAGGTAAAAGCCAAACAAAATCCTCTTTTTCTTAACGTTTGTTCCACCTGATGGTGGGGTCTGCTGTTCTGGTTTTTGCCTTCCACTTAGAAAAGCAAAGCAAAATGTTCTGCTTATATACTGCCCCATAGTGCTTAAAGTAGTCTCTGGGCAGTTTACATTTCATTTATGCAGGCTACACAACTCCACCCCGCTCCCAAGCAAGCTAAGTATTCAACCTCAGAAGAAAGAAGGCTCTGCCAACGATGAGCCGGTTACCTGGGACTGAACCCAGGTTGTGAGCACAGATATAGCTGTACTACAGCAGTGTAACCACAGTGCCATGAGGGTAGAGACTACTAAACACATACCAGGCATTTTTCTTCTGCTTCCTCATTTCCCGTTGCCTCTGTAATTTCAAGGAAAGACATTTTCCATATACTCCTTTATTATGTCAATCAATATGGGAGATAGATCAAGAAAGGTAGGTGGGTAAGAGTTGGCTGCTATTAAATATGGTTTTTTTTAATCTTAAAACAGTGTAGGTGAATCTTGGAATGTATGGCTTATGGGAGTGTGCTCCAATTTGAAATGCACATTTCTTAGTGATAAAGAATGAGAGACGTGCAATTTCATTTGGCCTCATGAGCCAATTAAACAATTAATTAATTGCTGGGAAAATGAATCATTTTTTATGATGATCCCCTCCACCCCACTCTGGGGCTTTTCTTGATAGCAAGTGCTCAGAAATGATCCCTCCTTCGGGTGGCACCCTGGACTGCACAGCTTGCGCAGGCTCACACAGATGGCAAAGGCACTCATTCCACAAATGCTCCGCGAGGTCTTGGCAACCCCACCAAGGATTCAAACTCTTGGGCAGTCGACTCCAATCGATTGAGCCTGCAGAGATGGAATCCAAAATCTTTGCTTCTTGTAGAGCAGGCCTGCCCAACAGGTAGACCGCGGGCTACTGGTAGCCCGTGAAGGGTTCAAAAGTAGCCCGCCGGCCATCAATAAAAAAAGTGAGGCGATAAGTTCTTCACCCCTCTCTTTCCCATCCCAAAGACCAACCACTGCCCCAGCAAAGTTCTGGGTCTGCCAGCCTACTGTCTCAGCCAAGCGGGGCAGTTCAAGGGCCATGTCACATTGAAATCTGTTCCCTCCAGAATGGATTAATTGGTTTTCAATGCATTCCTATGGGAAACCACTGCTCTACTTACAAAAGTTTTTACTTATGAGCATGTGCTCAGAACGGACAAAATTCGTAAGTAGAGGTTTTAGTGTAGTAGCCCTCAGGTACTTTGAGCTGGATAAAGTAGACCTTGGCCTGTTCAAAGTTGAACAGCCCTGTTGTAGAGGAACCTGCAATTTCTGTTATTGTTTCATTTTAATTCTCAAACAAGCTTTCATTTCTCTTTAGAGTTTTTATTAGAACAGTCTGTTTGATTGTTCATGACAAAGATTTATATTTTCCTGCCAGTTGCAGATTCCTGTTTTGAAGTAACCAAACATTGGGGGGGGGGATCTAAAGCAATCTCTAATTGTTAGCTAGGTGTAATCAATTATTCTTAGTTTGTGTAGTCAGGTGTACATAATAAGCTGCAAACATATGGGAAAGCTTCAGAAGGCTGATATTGCATGCAAACAAAAACATGTTCAACATAAATAATGCTTAATTTAATGGAGAAGTTAATTTCATGCATTTTAGTTTGCAAAGGTTTTGAAGTGGAAATACTTTTTGCCTTTATGTAACAGGCTTATTTTCAATTAACTATTTCCAGCCCCGAAGAAAGCAACAGCTTGGAATTCAGTTTGTCTGCTTCAGAGTATTCTCTGGTAGATACATTCTTTTCCTCCCCTCCCTGTCTTTCCTTTGTCAATTTTTATTTTGGTTTTTCAAGGCAGGATGAATATAAATTGTGTAAGAGTGGTTTGATGCCGTGGTTGCCCATTTCAGTTACTAGCTGCTTGGCAAGTTGTCTGATTGTCCATATCTACCTCCCGACACAGTGAAAGTTATTTAAATAGCGCGCGCGCACACACACACACACACACACACACACACACACACACACACACACTTGTCAAAAGTCTGAAGAGTTGCACAGAGGTCTGCACCACTGAAGTACCCTCAAAATTGTGCATTTTTAAAACTTGACAGCCAAAGTCATTGCTGCAGCAATGCAGCAATGTTAGGTTCTTGTACTATACACAGTATGTATGCCCCATAGTGTGGACATTGAGGTCAGGTCACCATACTTATGAAAGAATATCAGTTGTGTTCTTGGACTTGCTATAGATTCATCAGAAGTTCTGCCTTCTGACCAGCATAGTGGCTGATATATCCAATACTAAGTCAGAACTAGAGTAGGGCTGTTGAATCAATAGGGGTCTGGTGAGTCAACTCCTCTGCCAGTTTCATTGCTTCAATAGGGCTGCTCTAGGTATGACTGACTGTTCAATTTATGATAATCTTAGAACAGCAGAGCTGCAAGGGATCCCTGCGGATCATCAAATCCAGCCTCACGTTGATTGCCTTTACATGACTGCAGAAGCAAATGATGCCTGGCCTCTGATTTTACATCACTACATGAACAAGGCAAACCCATATAAGGAAACATGAATTTTGTACAGATATATTTATCCAGGTGTAAGAATATCTGCAGCTCTCTGTCAAATGTACAGTACATGGCTGCAATTATGCATTTACTGCAACGGATCGTGAACTCTTCAGGAACAAATTGAATTTCTGTTGTGTGGACTTTAAAGATTTCATTTGAGTGCTTTGGCTGCCCTACAATTTTTCAGGAATCAAATCCTTCATGTGTGTACAGTTAGATGACTGAAGCACAGGATGGGTGCATGGCCAAAGATTCCTACTGACTCCTTGAAACAGGCATGAGTTTGTAAGGTAGTTTCATTTTCCAACTCTGATGTTTCCAAGGATTCCTGACCTGCTGGTTGTTGTTGCTGCTGCTGCTGCTGCTGTTGCCATCATTACCACCACCACCACCACCACCACCATCATCTCCCCCTCTATACTGCCACTTTAGTGTGAACATTTTCTGGGTACTTC
Source organism: Phrynocephalus guinanensis (assembly GCA_037367245.1). Lineage (NCBI taxonomy): Eukaryota > Metazoa > Chordata > Lepidosauria > Squamata > Agamidae > Phrynocephalus > Phrynocephalus guinanensis. The sequence goes on along the minus strand of CM074740.1, from coordinate 13,637,798 downwards.
ACAACATACAATAAAAAACCACAGTGTGCAATAAATACAATGCAAATACATTGAAAACCCTGTTGCCTGCTAAGCCAACAGATTCCACACAACCCAAACTATTTCACCCAGCAGTCTAGTTTGTTAAAAAATTTATAAAAGGGAATAGAAATGATGAATTGTTTTCTGACCTCTGTAAGCAGCTTATGAACCTATCACATCATGCAAGGCTGCTAAACTCTAAATGTATAAAAAATTTAAATTTAAATTTAAATTAAATTAATAAATTACTCAGTTCCCTCCTCAGACATGGCATGTGGCTGTGTTGTTGATTTAATATTCTGAAGAAAAAATAGAGTAACTACCATGATCAGGTTTATTTTTCTCACTTGGTTTTAATTTTAGTACAAATGAAAACATGTTGCTTGAAACAAATGTTTTTAATGATACTACATGAGGATCATCAGATTCTACCTAATTTTCTTCTCATATGTGGCTGCACATTGGGATTCTCAACCCTCCTTATTTGTCTGTCATATATGAGAACCTGTTAATAGGGCCATCATTTCAACATTATAGTGACCTGTGAGGGACTATGCCTTCCTGAGCTGAGCTGTCACCTTAGAATAAAAGACAAGGGGATTCCTATCCACAGATATGTCTCTGCTACTACTGAAATAGATAGCGTAAGTGTGCTCTTTGACACAGTTGTTCAAACACTTGGAGCTCTCTTCTTCATCCTCCACTTTGCTCCATGAAGGATTAGCTAGGACGCAAACTAATATGGTGTCACCATCGTTTCCCAAACAAGTATTTCAGAGGTTATACCTTTCCCCTCTTCATTCCCACATTATTAAATGACAGCCAAGACCCCAGAGTGGATGTCCAATATTTGAAAACTGGCAATATGAAACAAAAATATTTGCTGTACATTAATAAAATGTGCTGTTATTTTTATAACAGGTTAAATAATAAGAACTGGAATAACCATTAGAGATGGGCATGAAACACCAAAATGGTGTTTCATGTTTGTTATTCGGGCCCTGGGGCCCACTTCGTTTTGTTGTCATTATTCGGGCCCCTAGGGCCTGCTTTGTTTCATTTATTTCATTTCATTTTCAGCGTGGCAAGCCTGCCGGATCTGGTGGCACACGGGCCGGGAGATCGTTCCCGTGGCCGCAGGGAGCCCTCCTGGGGCCGGGCGCAACTGGAGCTGACAGCAAGCCTCCTGGGAGAGCTGTCCCGCAGCCGCGGGGAGCCCTCCTGGAGCAGGGTGCTGCCAGAGCTGCCGGCAAGCCGGCCAGGAGAAAAGTCCCGCAGCCACGGGAGCACTCTCCTGGCCAGCTTGATGGCGCTGGCGGTGCCTGGGAGGGCTGGGGGGGAGATTTAAAAATCCCGCTCTTCTCCCACCCCATCAGGTGGGAGAGAGTGAGCTTTTTAAATCTTCTCCCCTGCCAAAGCTGGCACCGAGCAGCTACTGGGCACTGGCTCCAGGAGGGGAGAAGTGGGAGAGAGAGCACACTCTTCTTCCCTCCACCCCATGTGGTGGTGGGGAAAGCATGCTGTTTAAACTCCTTTCCAGATTCCCAAAGGTAGCAGCAAGAAGCTCTTTGTTGCTATATTGGGAACCCTGGAGACAAGTTTAAGTGGGAAGTGGGAGAGAGAGCACACTCTTCTTCCCTCCACCAGGGGTGGAAGGAAGAACGAGCTTTAAACTTGTTTCCAGCCTCCCGAAGGTAGCAACAAGCTGCTTGCTGCTACCTTAGGGACGGAGGCTGGAAGCAAATTTAAAGCTTACTCTTCCCTCAACCCCATGGGATGGAGGGAAGAGTGAGCTATTTAAATCCCCCCCAGCCCTCTCTGGGGTCTGTTCTTCCCCGTTCTGGATGACAGCGACGGGCTTTCCCTCTCTCCCTGTTTAGTACTGTTGATTTGTTATCTATTGTTGATTTTAACCTTGCTGTAAACCGCCCAGAGTTCCTGCTGGAAAATGGGTGGTATAGAAATAAAACAAATAAATAATAAATAAATAAATCCGGCATAGGGAAGATCCCTTTAGAGAGGCCACCGTTGATGCCTCTGCATGCAGAAGCATTAATGTGGGTCTCTCTAATGGGATCTTCCCTGTGCCGGATGACAGCGCCCTGGCGCTGTCATCCAACGCGGGGAAGATGAGACCCCCGCTTGCCTCTCCCTTGGGAGAAAGCCATGGCCTCGGCTCCACTTGCGGAGACAAAACTGTGGCCCTCTCCCGACTGCCCTCCACAGAAGGGGTTGACAGCCGAGCCAGCTGTCATCCCCTCGCTGCGGAGATTAGAGATCAGAGAGCCGCGGCCTCACCTCCGCTTGCAGTGGTGAGACTGCGCCCGTCTCTGGACCGATCTCTGCCACGGGGAGGTGACAGCCGAGCTGGCTATCACCTCCCCGCACCGGAGATCCATTTAGAGATTGCCCTGGTCCTGCCTCGGCGTGTGGAGGCAAGAAGAGGGCTCTCACAATCCTCCCCCGCTGGCAATGACAGCTGGGTTGTCTGTCATCGCCAGCGGGGAAGAACGAACCAAACCTAACCAAACTAATTTGTTCCGGTTCAGTTCGTTTCGTTCCCAAATTGGTATGGGCTTCATTATTCGTTCCATTATGTAATGGAACGAATAACGAATAGCGGAACAAAAAAATTTCATTTTGTGCCCATCTCTAATAACTATAGCAAAAACAGGTTAGAAATAATCCATCCATTTGTTAAAAATTCAGGCTACATCTAAGCTGATTTTAAAAATAAATTTATATCATGTTTTTCTCTTTACACATGTCACTTTCTCACACTCTTTTCATTACAGTTTACACCTATTGTAGCTCATTTTGGTTATATGCCATCAATGGCTTTCAATGTTTGTGAAATGTTTAAAGGGACATAGAAGGGTTAGGCTACAGTATTTTCAGTATAGATAAATGATTTTTTCCTCTTAATTTGTTAAAATACCTTAACTTTTATAAATGATTTTTTCCTCTTAATTTGTTAAAATACCTTTACTTTTATAATATGCATGCTTTCAAAAAGAATTCTTGAAGTACTCTATTAATGTTTAAAGGAAGCATTCCACAATGTGGATATTTAAATGAATGGTCTAATATTTCTTAGATAATTTCTCTTTGTTATTTTTATGCATTTCTCTATTTTAAAGGTTTCTTAGATTGGGTTCCTAAGAAAATGCAAAGAGTGGGATGTGTTGAGCTGCTGAATACGGTACAGAGACGAATACAGCCCCGACTTCATGTTTTTGGACACATCCATGAAGGTCAGAATGTTTGTGTGTGTGTGTGTGTGTGTGTGTGTGTGTGTGTGTGTGTGTGAGAGAGAGAGAGAGAGAGAGAGAGAGAGAGAGAGAATTCCAGGTGAAACATTTGGAGACTAGAGCCCTCTTGTCAAATGAAGGAGTCCACCAATTCACAGACCAAATTTTTCAAGTTCTATCATTATTCAGATGTGCTAATACAGATTGCAATTTAATATATTGAATTTTGAGAAGAAAAGCCACAGGACTTCAATCCAGAATGGTCACTGTTTTCTAGCTTTATGTATAAAAAACCTAGTACATTAATTTTTACTTTGTTTTCCTGCTAGCAGTCAGTTTCTCTGAATTCTAGAAATAAATGAAGTATGCTTGGACTGGAAAAGAGTTGCTTTGCTGAGAGCAATCTCCCTTAATCCATCCTTCTATCCATACAGGAGAAGGAGCTGTCCTAGCACAGTCACAGAAACGAGTAGCCCTGCCATTGTACCAAAATGGCCAAGCATGGGCATGGAACAAGTCAGGCCAGTGAGTGATCTCCTATGCACTGTGTGATAGCTGGAAAATAGCTTGCACTGGGTTGTGCCACAATAACCCAAGATGAGAACTATTTCTCTATCTGACTGCACCCTAATTTCTCATAATCAGTTCTAGATGAGTATCTCAGGGATCACAAAGTCTGGGAATTGCTGTTATCACCTAGGGTCTGCCTTTTTAAAAGTTAAGTTCTGTATATTATAGGCTTAATGAACCCATATTTGCCTCTTTCTTGTACCTCCTGTACTAATACATGAAGGGAAGAGCTTAATTATTGTAATAAAAGTTACCATTAAAGAGGACTGAATCATCCATGTGCCATGACTTATGGATATATTTTATTTCATTGTATGCTTCCAGGGATCAAAATCAAATTCTTCAGACATCAAATTATGTCCCCCATAGGTGATATTCATGTCCAGATGAAGATACAGATAATAGACAAAGTGGCAACTTGTGCTTCTAATTAACAACTTTATAGTCCCATTCTTGTTTTAACAAATCATTGCCACTTTGGCATGTTTGAAATGCCCTAAAAAAGGCTTGGTCTCTTTTTAGCCCAATAGAGATGTGCTATAAGTAGCCAGTTTTGTATCCTCAGTATGGATGGGCAGGAAACGAAAAACGAAATGCTCTTTCGTCGTTTCATTACATAATGAAACTAAACAAAATGAAACAAAGAAGCAGCATTTCGTTATAAATGAAATGAAATGGTTAGTGTTGAGAAAAGAAAATAGAGGGGAAATATGATAGCACTTTTCAAGTACTTGAAAGGTAACTATACAGAGGAGGGGCAGGAAGGATCTGTTCGCAATCATACTAGAGAGCAGGGTATGTAGTAATGGGCTCAGGTTATACAAAACCATATTTAGACTGAATATCAGAAACACTTACCATATTTTTTCGCTCTATGAGACACACTTTCCCACCCCTTAAAAGTAAGGGGAAATGTCTGTGTGTCTGATAGAGTAAATATAGGGGACCCCGCTACATATATATCACAGATATTCATTTAGAGAAAAGCTACCTGCACGGAGCCTCTGCCGCCCCCTGCTGCAGCCTGGATTCCCAAGTCTCAATCACCTTGTTTGCAAAGAGGCGTCCATGGAGCCTCTCTCATCCACTGCTGCAGCAAGGATTCCATAGTTCCAATCACCTCATTTGCAAAGTGGTCTCCTCCATGGAGCCTCTGCTCTCTCCTTCTGCAACCTGGATTCCCCAGTCCCAATTACCTCATTTCTAACCCTCCCCTTTTGCAGCTTGGATTCCCCAGTTCCAATCACCTTGTTTGCCACCCTCACCTTTTGCAGCCTGGATCCCCCAGTCCCAATCACCTCATTTGCAACCCTCCCCCTTTTGCAGCTTGGATTCCCCAGTTCCAATCACCTCGTTTGCAAGCCTCCCCCTTTGTAGCTTGGATTCCACTGTTCAAATCACCTCGTTTGTAACCCTTCCCTTTCTGCAGCTTGGATTCCACAGTCCCAGTCACTTCATTTCCAACTTTCCCCTTTTGCAGCTTGGATTGCCCAGTCCCAATCACCTCCTTTGCAAAGAGGCTTCCACAGAGCCTCTCCATCCCCTGCTGCAGCTGGGAATCCACAGTCCCAATAACCTCTTTTGATCTTTGACTGGGGAATACTTGCTGCAGAAGGGAGCCTATCCCACCCCTTCCCTTCTGCAGCAAGTATTCCCCAGTCAAAGATCACCTTGTTTGCAAGGAGATCTCCTCCACAGTGCCTGTGCCCTCCCCTTATGAAGCCAGGATTCCCCTGCCATGAAACTTTAGATTAAAAATTTTTCTTATTTTCCTCCTCTAAGAATGAGATGTGTCTTATGGTCAGGTGCATCTTATAGAACTGAAAAAATATGGTGAGTGAAAGAGCAGTATAAAAATGGAACCAATTACCTCTTGATGTGGTAAACCCTGCAGTGCTGCAGACATTCAAGAGAAAATTGGACTACCATCTGTAGGATCTGCTGTGATTTGGATTCTCACAATGGGTTGGACTTGATGATGATGTAGGCCCCTTCCAACTCATTTTTTCTATGAATCTATGAATCATAGGAAAGAAGCTGTACCAAGAAGTTGCCTGAGGGGTAATTTTGTCCATCGTTGTCACTGTTTCCAAAAATGTCTCAGAAAGGACATGAATATCAAATAAGGGTCTTAAAAGGCATTATCAAGTGCAAATACCAGTTTGGCCACATATAATGAACAAGCAGGTTGTTTCTGCTATTGTTATTCTGTGTCCAGAATTCCTGCACCCTTCAATAGAAGCTTCAATTTGAATATCAAACAGAAGCTATTGGTATGAAATACCACATTGACTCACATAATTTGCAGCTCCTCTCTATTAACCAGCCAAACATTTTCTTTCTATTTTAGTGCTATGTTTAAAAAAGAAATGCCAGGTAATCTCATTCTTAAATTTGAGGATGTTGATTTGATCCATGAAAGCTCACATTTTAAAGTATAACAGTGTTTCTTTAAGGTACCAAAATGTTTACGTATTTTACATTTCCATTTGTATTTGCCTGATATACAAAGAGACACTTTTGAAGTCCCATTTAATATGTGAATTCTTTTATTCTCTGGCCATTGTAAATTAACTCTTTTGGAACGCAACTGGCAAGAAGTTATATTTTCGCAAGTACATGTCTGTGTAATGCTAGTTGGCAGATCAGCTTCACTACCACTGAAGGAGCAATGCAAATGCCATTCAAAACAAAATTGATGAGTAAGCAGTGTCTGTTTTGGCAAGATATGTGCTAAAATATGAGCAGAGCGTTGTAACAGCATTGCTTACAGAGCATGCAGGGTAATATAGGAGACAGTTCTTATTGCAAATGACAAGAATTTGAAGAAAACGGCAAGCAAGGTGAAACTTTGGGATGTTCGAGGTCCTTAACACTGGATTTCCCAAGGAAGTCATCACAGCTATGTTGTTCTTTGTCAGGTGGTAGCATACTGTGATTAGATGAAATATGCCTCACCCTAAATAGCTACATTGGCAGTAGTTATTTTCTAACTGTCTGGAAAGAATAAATAACTGACTGTTCTCTCGCTACTAAAACTATTTTCCATGCCAAAAATATCCTACTCGCATTCCCTGTTGGTCCAATGCTAATGGTGACAAAATCACCATTATTCTAGTGCTGCTGTCAACTCCTTGTTCGCTTGCTTGCTTGCTTGTTTCAGGTTCTTGAGAGGTGCTGAAATTACCAGCTATTTTATTTCTCCTCCACCATCTCACACAACTTAACTCTGTTCCTTTGCCAATCACCAGCAAACATATTAGTGCCGGTTTGAAAAGCAGATTCAGTTAAAATGAGATTCCGTTCAAGATTGTGACCAGATCTGTCTGTTTTTCATTGAACAGATTCCTATTTTTCTAAGAAACATTGTCTGATGCGATGCAGTGCCAACAAGGATATTTGTGTAGCACAATTTAAAAGAGGGACAGTGTGAATCCCAACCCAGAAAAATTCTATGTACTTTACATTAAAGATTCAATTTTAACTTCAACCAATCTGTGGCTCCCATTTGTCCAGAACTTACTCCTCAGATATAATAATGATTTATGTAATAATAATATAGTTTCTTCAGAGAGAAATTTATTCAGAAACTTAATCTGGTTAGGGACAATTGGCTCTAGAAGAGATGTGGGGGAGTCTAGTAGAACCTTGAATAACTTCATTATTTCTCTTCTAGACATGATCCTCCCATGTGGAGATTCTTTAAAAATAGTTGAAACATGTGTGCCTGTTGAAGAAGAATACATGTAAAACACAGGGAGAATGACATTATTCCAGAGGACATCAGAGGTTCCGTGACCTTTAGGCAGTGTAGCAATGCATTAAAATCCTATAATTGTAATGTCTTTGTGAAGAATGCTGCTGGATATAATACAGCTTGGCTGACCTCACCCCACGTTTAGAACATTTGGACACAATAGAATCTACCAAAGACCACATTCTCCAAAGTGGCAGAGATGCCTTTTCTGGTTCCATATAAGTATTTGCACTACTGCTTTTGATTTAAAGTAAAGCAAAAGTAAAACTACTTAAAACTACATTTTCTTTCTTTCTTTTTCTTTCTTTCTTTCTTTCTTTCTTTCTTTCTTTCTTTCTTTCTTTCTTTCTTTCTTTCAGGTTATGGAGTTATGGCTGATGGAACTACTACGTATGTGAATGCTTCTGTGTGTACAGTGAATTACCAGCCACTCAATCCCCCTATAGTTATTGATTTGCCTACTCCAAGGAACACTTGATCATTGCAGGATGTAAATATGAAGCTCTTGTTCTGCACATGACATTAGCAGCTCTGTGCTGCTTGCTGAAATAACTGAAGATATATTAAATTATGAATATATTTTTCTTCTTTCTTTATGAACAAGTTGGAAAGTAAAAAAAATGGATAGAAAGCAAAGGCATTTGGTATTCACAGGCTTCAAGGGGTACTTTAATGAATCTAGCAATTTGTTGTTTCAAAAAACAATTTAATACAAAAGAGGGATGCCTTCGATACAGATATACCGTATATTAATGCATTTTGTATATTCCACGTTATATTGAACATGTTAAATGGAGAAGATTCTTCAGCAAAATAATTCATCCCTAATATCTGAAGTTTTACTTGTGTGCTGCATACTTTTCTTTAAAACTGGCTTCATGGGATAATCACGTGGACACATGTAATTGTGCTATGTTTCAGAATTTTTGCAGCAGGTCTAACACAGTATCCCAAGATATTTAAGAGTTTGAAAGAAGCACAATTCTTATTCCTCTCTTTTGAGATCTATAATTGTCTTAACCCAAAATCCTATCAATGTTTTCCCAAGTTATTTAAGGGCAATTGCACAGTGTTTTCTTCCCACCCCTAACAGCATCCACATTGCATGGCCAATTCTGCTTCCATTGTGAAACTGGATATGCAAAGTGGAGTCTGCCAAGGGCAAGAAACATTTATTTGACTGTCCTCACACCTAAGTGAATAGGAGTTTGGTCTTCATCTATTACATTTCGAGTATTCACAATCTTTCTTTTGGTGTCTGCTATAAATAAAAAGAAATGTGATACGATTCTGATTATTAACATGACAGAAACAGCAGAAAAACCCAAAAGAGAGATAATTAGATATAAACTCAGGAACAACAGCTGCCCCAAGGAGCTCAAGAATTTTCATGTTGTAAAATCACATTTGGTATCTTGATGCTAATCCATTAATACAGGTCCTTGATGTTGGGGGTTCAATCACATATCATAATGGCAAGTCCTGCATTTTTACACTTATCTGGAAATGACACCGGAATTGTATGGAATTTGCACCTATTCATAGCTAATTGAACATAATCAATGAAATTGGCTCTGCTCTTACTTTATATTGTCTTTTTATTAGATGGAGATGGGGTTAACATTTTCATCACATCAAATATGGCCCTTTGATAAAAGAAGCATTGTACTGTAATTCACCATAACATGATAATGAAGAAAGAAACACTCAAACCAGCTGTTATTTCTGTAGAGGATACCATACAAATCCTTTAGGCTATTTAAACAGTGAGTTCTCCAGATGTGTGAAATTATCTTTACACAAGGAACATGGAACTCACAGGTCTCCTTCATCTTCATCGCAGCTGACAAATTATGTGCATGCAGCAGTTATTCTTCAGAGCTGCAGAGTAATCCTCACAAGCAGTTCACAAGAAACATATAAATGTGGATTTTCATTAGTTATCTGCCTATGTGTTTTGTCAAAAGCACTTCAGGAACGTGGGGCTCAGGGTCAAATCTCAGTGCTGTACACAATAACTAGATTTTCCATGTTATTTATCCACTGCTAATTTCCAGGATAAAAATAGTCCTTCAGTTTTTTTTGTTTACTGTGATTATCCTTTATGTTCCAGAATTATCTGGTATTGTGGATCATCAATATTATTGTTTCCATGAGCAAATGTACAGGTATATAATAGTGTGCAGGAAGACTAATGTAATCTAACCTATATGTGCAGAAAGATGGCAGGTATCTCGGGTCATACTTGTAATATAAATTCATAAATCCTGCCATCATAAAGATTGCTTCCAGCTTCCAAGATGTACAACCTTGATCATACTGCTTTGAGTACATGTTTTTGTACTCACATGCATGATCATGTGGAAAAAAATGTGAGATTTTGAACCTGCCTTAATGTGGCTATCTTTGAAAAGATGGTTTTGCCGAAGTCACAATCCCAGAAAAATGAAAATAAATGAAACTTGGCTCTTCCGAACTAATAAAAGAGCTTGACATGTTTACATTTTCTTATAGCAACGGTCTTTAGAAAGAACTGGAGCATCTTACTTGTGAGGCCTTCCCTCACCCTTTCTGTTTGCCTCAAGAACATTTCTGTGTCAATCAGGAATTATTCTCTGAAGAATATATTTCCTGAGGTATTTCCCTTAAAATATTGTGTATTTTTATGTGAGAATGATACAAAAAGAGTTACCTTTAAAAGGAAATATTAGAAGCCTTTAAGGTTATGGAAGTTTTAAGGTGTATTGAATCATTTTGGCATAACTGGATTGTTGTTGTATTTTTCAGTCAAGCATGTTAGATCAATAAACATCTTTCAAAATTACTAGTTGCTTTTTCTGTGCTGGTGGGGGATGCAACCACTCTTTTAAATCGAGTTTACTGTTATTGTTTTTTTTTTGTTTTTTTTTTGAGGGGAGGGAGCGGAGGTGTTATTCCTGTGTTAAGACAAATGGCACTCCAGTTTCAAACATAAGTGTCCATCTACCAGGTGTTAACTATTTGTGGAAGAAGCAGTTTATGTGTGGTGAAGCTGACTAGAAGTGGAGAAATTGCAAATTTAATTTACTATCTCTGTGAGCTACCTTGAGTCCCATTGTTGGGATATCATTCATAATTTGATTTATGCATTGCAAGGGTGATGTGTCTAGCACTGAACAAGTGGGTTGTTGTACTGAGTTGAAATGGGACTGCAGGGCTGACAGAAAACTGATTCTAAGTGTTGCCATCAAGAGCTCTTGGGATATTGTATTCCCCCCACACACACACACACCAGTATGGAGGAAGAGTATCTGAGGCAATATGTCAGTCAAAGGAAGAGCCTACTTTCACCCTTTGTACCAAAAAGAGCTCTCATCTTCAGTCTTGTGGTAGCAAATTTGGTGTGGAGGTGCTTGTCATGCTTCCAATTGTGCTGAGAGCAGGAGTCAGCACTTTGTAAGCCAATTAAAAAAAAGGAGCCCCAAACAACAAATTATAATTATGAGATTGGACCTCAGCTGAGCAGAAAATTTGGCGTGGATGTGTCAGGAAGGCTGCTCTTGTTCTGTGTCAAATTTGGGGGCATTTATGCAAAAAGTTTTCAATCTACATTTTTTTTGAAAGTATAACAGTTTTACCACCATGCAGAACTCGGCAGCCTATTTAAAACAGATCAAATACATTGATCTGACCAAATTTGCAAACATGCGGGATGAATCCTGGCCACTTTTTTATTTGAAAGAAATTCAGGCATCCACGACTCAAATTCACACCATGAAATTAATGTTCTCAAAAGCAATATAAACCATGATTTTACATCTTTCTCTTATAAGTTGGCAACATTCTCATGGACCAAAACTTTTGACCCTGCAACAAAGAACACCATGAAGTGAGTAGCATTCAACTCCTTCCTTGCTAAACACTTAAAACTCCTTCCTGTGTAAATAAGTAAAAATGTAGTTTTAAAATAGAGAATGCTATTCAGCAGTTTACTCATTTGAGCTGTGAAATTATTATTTTTCTTTGTGGTTGAGGATGATCTTGAAGTATGCTTTATATGGTTAACTCATGAGTAAGTTTACCCAGTTTACTCATGAATAAGGAGACAGAGTAACAGGAGCCAAGGGCAGCTGCAGCATGAAAGGAGACCCATGGGATGAAGGTCAGCGAGAGAGAAGGGAGATAACTCCCCTCCCCCCCTTTCACTTTACATGAGTTATTTGTTGTGTTGTTACAGTCGTGACCGACTCTTCCTGACCCCATGTCCATGGAGTTTTCTTGGTAGGAATACTGGAGTGGCTTGCCAGTTCTTACTCCAGGTGCCTACAGCACCAGGTATTCCATGGTGGTCTCCCATCGAAGTACTAACCAGGGCTGACCCTGCTTAGCTTCCGAAATCAGGTGAGATCGGATGTGCTTAGGGCATCTTACAGACTTCCAAGATATCCTACTGCTAAGAGTTCTGCCCAGATCTTGCAAACCAACATCTCAAGCTAAGTGGTTCTTTCTTCCCATTCACACTTGTTTATAAACAGCTCCAAGTTCAAGGGCAATCATGGGAGTTTGATTTTCTACTGTGGCTTCAGGGAGAACAGCCACCCTGTGCGACCCAGGGCTAGCTACACAGTCCCACAGCACCACCAGAAGAAGAGAATGGGAAACCACTTCAGAGTACTTTAGACCCAGAAACCCTGGAAAAGTTTGTCATTAGTTGGATTTGCCTTGATGACTTTTTTTAAAAAAATTATTATTATTAACTTTAGACACAAAAAATATAATCAGAGCGTCAGCTAACATTATATATCTTCCCAGAGGTATTTTTGGAGACTGGCAATTTGAGAGATAAGGAGTCTTTCATAGCTTATGGATATACAGTGGACCCTTGTATAACAAAACAGTTTGTATAACATAAAATCTGTACAACATAAAAAATCCGGAGATAGGGGAAATTTGTTTAACATAATTGCCTATGGAGCAAATCCGCACAACATAAAAATGGGATTACTCCATTTTCAATGCATTCCTATGGGAACTTTGTATAAAAGAAAATTTGCTTAACATAATTTCATTTTGGAATGAATTAATTCCTTTATACAAGGTACCACTGTAAATAGACATCCAGACACTAGTTGCAGTTATCATGTGTCTTAATATGGGGGCAATGCTAAGTGACTGGCAGTCTTTGTAAACATATAGAGAGGGGTATCCTTATCTATGTTCCCAAGGATGTAATCTAGTGTGCTGCCTCTGCAGCCCACATTCTGGAAATTGCTTAAAACCGAGGAATCCTGGGCACTACAGCTAGCCCAGATTTTCTGAACTTTTGTTTCTTCTGCGGCACTCCCAGTTGTGTAACGCCCAGCCTGATGGAGATTTCTCCTGGAGTTGAAAGCCAGCTTCTGTCGGTGATATTTTAATGATCTAATAAAGATGTTGCCTGCCCTTGTTTTCAGGTCGAGTCAAGTTCTTTGTCCAGCTCAGGTACTTATCCTGGCATGTGAGCTCTGACATATATGATATCTCACAACGGCCAATAGAAATGGCCAGGAAGTATGAATGAATATTATGATGATCTATTTTTTCTTCAAACAGTGCTGTGCGTCAGAAGGAAATAATCCCATTAAACATCAAGAAAGTAGCTTTGGCCTTCATTAGTGATGCTAAATACTGAATCGGGCCATTTCTTTATACTTCGAAACAGATGAATTGCAGCTGCATGTCTAATTTCCATTAAAGATAAATGACAAACTTTCCCATTCTTTGGATACACAACAATGAGTACACAACTTTAATGCTCCATAATTGCTTTTTTCTTTCCAGTGCACAACTGCACTGTGGCATCTTTGCAATTACGATTTTAACACCATTGTGATTTGAACATACATGTAACAAAAGCATTAAATGTTACAGTGCCTAGCTCGACCAGACTGCCAGTTAGCAGATTCTATTTGTATCTGAAGGTTTCACTTTTTTAAATTGCAAATGTAGTCTCTTCCTTTCTCTTTCTCAGACATAGATTACCATTTTCTGAACTGGATGCCAAAGAAACAAATAAAATAGATAGCATAAACCTAGACTATATTATCATGTATTGTGTCTGCTTATTGTGTTATAGAAACTTCACCACTTTACTTAATAATAAAAATCATGGTCTAGCATTAGCCCTGCACCAGCAAAGAATAATATAAATGTGGGGATGCAATTTAATGCCCTGCCTATTTACTACAAGGCACTGCAGGCAGTTTCCTTACTTAGTCTTCTATTCAAATTCACAATCTGATTTATGGCCTCATGCGTTAATCCAATAAGTGATATCCACACATCTTCTCACAATTCTGGCTTTCTTTAGTTAAAATGTGGCAAACTCTTGCTACAGCTGAATGTTGTTGGGTTGTTTCCAATAATAACAAGCCATGCATCCTGGCTTGTATTTCTGTACCATTTCAAGTTGCCTTGTTTTGCTTCTTTTAGGAAGAAACAATAGTTTAATCTCCAAACTCAATCTGATGCTAAAATGCCCCTATTTTTATCAGGTCCACCATATACAGAGAAGGTGGACAGTTTGCGCACCAAAGTTACAGTTAGTAAGGGCAGGGAAGTTTCCTTGGTGCTGACAGAAGCTTTCCTCCTACAATCAACAACATTTCTAGGGAAAACAGTTGTGAGAAATTTCTCTTTCTAATGCATAATTAATTTTTATTTCTGAATTATTCATATTGATGATTCCAAAGATAGCCCTATCAGTTCTTCAAATCTGGTTATACTTGTTTACCTATTAAGAACATGCATTGTTTCATTGTTGTTCTAGCATATGTTTCAACTTTGGCATTTTTTTAAAGTAGCAACTGATTTCAGAAAGTCAATTGACTTGGGATATAAACGAAAAGGCAGGTAGCCAAACGCCAATCATATGGGACACCCTGAAGGCGGTAGCTAGAGGCCTCATCATAAAAGAAAATATTAAAACTAAAAAACAGGAAGAACTCAATAAAAGAAAATTAGAAAAATTAATAGCAGATTTAGAATCCCAATTCTTTCTTACTAAGGATAATAAGATACTGAGGTTGATTGAAGCAAGGAAAAAGGAGTTAGAAGATCTAGATTTACAACAAACACAAAGGAATCTTCTGTACCTAAAAAGAAATTTTTTTGAATACAGCAACAAGAACTCAAAACTTTTAGCCAGATTAGCACAGAAAAGACAAGACAAGAATACAATAGGGATTATAAAAGATTCCTCAGGTAAGACATGCACACAAATGAAGGAAAAGTTGTTAGCTGTACAAGAGTTTTATCAGTTGTTATATACTGCAAAAAATAAACCTAAGGAGGATATAGAAAGGTACATCACTAAGAATTTAAAGAGGGTCTTGGAACAGGAAGATATGCTGGAAATGGAAAAGCCTATTACAGACCAAGAGATAAGCGAGGTAATAGACAAATTAAAGAATAATAAAACGCCCGGAGTGGACCCTCTGGGACCTGAATTTTACAAACTTTTTAAAGCAGTATTAATACCTAAATTAAAGAAGCTATATAATGAAATTTTGGATGGAGAACAAATTCCGAGATCTTGGACCCATTCTTTAACTATTTTAATTCCAAAACCTAATAAAAATTTAATGGATATTGGGTCATACAGACCAATATCCTTATTAAATCAAGATGCTAAGATTTTCACAGCAATTTTGACTAAAAGAATGAATAAATTTATAGCTAAATATATTAAAGAGGATCAATGTGGTTTTATTAAAGGTAGACAAATGGCAAATATTATTAGAAGGAATTTGAATGTTCTTTATGAAATGGGAAAGAGTACTACTAAAGCTGGGATGTTATCTCTAGATCTTTTTAAAGCTTTTGATTGTGTTCAATGGCCCACATTAAAAATATTGTTTAAAAAATGGGGATTTGGGAAATCCTTTTTGGGAGTAATAAATCAACTATATTCAACGGGCACTTCCTCAATAATAGTTAATGATGGATTGACTGAACAAATTACCCTAGGCCGAGGAACTAGACAAGGATGTCCTCTTTCTCCAGTCCTTTTTTGTATTGTTATAGAGCTCCTGGCAAATGCCATAAGGGACGATAAATCTATTAAAGGTATAGGGAAAGATGGGGCAACTAAAATCAGTTTATTCGCGGACGATGCTCTTTTGACTATTGTAAACCCAATAGAGAATATTCAAAGAGTAAAAACTCATTTAGAAGAATTTGGAGAAATAACAGGATTATGTGTAAACTGGCAAAAATCAGAGAGTTTATTGTTCAATTATGGAAAACATGACTTAAAGATGATTGAAAAATCTGGACTTAAACCGGGAAAAAGCATTAAATATCTAGGATTAGAACTCCATAAAGAATTTACTAAAACTAAAGAAAGAAATATCTCGAAATTAGAAGAAGAGATGAAAAACAAATTATTATCCTACTCTAAACTAAAATTATCGTGGTTTGGCAGAATTGCATTGATAAAAATGAAAATACTTCCAAAAATTAACTTTATTTTTAAAATGTTACCGGTTCAGTTTTTAGAAAAGGAAATTAAAACTCTCCAAGACATGATAAATAGGTATTGTAATGCAGGGAAAAAATCAAGAATAAATAAAAGTCTATGGTATAGATCTCAGAAAGGAGGAGGAATAGGTATACCCAATATAAAAAATTATTATATAGCCAATCAACTCAGTTCTTTGGGGGAAATTCTTTTTAAACCACAGAAGCTAATATGGTGGGAGCAAGAGTCTTTGGATATAAAGGGGGAAATAAACACATTTTTATTCACGGATGTTAAAAACAAAGTAAAGATTGACAACCCCCTATTGAATAGTTTAATTGTCACATGGAGAACATATAGGAAAATCTTGTCTCCGAAGGGATCCCCACTGGCTTTAGTTACTGACTTGGAAAGCTTTCCAGTCAACTTGAAACATTATTTGGAGTTATTTAAAATTAAGAAAATAGCTAGACTAAAGGATTGGATGCTCAAGATTAAAACAATTCAGGATATAAAAAATATTTTGCAACCCAGTGATTTAACATGGTTAAATTATATTCAACTAGGAAAATGGATGAAGGACTGGGGAAAGAGAAACAATCAAATCAGAGAATGCACAAAATTTGAACATTTCCTACTATCGCTTGAGTCTGAGCAGGAAAATTCAGAGAAAGGAATAACACGTAAAATATATAAAATACTAGGGGAATTATCAGAAATGAAGGAGTTAAACACCTTGAGAGAAGTTTGGAATCAAGACCTTAATGTATAGATAGAGAAAGAAGACTGGAAGAAAATTTGGAATATGAGAATTTTGAGATCATTATCGGTCAGGATAAAAGAAAACTACTTCAAATTGGTTTCTAGATGGTATTTAACCCCAGTAAGACTAAATAGAATGAATCCTGCTTACTCTAAGATATGTTGGAAATGTGAAAAAGAGCTTGGTACTTATTTGCATCTTTGGTGGGAATGTGAAATAGTCCAAAGGTTCTGGAAAAAAGTGTTTTTAGAGCTAAGTAATATGATTAAGATGGATATAGATTGTAATCCAGAGATAGCATTATTATCATTGTTAACAAGTAAAGATTATGTTGTTACAACAAAGGAACTAATAGCAAATTTTATGACAGCTGCTAGATTAATTATAGCAAAAAATTGGAAGTCAAAACTAGAATTCAAGATGGAAGACTGGTATAATGAACTTTGGGATATAGCTATAAACGATAAACTGTCCTGCAGTTTAAAGGTTAAACGAGGAGAAATGAAAAAAGACATTTTCTACAATATCTGGGGTAAATTTTTAGATTATGTACTAGTTGAAGGAAAAGGGAAAGAGTCCACGAATATCTCACAACAATTCTGGAGAAGAGAACTTTAAGAAGACTACTAGAAGAATAGAAGATGGAGCAACGAATAAGAATGTATGGATGGCCCCGTGGGATGGGGGTGCACTTATATTGTTTGTTGATTTTTTTTTATTTTCATTTTCTTATGTCGTTGTATGTAGTTTAAAATTTAATAAAAAAACATTAAAAAAACAGAAAGTCAATTGAGTGTCTTGGTTAACAGCACTGGAGTCAGACGACTCAAGTTCCATACTCCTGATCAGTCACAAAGTTTACTTGGAGTCCATTGGCTAAGCTGCACCCCTTAGCCAAATGTGTGTGACAAGTCTGTTTTGGAAATAAAATGGGGAGAGGAAAAATAGCTAAAGCAGCAATGTACATTATCGGCAAAATATATTTATGAAGAAATAATGACATTTTACAATGCACAAGCTTCTCGTGATAGCCACTTGAAACGGCAATCACCACCACCTAAATCTGTGTGAATACTACAGAAATCCTCTACAAATCCTCGTCCACCTGCAGAGGGAACTGCAGAAGAAAGAAAAGGCAATCTGTTTAAAAAGGCAATGTAGGGCCTGGATATCATTCAGCCTCTTGGCTGGTGAGAATAACCCCATCTTCCCCATTTAGATTTTGGACTGGAAGACCAAAGAAAAGTGTGCTTGCATGGAGTATACTCATTAAGCAATGCCCATTCTTCAAAACTGGCCATCATTATATTACATATGTTAACACGGAAGCCTCCATTGCCAACCCGTGTCTTTGTGGAAATGTGTTGGTTACTTTTCTTTTAACCTGCCATGCGTTTTGCAGGGATTAACAAATCTGCTAAATAAATCAACAATGTATAAGTACTGTATTTAAGGAACACAAACTTCTCCCCCAAAATATTTCCAAATAAACCTGCAAACGTCTTTTCATTATTCTTCCTTTCCAGGCTTCAATGTATGTGACCCTAATTCAAAGTTACAGCAGCTTGTGAATTAATTGGGAATGGTTTGAAGGCTCTTGGGTGGAAACACTGCCCTTAGGTTGGTAGAACTCACTTTTGCTACTTGATCTCGGGATCAGAAGGATGAGCCAACCCAAGTGCTGTTACGGCTCTGCTCAGCCAGCAATAAAACCCAAAAGATGGGGAGGCAGGTCCGAAGCAGGACATGGGAGCAGATTGGAGGGAACTGAATTTCACTGGATCCAGACCTCTTCCAGCTGGCAGACACTGCCACTATATCAGCACAGAGTTCAGCTGAGGTGGATGTAGTTCTAGTTCACAGAAGTAGTTCACAGATCTGGTCACACCCTGGATCTGGTGTTTACCTCCATGTCGGGGGATTCGCGTCTGGAGGTGGGGGACCTCGTCTCCCTTCCTGTGTCATGGACAGACCATCACCTGCTTTCATTTTCCCTGGCGATCTCGGCTCCTCCCCGCGGGGACCATCGGCCCACTATCTTGGCCCGCCCCCGGAGGCTCATGGACCCTCAGCGGTTCAGTGAGCTCTTTGGGGGACTTCCTGGTGGAATGACTGACGATCCGGCCGAGGGTGTGGCGAACCTTTGGCATGAAACAGCTATCCACACCATTGACCGGATCGCCCCCAAGCGCCTCCTCCGCTGCCGAGCCCGGCCCTCCCCATGGTTCACGGGGGAGCTTAGGGCAATGAAGCAGGCTAGGAGGAGGTTAGAGCGCAGCTGGAGGAAATCCCGCACGGCGTTGAGTAAGGCTGCTGTTGATGCCCAGTCTAGTCGCTATATCATCGCGATAAGGGAGGCTAGAACATCTTTCACCTCCCTGAGAAATGCTGAGGCCTCGAACCGCCAGGTGGAGCTCTTCCGGGTGGTTCGGGACCTCAGCAATCCTAGTCTGGCCAGGCCTCCTCCTACTGAGTTCAGTAGTGAGCAATTCACAGCCTTTTTTCGAACTAAGATTGAGGCCATCCGTGCTGGTTTTGACTCCGGTTGCAGTCGTCCTGTCCCGCCATCTCCAGTTGCTGGTCCGCCTTCGTCGCCTCGGTTGGATGCGCTTGGGCCTGCTTCTGCTGTCGAGGTCTCCGAGGCTATGGTGCATTGACGGCCTGCCTCCACTCCTTTCGACCCTTGCCCTGCCTGGCTAATTAGAGCTGCCAGAGGGACCATGGCCGAATGGGCTTCCGCCATCGCCACCGCCTCGTTCAGCGAGGGGGTTTTTCCCTCTCGCCTGAAGGAGACGGTGGTAAAGCCCATCCTGAAAAAACCTGGCCTGGCGGTGGATGATCTGACAAACTATCGTCCTATCGCCAATGTCCCCTTTATGGGCAAGGTGATCGAGAGGGTGGCGGCGGTCCGGCTGCAGTCATACTTGGAGGATCGGCAGTGCCTCGATCCTTGCCAGTCCGGGTTCAGGCCCCGCCGGGGTACCAAAACAGCTTTGGTCGCCCTGCAAGATGACCTTCTCAGGGCGGCCGACAGGGGTTGCTCTTCCCTGTTGGTCCTCCTGGATCTGTCAGCGGCCTTTGATACCGTCGACCACGGTATCCTGTTGGACCGGCTCTCTGAGGTCGGAATCGGAGGCACTGCTCGCAGTTGGCTCCGTTCCTTCCTGGAGGGCCGGCCACAGTACGTGCAGCATGGGGGGAGTTATCGGCCCCTTGGATCCTCCCCTGTGGGGTTCCACAGGGGTCGTCTCTGTCCCCCATGCTGTTTAACATCTACGTAAGGCCGTTGGCGGGGGTCATCAGGAGTTTTGGAGTCTGCTGTCATCAGTACGCTGATGACACGCAGCTCTATCTCTCCTTCAACACCTCTGCTGTGGAAGCTGTGGAAGTTCTCGACGGGTGCCTGGAGGCCATACTGGCCTGGACCGGGGCGAACAGGCTTAAGCTCAACCCCGAGAAGACGGAGGTTATGTTCTTCGGGAGCTCGCCGTCGGGGTACGGTGGCCCTCTTCCCTGTCTGGGGGGAGTCTCCCTCCAGCTCGCGGAGAGGGTGCGGAATCTGGGTGTGTTCCTGGACCCGGCGCTTGCCATGGAGCACCAGGTGGCGTCGGTGACCAGGTCCGCCTATTTCCATCTCCGTCGGATCGCCCAGATCCGCCCATACCTCGACGCGAGCTCCTTGAGAACAGTGGTCCAAGCTCTGGTGATCTCGAGGCTGGACTACTGTAACGCACTCTACATGGGGTTGCCCTTGAATCTTCTCCGGCACTTGCAGCGGGTCCAGAACGCGGTGGCCAGGCTGGTGGCTGGTGTGCGTCGTTACGACCACATCTCCCCAGTCCTGGCCCGCTTGCACTGGTTGCCCGTTGCAGCCCGGATTAGATTCAAGGTCCTGGTTTTAGTTTATAAAACCCTCCATGGCTTGGGACCGGACTACCTGGCAGAGCGTATCGCTCAGCGGTCAACTTCGGCCCGTCCCGTTCAGCAGGCGCGAGCGCACTTGCTTCGGGTCGCCACCCCTCGGGAAGCCCGGAGGACGAGCACTCGGACCCGGGCTTTCTCTGTGGCGGCCCCCAGCCTCTGGAATTCCATCCCCAGTGAAGTGCGCTCTGCAGAGTCCCTGCTGGCCTTCCGAAAGGCGCTGAAAACCTACCTTTTTCGTGAGGCCTTTGGCGATAGTTAAAACCTTTTTTTTTCCTCTTCCCCCGCCATCTCAATTCGCGCGTTAGTCGAGGTGTCATTTGGTTTTACAGTGTCTAGGGTGTTTATAGGTTTGTCTGTCTGATTATTTATTGTATTTTGCTGGTTTTGCAGCCTTTTTGTAAGCCGCTTAGAGTACCAAGTAGATAAGCGGGATATAAATATAACAAATAAATAAATAAATAAATAAATAAATAATTGTTTTCCAGCATTGCTAGGTTGGCAGGGATTTGGACTGAGCACTATTTCAGCTGACCTAATAATATCAGCAAAGCTGGTACTAAGTTCCCTTTGCTAGTTAGGATTGCATCCTTAGTTTCCTTATTTAACTGCAATGCCTCTGCATATATTGACTACAAAGATTATTGCTGCGGGATCACTGGTGTCTATTGTGTCCTTTACCTCAGTTTCACAGCCAGACACAGGAAGAGATACTGAGCCATATTGTCTAAATCAGGGGTTTACTGCCTTGAGTAAACCAGGTGTTCTTGGGCGACAACTCCCAGGAGCCTTCATTACTTGTTGCCTTAGCCCTAGGGTCCCCAGGCTCACGTCATCTAAATGGATCATGTGAAATCAGCATATACAGGAAGAGGACAGAAGAATGAGTCGGAGTGCATGGCATCCATACTGTTTCCATGCTGATCCCACATGTTCTGGCTTTTCTGCCTGAGAAGAATTATCTGGGAGCAATATACAAGCTCTGGGTGGACAGATTTGCACCCTTCCAACAGCAACTACCAATGAGGTTTGCACTCTTCTAGCGGCAATTTTTTGTATGTGTCTTTTTCATTTCACCATCCTGGATCAAAACCCCATTCACCCCATACTAGATATGGTTCTGGACATGCTTCCATTCCTCCCAGAAACTAGCATGGAATGATCCCCAGTGAATCATCTTGGACTACTGATTCAGGCTGGCAAGTGATCAAAGTAGGAAGATTGTAAGACAGCTTTGACAGCTGGTCAAAGCAACACAAGACATCAGATACTGCTTTTTTGTGTTGTTCCATGTTTGGCTTTTTATTTGGTTTGTTTTGATGGGGGACTTAGTTTGGGTTGTTGTTTTTTGTTATTCATTGTAAACCGCCCGCAGTTCCTCTGGGAAAATCGGGCAGTTAACAAGTACAAATATAAATAAATAAATAAATAAATAAATAAATAAATAAATAAATAAATAAATACCTGGATAAAAAAGACTTGTACAGAAAGAGAACAACTTTCTTTAATTTTCTGTAAGCTTTCTAATCATTTCAATGTGAGGAAGAGGGCAAGATAAGAGTCTGCCTAAACTGTGTTTAAGACTACAACTCCAGGGCTCGTCTAATTTAAACTTCAGCTCCTGGATGGCTCTACTATGGTGCACAATGTGCCGTGGGAGCTAATTTGCCCCCCTTACCTGGGGAGGTGAAGACGGAGAGGCCTGAAGGTGGTCGTAAAGGGCCAGCAGGGAGCCTAGCTTATAAGGGGGCTCCCAATCGCCAGGCTTCCTCTCTGGCAGCAAGCGGTGTGGGAGGCAGGATCAGCTGCAGTGTGCACCATGGCGGTTTTGATTTTGGCCACATGGTGCGTGGCAGTGGTTGGGGAGCTTGGTGCCTGAAAGGAAGATTGCGGGGTGCAGCCAGCCTCACCCCAAGGCCTGTTATATTGGGGGCTAGCTGGGCTGGAGGGAACAGCCGCAGCGCTCAAAGGAGCACCTCAATTAAAATAATTTTTTCTAAAGGAAGAGAGATAGTGAGGGTGACACATGGGACCAGTTTAGAAACATGTGGGGGTGGGGAAGTTACCAGTTACCATTTGATGTTATGGTTATTCACTTAGGGGGCAACCATTTGGCTCAAAAGAAAGGCAAGGAGTTAATTTTGCAGATCATTGCGGACCTCACCGTGTTGAAAGCGCAGTTCCCTAAACTGTGCCTGCTATGGTCAGCAATCATCCCACGAAGAATATGGCAGGCCTCCTGCGACCCCAGAGCCATTGACAGGGCACGTAGGGGGATGAATAGGGAGGTGAAGTGGGCGGTGCTGGCAGGCTTAAGCGCAGTGGTGGAACACCAAGATATATGAGTGGAACGCCAGGAGCTCTATTGCAGCGACGGGGTGCATTTGTCAAATGCAGGCATGCAGTTGTTTATCAGGGATATTCAAGGGGGCCTCTGGGCTATGGTGGCTGCAGTGGTGGCAGGCGCTGGGAATACAAAGTAGCCCAGCGCTGTGGCGGGTAGGGTCAGAAGGCAGGTAAAGGTAGGAGTTAATGGAAACCTGATATGGGTGTTAGCCGGCAGGCCTCTCAGTGCTGAAGACCCCGAGGACTCGACGCTGGGAGGGGGGGAAGGCAGGGTCCCTCAGGTGGCAATTCACCCAGAGCCGGGAGCCTCGGGTGGTTGGGACCTGCTGGGTTGCCCATAATTTTATTGCGTATCCTACCCTGGTCTGTGTGGGGCTGGGCCGGCCTCAGATGGATCAGCCTTCCATCCTACAGGTAAAGGTAGGAGTTAATGCAAACCCATTTTGTTGAGTTTGTTTGTTGCAGTGTTAACAAAGTGTGGCCCAATTTTACCCAAACTCTGTGTCTTGGCCTCCTTACTCTGGGATTGGGGGCAATGGTCCCTAATTTAAAACTACACATTTTGTATTATAAATAGTGGATTGAGATATATTTGGTAGATTATTTTTCATGACACACTGAATGACAAGCTAATAGGATCCTTGTCTTGATGCATTCTCTAAGTTAAAAGCTTTTTTTATCCTGTTTATGAATGGTGTTTTTCACCCAATATGTTTGCCTTTGAAAGCTATGTTTTACAATATGCCCAGACTGAACAGGAGTTGCTAACGGCTGTTCAGAATGCTTTGTTGTATAATTCACCATGCACTGAGACACATAAACCATGATTAATAGATAAGCTCCCTTTCTAAACAGAAAGAGAATGCCGTTTGGAGCTAATTGTTTATGCACACTGGCCCTGATCCAGTTTTAGAGACACACAACAAGTCAAGCATAAACAACTCAAGGCTGTAACAGACTATCTCAAAAGTTACTAAGAAAAACACATTTTAAGACTGAATTATGCTTACTCCTACCCCACTATTTTCTCAGGTGGTCCTCTCCATGGGGCAAAGGTACCTGATAAAACCTTTATGGATTAGAGGGAACCTGACCTTGTTTTCATCTATATGAGCAGCAATTCTTATGGCATATTCTCAATTGCTAATATTCGTTATAGCTTTATAAAAGCTAAGAACTCAGGAGTAGATTTAGAAGATGCATTCTATATAGAACCAAGTTGAAGGCTACAGCATCCATTCTGAAGCATAGTCTAACTCATTGTCTCTGATCTGCTAGCCCAACTGTGGGCAACTGGTGGACCTTGAAATGTTGTTGTTTTCATTTAGGCTTGGTCTGCCCAACCTGTGGTGGGGCAAATTGGAAGCTGTAATTTACCAACATCTGGATGACCACAAGCTGCCCGTCTCTTCAGTGCCTGCTAGAGATGGGGACGAAACGACCACTTTTTCGTTACTGTTCTCCGTTATTCGTTCCTAGGTAACTGAACGACTAACAGAGAATGGTGTAATTTAGGAACGAACCGAACAGAACCAGAACAAATGAGTTCGGTTCGGTTTGGCTCGTTCCTCCCTGCTGGCGATGACAGCCCAGCTGTCATCGCCAGCAGCGGGGGATGATTGAGAGAGCCCTGTTCTCGCCTCCGCAAGCAGAGGCCAGGCCACGGCTATCTCAATCTCTGATCTCCACAGCGAGGGGGTGACAGCTGGCTCAGCTGTCACATCCCAGCTGCGG
Source organism: Phrynocephalus guinanensis (assembly GCA_037367245.1). Taxonomy (NCBI): domain Eukaryota; kingdom Metazoa; phylum Chordata; class Lepidosauria; order Squamata; family Agamidae; genus Phrynocephalus; species Phrynocephalus guinanensis. The sequence goes on along the minus strand of CM074740.1, from coordinate 13,612,956 downwards.
AGATCAGATCGCTGCCGGAGAGGGGCCTGCGATCTGGACTCTGCGAGAGGAAGCCGGATCTCAGCCCCCTCTCGCGGCCCTCCGTCCCACAGCGTGACAGCCCACCGGGCTATCAGGCTCTGGGGCGGAGAAGGAAGGGGCTGTGTGATCTGGTCTCTGCGCAGAGCCCAGATTGGAGCCCCCTCTCGCCGCCCTCCATCCCACAGCCTGACAGCCCAGCTCTGGGGTGCAGTCCAGAAGGAAGGGGCTGAGATCCAGTGTCTGCAGTGCAGAACACGGATTGCAGCCCCCTCCCAATCAGCCTCCGCCTTCCCTGCGCCGGATGACAGCACCTGGCGCTGTCATGGCCCGCGCGGGGAAGGTGGGACCCCCGTTCAGCCCTTCTGCATGCAGAGGAGCCGAACGGGGGTCTCTCTCAAGTGGATCTTCCCCGTGGGGGTCATGACAGGCGCGCCTGTCATGGCCCGCGCGGGGAAAGCGGGAACCCCGTTCAGCCCCTCTGCATGCAGAGGAGCCGAACGGGGGTCTCTCTCAAGTGGATCTTCCCCGGTGGGCTGCAGGCTCTGGGGCGGAGGGCGGTGGGAGGGGGCTCTGATCCAGCCTCTGTGCACGGAGACCAGATCAGAGCCCCTTCCTTCCCGACTCTGCCCTGAGCCTGCAGCCCACCAGGTTGTCAGGCTGTGGGGCGGAGGGCAGCGAGAGGGAGCTTTGATCCGGTCTCCGCGCGCAGAGACTGGATTGGAGCCCCTTCCTTCTCGACTCTGGCTCTGGGGCAGAGTTGAGAAGGAAGGGGCTGCGAGACAGCAGCTCCATCTCCTCTGCCCCAGGTGGCGGCTGGGCAGCTGTCATCCAGGTCAGAGGAGATCAGCTGAGCCTCGCGGGGAAGCCAAGTCCCCCCTTCTCCCCTCTGCACTCAGAGGGGTGAAAGGGGGTCTGAAAGGGATCTTCCCCACCCATGCTCTCTCCCCCACTTCCCCCGTCCTGAAGCCAGTGCCCAGTAGCCACTGGGTGCTACCTTCGGGAGGGGAGAAGATTTAAAAAGCCCACTCTCTCCTCCCACCTGATGGGTTGGGGGAAGAGCAGACTTTTAAAATCTCCCCCCAGCCTCAGGCACCAGAGCCGCCAGCAAGCCCGGGCAGGAGAGTAGTCCCGCAGCCACGGGAGCACTCTGCTGGCTGGCTTAACGGCGGCTCCGGTGGAGCCCCAGCCCAGGACGGCTCCCCGCAGCTGTGAGAGGGCTCTCCCAGGCGGCTTGCCGCCACCTCTGATGGCACCCAGCCCCTGGAAGGCTCCCTGCAGCCGCGGGAACAATTTCCTGGTGGGTGCTGAAAAACGGCACCCGAAAAATGAAGCGGGCCCCTGGCGTCCGAAAAACGGTAACGGAACAAAGAGGACCCCAGGGCCTGAATAATGAGTACGGAACGCCATTTTGGCGTTTCGTGCCCATCTCTAGTGTCTGCTATCAAAGCAAGAGATCTGTACAGCTGGTATACAGTTGTGCCACTCGCAGACTCCAATGTTAATATGTGAACCATGTGAATGGTATAGTACTACCCAGAATGTTGCAGTTAATTCCACTTTTCAAAGTGATGTATAAATGCATCATTTTCTGCTTATTTATTTATAAATAAAAGGATATTACAATATGCTGATTCTTGTAGCTAATTTAGGTATATTATGTGATCTAGCAATAAATAATTGCATGCTGTCAAGTCAGTTCTCACTAATGGCAACCCTTTCCTGAGTTTTCTAGGTAGAAAATACTCAGAAATGATTTGCAGCTCTTTTCTTCTGGGAGCATCCTGGGATTGTGCAACTTGCCCAAGGCTATAGAATCTCTACTCAAAAGAGGGCCAGTGGGGAACTATACCCCCGACCTCAAGCTCTGCAGCCAGATCCAGCCAGCTTGTGATCTAAGGTCACCGCCTATTTGCCAAAACAGTTGACATATAGATCTACAATCCTTAGGTGAGGAAAGGTCCACCACGAGTGACCAAGGTGTCAGTGTGTCATCCTGTTCTAGGGAAGTATGTGTGAGGATGTGGAAAATGACAGGATGCAGGTGTCAGAGGGTAGAAAGGAGGATGAAAGGCAGGCAGGATCAAGGGTGGAGATGTGCAGGCCATTCATGGAAGGGTGTTTGGTGACAGAGGGGAAGGTTGACGAACGGAAAGAGGCTTGGGGGAAGAAAAGGGAAGAAACAGTAGAGAAGTGGAAGATCGGGACTCAGGCGGAGAGAAGTGAGGATGTTGTAAAGCATTTTAAGCATAAACAGTGGGACTGCAGTCTTTTCTGGTTATGTGGTGGTGGCACCCCTTCTCAGGGTAGTGAAATATACATCAAGTTTGCTGCAAAGACTATACCATTACATGTTGATACTCACTGTCCACCACTCTCCCCTTACTTGTTTATTTGAAATTCACATGAGGAGTAGATTCTGCTAGAACACTGTTAAAAAGCAGATATGCTCTGAATAAAGTGCTGTGGCTGTTTCTTAAAGTGACTGTAATGCTGTATGTGCTTATTTCAAGATGGTGATATTTTGTATTGTTGCAGAGAATTCATGCCAAGTTTACTTTGGAGGGATATACAGTGAAGACATCAAATTAGCATATTTTAAGTATTAATCTAATACAAAATTCTTTTTATGTCTTCTTGAGATAATAATATACCTTCCATGGGATGACAGCCTTTTTCATAGAAAGATTCGTGAATGATGAGAGCTGCACTTTATATATAGTTATGCAAATATCACCATATTTAGCATGCCTCTTCAACGATAATCTGGCTATTACTTGGGATGTGAGGAGGAGTACTAATTGGCTACCTTTGAGCATTTCCTAAGCAATTTCTGAAATAGATGCATTTCATGCAGTGAGACAGCCTTGGTGATGGTGTGGGCAATGCTGGACTTCAGGCAGGGAGATCTCATCTTCCATTTCTTGATCCTTGGATGAGGACACAGAGGTGATATATAACCAAAACTAGGTTTATTGTAAGAGGGTTGTGCCTTGCAATGACACTGTCCTCCAGCTTTCCCAGGTAAATTGCCTGCACTAGCCAGGAGCCTGATCGCAAGTCCAATTGAGCCTGAGTTCAATAACCTGCTCATTGTGGTGCATGGTGGTGGTGGGTGGGTGCACACGTCCAATTCAAATGTTTTCATCATGGTTGCCCATATTGAGCTGAAGAATGAAGCCTGCAGCAGGGAGGGTTGATACACCAGAATTGAGGGCAATGATGCCGGCGTTTAATACAACCCCCACCCCATGGCAAGTCTTGTGCACTGCCTCTGCCAGTGTCTCAGTAGGATCGCCATTGAATTTCCAGCACTAGGTTCACTAGCACGGTATCGCTTCTTACCTTGCTGCTCTCACCAGCGAGGAGGAGGAACAGGAGGTTGGGATTTGAGATGCTTCTTTACCTAGTCCTTAGGTACCCTGAATTTTACCAATACTCCCATCAAGGATTCCTAGTCCTTGGATGATTATGGTTTCTCTGGAAGATCCTACTTGGTGTGGAAGCCTTCATCCGGGTTCTCCAAAGTGTCTCTACAGGAACTCTGTTCTCCTAGCTCCTGTTTAATCTCTGTGTCTAGCACCAGGTTCCCCACCTGTACACCCTGCTTTACCTTCTCACTTCTTTCTCTGGATGGGGTCTGTGTCTTTGTCTGCAGGACCTCCCTTATATTCCCCAGCTCCTGACCTATGGGCTCTCTCTTCCATCTGGGCTTTCAGCATTTGCCATCTTCTCTAGGACTTTAGTCTGGGTTCCCACTTCCTGTTTCCCAGGTTTCTCCCATCCAGGTCCCCCAGAAATGTCTATTGCTAGTTCAGTCTCCACCAGATCTACTAGGGACCCCACTGTCTGGAATGCAACAAACCCTAGGTGAAGCTGAGATAGCTTGTGGACCAGAGTACCTGTGCCATTGTCACTGTCCTCACAGCACTAAGAATCCAGTTACTGAATTCTTATTTGTCTCCCTCAGAACAATAAATTAAACCAGTTTGTCAGTTCATTAGTTCTTTGACCCATTGATCCATTAAGCTTTAAAATAACTCTTTGAATTGCTAAGCATGGCCATAATAAATACTAATTTTCAAGAAATGGCCAACTAGTGCCATTAAAGTAGTAAATATTAAGTTTGACTCTAGGAAATCCTCTATATAAATGCTATTTATAAATTTATAAATTCCTCTTTATAAATTGCCTCTTTATAAATCTATGGTGAGGCCCCATCTGGAGTATTCTGTACAGTTCTGGTCACCATACCTCCAGAAGGATGTTATGGAAATGGAAAAAGTACAGAGGAGGGCAACCAGAATAATTAGGGACTGGAACACTTTCCTTACCATCTGAGACTGCAGTGGCTGGGCCTCTTCACTCTTGAATGACGGCACCTAATAGGTGACCTGATTGAAGTTTATAAAATCATACATGGTGTGGACAAAGTAGATGAGGAAAAACTGTTTTCCCTATCGTACAACACTAGAACTATGGGGCACTCCATGAAACTTTTGGGTGCTAGATGTCAAAAAAATAAGAGAAAGTACTTTTTCACCCAGAGGCTCACTGGTCTATGGAACTCCCTGCCAGAAGATGTGGTGACAGCTGTCAGCCTTGACAGCTTTAAAAAAGGATTGGACAAGTTCATGGAGAATAAGGGTATCAATGTCTATCATTATGGATGCCTAAGGACAACCTCCAGGTTGGAGAGATAGGCAGGATATTTCTCAATGCCATTTGCAGGGAATCATAAGCAGGTGAAGACATCTGCTTGGGAATACCCTGAAGCAAAGGGTGAGCCACTGTGTGAGACAGAATGCTGGACTGGATGGGCTGTGGCCTGTTCCAGCTAGGCTGTTCTTATGTTCTTATGAAATTTAGTAAAGTGGGTCAACATATTGATTATGAATGTATTTATTTAAAATATTTCTGTCTTTCCTTTCTCACCCAAAAGACCCAAGACTGCTTACACAATCAACACAATGTTTCCACAAACTACAGACCTATGCTACATCAAAGGGATGTTGTGATTATAAAATAAAACATACCCATACGTGGCATTATGAATTCAGGGAAGACTGTGCGACATATGAGAAGGAATGCATTCCAATAAAAGGTCAATTCTTGATTCCTTCCTGCCTATTAAGTCTTACCAGCTCATCAGCACCCTATTCTATGAGACTGGGAGCAGCAAAGCCTGACAGATCTTTGCACTACCAGAGAGAGAGAACATGTGCACGTTTGCATGTGTGCATTTGTTTGTGTTTGTTTGTGCATATGCATACGCACAGTTGTGTGTTTGAGAGAGATCAGAGATTGGGAGAATGCAGAGACTCAGTAGTGAATCTAAAAGCCAGGATGTGAATTCTGCTAGTGACAGTAATAGTTCTACAATGTGCAAGGTAATAGAAGAGGCAAGGAAGCTTCTTTGTGTGTATAAAAGGCATATCCTAATGCTGTAAAAATAAATCCCAAAATCTAAGCTTGCCAGACAGGCAGTTTCTTTGAAATAATGGATCTCGAAGACTAGGATCTGCCAACATTACAATCTATAGTACAGTATCGGTCCTATACATTTAAATTCAAATAAGTAGAGCAACTTACCAGTAGTTCCTTACTGGGACAGTTGATTACAAAGATAATATAACTCATACTCCAAATATTGCAGTATCACTGTGGTATTTGCTACTTTTCAATGTACAGTAATACCTTGGATAACTATTGCCCCAGATAACAATTTTTTTGGATAACAACACGTTATTTTCAACCCCTCCCAGACCACAGCCCCAGCCTCCCTCCTCATTTACTCTTACTGGTTCCTGGCGGCGGTGGCAGCAGAAGTGTGGGCCAGGCAAGATGGCAGAGGAGGCAGTGAAGGTGGCAAAGGTGGGGGTTAGGGTTAGGGTTAGGAAGTGCCAGAGATGCACCACTCAGCCCAGCTTTGCTCACCGCCCGAACGCCCAGTGGCGGCAGCGGCGATGGAAGCAAGGTGAGGGCAGGTGGAGGAAGCGCCAGAGGCGCGCAGCTTCACCGGGTGTGCTCGCCACCCGAATGCCCAGCGGTGGCAGCAGCAGTGACAGCAACGGAAGCAAGGCGGGCGCAGGCGGAGGAAGCGCCAGAGGTGCGCAGCTTCGGCCGGGTGTGCCCGCCGCCCAAATGCCCGGTGGTGGCGGCAGTGGCAGCGGTGGCAGAAGCGAGACGGGGTGGGTGGAGGAAGTGCCAGAGGCACGCAGCTTTCCCCGGGTTTGCCCACCACCCAGGTGCCCAACAGTGGCAGTGGCAAAGGAGGAGAGGTGGGGGCCCTGGGGAGGATGGTGGGAGGCAGCGCCCGTGGCAGGGGTGGGTGAGGAGGGGGAGGAGTGCACTTTGAAAGTGCACCTTTTTCAGGGGTGGGAAAGGCTTTTTTTTTTTTGGGCCCTTTTTCCAGACCTCCAGAACGGATTAAAATGCTTTCCCATTCATTTCAATGGGAAACCATGTTTTGGATAACGATTGTTTCGGATAGTGATTTGCCTTGGAGAACAAATTAAAATAGTTATCTGAGGTACCACTGTACTTCCTCTCCAAGGAGACTTATATAAGTTGAAGCATTTTGGTTGGAGGTAGAGGGCAAAGAAACAAACAAAATAAATGAGGAAAACTAGCCCCCGTGACCTCCCACCTCCTGTCAGGAGTCCCTCTCTGCATTCTCCAGCCATCAACTTTGACTCCTGCTCATACTTTCCCCATCATTAGTAACCTGTGCAGCTGAGGTGAAAGAGATGCTCGCCAAGTATCACACTGCTTGCAGTTTTCTTGCAGAGCAGCAAGGAGGAAGGAGGTGGTGAGGAGAAGCACACGGCTATAGAGGAAGCACACGGCCAGAGGGCATAGAGATTTCTTCCTGTTTTTGCAGGAGGTAAGGGACGGAGTTTTATCTTTAAATAGCTGCTCCCAGCAGCCTCTCAGTCCTTTTCTTGCAGAGCAGCAAAGAGGAAGGAGGTGGTGAGGAGAAGAATACGGCTATAGAGGAAGCACACGGCCAGAGGGCATAGAGATTGCTTCCTGTTTTTGCAGGAGGTAAGGGGCGGAGTTTTATCTTTAAATAGCTGCTCCCAGCAGCACGCGCCTAATGACGCATGCAAACAAAAAAACAAAAACAAAAAAACAAAAAACAAAAAACCACTGAGTATATTTGAGTTCCCAAGCCCAGCTACTCCTGAGGAGATCCTACACACATTAGCAAGTTAGCACTGGAAACTTCCTGACGTGCTTGCACTTGGTGTAGAGGTGCTTTAGCGGCCCCTACACTGTTAGATTTTGAATAAACAACAAAAGAAGTAAAGAGTCTTACTAGATTAAAAAAAATTAGTGTAAGTTTACATTTTTGAGACCTTGAATACATTTTATTGCACTCGTTAAAATGGAGTTGGAGGTAGCAGCTGTAGTTACCTGCAGTACTTGTGCCATGTTTGTCATCTTGACAGAGCGTGTGCAGAACTACATCTGCTGCAAGTGCAAGCTGGTTGCGCTATTGGAAGAGAAGGTCCAGCACCTAGAGGCTCGCATATCAGACCAGCAACATATTAAGGAGCTTGAGCGGTTCTTGGACAGAGCGGAACGGACTATCCAGGTCCAAGAAGAGACAGGGCACACTTCTGAGGATGAAGTCACTTCCCCAACTCAGGAGGTAGATGGGTGGAGGAATGTGACTCAACGGAGGGATCGCTCAGAGAGTCTCATATTGCACAATCAGTTTGAGGCTCTTTCCCTCAGCACACCTCATGAGGCACACACAGAGGAAGATTTGGTTTCACCGGAGGATCTCTCCCTCATCACTATTGATGAGATACAAGATCAGGTACATGTAGATGAGCAGGCTGCAGGAGAGAAGCTTCTTGTACCAGGGGATTCTATCATTAGAAATACAGAGGGATGGATTTGTGACGAGCATGATAACCGTATGGTAACTTGCCTGCCAGGTGCAAAGGTTGCAGACATCACGAGAAATCTAGATAGCTTGTTAGAGAGAACCGGGAAGGAGCCAGTGGTCATGGTACACGTTGGTACCAATGATGTTGGGAAGGCCAAGCGGTCAGTCTTGGAAGCCAAATTCAGGTTGCTAGGTAGAAGATTGAAGTCCCGGGCTTCCAAGGTAGCATTTTCAGAAGTGTTACCTGTTCCTCGTGCAGGACCTGCAAGGCAGGCAGAACTCAGAAGCCTCAAAGCGTGGATGAGGCGATGGTGTCGAGAGGAGGGCTTTAGATTTGTCAGGAACTGGAGAACATTTTGGGACAAGCCAAACCAGTTCAGGAGGGATGGGTTGCACTTGAATCATGATGGGACCAGATTGCTGGCACTCAACCTCAAAAAGGCAGCAGAGCAGCTTTTAAACTGATAACTGGGGGAAAGCCGACAGGAGCTGAGTGGCATCCGGTTCGGAACACCTCATCCTCGGGGAATGAGGTTGGAGAGGGTAGAGAATCACATAGAGAAGACATAGCAGGTATTAGCACTGGGAGAATAACGGAATGTGACAGTTTGTCTACTGAAAATAAAAGCTGTCGGGGAAAAAGAACAAGGCAGCAGTGGTTGTTACGGGACCCACTGTACAGGTGCTTCTACGCCAATGCTCGAAGCCTCTGAGCAAAGATGGGAGAACTTGAACATTTGGCAGCTAGGGATAACATATATATAATAGCCATAACAGAAACCTGGTGGAATGAGGAGAACCAGTGGGATACAGCAATCCCAGGCTATAAACTCTATAGAAGGGATAGAGAGGGGCGGGTTGGAGGAGGAGTGGCCATCTATGTCAAAGAAGGGGTAAAATCCAGCAGAATGGAGATGGACAGAGGGTCTGACTCCACCATAGAATCACTTTGGGTTAAACTACCAGGTCCAAGGAGTGATGTGATAGTTGGAGTATTCTATCGTCCACCAGATCAAAAACTTGAGGGGGACCTTGAAATGAGGAGAGAAATCATGGAGGTGGCTAAGAGGGATAGGATAGTAATCATGGGGGACTTCAATTATCCCCACATTGACTGGGTCAATGCGAGCTCCGGGCAAGAAAGAGAAACTGGGTTTCTCGACTTGCTGAATGAGGGTGCCTTAGAGCAACTTGTCATGAAGCCCACCTGAGAACAGGCAACTCTGGATCTAATACTGTGCGATACTCAGGACCTGGTCAGGGATGTGAAGGTCACTGAGCCTCTGGGGAACAGTGACCATGCTGCAATTTCCTTTGCCATGCATGTCGGAGGAAGAGTGTCAACCAAATCAGACATAAAAACCCTTGATTTTCGAAGGGCAAACTTCCCTCAGATGAGGAAACTAGTTAGAGAGAAATTGAAGGGGAAGGTTAGAAGAATCCAATCTCTTCAGAGTGCATGGAGCCTCTTTAAAACAACAATAATAGAGGCCCAGCACAAGTGCATACCACAAAGAAAGAAGAGCTCATTTAAGTCCAAGAGGACACCGGCATGGTTAACGAGTGGAGTTAGAGAGGCTCTAAAGCACAAGGAGAGGTCTTTCTGTAAATGGAAATCCTCCCCAAATGAGGAAAATAAAAAGGAACACAAACTCTGGCAAAAGAAATGTAAGAAGATGATAAGGGAGGCAAAGAAAGATTTTGAGGAACGCATGGCTAGCAATATAAAGGGTAATAATAAAAGCTTCTTTAAATATGTTAGAAGTAGAAAACCTGCTGGAGAACCAGTTGGCCCTCTGGATGGTGAGGGAGGAAAAGGGGAGGTTAAGGAGGACTTGGACATTGCAGAGAAATTGAATGAGTTCTTTGCGTCTGTCTTCACGACAGAGGACCTTGAGCGGATTCCGCTGCCTGAGCCACCCCTCTTGACTAAAGAATTAAATCAAATACAGGTTAAAAGAGAGGAGGTTTTAGGACTAATTGATAAATTGAGGATTAACAAATCACCGGGCCAAGATGGCATCCACCCAAGGGTTATTAGGGAACTGAGAAACGAAATTGCAGATCTCTTAACGGTTATATGCAACTTGTCTCTTAAAACGGCCACAGTGCCGGAGGACTGGAGGATAGCAGATGTCACACCAATTTTTAAAAAAGGAAGGAGGGGGGACCCGGGAAACTACAGGCCAGTTAGCCTTACATCTGTCCCAGGGAAGATGGTGGAAAGCCTCATCCAAGAGAAAATCTTAAAACACATAAAAGAACAAACCTTGCTGAGAGAAAATCAGCATGGCTTCTGTAAGGGTAAATCTTGTCTGACAAACCTTTTAGAATTTTTTGAAAAGGTCAACAGGCACATGGATTTGGGTGAACCGGTGGATATAGTCTATCTGGATTTTCAAAAGGCTTTTGACACAGTCCCTCACCAAAGGCTGCTGAGAAAATTGCACAGTCAGGGGATAAGAGGGCAGGTCCTCTTATGGATTGAGAACTGGTTGAGATCCCGGAAACAAAGAGTAGGTGTCAATGGGAAATTTTCACAATGGAGAGAGGTGAAAAGCGGTGTACCCCAGGGCTCTGTCCTGGGACCGGTGCTTTTCAATCTGTTCATAAATGACCTGGAGACAGGGATAAACAGTGAGGTGGCCAAGTTTGCCGATGACACAAAACTTTTCCGTGTGGTAAAAACCAGAGAAGATTGTGAAGAGCTCCAGAAGGATCTCTCCAAACTGGGGGAATGGGCTGAGAAATGGCAAATGCGTTTTAATGTAACTAAATGTAAAGTAATGCATATTGGGGCAAAAAATCCAAACTTCATCTATCAACTCATGGGCTCTGAGTTATCTGTGATGGATCAGGAAAGAGATCTTGGTGTGTTGGTGGACAGCTCCATGAAGGTGTCTCCCCAATGTGTGGCAGTGGTGAAGAAGGCCAATTCCATGCTAGGGATTATCAAAAAGGGGATTGAAAATAAAACAGCGAACATTATAATGCCTTTATACAAAACAATAGTAAGGCCCCACCTGGAGTATTGTGTACAATTCTGGTCACCGCATCTCAAGAAAGACATAGTGGAACTGGAAAAGGTGCAGAAGAGAGCGACTAAAATGATTACTGGCCTGGGGCACCTCCCTTATGAAGAAAGGCTAAAACATTTGGGGCTCTTTAGTCTGGAAAAAAGGCGCTTGAGGGGGGATATGATTGAGACATACAAAATAATGCAGGGTATGAGTAAAGTGGATACAGGGAAGCTCTTCTCTCTCTCCCAAAATGCCAGAACTAGGGGACATACACTCAAATTGAGGGCTGGGAGAGTAAGAACTGACAAAAGAAAGTATTTTTTCACCCAGCACGTTGTAAGTCTATGGAACTCCCTGCCACAGGATGTGGTGATGGCATCTGGCCTGGATGCCTTCAAAAGGGGATTGGACAGATTCCTGGAGGAAAAGTCAATCACAGGTTACAAACCATGATGGAGATGTGTAATCTCCAGGCTTAAAACCAGGGTACTTCAAGGGCCAGATGCAGGGGAGTGGTATCAGGAGACAGATATCTAGTTTCATGCGCTCCCAAACGCATCTGGTGGGGCCGCTGTGAGATACAGGAAGCTGGACTAGATGGGCCTTTGGCCTGATCCAGCATGGCTCTTCTTATGTTCTTATGTTCTTATGCTTTCTGAAGTTGACTCATTTATTTTCCCTGTGGTTCCTACTACACTACAGCCCATTGCATCACACACTTCATAAATTTTGCTTTGGTTTGCAATGCCTGCTACACCCAAGTAGGTGTCTTAAAGAATAGCAATTGAAGCCACCCCTGGAACTGACCAGGCATCACCACCCCTGTGCACACTGTATGCCACTTGCGGTACCAATGCTTTCCAGGGAGGTGAGGGGATTCTGACATGCATGACTATACCACACACCCTTTCCATCATGCTGCCATAACATCACAGAGAGAGTCAAATCCAACATTATGAGGCCTAAATCTTGTGTTGGGATTTTGAGCCATGTGGCTCAAGGTCAATTGTGATTTTCAAGTCCATTTACTGACATTTTGTAATGACCATACATGCAGTCATTGTCAGGAAGAGAGAATACAGTAGGATCCCCATATCCACTGATTCATTAACCACTGATTCAGTTATCCATGGCTGGAAGAGGAAAAAAATTAAATAAATAATTCAGCAGCCGAAAAGCCAGCTAATGTCACAAACAGCAGCTGCAAATCAAGCTACTGTTTTGAAACAGCATCCATAGAACAAGCTACTGTCACAAAATAGCAGTCTTTCTTATCCACAGTTTTCGTTATCCACGGGAAGGCCTTGAGTCAATCTGTCAAGTAATGTAGTTTTGACAAAATGTCTGTAACATGGTATTTAACAGATTCATAAAATGGTTTCTGTGTAAAATGCATATTCATTTTCTAGACACAGGTGTATGGAATAATCACATTAAAAGGTCAGAATGATTATGTCTAGGTGACATGGATAATCACCTAACACTCATGTGATTGGTCTAAACCAGCTGTTCTCAACCTGTGGGTCCCGAGATGTTCCTGTACTGCAACTTCCAGAAACCCCTTCCAGCACAGCGAGTGGTGAAAGCTTCTGGGAGTTGCAGTCCATGAACATCTGGGGACCCACAGGTTGAGAACCACTGGTATAAACTATGTTGCCAATGTGTATAACAGGCAGCATGGAAATCCACTTACTTTGGGACTGCTTTTGGTGAGATAGTTTCCCACTACTCTGTATATATGCTGTGTGTATTACGTTGATGTATATTATGTAAATATGTAATACTTTGTAAGCTTTTATGCAAAGTTCCTTTGTCTCCCAGCTCCAATCTGTATTTTGCAATTATCTTTCCACACCACTCTGCAAATCTGCAAGTTTTCTAAACTACATTTAAACCTCATTCATTTATTGTAACACAATCCCCAGTAGATACTGGGGTCCTACTATACTACATATGTAGTATACTACAGACATATGAGGGCACCCCGATTAAGGGGGAAATTGCAGAATTTAGATAGGGTGAAACCAGGCTCTTGAACTTTGAAATTCTACAAGCAGCTTCTGTATTGCTGCTGTTGCTAATGTCTTAGGGACACAAATTGTAGCATTTTTTCTGGTTATAATTGTTCACATTATCTGTTATATAACTGTGAATAAGAAGAGCATCCTTTTGTGAAACAGTGTTCCCAAGGTTCCTCAGTAGATATCTGAGTAAACAAATAGCTCCATAGAACTTCAAGGAGTTATATCACAGTCCAAGAGATACCAATTGAACGGAAAGGATCAGAGTGCAATTAGAAACCAAACACCCCCAAACACCAATGTTCATCTGTTTCTTGTTAGTTCAAAAATATGAAGGAATGAAACACACAGCTGTTCACTGCAAGGCACAAATCTACTTATTTTCCACACACAACCTAGAACAATTTGCAAGGCAAAAGTATACTTCTTCACCCCAACCTACTTTGTCCCATTCTCTTTAATCCACATTTATTATTTATTTATTTTATGCCTGCCCTACCTTCCTCCTTGTAGTGAGACTCCAGACAGCTGACAAGAGAGATGAAATCACTTGGGGAGAACAGGGAATTTGTAGGCAGCTAGAGGGCTTGCTCACTGCAGCCTAGAAGTTTATCTAGGCACATTTACTTTTGCCCCACCTGGGCTCAATTCTAGGTGGATTCAATTTAAAATCACATGACTATTTGAAACGCTGTTTGTGTTCCCACCTGGCCTGTGTAGGGTTGTGTGTTTGGTTCTCTCCACCTCCCACCTAAAACATAGGGCCTTTTTACACGACCCCTAAGATCCGCTGGCCACTTAAATTCGGACCAGAGATCTTAGGGGTTCATCGCTCTTCCTATGTCCCCCCACCCCCCTCTGCACTTCCTGGTTGCTGGCTGCGTGAGGGAGGGAGAAAAAAGAAAGAAAAGAATGCCGGCTTACCTCCGTTCTGTTCCCGGCAGCATTCAGATCTCTCAAAGGGGTGGGGGGCAAAAAAACAACAAACAGAAGGCAGGAGAGCCCCGCACTCACTATCCTTACACCGGATCAAATATTTTTCACCTCCAAAAAGCAGGTACCTGAAAGCTGCGCTGGGACGCGCTAAAGTGGGCTGGGTCGCACTTAATTTCCTCTTAACTCCGGAGCTGGTGGGTAAACATTTTTAATCTCCGGAGCTGGGAGCCATTTGCCCCGGAGTTTAGGGGTCGTGTATAAACGCCCATAGACAAATTGGTAATGAATAATAAATGGGTTGTGTCCTGGGGTGCATTCTGGTTGGGATGTGCTTTTCTCTTCTGTTTCTCCCTCTAGCTCTCCCATTTATGCCCTTCAGTATCTATACAACTTTCTCTCTCACAAAGAGACACACGTGCTGTTTTACACCTCCTGTCTGAGGAGTCTGGGAAAGTGTTTCACTTCCCTTTTTCCCCTCCTTTGCTCAAAGGGGGCAGGATGCCTAGCAGCTAGAGTTTGCCTGAGGTTTCAACACGGGTTCATCTTCTCCTGTGTTACAATGGCCACCAACCCGCTGTCCCTCCCTATGTAGGGGATAAATAAGTGAAAGAAATACAAGTTATAAAAATATGGACCCAGAACACATTAAAAGCTGGCACAAACACCTCCTGGGTGGAAATGCTCCAGGACACAGCTTCCTTGATCATCCCCATTACCTGCTGATCAAGTCTTCCCCTGCTTTCTCCCTCCCAGAGGCCAGCAAAGGCATTCTTAAAGGGACAGAAGCAGCCAAGCATTTTAGAAACAGTCCAACAACACATGTTCCTTCCTTCTTTCTGCTTCTCCTGCCATGTCTGCTGGGTATCCCAAGGCACAATTTGCAGCAACAGGAGTGTACATGTGCAGAAATGAATAAAATAAATTGAGTTTCACACAAGCAGTATTTTAAGCAACCCTCTAGCAAAACAGTAGTTTAGCTAATGTTCCACCTATTAAAAACACTCTTCCCTGGTAATAGAAACACTCTTTTAAATGTTGATTCATTTAAATGTTAATGCATTTTAAATACTGTTTCTTTTGCCTGTGTAATTATGGACTGGGTCTGGAGACCAAAGAAAAGTAGATTACCGAAAGCCTTTACTACTTACAGTACAGACATTAAGACAGGGGCTTTAACATACAAGGTCCCTTTTTTGTGCTGCATGAGTAAATTTATATATACCTTGACATTTATCATAAACCAATTATTTTAATCTTAAACAATAATTATAAAACTTCAGATATAAAGGGCATTAAATAAAGGCTCAACTCAAACAGGAAGTCATCTGGTCACTAGGCACAGTGAAATTCTCAATATCTCATGATAACTTACAATGTCTGTAATGCCTTGTATCAATTTCCTTCTCAGATTTTTTCCCCTTACAGCTAGCTATTTCTTACCCTCAGTTCTTGACCCCGGTGCCTTTTCCCATGCATTTCCATGGACTTCATAAAGAGGCTTCTGCTTTCCATGGACGATACTTAGTGAGCTATTTAAAAATAAGGGTTGTGTGGCCAAGAGTTGGCCTCTTTTCTAAAGGCAGAGGTCTTAAAAGGCGTGAAACAGGCCAGGTGAATCTGAGGGAGTAATAATGGCCACCACCCCTTTATAGTGTGATTTTGATTTAAATGGCATGTTTGAGTCAAGAACATAAGGACCTTCCAGAGGAGAAATTATGGGGAAACTGTGCTAAAGGAATTGGCAAGTGTGTTACTGAGGTTTCATTGTCAAGGCTGCCATTCTGGGAAGGTCAAAGCAGAGTCTCACTTGTCAAACTGCGTGTGATTATTCTTCAGGTGCAGCTAATCTTGGCTAGTTTTTAAAAATAAAATATGGCTGTGACAAATACAGGACTGGGTATATCAAAGAGTAGCGTTTTGAAGTGAATCCTACCCTCTGGTGAATCATCTTTGTTGGAAGCACATAGTATTACATGCTTAAAATTATAACTTTATTTGCTGTTAATGAAGCCAAGCAGCACAATGTGGTGTCTCTATTTGCGGCTGACAATCCTGAGGAGAAAGATGTAGCTGCTGTAAATGGCTCTCTCAATTGACTATATTGGTACTAAAGCGGCCCAAGCTATGGTCCAGAAACCACAAATCCCAATTAAGACCAATAAGAGAACTCTGGAGACAGTATTTTTAGGATAATACTATATAGCGGATATAAAAAGTTTACACACCCCTGTTAAAATGTCGAGTGTCTGTGATGTAGATAAATGAAACAAAGCTAAATCAATTCAGAATTTTTTCCACTTTTAATGAACCGTATGATCTGTACAACTCAGGTGAACCACAAACTGAAATCTTTAAGGTGGAGGAAGGAAAAATAAAAAAAACTGAAATAATATTGTGGCATATGTGGGCACACCCATAAACTAATACTTTGTTGAATTACCTTTTGATTTTATTACGGCACTCAGCTTTTTTGGGTATGAGTCTATCAGTATGGCACATCTTGACTTGGCAATATTTGCCCACTCTTTTTTGCCATAATGCTCCAAATCTGTCATATTGCAAGGGCGTATCCTGGGCACATCCCTCTTCAGATCACCCGACAGATGCTCAATTGGATTCAGGTGTGAGCTCTGGCTGGGCCATTCCAAAATGTTAATCTTCTTCTTATGGTAAAGCCATTCCTTTGTTGATTAGGATATATGCTTTGGGTTGTTGTCATGTTGCAAGATGAATTTTCTCCTCATGTTCAGCTTTCTAGCAAAAGCCTGAAGGCTTTGTGCCAATACTGACTGGTATTTGGAATATCCTCTACCTTGACTAAGGCCCCTGTCCCGGCTGAAGAAAAACAGACCCAAAACATGATGCTGCCACCACCATGCTTCACTGTGGGTATGATGTTCTTTTGGTGATGGGCAGTGTTTTTGCACTAAACATATATTTTGGAACTCTGGCCAAAAAGTTCAACCTTGGTTTCATCAGACCATAACACTTTTCCCCACATGCTTTGGGGAAACTTCAGATGTGTTTTGCAAAATTTAGCCAGGCTTAGATGTTTCTCTTCATAAGAAAAGGCTTCAGTCTTGGCACTCTACCCCATAGCCCAGACATACGAAGAATAAGAGAGATTGTCATCATATATACCACAAAGCCAGTACTTGCCAGATATTCCTGCAGACCCTTTAATGTTGCTGTAGGTCTCTTGACAGCCTCCCTGACCAATTTTCTTCTTGTCTTTTCATCAGTTTTACAGGGATGCTGAATTCTCAGTAATGTCACTGTTGTGCCAAGTAGGCGAAGACATCTGCTTGGGAAAACTGTACCCTGAAGTAAATGGTGAGCCACTGTGTGAGACAGAATGCTGGACTGGATGGGCTGTGGCCTGTTCCAGCAAGGCTGCTCTTATGTTCTTATATTCTCCGCTTGATGATGACTGTCTTCACTGTGTTCTATGGTATATCTAATGCCTTGGAAATTCTTCTGAACACTTCTGACTGATGCCTTTTAACAATGAGATCCCTCTGGTGCTTCGGAAGCTCTCTGTAGAAGACCATGGCTTCTGCTGTAGGATATGGTTAAAAAAATATCAGGAAAGATTTACTAGCACAGCTGATCTTCATTTGGGATTCCTCAGAGGCACTTAAACTGATGACAGATGTGTACTGACTCCTACTTAAAATGAGTTTGAATGTGATTATTTTTTTTACTGCTGAGCATAGCTACATCCCTAGTTATAAAGAGAGTGTGAACACATATGCCACCATTTTATTTTTCTTACTCCACCTAAAAACTTCAGTTTGTGGTTCAACTACGTTGCACAGTTCACAGGGCCTCATTAAAGGTAGAAAAGTTCTGAAATGATTTATCTTTGTCTCATTTATTTACATCACAGGCACCTGACATTTTAACAGGGGTGTGTAAACTTTTTACATCCACTGTAGGTCCTGTAATACCCACCAATCCTATGCTCTGCCTGACAAATAAATTGCATTTAACTTACAAAATGCTCAGACTTTTCATTTGTGAACTGATTTATACACCGAGTGGCTATGG
The DNA here is from genome assembly GCA_037367245.1 of Phrynocephalus guinanensis. NCBI lineage: Eukaryota > Metazoa > Chordata > Lepidosauria > Squamata > Agamidae > Phrynocephalus > Phrynocephalus guinanensis. Next base: position 13,595,011 of record CM074740.1, on the reverse strand, counting down.
CTTACAAGGAGACTGACATGTTCTAACGGAGGGCCACAGACCCTAAGCTGAGAGACAATCCCAGACATATGGGATTGCTTATGTTTTTGTTCACTAGTGATTCCTCAATCAAGAGTGAGAGTCAGAAGTGTTGAACTTTAAGGAGGCAAGACTGGATTCAAGGGCAGTCTAATCTGTAAGCCTAATTAATCAAGGCTATATAAGAACATAAGAAGAGCCATGCTGGATCAGGCCAAAGGCCCATCTAGTCCAGTTTCCTGTATCTCACTGTGGCCCCACCAAATGCCTCTGAAAGCACATGAGACTAGATATTTGTCTCCTGATACAACTCCCTTGCATCTGGCCTTTGATGTACCGGCAGGTAGTTCCACAGACAAACAACACACTGAGTGAGGAAGTATTTTTTTGTCTGTTTTACTCTCCCAACCCTCAATTTGAGTGGGTGCCCGCTAATTCTGGTATTTTATGAAAGGGAGAAGAGCGTCCCTCTATCCACTTTACTCATGCTCTGCATAATTTTGTACATCCCAATAATACAAAATTCATGTATATGACTTAGGAAGACGGTACTTGAAATGGAAAAAAAATCACTTCTGAATCAATTTGGCATCTGAGGTAATGGCATTTTTAAAAATTCCAGGTTACACAATTCTCTTAATAAATAAAAAACAGAAATATCTATTGTATATTATTTGTTACATTTGTTTCTTTGCACCTTCAGCAGAAGAGCTCAGGGTGATCCACTGAAGATCATTCTATTTGGACATCAGTCATGGAAATGGGTCCTAAGAACTCTTGTATCGAATAAGGTAATAGAATTCTGGACTGGACCATGTCAGGTAGGTTGACCATATTTTTGAATTCTTTATTATGTAGCAAACTCACACAAGGAAAGGAATACTGTTTCCACATGTGTGTCCATTTACTATAAGCTTTTTTATTTTTTCTAAAAACAGTAATGGGGGAACATTAAATACTGAGGCACACACTATGGAGTCTGAAATGGTACACATTAAAATTATTCACATTCTGTGGGACCTGTAGAATAGCTCTGAAATATTGTTTTTTTCTCTCTTATGCCTTCAGACCTCATTCATCTACTACCATTTTCAGTTCCCTCAGATTTCTCTGAGTCACCAGCTAGCCACTGTTCCATAAAGTACCTTGCACTGAACACACATCAATTCTCTCCCCTCACCTCAGACTTCATAGATAGCATGCAGCCCAAACTTGCATAGGCTTACCTATCAGAACTGCTAGCGTCTCTCTTGGGCACATTCAATTTCGCACACACACACCCAATAATCTATCAGGTTTTGAGATCATTCTGCCTAACTGTATTTTGCCCCCATACCATCCCATTCCAGATAATTAGTACTTCTTTTTTAAAATTTCAGAATAGACAATCGTATGAAATGGTCCAGGTGAGCAACATATGCAAACATGGTCACATTGCTGACTTGAGAAAATTAAGGTCATGACTTGCAGGACATATGGTCCCAAATTTGCATGCTCCAAATATGTGGCATTTTGGGATGGAGAATACCTCCATTTCAGGTGTGTCCTGTATTTTTTTTGTTCTTCCTCTCTCTTTCTCTGAAATGAACACAGAGAGAAAGCATCATATTGGTAAATCGTCTTGCAATTCATACTCCCTATACATGTGTTCCTGTAAACTGGTGTGTGTGTGTGTGTGTGTGTGTGTGTGTGTGTGTGTGTGTGTGTGTGTGTGTGTGTGTGTGTGTGTGTTTACATTACATTTTACATCACCTGGGGTATTTCAAAACGCTGTCAACTAAAAATGCAGTTAGTGCCCCCCCTCCCCACAACAGGTGTAGATAAGAACTGTTTGCAGTTGCCATCCATGCCTTTAATTCTTTTATTTATTTTTTTCTTATTTTAAAGCTGCATGGTTTGATTTGTCTTACAGCAAAAAGAGATTGCTCTTTAATCCCCCTGGAGTTGTTGAGTCAAGTCCTCCTGCCAGTAGCACTAATGAAAAATGTGCTGGCTTGATGTGTCAAGAAGCCCTGAGATGCCCGCCTTCCTTCCCCTACGGCGTTGTTTCTTCTTACGACAGCCGATATCTGGAAGACAATTGGAAGAAAGCCACCAACACCACTATCCTGACAACTGTGCACGAGTTACATGAGCTGCAAGAGCTGCCTAATGCAGTGCAGAAATTAAATATGTCTGTATTCGGAGGTGTTCTTCATGTCTTCCATCTTATCTAATTATTCTTCTCAGTAGAGAAATCACTAAATTGCACTTGTCTTTCTTAGTACTGTAATGTGAACAAAGAATCCTCCTAAATATGGATGAGTAGTTAAAATGGGTCTTCTCCTGATTATAAGGAATAATCAAGATTGGTATATTAATTATTTTATCATTGTTGTGTAATCCTAGAATACAGATCCAGCACACTGCACTTAAAGGGCAGCATTTCATTGAGACCAAAGAATATTAAAAATGCTATAAAAAGGAATAACTGGAGAGCTGTTTTCAAATGAGGATTAAACATAAAAGGTTACAAGGATTTTAAAAGTGTCTTATTAATGTTCAGAATTGTAATTACTCAGACAATATTACTTACACTGATCTATGGATGTCTGCATACTTCTTTTCCACAGCAAAAGAGGATGAAGTATTTTTCCCCAAAGCACTACACAATGTGTGTGTCCAGATGAGGAGCTCTAATGCCCCAAAATCATTGCTTTTTCCTTGTTTGCTACAAGTGGAATTCTAGTGGACCCTTTCCAGCATTAAAGGGAGTAAGCCTTTTGTTAGCAATGGCACGTCACTTCTCCCCTGAACCTCCCCAGGCCCTTTGTAGCCTGATCCATGCCACACCCCCAATGGCACACGGACAGGCCCTGTGCATGCCCCTTGCCAAAGAGTGAGACTTTCTTTCTGCATTCTAAGAAAAGGTGGTAGGTAGAGCCATAAGAAAAACCATGCAGATGCCTTTCAAAGAGTGAGTGAAGAAAATATGACAAGGGTGCGCTCAACAACAAATGTGCACTATGAAGCCCGGGGGGTTTTCCAATATCCTACAAGAGCTTCCTTTGTAGTCCCTCTGGCATTAACTTGTTGAATGTGTTACACTCTTTTCTTTTTTAGAGGTAATAAAGTTTCATTCCTTCTTATAAATAATCCAGTCTATAAAGCCTTCTGTTCGGTTCACATACCAGGGAATTCCCCAATTAAGAGAAGGGAAGCAAGCTTTAAGCTTGGGAGATGCCATTCACTTTAGATTGCTGAAGATGGAAAAGCAGTGGCAGCTACTCATTTTAAGCTTACATGATAAGCTCCCCCTAGGACTTTTCGTAGAAGCTGTGCAGGGAGAGAAACTTTACATATGGCTATAGAGGTCTCCTGTTCAGAAGCTAGGAGGTTAGGCAAACTTAAAAATGTTTGAGTAAATAGGTGAATGGACAGACTTGGTATAAGTCGGTTTCCTATGTGGAAGCAGGTCTGCACTTGGTGTCTGTAACAAAGTTTTAAATCTGGATGTGTTGAATGTCCCAAATTCATATTACAAGACCTCTCTAATTTTTTAAAAATCTACAGACATTTTCCACATGAGATTAATAAAATAACGAAGCTCTCTGAAGATCAAAATAAAATAGAATTAAAAAGAAGAGGAAAATAAGAATCAAACAACTCGCTAGAGATGGGCACGACTTGAAAAAAAATTTTTCGAGTTGTCGTTAGTCGGGCCGGTTCCATTTCGGCTCGTTTCCGTTTTTCGCGAAAATTTGCAAAAATTAGTCGGTTTGTTTTCATTTTTTCGTTGTCGTTAGTACTGGTTTGGGGAGGGGGTAGCGGGCTCCTGGAGGGAGCTGCAGGAGTCAGCCAGAGCCACAAGTGACGGACTGGCAGACTCTTTGCACCCGCTGTGTCTCACGTACTTGCATGTAGTGCAATGCAAGTAGATCTGACTTAGGGTTAAGACGGCTTAGCGCAACGGCTAGGGTTAGGCTAGTTACGGGTGAGGTTAGGGTGAGTATTGGGGTGCACCTCTGGGTGCCTCTCTGACCCACTTAGAAGGACAATGTACTGGCGTATGGGTTAGGCTTAGGGTTCGGGTTTGGGCTACGATTAGTGGGCTGTTTATGCCCGATTGGCACATCCCAGAAGTCTCTGTGGTCAACCTGGCCAAGTGGCCATGCGATTGGTGGAAAATTTGCATGGTCTACTCCCATGGGCGAGCCCATCATTGCAAATGTGCAGGTGTAAAAAAATAAAATAAAATAAAATAAAATAAAATAAAATAAAATAAAATCAACGGAGACTTTTTTTTGCAAGAAAACCCCACTGCTGCTACTGTAAAAATTCAAGCATTTAAAATAGCTAATTTTCCCATGTTTCTGTGGTGCTTTGGTGGGGTTTTGGGCAACGATTTAAAAAAAAATATTGCGGTCACCATTTTGGATCCCCCCCCACCGCATGGCAAATGGATGCGCCCTCCCAGCCTGGTACAGTCAGCAAAACCTGGCCATGCGGCATGGTCCACTCCCATGGGCGAGCCCATCATTGCGAATGCGCAGGTGTAAAAATATAAAATAAAATAAAATAAAATAAAATAAAATAAAATCAACGGAGACTTTTTTTGCAAGAAAAACCCACTGCTGCTACTGTAAAAATTCAAGCATTTAAAATAGCTAATTTTCGCATGTTTCTGTGGTGCTTTGGTGGGGTTTTGGGCAACGATTTCAAAAAAAATATTGCGGTCGCCATTTTGGATCCCCCCCCACCGCATGGCAAATGGATGCGCCCTCCCAGCCTGGTACAGTCAGCAAAACCTGGCCATGCGATTGGTGGAATGGCTCCAAAACTTTGCATGGTCCACTCCCATGGGCGAGCCCATCATTGCGAATGCGCAGGTGTAAAAAAATAAAATAAAATAAAATAAAATAAAATAAAATAAAATAAAATCAACGGAGACTTTTTTTGCAAGAAAAACCCACTGCTGCTACTGTAAAAATTCAAGCATTTAAAATAGCTAATTTTCACATGTTTCTGTGGTGCTTTGGTGGGGTTTTGGGCAACGATTTCAAAAAAAATATTGTGGTTGCCATTTTGGATCCCCCGCACTGCATGGCAAATGGATGCGCCCTCCCAGCCTGGTACCAGCAGCGCAGCAGTAGCAATAGCCAAGGAGAGGGGGGCGGGGAAACCCCCCCCCAAATAAAACACCCTTTTGGCCTGGTAGGTGCCCTCAGACAGTTTTCGCCTACTTTTAGGGCTGGGAATCGGGTTTTTTTTAACTTTTAAAAACTTTTTTTCTGTGCCGCTTGGCATTGCGCAATGCAAGTAACGAGCACGACAAATCAGACCAAATTGTTCGTTCGTCAGTTCGAGCTCGAAGTCTGGCGGAGTAATTCCCGTTTCCGTTTCCATAGAGTAACGGATACGAGTAACGGAAACGGAAACGGGAATACCGCTAAGTCGTGCCCATCTCTACAACTCGCCTCTCTCAACCTGTTTATTGCACCAACTGAACTTTCCTGATGATCTTCAGAGGTAGCCTTACGTACTATGCATTGCAGAAGTCCAAGTAGGGAGTCTGCTTGGATATAGGCACATTGTTGTTGTCTAGCCAAAAGGACAATTGTTGCTTTGTCTGATTCTGATAAAAGGCGTTGCAGCCACTCAGGCTAGATGGACCTCCAGTGACAAAGATGGATCCATCAACACTTTTAACCTATGAATGTGATCCTGTCAGGCTGAACACTAGTTAGCTCAGCAGATGGATCACTTACTAAGTGGATCGCCACCTTGTGTGGCTAGGTCTTCAGTTTAACAAAACAATCATCTCTTATGCCTTATTTGAGAAACAGATACAACATCTGAGTGCTATTGTATGCTCAGTGAACACTACTTTTACCCTCTAGGAATTTTCTGCTGGCAGTTTCATGCCGGTATTTATAAACAAAGGGAATGCAGCCCTGGGTGTGGGTGTGCCACAATTAATTTCCAAAGGACAAAACAACAGTTCCCCGATGCAACCTTCTTGAATGAGTTGTCTAAATAGGAGCTGAAGCACTGTGAAACAGTTGCCTTTAAGGAGTGCCGGTGAACCAACCAGTCCCTAACTCCCTATAAGTTGACTAAGTTAACTTCCACATCAAAAGCAGATTTCAAACCAACTGAAATCACTATAACCCAGAAGTGCCTTGGTTATTCAGCAGCACCATTCACTGCACAGAATAGAGAAAGCTCTCAGTGAATGTTAGGTGAAGACTACACTGTCTGGGAACCTGACTTTATTTTTGTCAAAGAGCTTTGCATGAGCAGGATGGGTAGGCTATTTTTAGCTGGGAACGTGGCAAGCTTCACCTCTTAAATGCCCAATGTGTTTCCCTTGCATCTCCTCCTACATATGGGATTCTGCCCATGCATCCTTGGTGCTGTAGGAAGAAGATGTTGGAAGGCAAAAAAATGTAGGATGCAGGACAGGGTAAGGAAACTCTTCCTGTCTACCCTTTATTTTACTGCATGTTAGTCTTGACCAGTTCAAATTGCTTTGGAGGGTGGATACTTAATTTTTCAAGGCCAGTAAAAGTGCAATTCCAGCTTTCAAAATAGCCTTTGGATGCAGAAGACCAGATGGTGACTTCCTGGTTACTGAAACTCCAAAGTGGCAACAATATTTAAGGGATTTACATATCATGATCCACACCCTGAATTACTCCTAGTAGATTTGAAGGTGCTTGGGCAGCCCTCAGTCTGCTCGATTGTAGCCATTAAATGCTGAGCTATCCAGCTTCTGAATAATGGACGAGAAAATGTATTAGATAGACATACATAATCCATTTAGAAAATTATAGCGAATAAAATTGAGTAGTGTAGCTTTTAAAAACTAAATTAAAAATTCTGCTTCTAAATAATGCTTTAATTGAAAAAAAATAAAGTTATTCCATTTGGAGATGCCAATTAAGATCCTCAGAACCATCACTGTAACAACTTTAATTGTTTTCAGTTTTCCTTGCTAAATGGATTATGAGAAAATTAATAGCCCCAACTATTCACGTTTTAGTTCACCAGACACCACTACAGTTTGCATTCTGCTGTCATTATAAGACTGTTGATGAATTGTTAACCAAAAGGTGGAATTTATATAGTTTTATTAGTTTAAAATGAAGAAATATAATTCAGTAATCACATCTCCCTTGCCTAATGATTCTTCAAGATTGGAGGCAGTCTTCCCTTTTTCATTTCTTTTCTTTTTCTACTGAAGGAACGCTCTGAGGAATTCATTGTAGGAGATTTTGGAAGTTAATGTTTTGTCATAATATTCCAAGATGTGAAAGAACTCCTCTTCAGACAGATTTATGCCATACTTTCGCAGCACCTGCAGGATGCATAGAAAACTGACACGTTGCTTATCTTTAATTCGGAAACCATCCAGGAAAGTTAGCAGTAGGCAACCAACATGTAATTGAACTAGTCGCACAGTTTATTTAAACACACCACCTCATTCAGCATCTCAACATTTCTGAATATCTGAAGTAACTTCTCCCCCATGTTGCCATGGAAACATGATTCTAATATTTCTGTTCCTGTATTCATTTGATCAAAGACATGGGCCAATTTGGAAATCAGGGTCACACCATATGAAAAAATGTGGCACATTGACTTAGGACATGTCTGCATTACTGATTATATCTAGATATGTCTTCAGCCTTCAACCCAACTTGACATAGGGCAAAACGCTAATAAAATCTGGACTCTGTCTATCCAAACAGCACTATAAGGCTAAAGACCAAATTAAAAACTAGAAAATATAGATATGTCACTGTTGGAAGCAGCTGTTCCTTAAATATTGAAGCATCTGATCAGATTATCATAAACTTTTCTAATCTCTGGCAGCCTGCATACTGGCTTGTTTTGTTTTGTGATTGGTCATTGAGGGTTAAACACCTGCTTAGTTCTCAATTCTGGTTGCTCATTGGAGAGGATTGTGTGGCTGAAAGACTTGGCATGTTCCCTTCTTTCAAAGACATGCTAACCACAGCATCTAATTTGAGTTTAAGTGGGGTGGGCAAAAAGGAACATATCATCCTGGCCCTTGAACAGCTCCACTCTCAGTTCACTTCTAAGCACCATTCAAAGTGCTGTGGCTTACTCATACAGCCCTACATGGCTTGTAAAATGGATGCCCCACTGCTATGCCATTCTTCATCACAGCAACATCTTCCTCAAAGGCACTTCACATCATCACAACTGAGGAAAGGTACTATGGAGGAGAGGACTTTCTCCATTATGGCACCTTGCCTGTGTCCACCTTAATATCTTATGGTCCGCAACAGGCAACACACTTTTTAAAATTTTTCTTAGACTCTTAAGAAACTGACAAGATTGTTTTCAGGGTGGTCTCAAAGTGTCCTCCTATCTGAGCTAAAGACACACACAACCATCCATTGTTGCCCACTATATAACCTAGAGGACCCTTTCAAGCAGGTATGCCCAAACTTCAGTCCTCCAGATGTTTTGGACCACACCTCCCAGAATTCTAAGTTTAGTTTGCCAATGGCAAAGGACTGTGGGAGTTGCTGTCCAAAACATCTGGAAGGCGGAAGTTTGGACATGCTTGAGAGGGAGAGACAGGGCACTGGAGATTCTCTTAGGAGCTGGGGAACCCAGTGAAGAAAGAAAGGCATTGGGGTCCAAGTACGTGTTCCATCCAGAGAACCCAGCCAGCAGCTGTTCCACCTTGACATTTGTTAAAGAAGGACGGTACAGCACTTACTGTGGTGCCTTTCACTGACATGAAATTAAAATTAGGAATGGATTAAAATAAAGTAATGGTTTTAATTTAATATGGGATAAATTGTTGGTACAGTACATGTATTTCAAAAAGGAAAAGTGTATATATTATGAGAAAATTCAATGTATTTCTGGAGAGAAATGGGAAAATTGATATTTTAAGATTTTAAGTGTAGATTAAATCCCAAGTGGGAGGTGGTATGCATGGGGTTTATTAGGATGATCGTTCTGTTTTGTGTATATGTTATTTTGTTTTTATGTTTTAGTTTTATATGTTCACTGTTTCTAGCTTTAATGATGTTTAAATGATTTAAGCCACCCTGAATCCTTTCTTAGGAAAAAGTCAGGCTAAAACATTTTAAACTAATTAAATTAAATGGCTAATTGTCTAAAAAAAGAGTTAAGTATCTAAACAATCAGATATTAATTGCCCCACTGAAGGTTCATGAAGTAAAAAGATTTATGTGACTCCTAAAAAAAAAAAAAAACCCCTCATTAGACACCTCTGGAGAGGGTACCACTGAAACGTCTCTGCTCCCTTTAGTAATACTCCATCTAATTAACAAAGTTTATAGGGAGGTTGATATGGATGTAAGCTGCTAACTGCTGTATTATGAAAGCAATTAGTTTGGAGTCAGTTACCTGTCTGAAATCTTGAACACTTAGGAGTCCAGTTCCACTTTCATCATAAAACTTGAATGTTCGTCGCATTGGTCTCCAGCAGTGTAGGATCTGTGGCTGAATCCTCATCATCGCATTAAAAAAGGTTGGCGATTGTGGCCCAGGAGGATTCTGACAAAGGTGAGGAAAATATATTTTTATTGATTTGTAGCCAAGGGGCCCCTACTCAGTGTGCAGAGATGGTGACAGTGGGTGGGGTCATGGTGCTAATCCCAACCACAGTGTCAGCTGTGCACAATTAAGGCTGCAACTTGGCAATTTGTTTTAAAAAGAGGTGGAAACATCATGTTTCTCCCCCCCCTCATACATATAAAATATAGTGGTCTTGAAAGACACATGGCTCCCCACAGAAAAGAAAAAAGTATGAAAATATGAGATGTGCAAAAAAAATGACAAAAAGCTGTCCCACAATGCACTGATTTATATGAACTGCCCTGTGGTACACAGGGCTGTTGAATTATTTATTTATTTATTTATTTATTTATTTATTTATTTATTTATTTATTTATTTATTTATTTATTATTCACACTTGTATACCACCCTATTTCCACAAAGGGGACTCAGGGCGGTTACAAAGGGGACTCAGCGCGGAAAAGGAAACATGGTATGATTTATCATTTAGCAAGACTAGATCATAAAGATCCCATTCCAACAACCTTCCTCCTTGAAAGACGTCTCCAGTTACCATCTCCTGTTGTAAGCAAGTTCTCTCCTTTCATGCTGGGGATGTTTACCTGTACTCGTGGATTTTGGATTACAATCCTTTGCATTGGAGACACTTCTTGCTGTTTAAACAGCAATACACAGCTCTGAAGGAAGTCGCAGTAGGCAAATCTGCCAACACTCTTAAAATCATACTTTGTTATCAGTTGCTTCAACTCTTCGTTGGTTAAGTTCAAATGAAATTTCTCTGTTATAGCTGAAATGAAGATAGGTGTATTGAGTAGAAGCCATTATAAATGAGCATTCCTCAAAACCACACTAATATATACCATACTTTTCCATATATACAATGTTATATTTTTTCTAAAATCATGACACAAAAAATTAAGGGGTGCTATATACATAGAAGTGAGCCTTTCCCAGGGCAGCTGCCTAGATGCCCTAAGCACATCTGATCTCGCCTGATTTCGGAAGCTAAGCAGGGTCGGCCCTGGTTAGTACTTGGATGGGAGACCACCAGGGAATACCAGGTGGTGTAGGCACCTGGAGTAGGAACTGGCAAACCACTCCAGTATTCCTGCCAAGAAAACTCCATGGATATGGGGTCACGAAAGGTCAGTCACAACTGTAATGATGCTACACACACACACACACACACACACACAAAGCCTTTCCCAGGGGTGGGGGGTGGGTTGGAGAAGAACTCAAACTCACTTTGCTGTTTCCCTCCATGTGTTTTTTTTTTTTTTTTTTGCAGGATTGGCTCAGTCTTTCCTTCAGTACTCCTTCACCCCACCCCCCTGCTGCTTCCTTTCATTTCCCCATTCTGAACACTCCTCTCTGCTTTGGTGGGTTTGGTTTTTGTAGGATCACCTCTATCCAGGGAAAGGTTGGGCTTGAGCAGCCCATTAAGAAATGCACTCCCAGAAAAAAAAAAAGAAGCCTCACATTTTTTTTAAATCATGAAAAGCCATTTCTTAATGGGCTCCTCAAGACCAAGCTTTACCTGAATAGAGGTGAACCTGCAAAAACCAAACCACAGAAGAGGGAAGCAGCAAGGTCAGTGTGGGGTCTCCTCCACCCCACCAAAGCAGAGAGGCGTGTTCAGAATGGGGAAATGAAAGGAAACAGCAGAGTTGGTGGGGGAGGAAGAAAACTCAAGGAGGATGGATTAATTTTATTTATTTTGGGGTTTAAAAAGTGTGTGTGTGGAGGGTGTCTAATGAATAGCAGTGTCTTATAGATGGAAAAATACAGTATATAGCAATTTCTATCTAGTGAGCTGGAAGACCATAACCTTTGCTGAACAGCACAGGACTTACATCACTAGAGTTCATTAGCACAGCTCCATAACAGTATTAATCAACCATAGCACTGCTTCAAACATGAACATGAAGACCTCCGAAGTCCAACCCTATGATGATTCTATGATTCTATACTTTTCTTGATCCCTCTCCACTGTTCTAGACAACTGGCAGAAGGGCATTTGAAACAACTCCACTGACATATTTGAGGTGACATGAATGTTGCATCTGCAGTGGCTCTTTCACACAGAGCCTCTACTCAGTATTGCAATAATGTGAACTCATGTGTGAGCCCTGATAAATTATTGTGTTATTCATTTGCTAGAAGCAGTCTCAAGAAGGAAACAACAAAGGTAAAAGAGGTGGTAATGTAGAGAATGATAAACTTTACCTTTGAGCCTTGTTCTGAAAGGGTGGGTCTGGTTAGTTGGGAAGGAAAAGAACACTAGGTAACAGCTCAGCAAATCTGCTATTTATTATTGCTTACAGAACCAAACATCAAAATCATGTATTTATTTATTTATTTATTTATTTATTGGATTTTTATACTGCCCATCTGGCAGTGTGGTCACTCTGGGTGGTTGTATCTGTGTTTGTCTGTAATACCAATCAGGAATCGTAAATAGAAATGGACAAGAACTATTGCTTTGGTGGTCCATTTTCCTGCCAAGCAACTGACCCATGATTTGGTGCCTCACCCTTTCCAGTGAATGCTCACTCTGAGCAGTACCTGGAGGAGGTGGGATGGGGCACTGTCATTGGAGGGCACAGGGGCCTGAACCATGGATCAGCTGCTTAGCCAGTTAACAAACTGCAGCAAACTAGCAGTTTCTTGTCTTAACTCATTACTAGGTGTGAAATGTAACCAAAGTGCTCTTTTGTCTTCAAGCCTTACATTAATGCTTTACCACATAGCCTCTGTATTCTAGCTCTTATGTCTGACAAAGTGGAGATGTTACTTGAAAGCTTACAGTATATTAAAATATAGTCTTTAGTCTTTAAAATGTCACAGCATTTTTTTTTATTTTTTTAGTTTTCTTTCGGGTTTCTTGTTGAAGTGCTTGCAGAGACTAACACAGATACAACTTCAAAAACTATGAGTGAAACACAGAATTCCATGGCATGTGTATAAATGTGTACAAATTTCAACCAGATTCCAACTGGAACACCTAATATAACAACTAGTCTGGGAATGCTGGATGAGGACGCTAGTCCTGTGAAGGGGGTAGCATCTTCCCTACTGTCTCCAACAAATACTTAAGAAAATAACCAACCTAAAAAGTCTTCCACTGGGATTTCTCCCAGGCGATCAACATCTTTCTCTCTGCATTCCTTTAGTATTTCTCTCCAACAGTACTGGACCACCTTTCGGACTTTGCTCTCAATGGGTTTACAGTTCAGAAGAGGTGGGTTTGGAACAGCTGCTGTATGTGGCCTGCTGCCTGCTGGGGTCTAAAAATTAGAGACATTTTTTAAACCAAACTGGAACAACTTCAGAGGAGGGCAACAAGAATGACGAAGGAACTGGAACCCAAGCCCTATGAGGAAAGAGACTAGAGATGTAAAATTTCCAGAAATTTTAGGAAGCTTGGAAAAAACCAAGTTTCCCCCCTGTTTTTATGGGGGGGGCCCATAATTTTTTCACAAAAATTGAAAAAAAATCTACATTAGCACCCCCCTTTACAGCTTGAACGTCATTCTGTTACTTTAGGAACATAAAATATGACTATGAACATTTTGACTTGGCATAAAATTATCACAACTAGCATATTAAAATATAGTATATCTAAACAATTATTACAAACAGAATTTACTTTTTAAATAATATTTATTTGTAATTGTAGTAGTAATTAAATTATTATTTACACAAAAGTTTTAAACTAATGTAGCTAAATGACTTTTCTGGAATGAGATAAATGTAAACTCTTAGCAAATATACGCACCCACATGCAAAAACAAAAGTGAAACCTTTTTCTTTTTCTTGTGACAGCAGTAGCACCTCTCAAAGGAAGAAATGCATCTTGTTCTTGTACTAGAGAGTTCAGTTTATATCCTAGGACTTGCTTGTCCACAGTGCACAGAAATCAGAATAATCTAATAATACTATGCATATTTTTTTAGAAATGATTTGGAAAATATTTGAACACCCTGTCTTAAAATATTTTATACATCATGTTAAAATAAAACATCCCATAATTGTTATTTCATTTTCTTTTTTCAATTTTTCCATTTTTTTTTGGGGGGGGGACAAAAAGGCTTCAGGAATAAGGCGGGAAGGGTCCCCCCCAAAAAAAATTTTCCAGTCTCCTCCCCTCCCCCTGGCCTTCACATCTTTAGGAAAGACTGAAAGAATACAACACATTTAGCCTTGAGAAAAGAAGACTGAGAGGATACATGATAGTACTTTACAAATACAGGAAGCCAGATTTAGGCTAAAATACCGTGTGCAGTCGGAGGCAGCCCGTTTCAGCTCGTTTCCGTTTTTCGCGAAATTTGGAAAATTTGTCGTTTCGTATTTCTGTTTTTTGTTTGCTTTGTGTGAGTAGTCCACTTAGCATGGCGACAAGTGTGCAGTTGTAATAAAATAAAATAAAATAAAAATAAAATAAAATAAATAAATCATTTTTGCCGTTAAGGGTCCGGGTCTCGGGGGTTCGCAGTTAGGGGGCTGTTTGTGCCGATTTAAACAAAAATAATTGCGGTCGCCATTTAGATCCCCCCGCACTGCATGGCAAATGGATGCGCCCTCCCACCTGGTAAGTCTCCAAAACCTGAGCCATGCGATTGGTGGAATGGCCTCCAAAAATTTGCATGGTCCACTCCCATGGGCGAGCCCATCAGTTCCAAATGTCGCAGTAAAATAAAATAAAATAAAATCAACGGAGACTATTGGCAAGACAAACCCACTGCTCTACTGTAAAAATTCAAGCATTTAAAATAGCTAATTTTCGCATGTTTCTGTGGTGCTTTGGTGGGTTTATTGTGGGTCGCCATTTTGGATCCCCCCGCCTGCACACCGCATGGCAAAGGCAGACGAGACGATCCCCCCCGCCTGGTACCAGCAGCGCAGCAGTAGCACTTTGGGGGGGTAAAAAAACTTTTAAAAACTTTTTTTCTGTGCTGCTTGGCTGCGGGATCGCTGGATGCCAGGCAACAGTGCAAACCCATTACCTTGGGAGGTGGTGAGTGCTCCAACAATGGAAAATTGGACAACCCACCTATCAGAGTTGCTTTGGTTTGGATCCCTGCTTTGAGCAGGAGGATTGGACTGCAGTGGTGCAGTGGTTCAACTACTGTGCTGCAGCCAAAACTCAGCTCACAACCTGGGGTTCAATCCCACATAGCTGGTTCAAGGTTCACTCAGTGTTCCATCCTTTTGAGGGTGGTAAAATGAGTACCCAGCTTGCTGGGGGGCAATGTGTAGCCTGCCAAATTACTTGTAAACCACCCAGAGAGTGCTTTAAGCACTATGGGGAGATATATAAGCAGCGTGTTTTGCTTTTACCTTTATGTCTCTTTTCTATGGTCCTAAAGTTGTTAGTAGGTCTGCATGTCAGTGGCAGGCTTCAACCAAACAACCTTCTCTACAATTGCCTAGACCAGTGGTAGCATACCTTTGGCATTCCAGAGGTTTTGGACCACAACTCCCACAGTCCTTTGTCATTGCCAATCTAGGCTCGGAATTCTGGGAGTTGTGGTCCAAAACATCTGGAGTGCCAAAGGTTCGCCACCACTGGTCTAGACCAACCTTGTGATTACCAAGAGAGTTCAGGGATGGAATTCACCTTACTGCAAGAAAATTATGTTACCAGATCAACCTGAAATAGATTTTAGGACATTAAAGCCTATTATCTAGTTCACAAAGACAGCTACATGGGTTACACTGGCTTTTTGCAGAAATACTATAGATCTGATTGGAAGGCTGATAAAGTTGGCCACACTATTTACAGATCCTCTCTGGTGCTGATCAATTTATCTCCTGCAGCTTTCCAGGCTAAGAGAGTACATCCCTTGTAAAACAACTCCTAGTTCAAAAATCCAGTGCCGCTTCATTCCAAATACAGTTCGACTCTTTAAGAATGAGAAGTTTGTTCTCTACCTGATCAATGGTGGTTAAATGTGACATTATAAATGTAAACCTGCCATTCAAGATTGCTTTAAAAAGATTGCTGAGACAGGTGTAGAAGGGTAGGGCAGGCTCACACCTCCCCATCCTCAAATTACTGCAAAATTCTTCCTTTCCCATGCAGTGTTTTTTTGGTCTCTCCCCCCTCTTAAGCAAAATACAACTCAACTGGTGCCATCTTGGCAATCCTCCCCTCTCTCTCCATATGAAAATATGGTCAGACAGAAATTGCCCATCTTGTGTGTTGGAGCAGGCATGGACAAAAACAATCTTGGATATTTACTTGAAGGAAGAGAAACAGGCAAAGGAACATTCAAAATGAAGGTCCTGTGGTTGCGTTTCCAATTCCATAACACAGGAAGGGCCTTGGGGCACAAAACACTTACTTTTTGGAGAGACGAGGGAGAGGCTGTTTTGGGCCGTGAAGACTGCCGTGATCCGGGCTCAGCTGGTGTTGCAGGCTTGCTGGGGCCATCTGGACAGTTTGCTGAAGGCAGTTCTGGCACTTCTCGTCCTTCTGTGCTGAACATCCTCAAAAACCCAGGGTATTTCAATTTCCCATTAGCATCAAGTGGCACTGTGTTCCAGAGATTCTCAAACTATATAAGAAGAGAACCAGGTTTCAGGATATGCGGAATGAGGTTAAATACACTAGGCACACATCAACAGTTCAATTCTAGAAAAGGTGCTATTTGGAAACATGTCTCTTTGATGGAATGCTGCCCCCCCCCCAAAAAAAATGCCTGATATGTGGGACAATCAGGACAACATAATAAAGGAAATGCACTCTGGATCTGTTTGGTCAGAGTCACCTAAGGTTAAACTCTGACACTGAAGCCCGTTATCTCAGATGCCGAGAATGGTAGGCAGAAAAAGTCCAACACGCTACAAAACAAATTGGAGACTGCTAGAAGAACTATGGGAGCAAAATACCTATAGATACGTTGAAAACAAAGTTTGGAATCTGACAGACATAGTCTAAAGTGAACCTACACTTGAGTCTACATTTTTGTCCTGCCCTAATTGAGGTTAAGTTGATGTGTTACCATTAGAGATGGGCACGACCAGAAAAAAATGACATTTCGATTTTTCGTTTGTCGGAACGGGTCCGTTTCGTTCCGTTTCCGTTTGTCGCAAAAATTTTCAAAAATTTGTCATTTCGCCGTTTTGTTCATCGTTTGTCGTTTCTACTGCGATTTAGCGCGGTTTGACTTCCCAGAGCATGGGGGCGTCCCGCAATGACCAGAGCAGGCGGAAAACACTTTAAACTGGGTGATGAATAATATATTTAATAAATATATCATAGCATAAGACTGCATCCTATGCAAACAAAGTGGGCAGAATGCAATATTCTTTTTTTCTCTTGTTCATCAACGCTGCCTGAACCGGCCCCCCTACTTGGTCTGGCTGCCTGTTATACATTATTTTGGTTTTGTTTTGAAGCCTTTATCCATCCCATTTCCCCTCCACCTCTCAGAGGCAGCAGGAGACACAGTATTCCATTCCTCCCCCAAATCTGGATGAGGGTCTACTCCTCTCAATGTCCCCTCCCCATGACACTCCTTGTAAAGCCAAGAAAATGCCACACTGGTCAACTAGCGGTCAGAGATTCAGTCTGGTAGAGGCATGAGAGATGTTCCCCCCCCCACTAATCTTGTTGAGTGCCCCTCCTCTCACTTTCTCCCCCAATTCCCAATACAGTTCCCCTCAACCTCTTGGGGAATCATCGCCAGCTGGATTATCCCAAGGAGCTGACTGGCAGAATCCCCAAGGATCAAATTCAGGAGCCAATGGAGGCCCTCCAGAAAACCCTGGAGGTCAGTCCACCACTCTTTGTGCTGCCAGTTGTGTTTGATTTTCTCCAAACAGGGCTCAGTGGCCATGTTCTCCACCAAAGCAGGAGACCACATTCTGCCCAGGAGGCAGAGTCCACGCGGGGAAGCCACAAAGCCAGAGTGCCAGGGAAGGGATTGTTTCTGCTGCCTTTGGAGGCCGGAGTGACTTTCCAACCCTCCTTGTAGGAGAGGGTAGGGAACAGCCTGGTGCCTCCTTGTCCTCGGGATTTCCTGCCTCTTCGAGGCCGGAGTACTGAGAAGATTGGGAGGTAGATTACAAGGTTGAACCAGCAGCAACCTATGCTGCTGATGCTGCTGCTCAGCAACAGCCTGGAGACCAGGCCAGAGTTTTGCCTACCCAGGAGACCGCATTCTGCCAACCCAGTGGAGAGACACAGTCCACGCAGGGAAGCCACGAAGCCAGAGCGCCAGGGAACTTGAGGGAGGGATTGTTTCAGCCGCCTACTTTAGAGGCCACAAGGCCAGAGTTCTGCCTACCAAGTGGAGGAGACACAGTCCACGCAGGAAAGCCACGAAGCCAGAGCGCCAGGAAACTTGAGGGAGGGATTGTTTCAGCCGCCTACTTTAGAGGCCACAAGGCCAGAGTTCTGCCTACCCAGTGGAGGAGACACAGTCCACGCAGGAAAGCCACGAAGCCAGAGCACCAGGGAACTTGAGGGAGGGATTGTTTCAGCCGCCTACTTTGGAGGCCACAAGGCCAGAGTTTTGCCTACCCAGTGGAGGAGAGACAGTCCATGCAGGAAAGCCACAAAGCAGAGCGCCAGGGAACTTGAGGGAGGGATTGTTTCAGCTGCCTAGTTTGGAGACCACAAGGTCAGAGTTCTGCCTACCCAGTGGAGGAGACACAGTCCACGCAGGAAAGCCACGAAGCCAGAGCACCAGGGGCATGGAAGTTTCTCTGGGCTGTGGTCTGTCAACCAGCAACATTTAGTCCTACACAGTACCAGTGCTGTGAGTCTAGATGTCCTCTACTTCCTGCTGAACAGTAATGCAAACGTGGCTCACGCAGGGGACCGGGTTTCTCCATCCCAGAGGAGACAGAGCCAGGCCAGAGTTTTGCCTACTCAGGAGACCGGGTTCCACCACCAACCCAGTGGAGACACAGTCCATGCAGGAAAGCTACAAAGCCAGAGCGCCAGTAAATTTTAGGGAGGAACTCTTTCAGCCACCTACTTTGGAGGACACAAGGCCAGAGTTCTGCCTACCCAGAGGAGACACAGTCCACATAGGAAAGCCACGAAGCCAGAGCACCAGGGAATTTTTCTTGGGGAGGGATTGTTTCAGCTGCCTAATTTGGAGGCCACTAGGCCAGAGTTCTGTCTACCCAGTAGAGACACAGTCCACGCAGCAAAGCCACGAAGCCAGGAGGGATTGTTTCAGCCGCCTACTTTGGAGGCCACAGTTTTTCCTACGCAGCAGATCAGTTCCACCAACCAAGGGGAGACACAGTCCACAAACGCAGCAAAGCCACAAAGCCAGAGCACCAGGGAAGTTTAGGGAGGGATTGTTTCAGCTGCCTACTTTGGAGGCCAGTTTTGCCTACCCAGGAGACAAGACAAGAGTTCTGCCAACCCAGGAAGGGATGGTTTCTTTCAGCCTTTTGGAGGCCAGAGTGACTTACCCCACCTTCTTTGGAGGATAGGGTACATGGGCAGCTGCTTATCTGGCAGGAAAACGCTGCTGCTGCGGATGCCATGGGGTGCCAACCTGTATGACTGCCATGATGCAAACTTTTGGAGGCCACAGTTTAGCCTACCCAGGAGACTTGTTCCGCCCAGGAGGCAGAGTCCGCGCAAGGAAGCCACAAAGCCAGAGTGCCAGGAAAGGGATTGTTTCTGCTGCCATTGGAGGTCAGAGTGACTTTCCAATCCTCCTTATTTGTAGGATAGGGTAGGGAACAGTCTGGTGCCTCCTTGTCCTCAGGATTTCCTGCCTCTTCGAGGCCGGAGTACTGAGAAGATTGGGAGGTGGATTATAAGGATGAACCAGCAGCAACCTATGCTGCTGCTGCTGCTCGGAAACAGCCTGGAGACCAGGCCAGAGTTTTGCCTACCCAGGAGATCGGGATCCACCAACCTTTTCTTGGGGAGGGATTGTTTCAGCTGGCTACGGCCACTAGGCCATAGTTTTGCCTACCCAGTGGAGGCATAGTCCACGCACGCAGCAAAACCACAAACCCAGAGCGCCAGGGAAATTGAGGGAGGGATTGTTTCAGCCACCTACTTTTGAACCCAGAGTTTTGCCTTCCCAGGAGACAGAGTTCTGCCTACCCAGTGGAGGAGACACAGTCCACGCAGGAAAGCCACGAAGCCAGAGCGCCAGGGAATTTTTCTTGGGGAGGGATTCTTTCAGCCGCCTACATTGGACGCCACTAGGCCAGAGTTCTGCCAACCCAGTGGGGACACATTCCACACACGCAGGAAAGCCACGAAGCCAGAGTGCCAGGGAACTTGAGGGAGGGATTCTTTCAGCCGCCTACTTTGGAGGCCACAAGGCCAGAGTTTTGCCTACCCAGTGGAGACACAGTCCACACAGGAAAGCCACGAAGCCAGAGAGCCAGGGAATTTGGGGGAAGGTATCTTTCAGCCGCCAGAGTTTTGCCTAGCCTGGTGGAGACCCAGTTCCACCAACCCAGGAAAGCCACGCAGGAAAGCCACGAAGCCAGAGCACCTGGGAATTTTTCTTGGGTAGGGATTCTTTCAGCCACCTACAGCCACCAGTCCAGAGTTTTGCCTACCCAGTGGAGACACAGTCCACGCAGGAAAGCCAGAGCGCCAGGAAATTACTTTCCTATCCTCCTCAATTAGAGGATAGGGTCCTAGAAATAGAAATACAAGTATAAATTGAAATAGAAATACAAATAAAAATAGGGTTATGGTAATAGCAATAGAAATTGAAATGGAGAGGATAGGTTAGGATAGGGTAACAGAGGGTAGGGTACTAGGGAACAGCGCGAATAATAATAATAATAATAATAATAATGTTGCATCGTTGCTGGCAGCCAGACCCAACCTTGAAAGAAAATAAAGATTTCTGTGAATCCTTGGTTAGTTCCAGGTACTTGATGTTCCTGATAAAGTTGGCCTCCCTTGACCATTCATTCCGTCAGCACGGAGTGGAGACAGAGTGGATGCATGCAGGGAGGGTGGAGTGCAAGGAAGGATTCTCCCCTCCTTGTCCTAGGGATTTTCGGCCTGTTAGAGGCAGGAGTGAGTTTACACCCCAGGAGACTGAGTTTTGTCAACCCAGGAGACAGGGTGGATGCTGGAGAACAGGGCTATTTCTTTAAGACTGTAAGGAGAGCTAGGCCCCTGCTAATCAGACTTTGAGGTAGGTTGTTGTAAAGTGCATCTCAACCACTTTGTAAGCAGAGTGGCTCCAAAACCCCAGGGAAGGGAGGAACACATCGAGGAAGGCAGGTATTAGGGTGTACTACACTCAGACCAGCCATGGCCAATGGGGAAATATTGGGCCTACACTGACCCTAGAAAAAATTCTTCCTGGGCTGCTATAAAGACCAGGGAAGCCCTATAAAAACTGGGCTAAGTATGTAACCCTTATTAGATCCATGCATGCAGCGGAATTACAGGCAGTCAGACAGACAAGGGTGGAAGGCAGGCAGGAAGGCGAATCATTCAGGCATTCAGGCAGGCAATCATACAGACAGAGCAGACAGCCAGGCATAACTGCGTTGCGCTGGTGCGGAATGTTAGGATGGGAAGCATACAGGCATTGGTTCGATGGGGTTCGGGAGGGTTAGGGGAAGTTGCATGGCTGCAACCCCAACAGTGATATCTGGTTCAAAATTATAAACATTTATTGGTCCTCCCTGGTTTTGAGCCAGGCAAGGGCTAGAAAAATTGGGCCTACCGATACAGATTCCCTTCAAATGACACATTGAGTGGTCCTCCCTGGTTTGGAGTCAGGCAAGGGCTAGAAAAATTGGGCCTACTGATACAGATTCCCTTCAAATGACACATTGAGTGGTCCTCCCTGGTTTGGAGCCAGGCAAGGGCTAGAAAAATTGGGCCTACCGATACAGATTCCCTTCAAATGACACATTGAGTGGTCCTCGGAGCCAGGCAAGGGCTAGAAAAATTGGGCCTACAGTTTCAGACTCCCTTCAAATGACACATTGAGTGGTCCTCCCTGGTTTGGAGCCAGGCAAGGGCTAGAAAAATTGGGCGTACCGAGACAGATTCCCTTCAAATGACACATTGAGTGGTCCTCCCTGGTTTGGAGCCAGGCAAGGGCTAGAAAAATTGGGCCTACAGATTCAGACTCCCTTCAAATGACACATTGAGTGGTCCTCCCTGGTTTGGAGCCAGGCAAGGGCTAGAAAAAGTGGCCACGGGCAGTAATCTAATCTAACCCTTCAAATTGAGTGGGAATGCAGGAAGGAAGGAAGTCAGGCAGGCTGGCAGGCACAGGGCCAGGGAGGCAGGCAGGCAGGCAGGCTGGCAGGAAGTCGGGCTTGCAGGGAGGAAGGCAAGCTGGGAGGCAGACATAATTTCAGGCAGGCATAAGTGTAGCTCTGGTAGTATATGTTAGAGCAAGGGAGGCCTGAATGGAATGAACCGGTGAAAGAACGACTGTGGACCTAGGTCTTGGAGTGTTGGGTTAATCCCAACATGGAAAGGTTGAAGCAGATGAAAGTCAAACTTTCCATGGTCTCCGGGTCCAGACGAGAGCGGCGCGGCCTCAGGACATCTCCCATGTGGGAGAAGACACGCTCACTCTGGACACTGGTGGGTGGGATGGACCGTAGGTCCAACACAAGAGTCGAAAGAGTGGGCCAGATGTCTGCCTTTCTGGCCCAGTAGTGGAGTGGGTCCAAGGTGAGGGGTTGGAGGGGCTCGGCCATGTACTCCCTCACCATGGTGCAAGCGTGGTCTGGTTCTTCCTCCCTTGCCTCCACTGAGGAGGAGACTGCCATGGCTAGGGCAGAGGCCAGGTAGTTGGCTGCTGGTACGGAACCTGGCCTCTGGTTGTACACTCCTGCAGTAGAGGAGGAAGAGGACCCTTGCGAGGATTCCTCCTCTGCATCGCTCTGGCTTCCGTGCGCCCTCGGGAACACCTGGGCCTGATTTGAGGCAACCCTGCGGACTTGACGGCATAGCTCCGTCTTCCAGGAGTTCAGGTCGGCACCGCTCCCCAATAGGGAATCCTTGACGCGAGGGTTACACAGGCATGCCATGTGGTACACCTTTTTCCTCCTCAGTGGGCTAAGGCGGGTATCCACGCCGGTCAACAGCCTGTCTGCTAAGGCCCTGCTCTTTGGGAGAAGATCGGCTTCTTCCCGGATACTGGCCTCTAGGCGTTGGCAAAGGGCATGTATCAGGGGGAGTACGTGGCCCAGGCTGGCGTTGTAGTTGCTGAGGACGTGGGTGGTCTCCTCAAAAGGCTGCAGGATACCCACCATCTGGGAGAGGGTGAGCCACTCGGTAGCACCAATGTCCAACACTCTTCCCTCAGGCAGGACGGGAGTGTGGGACATGACGTATTCCACCACTTGCCTCTGCTCCACCAGGCGCTTGACCATTTTGTAGGTGGAGTTCCACCAGGTGGTCACGTCCTGGATCAGGACATGCTCTGGTCGACCCATCTCTGCCTGCTTCTCATGCATCATCCTGGATGCCTTGACGCTGAGTGAGAAGTGCCCAACTATTTTCCTGCACTTGTCCAGCAAGGCCTTGGTCTCCAGGGTCCCTTCACACCAGGAGTCCTTCGGTGCACCCAGCCCAATGGCATTGCCCACCACTAGATGCAGTTTGTGTGCTGCGCACACGATGCCCTGGAACCCTGCCCTTTCAACCGCGTTGATCATGTTAAGTCCTGCGTCAGTGACCATGAATCCGTGAATGACCTGCCCCTCGGTTCCCCATCCCCACTCTCGCAGTGCTGTCTTTAGGACCTCAGCAATGTGGATGCCTTTGGCACTGTCCTCCATGCTTTGTGCCTGGAGAAGCACCACCCTGTACTCTCTTGGGATGCTCCCTTGTGGCTCCCCCTGCAGCTGTTCTTGGGATGCCCTGGTGTCAAGGACCTCATTGGGTTGCCACCAATGAGCTATCAGAGAGAGGTATCCATGGTGCCCACCGGTCCAGAGGTCGGAAGTGAAGTGGATCTTCCTTCCTCTGGTCGCCTGCAGCAGGGCCCGGACCATGTCCCTGATGGACTCAAAAAGGGAGGGAATCACCCACCTGCTGAAGGTATGCCGGGATGGAGGCTCGTACCATGGAGCCACGTGCTTCATCAGGTGCCTGAAGCCCGATGACTCCACAAAGGAGAGGGGCAACCCGTTCATGGCCACCATTTCACCAATCACGCGAGTGGTGGTCTCCTGTGCCTTGGCCCTATTACGTTGGCTGAGAAAACTCCCACACAGCAGCACCACTTCCTGCAGAGTGGCCTGCCTCTTCCTACTCTCAGTGGAGCTGTCTCTGGAGTCCTCCTTCCCCATTCCTGCTTCCCCCCTCTTTCTCCCCGAGGAACCAGGGCCTGACACTGTCCCAGGCAGAGTCCCAGGGTGCCTTCGCATGAGGTGGCTATGCAAGGCACTTGAGGAGAGGTGTTTGGGGTCTTTCTCCCTGCGCATGACCACCCCACATTTCTTGCACACCGCAAGCCTCGAGTCTTCACGGCTGTTCTCAAAATGCTCCCAGAGAGAGCCGCAAGGTTTATGGAAAGTACTGCCCCCTCTGGTACTGCCTGCCGCTGCTGTGCTGGTGGTGCTGTGGCTTGTACCCTGCTGGGATAATTGACTGCTGCTGTCACTGGTGGTACTCTGGTCCTGGGTGGAAGGAGGGCTGCTCCTTCCATCACTGCCTGAAGCCTGCCTTTCGTCTGTTCCTGCCAACAGGTCCTCAGAATCTGGCATATTCAGATGCAAAGAGCCTGTTTCTGATTCTGAGTACTTGTCTTCCTCCTGATAAATGGGGTGTGTGTCCATGTCAAAGCATGGTGGTGATGGGGCTCACATGCAGTCATCCATGCTTCCCTCCATGACAGAAGATGGTCCCTTGGTGCTGGTTGTGCAGCTGCTGCTTGGAGAGGGAGTGGTACCAGCAACATCACTATCTGCACTGCTTCCTGTGCCTTCCTTCAGAAATGTGGCCCTATTTATTTTAGTGGGGGTCTCCTTTCCCTTCCCTCTGGCTCTGCCAACCCTCCACATTATTTTATTTCTCAAAGATGTAGAAAAGTAGAAATATATTTTCTTATGAAATGTATTTTCTTATATTTGTGTTTAGTAAACAAATAAACTTATCCTTTTGGCCCACAAGCTTATTCTCACACTGTTCTTTTTGACAAGCTTTCAGTATTGCCCTGCTGGCCCTTGATATAATTTTCTGAATTCTAAAATCAAATTGATCCACTGAAATGGAGTGTGGCTGTGTTCAGTGCACGCAACAACACAACACAAGTGTAAACAAACAGTGAGCTGGAGCAATGGTAAATATTAATATATAATATTTTAAAATATATATGTATATTCTGTCCCGTTGGGATCCTCAGAGCAGGTTCTTTTATTGCACCCCAAAATGTGTGTGTGCAAGCAAACTTGTTGGGCTCTCCCTGCAGTTGAACTGGAGTGGGGAATTGTTCAATGAGACTGAGAAGTAAGGTAGTGTTGTATTTCCCCCCCCCCAAAAAAAAATGAAGCAGCAGCAGCAGCAAATTTATTTGGTTGCCTTATTAATCAGCCCCCCAGTAAATGAACTTGATTTGTTAGAGGTAGGGTGAATGCCCCCCCCCAGATTAGGCTGATGTAATTAAATGTAATAGCCTGGGCTGGCAGCAGCACCAGCTGCAACTGGGCTCCTATTCTGAAAGGGTGGCTTGCCAGCCACACCCCAAAAGTAACCCTGAAAAGAGAGTAGGGGTACTACTAGATGCCTCCAAAAAAGGATATTGTATTGGGTAAATAAAATATAGTTCAGTTGTACATCAACTGTGTAGTGCAGCTAAATGAATTTGAAACTCTCTCTCTTATTTTCTCTCAGGTAGGAAAATGTTGAAAAAAACAAATGGTACTATTTGAAATTGAAACTAAATCCAGAAGTCCCTTTTAATCCAATATAATATATTAATCAGAAAACTCAGCAGAGAACTTATTGTTGAGTGTTCTGTTCTTGCACCCCAAATTGTGTGTGGGTGTGCAAGCAAATTGAACTTGGAAAAAAGTAGGAAATAAATGGTATATTTTAAAATAAACCCACACACACCACTCCCAGCCGACCCTCCCCCTTTATCCAATAGCAGAGAAATCCTCCTCTCCCAACAAACAGCCAGAGAAGAGAACAAAGGAAAAAAAAAGAATAACTGCTTCCCTTCGGCAGACAAAGCTGCAGGGAATCAAAACAATACTTTTCTAAATTCAATTCGCTCCCTGCCTGCCTAACTGAAAGCCTACAGCCTCCACCCAGGCCTCCCTCCTCCAATATTCGTCTGTCTCTCAATCGGATGGCACCAGCAGCCACAGCCCTCCTCCCTCAACCACCACACACCGACTGCGATTTCTGGAAGTTGCCTCGGGTTTTTATACCCTCTGGCATATCCAGAAGTGTCACTCAAAACCTGGCCATGCCATTGGTGGAATGGAGGAAAAAATTTGTATGGTCCCATCCCATGCCCAGCCCATTAATGGGCAGGTCTAAAAAAATAAAAATAAAAATAAAATAAAATAAAATCAATGCAACGTTTTATTGCAATAAAAAACCCACTGCCTGCTACTATTAAAATTCAGGCATAAGAATAAATAAGTTTCAACGTGTTTCTGTTGTGCTTGTGTGTTTTTGGACCACTATTTAAAAATAAAAATTGTGGTAGCCATTTTGGATCCCCCCCACCGCATGGCATTGACGATGAGGATGACCCCCCCCCCAGCCTGGTGCAAGCAGCCCAGGACAGGAGAGGAGGGGGGGAAAGGCCGGGGACCCCCCAGAAACCACCCCTCTGGTGGCAAAGCCTCAGGCAGGCATATTTTCGCCTGCTTTTTCAGCCGGGAATCGGTTTTTTAAAAGCTTTTTTTAAAAACTTTTTTCCTGGGCTTCGCATCGCGCGATGCCACAAATGGAAACAAAAAACCCGACCAAATTTTTCTTTTGTCAGTTCGGGTTCGAGCGGGGCCGGCTTAATTACCATTACCGTTTCCGTTACGTAACGGAACCGAAAAAATGGAAACGGAAATGGAAATTTCGGCGTTCCGTGCCCATGTCTAGTTACCATATCCTCCCCCCCAATAAGATGCTCCTATGTATAAGATGACACCCCATTTTCCAACCCAAAATTACTGTTTTGTAACCACACAGTTCTCTTCTTGGCTTACTTCCATGTATAAGAAGGCCCTCAAGTTTCAGTCTAACAATTTTAGACCAAAAAAATAGTTTCATATATATGGAAAAAGACTGTAATTATGACAATTTCATGAACATCTCAGCAATTCAGGCAAATTTTCAGGCAGAAATCTGAATCAATAATCAACCACTAGTGAGGAGCGGAAGAGTGCATTTTCCTTGGGGCGCGTAGTAATCTGGGGGCACCTGAAGGGGAAGCAGGAGGAAGAAGTCATGTACCATCCTTTCTGTCCTCCTTTCGCCCCACTAAGGCTTGGTGATCCTTAGTCAGGGAAAGGAGGAGAGGGAAGCGGGCAATCCCCCCCAAGAAGCAACTCTGTCAATTGCTCCCCCTCCTCCTTCCCACCCGCTAAGGCTTGCTCCCCCCTCCTCCCCCTGCTAAGGCTTGGTGATCGTTAGCCCAGGGAAAGAAGGAGAGGGAAGTGTGTGATGGAGGCACTCCTTGGAAAAAGAATCCCATCACCTGCTTCCTCTCCTCCTTTTCCCAGGCTAACCACTGCCAAGCCTTAGCTGGGGAAAAGAAGGAGGGAGAAGTGTGCTACAGAGGTGATGCTTGGGGGGGGGAAGCACATCATCTGCTTGGCACTGTGCAGCTTGCACAGTAGAGCCTTAACTGGAAAGGAGACCCACCAAGAGGGCATGAGAAGGACACTTCTTCTCCTTCCCCACTGTTCCCTCAGGATCTGCCCCCCTCTTGCTGGGTGGGTGAGACACAGTTGGTGGGGAGGAGAGGGTGCAAAAACTGACTTTGTTCCCCAGTGTTCCAAACTCTAGCTACACCACTGTAATTGACTTCACACCAAGTATACCCCTTGCCACTAAATGGCTGCCACATCCTGATTGCAGAAAATTCCTCTGAGTGGCAACTCTGTTTGTAGCCGGTTGCCCTTGTGCATCTAGTGGCCGTGCAGATCTTCTCCAATCTCCCATAAACCATTTCACTGTGTTTCCATAAAATGGAACAGAATGTGACACCTAGTTCACAATCATGACATTGCCCTGCCTATGTATACCCTGTGCTGAAATTGTTTAAAAAATCTACAGCCAGGCAATCCAGAAGCCTGGTTCCACAAAAGGTCAGTAAAGTATGCAACCTGTGCAAACCCAACAAGTTGGCATGGTTTTTCTTATTTTGCATAATACATTCTATGTTTTATTTATTTTGCATAATGTATCCTAATTTGGCAAGACCATAGGGAAGATAAAAGGGCTATGGAACATCCTGAAGCATCATTGCCATGACCAGTAAAAATCATGCTCAGTGACTGCTCTGGCTGTTTGTAATTATGCTGGCTAGAAACTTTTTTTAAGGAGAGGTAATATTCTTAGGAAATATATTGATCATTCG
Source organism: Phrynocephalus guinanensis (assembly GCA_037367245.1). NCBI lineage: Eukaryota > Metazoa > Chordata > Lepidosauria > Squamata > Agamidae > Phrynocephalus > Phrynocephalus guinanensis. The sequence continues at coordinate 13,566,901 of CM074740.1, read as the reverse complement.
CCACTAGACAACTGACATAGTGAAAAATTATATATTCTTAATATTCTCAGCAATGCAGATTATTCTTCCATTGACTCACAAGTGAGTACAGTATGACCGCCATATCTGCAGAATCAATATTCATGGTTTCACTTGTGTTAGGGAAATTTCTGTTTTGTTGTTCATTTGTTAGATACCCAAAATATGCTTGCACATTTTTTCTTGCTTAAGTTGTGTCCAGAGAAGGAGACCTGTGTTTGTATTCTGCCTTACTGTGAGAAGACACACATGCATATACCGTACTTCACTCCTTTTTGCTTTCAAGGCCTTCCCCTGCTCTGCCACAAACCAGAGTAATTAGGAAAGGGGGAGAAAGCTTTTGACACTTGCAGTTTTGTTTCTTTAAATTTCCTGACTCCATGGAAGAAAGCAGACACCCCATAACAGAGGTCTTTCTATCTTTTGGGTGAAAAGGGATTTTTGAAAATTGATGGCTAGGTTGTTAGATGATTAAGTGAGACTTCCCATCTCCATACAGGATGAGTACTGTAACACCCCTGGGGTAATAACACATAAGTTGAGTTGAATGCCAGAGATGCTCTTTGATTGGTGGTTGAACACCCACTGTGCTGCTGGTGATGGTTTCAATAGAAAACTACCACTTTTCCAGTCAATACACTGGATGCAGGGTTATATGCAGGTAGAAGACCTCTCAATGGCCCAGTAACTAGGCTATATAAATCACCTTGCTTATCGTTCTATCTTTGTTGTATTTTTCTCTCTCTGAAATAACAGCTTTATACACTACACTATAATATACCATGGTGGGGAGAGAGAGAACCAACAAGGAACCAAATGATCACTTTGTGTTGGCACCAGAACTTGCAAAGCTTGTATCTATGTAGAGCCGCTATCCCACGGCCAGAAAAACTGACTCAAAATAAAAGGAGGTTTCTCTGCCCCTATGGTCATGTGGTCAAAGAGCCACTTTAAATTATGTTATTTTATGTCTCCACAGTTGCTGAAATCACATCCTGCTTGGATGTCTTTGCATGTCCGGAAGTCGCTTCAAACTGTCTCTCTTTTTGCCATCCAGCTCCCTTTCCCCTCCCCCGTGCAACCTTCAGCTGAGTCGGAATCCCTGCCTTGCTGAAAAACGGGGGGATAAGAAGTGGCTTTTCTAGTCCCCGTTGTTTTTTGAGTCAGCTAAAAAGTCGCATCATCATGTGACTCAAAAAACACTACTCCCAGAGGTAGTTCCAGGAAAACACACTTCAGGGGGTGTGGCTGGTGTTTCTTTTCAGAAAAGCCGGCTGCTCCTGAGGGCACAATTTTTGGAGGCGGCTTTACTGGAAGTTAAAAGTGCATTTTAGTGGTCGTGGGGTCGATGAGGGTGTTGAGCAAGGATGCAGACTTGAGTTGTGAGACTCAGATTTAAGTCACACTGGTGACTCAACAGGGGTGGTTATTTTTTAATGACTCTGATCCATCTTGTTAATTAGAACCAACTCATCCCCTCCATTGTTTTTAGGGGAGGGCTTATTATTAATAAGGATTCAGAACTTGGTAGACTTGGTACTTGGTAGGAAAGGCTTGAACCTGGGACTCCTACTAAAAACCTTGCCAACATCCCTGCTGTTGGATTAGCACTACAGGAATGCATGAACAGCGATTAAACATTACTTTTACTAGAGCTTATTTCCGAGATATTGCTCTATACACCTACAAAGGAATGGGATGCATGTTCCATATTTCAAAGAGACAAGGATTAATCATTCATATTTTCTTGAAAACAAAGCACTCTTTGACAAACCATAATATTAGACCTTAAAGAAAACTCATCACCTCTAAGGCTTTGATTTGCATGTGGTAAGTTGCATTTAAACATCAAAGGCCAGAACTACATTTTGAATTTGCTTTCAACTTTCCCCCATTGGCCAAGCTGCTGCCATATTATAAATTATACAAAACAAAACACACTTTGCACCACATCAGAAGATCTCAAAATGTTTTACAAGCATCAATTAAATATCATAAGCGTGTTGTGGCTGGGTTAGCTCAGATTATTTTTAATGAACAGTTGAAGTCTGTCACCTTGGGAGATGTGTATAACATCAACAATTTAGCATGGAAGGTGAGGCAGGAAATGTTATCCATGATCCAACAAAAGGTGGCTGCAAATAAGCACTCGTTGAAAGCACTGGAATTGGAGTCAATCACAATTAACCTAAGTTTTAAATTGCCTGATTGGTATATAAGGGTTTCAGTTCATTCTACTCTGTAATGGCTGTTCTTCAAGAGTGAATAAACCGAACAGCATATTTAAGGACCAAGTGTAACAAGGGAGATATTTCAATGAGTTCAGTTTGAACCAGTGATAGTATAACAATTTCTAAACTTTGTACTGTGGTTATCTATTGTGCCACAGAACCACAGATAATACTATATTGTCATGCTGTTGCTATGTGTTAGGTGGTATTATATCATTTATTCATCCTTTCACTCAGAGAAAAGGAAGGGAAAGTGGTTGCTGTGGACTATGACTATTAGAGGAACTCAGCTAGCATAGCCAGTGATATTCTGAAAATGATATCCCCAAAAGGATATCTGATTCTGACACAGCTGAATAAGGACTCTCAATGAGAGGTAGCATGTTTATTGCTGATGCAGAACTACATTTGTATTAGGACAGTGCTTCCCAACCATGGATCCCCAGATGTTCCTGGATTTCTCCTCCCAGAAATCCTGGCCAGACAGCTAATAATAAGGGTTTCTGGGAATTTAAGTCCAAGAACATCTGGGGACCAAGATTGGGAACCACTTCATTAGGCTATAAATGTAGACTCCTTTTGGGATGATCATATACAGTGTGTTGTAGTGGACAGAGTGGCAGAGTAGGAGTCTGGAGGCCTGGGTCTGAATCTCTGCTTAGCCATGGAAACTCATTGTGGGTGTCCTTAAATTCTGTATCTCATTTACCTTGAAAGCCCTATTAGAGTTGCTATCAGTTGGTTCTGTCTTACACAGCACATAATAACCTCAATAGATGTATTTTCCTTACTCTAATACACGCAAAAAGCAAACAACTCTTGACATACAGTAAATGAAGAACACACATTCCATTTTAAGTACAGTGGACTCTCATATAAAAAACAGTTTGTTTAACAGAAAATCCACTTAAAGGAAAAAAAATCTGGAGATAGGGGGAAATCGCTTAACATAATTGCCTATGCCCTATGGGGTGAATCCGTACAACAGAAAAATGGTCGATACTAGGGATTAATCCGTTTTTAATGCATTCCTATAGGAAATTTGTACAAAGGAAAATTTGCTTAACAGGATTTCATTTGGAACAAATTAATTCCTTTATATAAGGTACCATTGTATGACAAAAAAGTGGCTTTGCTATCAAACATTTGGGAAACAGTTCTTGAATAGGTAAGGGTAAGAATGCACATTCCCATGCATCCTGGAGGACATGAATGGCTACTAGTCATGATGGCCCCACTGGTTATATACAGTACTACTTCTAAGATCAGAAAACTCCCATCATCAGTTGCAGGAAAATGTGGAAAGAAACATGTGGCTGCACTCATGCTTTGCTTGTGGATTTCCCAGGTGGTTATGTGAACAAAATGGCGACAAAAAGACCTATGGTCTGGTTACGGAACTTTTCTGATCTCTTAACCCTGTCTTTCCTTTTGCCTACCCCGCCTCCACTTTTTGTGGGATTAAAGGGCCATTTGCTATGGGAAAACACAGGAGGGAGGTTCACCAAGGAAAGACCAATCATTTCCAGAGCAACCGAATAATCTCCAGCCGGATCACTTACCTTTAATATTAGGTGTAACTAATTAAGTCAGCTGACATGCCCCTTCCCATTCCACCCCCCAGCCTGGTGAGATTTATCTCTATAATTCAGCACAGTGCTGATATAATCTCAGAAATAAGACACTTCATTCGCTTTTCTTACCTGTTCGTCAGTCAGAAGCAAAAAACGTCGGTTGCAGATATCTCTAAAGACCTCTTTGGAGACCACTTTTTCTTTTGTGCTATCTGCCTTTTTGAATTCTTGTTCAATGGCCTGGAAGCGAGCCCGTACCACCTCCTGTACACGGGCAAAGACTTCTTGGACGGACAGCTCCCGGCAAGCAAATTTACTGTGTTCTCTCTCACTCTAGATGGAACATACATGGGGGTGGGGGTGGGGGTGGAGGATCATAAAGGGATCACGAAAAATTGCATTGCAGTTTGAAGACAAGGCAAACTTCTGTTTTCTACTCTAGTACAAACAATTTGAAGGAATATTAGGAAATCCCTCAAATTATCAAGTATGTAACTTAAAACAAGCATATTGCTTCATGCAGAGCTTTAACAAAACATTTAATAAGTGAACAAGGCAAACTTGGAATTTGCAATTAATTACAGTATAGGTATCCTCCATGCTGGGTAATAATTAGAAAAGAAAGATATACTGTATGTCTGGCAGCTCTGGTAATTACAGATATGCTGCAGTGGCATGGGATTAAATCATGGGGAAGGAGACCCCCATTTGCTCTAGGTGTGTGCCCAAGACAACACACATAAAAGCATTCATTCAATAAATATGCATTTCTTTATTATTATTTCTATAGCAGCACAAGTGCAACATGGTTCTTTATAGAGTAATATAAGTGAATGGCAGATTCATACCCTTAAGAGCTTACATCGACTCTGCTCCGTTTAGACTAGGAGATTACTGAAAACAGAGGGATGGGACACATTGGCGAATACTGTACACCTTTATATAAATGCAGGTGAACTCCCCCACCACCACCTCCAGTGCTGGACAGAGACAAGACAAAAATTCAGCAATAGTACTCAAAGCAAAGTGTTCTGCTTGTATACCACCCCGCACCACTTCCATCAGAAGTGAAATACTTGCTACACAATCCTTGCTGTTCTACTCTTGAAGTAATAAATGGTGCTGAAACTAGCCCCAATCCTTTGATAATACAAAAGGCTAAAAAGGTTGCTCATTTTACTGGCCATTTCAAAAACAGTTTGAACCTAGAGCAGGCCAAGAATGAGTTACCATAACTGTGTGTGAATCCCTATTTCTCACCCATGCATCTAATGAGAGAGTTTACTACTGTAGTAACCAAAAGTAAGGGCATTTCCATGTCGATCCCCCCCCCCGAAACCTGAGTACATTGAAGCTGCAAGACCTACTAGCCATGTAACAGGCGTGCAGAAAAATCCTTATTTAATGAGTCTAATTTATAGGCTACCCTTCGGCCCAATAAGAGGGCTATTTATTCATATGCCATGCAATGGACTTGTTAAAAGCAACCAATATCCCGCAGCACAACATAACATTTCATTGAATAATCGGATTCTAATGACTCAAATATTCTGAAGTGAAAAATAAAAGGGGGGAATCCTCCTTATTGGATATGTCCTATTATTATCGTTGGCTGTTACAGACTCTCTTAAAAGTGGATTGTCCCTAATAAGTTATTTTCACAAGTTCCCCAGCATTCTTTTTCCACAGGACAGGATCAAAACTCAGTTCTGCACTCAACTAACATGGCTGCTGCCATAGGTCTGCCATGCTATGCTCCTGTTGGTGCCAAAGTACACAGAGAATTCAGATCTGGAATAAGAGGGAGAAAGGTTGAGATACAGAGAGAGATAGCCCTGGTTCTTATTTAGCATAGGGTAGAGGACAGAAGGAGTGTGTGGGAGAGGGTGTCATCCTATGCTTTGAACTCTCTTATCTCTGGGCTTGCTGGATGAGCCTCATGGGAGTTGAAATCCAAGATATCTGGTAGGCCGAAGGACCCCCACACATAACATAGGTCTTGATCAGTCAGAGGAAGCACAAATGTGTTTGTCAAACATTATGTCAGACACATCCCAGGATAATTTTTGACAGTGCAAAGGCTCCTAGATTGTTCTTGGAGATCATATGCTCTTTGATCCATCCTGCAACTCCAGTGTCATAGACAATGCTGGGATTCTTCTAGGCAAATTTGCACCAGGGTTTAAGTGGGTCCTCTTTCTTGAATTTTGCCTCCACCCCCATCCTACCCCCAACAGGACTTACCTTCTAACTGGAGGGCCTGACATATACTAGATTTCTAAGTGTCTATTTCAACTGCCCTGGAACCTTGAAGGACCAGTATTCCGACAGCCAGTTTTAAAGCGATGGAGGATTCAAACTAATATAAGTCCCCTGCTTGATCTCTGAGATGACCATTTACCAATAAGGTAGGTATGTCCATGATATGTTGAAGGAATAACTGCATGATCTGGCTGAAGCTGGTAGAACAAAGAGCCCATGCAGAAAACCCAAACTACCCAATGGTAAAAGAGCACACGCTCAAAGCTCTGAAATATATCCCAATAGCACACAAGATCGGAAATGAAGATAGGGGCAAGGCAGCTGATGAAGTAGCCATTCATGGTGGTGCATTCCCTTTTACTACTATTTTCTAGAGAAAGTTGGACCAATGTTTTACAAGATAAGTGATGCAAATATTAATACCTATATGTGATTATGGTGTTATACCACAGAGGAACAATACAGAGTTTAAGCCAAATTAAAATATGACGATATGAACTGCACATCACTGTGGTTTTTGCAAGACGCCATTGGTATCTTGTTAAGACTTGGACCCTTCTGTATTGCTAGCTTCATGGCTTCTCATAATGGAAGACCTTCAGTAGCTATTTTTAACTTCTGCTTCTCCTTTGGCGAGCTATAGTCAGCCATCCTGAAAGTCTCTTATTTGATAAATTGCCACAAGGACATAGAGAGATATTTGTTGTGCAAAAAGCTGTTTATATATTTATTTAACTGAGTAAATAAAGATTTATTTATTTATTTATTTATTTATTTATTTATTTATTTATTTATTTATTTATTTATTTATTTATTGCAATTCTAGACCACCCAATTTCCCAGCAGGGACTCTGGGCAGTTCACATGAAAGCCAAATAAATAGAAGACAATTAAGAACAAATGAAACAATAAACAGCCAGCACATAACTCCAAACACACAATGGAATAAAAAGAGATTATAGATATTCTGTGTCACCATTTTATCTTTCTAAACTGAGTTTTCTCTTTTCACATATACACTCCTAATTTAAGACTTTGCCTAAGAAACTTCAAATCCTGGGAGTTCACATTCCCAACCCTTCTTTATCATACATAATCCTAGATCCGATATGCTGAATCCTTACCAAATCTTTCATATTCTCTCTCTCCTTTCTCATTTGGACCACGGGAAACTGCCTATTCCCTAGAAACTCATTCTTACCCTGCCCCTCTGCCCCAAATAACTGTCCTAATCACTTTTCAAACCACCCATTTCTTTCTGTGATGCTGATGGGTCAGGGAATCTGATACCCAAATAACTACAGAACATTCTACACTTCAGAAGGGAAAAATCAGAAGCCTCTGATCATCACAGTTCATGTTTATCCCATTTAGGGTTAATTCCAGAATAATATCAGACACCCATTTCCAATCATATCAAAATTCATCAAGGTATCAAGAAAAAGTCTTTACATCATTGCAATAATTCAGGGCAACATCAGTTTGTCTAATTCTACAAGCGTTGCTTATTGGCAATGCTTCTATGTTCCATATGCAGAAAAATAAAATCCCAAATATTGAAACATCCAAAAGTCTTACAGCTATGGAAAGCAATAGGCACAAATTGCTTTAAAATATGTGAAAATTAAATGGCGGGGGACAACTGTACTGCTTCAGTTATTTATGTTGAGTGCAGCCCACTGGCCTAGCAAAAACTAGCTGAAATGATAATACTTATTGTCATGATGGCAGCTTGACAGATTATGATTTACAGGAGTTATATTTTACAGGATTTGCAAAAACAGTAAAAATGTCTATTATAAATTTTCTGACTGTGTGGCAATTCCCTGTAAGCAATTACACCAGAAAAGTTAGTTGTTTACAGATCAAGGCAAATATAAACATCTGAGATATATATTAATATAGGGAGGTAGGGGACACACACAACATAGCATCCCATACCACACACATATACTGGATATCAACAATTCAGATAACAAGGAGTATCAACTATCAAGCATTGTGTATCAACAACGGCAGCCATTGAGGAGGGCAATGTGGATTTTCCTCCATAGATTCAAACTGTTTTAGCTGGGTGAGCACTTAGAGTAATACCCTATGTGTGCTATTATAATATACTTAAAGGCTAACTATTACTTACACTTATAATGCTTTTTTACTTTTAAATGATGTGCTTTAGAGATTATCTTCTGCTTTTTGATTGTGTCTTTTTAAACTATAAGCTCCTGGCTTTTAGAATGAAGTCAAAACATTCTTTTTAATATTATCTTGTACTTTTTATACACCTGTATTTTGAAGTTTGACTTAAGTATCTACTAGCAACTCAGGTTTAATGGTATGGTTCGTATACTGCGGTCCCGATATATTGCAGGACTGCAGTATATGAAATGCAAGCCCCCACCCACCCCGGGGCAAGCTGCTTGGGCCCATTTGAGACCTCTTGCACTTACTCCAGGCTTGGTACAGCCCTGAATGGGTCTCCAGCAGGCTTCCTGGGACTGCCAGAGGCCCCATAAGTGGTTTCTGGCGAACTGGAAGTCACTTCCAAAAAAATTGGAAGTGACTTTCCGATCACCCAAAACCACTTATAAATATGACATAATTGGCATCACTGAAACATGGTGGGATGAGATGTATGATTGGAATGTAGTCATTGGAGGGTATAACCTGTTTCAAAGGAATAGGACAAGTAAGAAAGGAGGAGGTGTAGCTTTATATATTAAGGACATTTATACTGCTGAAGAAATACAAGATAAACAGCAGAGGAACCATGTTGAGAGTATTTGGGTTAAAATCAGGGGTGAAAAAACCAGGAGGGATGTCCCTGTGGGGGTGTATTATAGACCCCCAAGCCAGTCGGAGGAGTGGGATGATGCCTTCTTTGAGCAGATGGCCACACAGTCAAAAGGGAGAGATGTAGTACTAATGGGATATTTTTAACTATCCTGATATATGATGACAATCCAAGTCAGCTAAGAATGCAAGGTCTAACAAATTCCTTATTGCCCTTGCAGACAATTTCAAGGCCCAGAAGGTAGAGGAGGCAACAAGAGGCAAAACCATTTTAGATCTGGTCATAACCAATAAGGAGGACCTCGTAAATGGGGTCGAAGTGGTGGGATCATTAGGTAAAAGTGGCCATGCCCTCTTGGGATTTGTTATACAATTGGAAGGTGAAGTTAAGCATAGTCAGACAAGAATCCTGGACTTTAGGAAAGCCAATTTTTGTAAACTTAGGGAATTATTGTCTGTGGTTCCATGGACCGACACACTGAAAGAGAAGGGAGTCCAAGATGGACGGGAGTTCCTTAAAAGCGAGATATTAAAGGCACAATTTAAAACTGTTCCAACAAGAAGAAAATATAGGAGAGGTCTAAAGAAACCGCAATGGTTTACTAAAGAACTTTCAACTCAGCTAACTATAAAGAAAAACAAGTACAAGGAATGGAAAAATGCGAAATCCACCAAAGAGGAATATAAGCAAACAGCTAATATATGCAGGGGGGTGGTAAAAAAAAAACTAAAGCGCAAAACGAACTTAGACTGGCCAGAGACATTAAAGATGATAAAAAGGGTTTCTTTAGTTATGTCCGCAGCAAAAGGAAAAATAAGGAAATGATAGGCTCTCTGCGTGCCGATAATAACCAGTTTCTAACAGGAGACAATTCAACACCTTCTTTGCCTCTGTTTTCTCTAAAAAGGAAGAAAGAGATCCACTGGGACAAAGACTAGATGAAGTAGGATGGGAATTACAACATAGAATAGGTAGATAGCTGGTACAGGAACACCTGGAAACATTGGATGAATTTAAGTCTCCCGGGCCAGATGAATTACACCCAAGGATATTAAAAGAACTGGTGGAAGTAATTTCAGAACTATTGGCAATAATATTTGAGAAGTCCTGGAGAACAGGGGAAGTCCCCATTGACTGGAGGAGGGCTAATGTTGTCCCCATCTTCAAAAAGGGGAAAAAAGAGGACCCAAATAATTACCGCCCAGTCAGCTTGACTTCAATTCCTGGAAAGATCCTAGAGAAGATTATTAAACAGGCAGTCTGCAAACATTTAACAAACAATGCTGTCATTACAAGAAGTCAACACGGGTTTCTTAAAAACAAGTCATGCCAGACTAATTTGATCTCTTTCTTTGATAGAATTACAGGCCTAGTGGATGAGGGGAATGCTGTGGATATTGTTTATCTGGACTTTAGTCAGGCCTTTGATAAGGTTCCCCATGGTATTCTTGCTAAGAAGTTAGTAGAAAGTGGGATAGATAGTGCTACTGTTAGGTGGATTTGTAATTGGTTGACTAATTGCACCGAAGGGTGACCAAAAATGGCCTCTCTTCAGCTTGGAGAGACGTGACCAGTGGGGTGCCCCAGGGTTCTGTTCTGGGTCCAGTGCTATTCAATATCTTTATTAATGACTTTGAGGAAGGAATAGAGAGTATGCTAATTAAATTTGCAGATGATACCAAATTGGGAGGGGGTGCAAATTCCCTAGAGGATAGGATGAAAATCCAAAAAGACCTTGACAGACTAGAGTGCTGGGCCAAAGCTAACGAAATGGATTTCAACAGAGGGAAATGTAGGGTACGACATTTAGGTAAAAAAAAATGAATTGCACAAATATAAGATGGGGGATACTTGGCTGGAGGATAGTACCTGTGAAAGGGATCTAGGAGTCTTGGTGGACCACAAATTGAACATGAGTCAGCAGTGTGATGCGGCGGCCAGGAAAGCCAATTCGATTCTTGGTTGTATCAACAGAACCATAGTGTCTAGATCAAGGGAAGTGATAGTACCACTCTATTCTGCTCTTGTCAGACCCCACCTGGAATACTGTGTCCGGTTCTGTGCACCTCAATTTAAAAAGGATGTTGACAACCTCAAGCGGGTGCAGAGGAGGGTTACCAGGATGGTTGAGGGTCTGGAGGAAATGTCTTATGAGGAACGGCTTAGGGAACTGGGAATGTTTAGCCTCTCTAAAAGAAGACTGAAAGGGGATATGATAGCTATGTTTAAATATTTGAAAGGATGTCATATTGAAGAGGGAACAGGTTTGTTTTCCATGGCTTCAGAGACTAGGACTCGGGGCAATGGTTTCAAACTACAGGAAAAGAGATTCCATTTGAACATTAGGAAGAACTTCATGACAGTTAGAGCTATTCAGCAGTGGAATATGGTGCCGCTGAGGGTGGCTGAGTCTCCTTCTTTGGAGGTTTTTAAGCAGAGGCTGGATGGCCATCTGTCGGAATTATTGTGATGGGCGTTCCTGCATGGCAGGGGGTTGGACTAGATGGCCCTTGAGGTCTCTTCCAACTCTATGATTCTATGATTCTATGATTCTATACTAGCCCGGGAAGCCCATCAGAGGCCAATTCAGGGCAGCACCGGGTTTCAGGTAAGTGTAGGAGGCCCCAGATAGTGGCACCCAGTCCCGACCAGACCCAGCATCTGCATATCACAGATTTTCCATTATTGCAGGTCGAGTCGGGTCCCTAACCCTTGCAATAGGCAGGAGGGAAAAAAAGGTAGCGAAAGCTGTAGGAAAGGCAAATGCCACCGGCTGGTCGTGTTAACACATTGCAATATTCTACATAACAGAATAATTATGTAGAATTATTATGTACACTAGACATTTTAGAATTATTATGTAGAGACACCTTTTCAATACATTTTAAATTCTCTCCTTTGTTTGGGCTTTTTATCATTTGCAAACACGTTCAACTCTCAGGCAAGAAAGAAATTCTTATGCAAGACAATGTTACTATACAGTGACTTTTTCTCCATACTTGGCCTGAGCTGTTTTGCAGTGACTTTTAGTAAGCTGTTGTTCAAACCTCATTTTAAAAATACTGTGCATATTTTCATGCCAGCTTTTTCTACATCTCTTTAATTATTTTAGTGCTATATGTTTAAAATTTCCACACCTTGACAATGCAGCCAGCTAACATGCTTTTACATATATTTCAACCACAACAAAGCAAGCCGAAGGGGACTAAAATGGGGTTATCTTGAGCAATATGATAGTATTAACTTTTAGCTAGAAAAGAGAGGGTGCAGAAAAACAGTGGCTGTTTTGTCATGCAAATAATAGCTGCAATTTAATTGAATAACAACAGCAGCAATTAATAGTGAAAGAGACAAGCAACTGCTCATGGATGAAAAGAGGATGTGAAGGTGAAATGTTGTCAAATCAGTTCTTGCGGTCCTTTGGGTTCTACATGGGAGTCTGAAGAAAAAAATGGAGCTGAGCTGATGGAGAAGCTAGAAGTAGGTCCTATATTTTTTCATGTATAAGACAACTATTTGCAAAGACAAGGTATGAGCAGTTTCACAACCACATGGTTCTCCCCTTGGCTTACTTCTGTGTATAAGACCAACCTCAATTTTTAGTCTGATTTTAGACAAAATGTAGTCTTATACATGGAAAAGTATGGTACATGTGAGAAACACAGAGAAGATAAGAAGGCAAGATGGAGAACAAGATGGGAAAAGAATAGGGAAACGAGAAGATGACACAAAAGGAGAGGTGGTGGTTGTGAGAAATGGAAACCCGTTAACACCTCCTTTGCCATTGGAAAACTGATTTTTTAAAAAAATAATATCTCGGAGTTGGTGAATAACAAGGTTTAGGTCACAAGATACAAACCACCTTGGGTTCTTTTTAAGGAGAAAGATAGGATAAATATATTATATAAATAAATAAACTTAAAAACATAATTTCAACAGCATGCTTCTCTATGTTATGAAACATGTTTTCCCTTAGCTGTACATCCACCCAAACACCTTAAACTACTTAAATTCAGATCTACACATAGAGGATACTTAAGTTTTTACCAGGGTTGAAATGAATATTCTGAGAAATGTTTTACATTAATATGCTAAAGTGTCTTAATTCATTTATTACTGTTAATATGTCTATCTCAGTTTTGAGGCTGTGTATACAGTTCTGCTTTTCCCCATTTTTTTCTCACAGCACCCCAATGAGGTGGGCCAGGCTCAGAGTTTGATAGGCTTAAGATCACCCAATAAGCTTCACAGCCAAGTGACACTGTTGGGAAGAGGACTGGGACCATGGTTTCTCCATTAAGTGAGAATGGGTATTTTAAAAGTTCATACAGTTTTAAATCTCAAATTAAGGGTGCACTGATGAGGGAAAGAAAAATAATTAGGGATGGACAATACGTTTTGGAACCAGTAGGTTCCTAAATGACTCACACGAGCCAAGGTGCTGTTCAGAACCCTCTAACACACAAGGATCCAATCACTTATTTTGGTCTATGCCAGCACAGAGCTGAGCTCCAATGAGAAAGCAGGCTGTAATGTAATCTTTCCTGCTTTGTGGTGCTGGCCAATCAGACAGGGAGGTGGGATGATGCCTGTCCCTGCACAACTTCTGATTGGCCAGCACCACGGAGCAAGCAAAGATGACATTGCAGCTTGATTCCTGGTTGGAGTTTAACCCCACACGACCCCAGACAATTGGCTGCGTGTGTGTCAGAGTGTCCCGAACACCACTTGGGGTCGTGTGTAGGTTCCGAAACAAATTGTCCATCCCTAAAAATCATATATGGGATATTTCTTCTTCATTTTGGAAGATCTTTGGTGTAGTAGTTAAAGAGGGGCATCAATCAGAAAAATTATTCACTTGGATTCATGATTCATCATGGTCAATGAATCACAAATATGAATTTATGACTCCCTCTCCTTCGAGGAATCAATTGATTCATAATTTCATTTTTACTTTAAAACCCTATAAAATGGCTTCTGAAGAACCTCAATAAGCCAAATTTATAGGAAAGCTTCCCATCATGCTTCTTTCCAGGTCCTCCAAGTTTGGTGATGTTTGGGATCCAGATGTATGAGTTATGCACCCTCAAAAAGAGATCTCCAAGGAAAAGGGGATCTCCAAGGAAAGTGCTCCCCAGGCACCTGGAGAACCAAATTTGAAGGAATGGTTCCTTGCACTCTCGTCTACATGCTCTGCAAGTTTGGTGAAGATTATGATACAGACATGTGAGTTATGCACCCACAAAGTAGGCCTGCTAGGAAAGGAAACTTCTCTGCAAGTTTGAGATCTCTAGGTACATGGGGGGAAACTTTGGGGTGCATAACTTGGAGATCAGAAATCTCATCCACACCAAACCCTGGAGGGATTATAGAAGCATGTAAGGGGGGGGATTCCCTGCAGGTTTGGTTCCTCTGTGGGGGCCTTGATGGCTAATTTAAAGCCCAACCGGCTGAAGAATCAAAAATTGCTAAAAATTCATCAGTTTATATTCATCGGGTATATCAGTTTGTAAAAATATGAATAAGTGAATACACAATTTTTGAATAAGTTTTGCAATTCATTTTTTAATTTATGCTCATCTCTAGCAGTAATGCAAGTTGCTTTTGAATGGAAATGCAATTTAGCATTTTAGCTAATTAATAATTGACAATCTGTGGTCATTTCCCCAATAACTTTCTCATCTCGGATAGGTTCCAGATTTGGCAGGACACAGGATGTACCCTACTTTTTTTCAATAAAAGGGCACACACATGAAAGCATATAGACTGTTCTAAATAGGACAGGGGAGGAGAGCTTTCTGATACTACTTTCTTCACCACTACCACCACAACTCTTACTCCTAAATTTTAAAATGATAGTTGTCAATGTTGAGACTTCATACCTTTCATACCTCTTTGATCTACCCCTAAATAAACTTGACCCAAAATTTATATTGAATCAATTATAGTTTATACTCTTTTCATCTTCATATGATTTAAATTAACAATTAAGCCCCAAAATTCTTGCAAATATTTATTTTGTTGTCAATTATGCAATCTGTATGGAAATATATCACTAAATGACTGGGAAAATTATATGGAAATTAAAAACATTTGAACACCATCCATTTCCTGAGTAGATGTCATATGTCAGAGAGATCACTGAGGTAACAGACAGAAAAATAGTTCTTGATGGGGGCTACAGGGAACGACTGACCAACCTGGGAGGGTCAGGCAAGTTTCCACACTCTTGAAGTGTGAAAGGCCTAATCTTATTTTTTTTTCTCAAAACAGACAAAGTCTAAAATTCTGTTCATGTACATTCTCTGTGATAAGACTGATGTTTTTTTTAAAAGAAATTAAAATTTCTTTCTCTTGTCCCAAGGTTGCCATGGGTCTGGAATAATCTCTTTCATTGTCAAAAATGCAATATGGTGATTACATGGGAAGGACTCTTTAATTATCAAAAATCTGTATTGCTGGAAGTGACAGTTATACCCTGCTCCACAACAAAAGTTCAAGATGTCTCCTGATACTCCAAACACAGAGATGCCAGCAAGGGTTCAGATTGAGGGCATAGTGTGATATATATGCATACTGCCTTGCTGTTGCTTCTATCACTGTCTAAATTGACCTTTTGTATTTTTGAATATTACTATTTTCTTTTCTCCCACCCACACAGCTCAGTTTATTAAACTTTACTGAAATAATATTACAGTATTTGTTAGGAGGACTGAGTGTGTATGTGGACACATGATTGCCTTTGAATGGATCCCTCACATACTGGTAATTAGAGATGGGCACGACCAGGAAAAATTATGTTTCGAGTTGTCGTGTGTCAGAGCCAGCCCGTTTCGGCTCGTTTCCGTTTGTCGCGAAATTTTTCAAAAATTTGTTGTTTCGTTTGTCGTTTTTTCATCTGTTGTTAATACTGGTTGGGGGGGGTAGCGGGCTCCTGGAGGCACCTCTCTGGGGTGGGTGCCTCCTCTGGCCCGCCATGAAGGGAAAGCGGGCTCCTGGAGGCACCTCTCTGGGTTGGGTGCTTCCTCTGGCCTGCTACAAAATGGCATGCATACCCAATTGGATATGCATACCAAGTTGCAGTAGCAGGCAGAGGCACCTCTCTTTCGGGTGCCTCTGTGACTCACTGCCTGCAGTGCATTTGGGCTGGGGAACGAAGTGACAGAGGACCCCTATGGGCGCCCGCTGTGACTCACTAAGAAGGGAAGTGTACTTGCTGTAGTGCAATGCGAGTACACATCTGGCTTACTGGTTAGGGGTTAGCGCAAGGGCTAGGCTTAGGGTTTCAGGTAAGGTTAGGGTGAGTTACTGGGGTGCACCTCTGGGTGCCTCTCTGACCCACTAAGAAGGACAGTGTACTGGTGTATGCGGGTTAGGGCTAGGGTTCGGGTTCGGGTTCGGGCTAGGGTTAGTGGGCTTTTTATGCCCGACTGGCACATCCCAGAAGTCTCGGTCAAAACCTGGCCAAGTGACCATGCAATTGGTGGAATGGCTCCAAAAATTTGCATGGTCCACTCCCATCACTCCCATCATTGCGCAGGTGTAAAAAAATAAACATAAACATAAAATAAAATAAAATCAATGGAGACGTTTTGTTGCAAGAAAAACCCACTGCTGCTACTGAATAAAATTCAGGCAGTTTTAAAATAGCTATTTTCGCATGTTTCTGTGGTGCTTTGGTGTGTTTTTGGACCACGAATTCAAAATAAATATTGCGGTCGCCCCATTTTGGTCGCCCCATTTTTTATTTTAAACACTTTTTTTCTGTGCCGCGCCGCTTGGCGAGTTGGCGAGACGACGAGGATGTGCACTTTGCGCAGCCCAGGAGAGGAGGGGGGAGGCCGGGGACCCCCCCCCCAGAAACCACCCCTCTGGTAGGTGCCCTCAGGCAGGCATATTTTCGCCTGCTTTTTTGGCCGGGAATCAGGGTTTTTTTTTTTACTTTTTTCCTGTGCCGCTTGGCATTGCGCGATCGCTGCGATGCCGCCAGGAACGACCATGACAAATCAGACCCAATTTTTCTTTAGTCAGTTCGAGTTCGAGTTCTGGTGGAGTAATTGTCGTTACCGTTTCCGTTACGTAACGAAAACGAGGAACGTAAACGGAAACGAGGATTTCGCCAAGTCGTGCCCATGTCTACTGGTAATTATTGTACGGCATAACCCCCCTCCCTCCCCTATAGTCTGTGGCTGCTTGCATCCCCTTCATTCATGGAAAGGTTTATGTTATTTTACATAGAGATCTTGTAATTCACAGATACTCTCGTGAACCGGAGAAGGGAGAGAAGTTGAAATGTTTCCTAAATTATATAGGGAGGGTTAGTTGGAATCTGAATGCTCTTTATTCAGGTACAGAGCAGATGTGGATGGGTGTGAAAACAAGGTTTCTGCACACCCGTGTTTTCACGCAGTTCTAATTTACAGCCTGTCCCATTCAGGAGTCTTTGCAGGCAGCCTAGGAAATGGGGGGGGGGGGGGAATACTGATTTATTTTTCTGTCTCCTACAAGCCTCCATGAACTAAACCTTTATTCAAAAAGACAGCCTGATCAAAATAATTCTTCAAGATCCAAAAAATTTTTTTTTAAAAAAATCCTACAGTATTATTATTAATAATAGTGATGACATGTTAGAATCAGATTTTTATACTTGCACAGTCATGCACGTAGATAGATAAACAGCAACAAAAAATAGTGACTTCTGGCAGAGCTGACAATCTCTTCATCACATTTAGATCAGAACGGCATGGAATTATTCAGAATGTAAGCCTCATTTGCATCATCGGAAAACCATGACAATGAATAACGTATAGGAAGAGAGGAAATACTTTTCCAAGTTGTCTCAGATTCAGCCAATTCAACATTTTCAAGGCATAAAACAGATTTTTAGACTTGCATGGTTGTGGGGTATGCTAATTACTCACCTTTCACAGTTGAGGATTGTATTTTTATTTATGAGGTGCCATTTATTACCTATCTCCTTACAGGCTCCAACTTTACTAGTTCACTAAATTTTCCATACTTTAATGATCAGAGCTGCAGACTTCGCTACATATTTCCACATATAGGCTTAGCCACCAGGTTTTGTGTAAGGTATGGTAATAACCTTTTGGGAAAGCACTTGAATGAGCAGCATACTTCATTAATTTAGCAATATATGTTAAAGCTAAAATACCTGAATAGTTAAATAAAGTGAACGTTTTTAGCATCAGCATTCTTTTACCGGCTGCATTCCAGGGTCTGAGCCTGGAGGAAATTGAGAGGGACAATTTATTCACAAGCCCAGTATGAAGCCCCATTCACTGCCATTAGGACAGATGTATTTTGATTTCCAACACCATAACTTTTAAATACATAGAACACAAAAATACAATATTTAAAAGAACAGTTAAAAACACTGCAAATGTGCCATTCTCTGCCAATGAGGAAATGATAAATGCCAGATAACAGGTCAGTAAAACCCACTTAAATATTAGAAGAACTCTCAAAAAGTTTCACTTTGGTCTAAAAGGAAAGAAGGGATAGGGCAAATGTATTTTGGCAGGATAGTCCACAGTCTCGGTGCCAGCAAAGACCTGCCCTTGTCTCACATGTCCAGCTGCCCCACTTCAGAGTGCAAGGGGTATAAAAGAGGCCTCAGTCGAGGAACTCCAGAAAATCCTTATGGTGGATAAGATTCTTAAGAGACTCTACTCGCTGAGACTTGCATAGCTTTAAATATCCATGGCAACTCTCAGAACTGGATATTGAAATGAACAACAGCTGCCAAAGCCTTTGATTGTGTCGATCATGATAAACTATGGATTGTTCTGAAAAAAATGGATGTGCCTCAGCACTTGAATGACCTGATACATAACTTGTATTGTGGATAAGAAGCTACTGTTAGGACAGAATATGGAATGGTTAACAATGGGCAAAAGAGTCTGACAAGAGCGTGCTCTAACCTCTTGTCTGTTCAATCTGTAAGCAGAACATATCATACAGAAAGCCACAATGCATTCAGATGAAAGAGGAGAGAAAATTGGTGGAAGAAACACCAGTCATGTAAGATATATGGATAACACCACCTCACTGACAAAAAGCAGTAGTGACTTGAAATGACTTCTAGTGAAAAATGAAAGAAGGAAGTGCCAAAGCAGGACAGCAGTTGAACATTATGAAGAAAAAAGTCATAGCCACAGAAGGAACTACACAACTTTGGTGGTGACAATGAAGAAAGTAAAACAGTTAAAGATTCTGTATACCTCGGTGCACTTATCAATCCACATGGAGACTGTAGCCAAGAAATCAGAAGAATGAGACTCAGAAGAGCAACAATGAAGGAACGAGAAATGAAAATTTAAGTGTAAGGATGTTCACTGGGGACGAAAACCAAGAAAACTGTCAAAGAAAAAATAATTTGTTTGAAATATGGTGCTGAAGGGGAGCTTTGGGCACAGGTAGTCCCTCAATCAAATAAAGTCTGGATTATGTTAAAATTGATGCTATCCCTCTTTGGGCATATCATAAGAAGACAGGTTTATCTGGAAAAGATAACAATGCTGGGAAAGGTTGATGGCTGAAGGAAAACAGATAGATTGACTCCCTATTAGACATGGACAGGACCAGAAAAAATGACGTTTTGAGTTTTCGTTTGTTGGAACGGGTCCATTTCGTGTCATTTCCGTTTGTCGTGAAATTTTTCAAAAATTTGTCATTTCGTTTGTCGTTTGTCGTTTCCACCGCGATTTAGTGCGATTTGACTTCCCAGAGCATAGGGGCGCCCCACAATCAGGGCTGGCGCTAGGTGTTTTTGTGCCCTAGGTGGCGGGCGGGGTGGGGTGGCGGGTGGCGGGGGGAGGTGCGGGCGGGCGGTGGTGGTGGGGGCCATGGGCGGGCGGTGGCTACGGGTGGGCAAGTGGGTGGGCGGCGGCGCGGGCAGACGGGCGAGTGGGCGGATATCACTTAGGATAGAAGTTCTGTTCTTGCCTTCTACCCCAAATGTGTGTGTGCGCAAGCAAACTGAAGTTGGGAAAATAGAAAATAAATGGTAGTATATAATATATTTTTAAATAAATCCACACCTCCCACTCCCAGTCGAACCTCCCCCTTTATCCAATATCAGAAAAAAATCCTCACAAACTGCCAGAGAAGAAATAAAGAATAAACTGCTATTCCCTTCAGCAGACAAAGCTGCAGGGAATCAAAGAAATTATTTTCTAAATTCAATTGCCTCCCTGCCTGCCTAACTTAAATCCTAAAGCCTCCAGCCTCCCTCCTCAATCTTGATTGGATCACACCAGCACCAGCAGCCAGCCCTCCTCCCTCAACCACATCCATACACCCGACTGCGATTTCTGAAAGGTGCCTTGGCTTTTTATGCCCCCCGAGACATCCAGAAGTGTCAGTCAAAAACCTGGTGATGCCATTGGTGGAATGGTTCAAAAAATGTGCATGGTCCCATCCCATGCCCAGCCCAAATGGGCAGGTCTAAAAAAATAAAAAAAAAAAAAATAAAATAAAACCAATGCGACGTTTTATTGCTATAAAAACCCACTGCTGCTACTATAAAAATTCAGGCATTTAAAATAAATAAATTTCACATGTTTCTGTGGTGATTAGGTTTGTTTTTTGACCATGATTTCAAAAGAAAAATTGTGGTCGCCATTTTGGACCCCCCCCCCAACCGCATGGCATGGCGAGACGATGAGGATGACCCCCCCAGCCTGGTGCAAGCAGCCCAGGACAGGAGAAGAGGGGGGGAAAGGCCGGGGACCCCCCAGAAACCACCCCTCTGGTAGGTGGCAAAGCCTCAGGCAGGCATATTTTCGCCTGCTTTTTTTGGCCGGGAGTCGGGGTTTTTTGAAAAAACTTTTAAAAACCTTTTCTGTGCTTCACATTGTGCGATCCAGAAGCAGAGGAATGTGCTCCAAACAAACTAAAGGTACTTGTATGTTTAATCTTGGAGAGTCT
The DNA here is from genome assembly GCA_037367245.1 of Phrynocephalus guinanensis. Lineage (NCBI taxonomy): Eukaryota > Metazoa > Chordata > Lepidosauria > Squamata > Agamidae > Phrynocephalus > Phrynocephalus guinanensis. The sequence goes on along the minus strand of CM074740.1, from coordinate 13,546,073 downwards.
ATCTGTATAATCTTTGAGAGTTCTTAGATAGTGAGTAGAGATGGGCACGAAATGAACTTTTTTGTTTCCATTATTTGTTATTCATTCAATTACGTAACGAAATGAATAACGAGTGTTGTAATGAAATTGGAACGAACTGAACAGAACCACAAAAATTAGGTTTGTTACATTTTGTTTTTCGTTAATGGCGACACACAATGAAATGAGCTGTTTTAAATGTTAAAAACGCCCTGGACATCAGGGTGGATTAGGTACTGGTTAAGGTCTGTTCGGGACTGGTTAAGGATTGTTCAGGGAACAGTTGAAGAAGGCAATTAGCAAATAATTGTTTTTGTTTTTAAAGTTAAAGAAAAGTCCAAGGCCTCAAGTGAATAGTATGCATATTTCTTTTTATTTCTGTAACTTAAATAAACTCCATTGTTATTGTGAAACTTTAAAGCAGGCATCTGTCTTTGTTTATTTATTAGTTCAGACATAAATATTTTGGGAAATGGTGGCAGTGGAAAAAAACCATATCACATCCAGGTGTTAATGTGTGGCAGGGGTTTGGAGAACCCAGGTTCACCACAAGTGCCACATGTACAGGGTAGCTGCCACTAGTGGTGACTTCAAAAGGGTTGCTGGGAAATTGCCCTTGTTATGTTACTACACAGACAGCTGAGTATCCGAACCGAACATCTTTGTTGAAGCACTCCATATTTGACCCACTTGCAGGGAATCCTGCAGCTGGCAGTGAAGGTCTGCTGTGGAATTGTTCTGTTCATTTTGGACTGCTTGGGAAATGCAGTTAACTCCATGGCACTGATCAAAGCTCTTCAGTTTATTTAAGAGCCACACTGGCTCTTTAAGAATTTGTGGTGCTCCAATAAAAGAGCTTGTTTCTGCAAATATTGTACTTATTGTGACATGACAGAGGGCAGTGCAGAGGGCACTCACACGAATATACATTGGCCTTAGTTCCAACCAAATAATACATACAGGGGAGAAACCATTTAAATGCATGGAATGTGGAAAGAGCTTCAGTCTTAGCAGTGACCTTAGTTCACATGAAAGAACTCATACAGGAGAGAAACCTTTTAAATGCTCAGAATGCAGAAAAAGCTTCAGTCACAACAGTCACCTAAGTAGACATTATTTGTTCATTTGTTTGCTTGGTTGTTTTACTATTTGATGATGTGTTCGATTTCTGCTTTTTATTGATAAATGTGATTGTTGTTAACCGCCCAGAGTTCCTTCAGGAATACGGGTGGTACAGAAAAGAATAAATAAAGATATAAATAAATTATAGACAGCTAGCCTTTTAAGCAGCCTTCTTCATTCTTTGTGTATCCAGATGTGTTGGTCTTCAATTACCACCAGTGCCAGACAGCACTGACAATGTCAGAGATAATGTAGTTATAGGCCAAAACATCTGGAAGGATCTGGATTGGGGAAGAATAGCTATAAAATTGGCTCAACTTTGGCATATAAAAATATACAAAATAAAGATCTAACTACATAGCTATGGAAATTACTTTTTCATGTTCCTAGATTTCTGCAACTTTTGTTCTACATATTATCTTGTTGTTGCCTTAAATAGCTTATTCCGAAGATGAAATAACAGTACAGTAGGCAATAAAGGTTTTTATTACTTTCACTTTAACCAGTACTCTTGAGATGCCTGACCAAATTTGGTGGTATCCAAGATAAGAAAACTTAGAATTTCCCTTAGGTGTAGACTTCTGAAGGGATGTCTGAATTTAGCTTGCATATGCTTAATTTTTCATGCAAGTGGAAATGAAACTGTACTCAAACCTGCAATCAAAAAGCACTGTGTTAAAAATGAGATGTTGCAAGCTGCTTAGTTTTTATACCTTGCCTGTTGCAGCATTTAAGCCTTATTAATTTAAAGTATTATTTAACCAATACACCTGGAGTGATAATGGAACAATAATTGATAATTTTCCATTTTGGAAAATCAGTACCGACAGACAGACAGACAGACAGACAGACAGACAGACAGACAGACAACAAACAAACAAACAAATAAATAAATAAATAAATAAATAAATAAATAAATAAATAAATAAATAAATAAATAGGAGTTAGAAAATATTGGGCGCCTGATGTTATGCTAGATTGTGAGTCACAAGTCTGGAAAACATTGAATTCATGCAGGCAAATCCTGAAATTACTGTTAAATTGTTAAAATCAAAACCAAGGAATGCTACCTGCATTTTTCTTTCTTCTCCTAGTTATTTTCAAATGACTACTTCCTTTTCTAGACTATTTCTGCCAACTGAAATGCCAGATGAAGGAAAAAAAATACAGCAAGAGCAGCCTTGTCATTAACAGTAGCCATGGTGACTAGAAATTTGATACAGGTTAGTGCAGAACATGGGAAGGGAGGGAGGGATGATTCCAGTTGTTCTCTACCAGCCTGTCTAGTTTCCCCACTGTATCTGCAGAGGGAACATAGATCACATCATCTCCTTATCTCCAGGTCTGCTTTGTAGGAAGCTTTTTTTTTTACTGGTCTGATAAGGGATTTTCAGCAGACCACAGAGGGAGGAACTTCACTACATTAACAGCCAACATGCTAACATCGACAGTGGCTCTCTTATCTGGTTTGCTTATTTGTTTATTAGTGGGGTGCAGGCTACTAAGTGTTAAACCAATAACTGTAAGTAAAAGTGCTTAGCAATTCAGTTCCAGTAAGCCTATCAAGATTTCATTTAACAAACACAAGCATAGGAGCTTAGACAAACCCACACTACACTAGAAACAAGGGCACCCCAAAAATGATGATCAAAGGCCACAATTTTCCCCATGAACTTTTAAATGTTTGAAGGATTTGTTTGTTTTAGTGTAGTAAGCAGAGGACTAAGGAGGAAATATGAGATTTATAATAGTGCAGAAAGACTACAGTAACCCCCCCACCTATCGCAGGGGTTAGCGACCCACCCAACCCGTGACATGTGAAAATCCGCGATATGTGGAAGCGGGTCGGGTGGGGGCAGGGGGTGATCAGAGGGGTGGGGGCGGCGAGGAGTGATGTGATTGTTCCCCGCCACTCCCATGCAGCTCCGAAGCTGCCCAGAAGGGGCAGGGGCCGGCGGGGAGCAATCGGATCGCTCCCCCCCGCCCCCCATGAGGCTCCGAAGCCTCCCAGAAGGGGGCTAGGGGGGCTGCGGGGAGCGATGGGATCGCTCCCCGCTGCCCCCCAGGTACTGCACTCCCATTATATAGTGGGACTGCAGTACCTGAACTGCGAAATGGCAGGGGATGACTGTATTTCCCCCTCCACATATTGCTAGAACCAGGACCTATCCAAGCAAGCCTGGGAGGTAGTACGATATACAATTCATTCAAGGAACTGAATATCACAAGCTTGGAAAATTTACTTTTTGGACTGCAAAAATGTGGGCTGGTTAGATCCTGGGATCTGTGGTCCAAAAAAGGAACTTTTCCAAACTCTGGGATGGCTCTTAGCCCAAGGGATAACATAATCTTGCTCAACATCTGTTGATAGTGTTTAATTACAGACAATATGAGGCACAAGGATCAGTACCATGAGTATATATCTGTGCCTCCAAGCAGCAGTCAATAAATCACAAGTCACCTGTGGCTCAGGTGATGAAAGAAATTAATATATTATAAGCTAACAGAAGTTGTTAAGCATAAGAACTTGATAGGACATCTGTGTGCACTTCTAAGTACCAAACCCTGATAAACAGAGAAGGGGAAATACTGTACAGTACTGTATATAGGGTTTTGGGGTTAGGGATCAAGTGAAATGGGATACATTAAAAGGTACAGCCTGAGGAAGATGAATTATCATTGAAAAGCTCTCTTGTCTGGTGTTTGCTTGATATTTTTAATGGTCTAAAAAAAGATATCACCTGCTCCTACACTTGAACTGTTTTTGAGACAACACAGTCTTTTTCTTTCCACAGAAAAATGTAATGGACTTGCCAGGTGAAAGGGGGATAATCAACACTGAGTTTACTTAACACATACTTTTATTTGATAATTGAGAGTTAAACTGGGCACGACAACAAAAAGAATTGCCTCTAGGGAGGCTAGAGCATTTCACTTAAGTTATTTTCCTTTTTCTCATTTTATATCTTCAAGGTCTAAATGAAGTATCTATGGAGAATAGACATGGGCACGGAGCGGCAAAATTTTCGTTTCCGTTACCTTTTTTTTTCGGTTCCGTAGGTAACGGAAACGGTAATGGTAATTAAGCCGTTACCACTCAAACTGGAACCGAAAAAAGAAAAATTAGGTTGGGTTTTTCATTTCCGTTTGTGGCATCGCGGCAATCGCGCGATGCCAAGCAAGCTCAGAAAAAGTATTTAAAAGTTAAAAAAAACACACGACTCCCTCCCGGCCAAAAAAGCAGGCGAAAATATGCCTGCCTGAGGCTTTGCCAATTGCCACCTACCAGAGGGGTGGTTTCTGGGGGGGGGGGTCCATGGCCTCCCCCCCTCCTCTCCTGTTCTGGGCTGCTGGCACCAGGCTGGGGGGGGCATCATCCTTGTCGCCACACCATGTGGTGGTGGTGGGATCCAAAATGGCGACCACAATTTTTTTTTTGAAATCGTGGTCAAAAAACACACCAAATGACCACAGAAACTTGTGAAATGTGTTTATTTTTAATGCCTGATTTTTAATAGTAGCAGCAGTGGGTTTTTTATAGCAATGAAACGTCGCATAGATTTTATTTTATTTTATTTTATTTTTTATTTTTCTAGACCAGCCCATGTGGGCTGGGCATGGGATGGGACCATGCAAATGTTTTGAAAAATTGCACCAATGGCATGGCCAGGTTTTGACTGACACTTCTGGATGTGCCAGAGGGCATAAAAAGCCGAGGCACCTTCCAGAAGTCACAGTCGGCTCTTGGATGTGTTTGAGGGAGGACTGTGCTGTGGAAATTATTCGAGGAGGGAGGTGTGGAGGCTTTAGGCTTTAGGCAGACAGGGAGGGAATTGATTTTTTATTAGAAAAATTTCTTTGATTCCCTGCAGCTTTGGAGAAGGGAAGCAGTTAGGGTTTTCTATTTTTCCTCTTCTCTGGCTGTTTGTGGGGAAGAGGAGGATATTTCTTGGATAAAGGGGGAGGGTCGACTGGGAGTGGGAGGTGTGGATTTATTTTAATATATATATATATATACTACCATACCATTTATTTTCTATTTTTCCCAACTTCAATGTTTATAATTTTGAACCACACAAGACTGTTGGGGTTGCAGCTGTGCAACTTCCCCTAACCCCCTAACCCTAACCCAATCTAAACAATGCCTGTATGCCTACCATCCTAACATTCCACCAGTGCAATGCAGTTATGCCTGGCTGTCTGTTCTGTGTCTATATGACTGCCTGCCTGCCTGCATGCTTCGCCTGCCTGCCTGCCTTTCACCTTTGTCTGCCCGAATGCCTGTAATTCCGTGGCATGAAATAAGGGCTACATAATTAGCCCAGTTTTTATAGGGCTTCCCTGGTCTTTGTAGCAGCCCAGGATTATTTTTTTCTAGGGTCAGTGTTGGCCCAATATTTCCCCGTTGGCCATGGCTGGTCTGAGTGTAGTACACCCCAATACCTGCTTTCCTCAATGCGTTCTTCCCTTCCCTGGGGTTTTGGAGCCACTCTGCTTACTAAGTGGTCAAGATGCACTTTACAACAACCTACCTCAAAGTCTGATTAGCAGGGGCCTAGCTCTCCTTACAGCCTTAAAGAAATAGCCCTGTTCTCCTGCATACACTCTGTCTCCTGGGTTGACGATACTCGGTCTTCTGGGGTGGAGAAACTCTGCCTCCAAAGGCAGAAACAATCCTCCCTTCTGGCACTTTGGCTTTGTGCCTTCCCTAGCCTGGGTGGATACCCTGCAAGTCTGCCTTCCTAACTGTAAGCCAGACTGCCTGCTTCCCTGCCTGCCTGTCTGCCTGCCCGCCCCTCTGCCTGCCTACCTGCCTGCCTGTCAGGCTCCCGGGACTCCCGGCTTGGAGGAGGCCTTCCAGGTGCTTCTCCTTCAGCCTATCAGCAGTTCAGTGCTTCAAGTTCAGCCTCCGAGCTGACATGCGCCCTGTCGGTCACTCTCCTTGATTTCCCCAGGCAGCAACCCCAGCTGCCCCCGCCTCTAGGTGGAACATCATTTGAGGAGACCAACTTTAACAGGCAGAGTCATCAACAACTTTTTTTTTAGATTTGGGGTACTCTGTCCTCCAACATGGGGGGGGGGTTCACTCCCACCAGTTACAGTCCAGGTTGGGAAATCCCTTTGCAGAAGGAGAGGAAATTCCTTCCAACTAGCATTCCGGCTTCCAAAGGTGGAAGAAATAATCACTCCCTAACATTTGCACTCTGGCTTCGTGGCTTTCCTGGGTGGGCTGTGTCTCCACTGGGCAGGCAAAACTCTGCCCTTGTGGCCTCCCAAACTCTGGCCTTGTAGCCTCCCAAACTCTAGCTTCGTGGCTTTCCTAGGTGGGCTGTGTCTCCACTGGGTAGGCAAAACTCTGGCCTTGTGGCCTCCCAAACTCTGGCCTTGTGGCCTCCCAAACTCTGGCTTTGTGGCTTTCCTGGGTGGGCTGTGTCTCCACTGGGCAGGCAAAACTCTGGCTTTGTGGCCTCCCAAACTCTGGCTTCGTGGCCTGGGTGGGCTGTGTCAAAAAACTCTGGCTTTGTGGCCTCCAAAACTCTGGCTTTGTGGCCTCCAAAACTTTGGTTTCATGCCCTCCAAAACTCTGGCTTCGTGGCTTTCCTGGGTGGACTGTCACGAATCGGGCTCAGCTGCCTGCACCCCAACCGTTCAAGGCAGTATGTCCAACCCCGCCACCCCCCTTCCTTCCTGCTGTCTGAATGGCTGCCTTTGCCAATCAGTTCTTGAAAAAGCAGTCGTCCCTTTTTAGCTGGCAGACCCGTGGGGGGAGTCTTTTCTTCCCAGCTAGCCCTTCTTGCAATTAGGGCCCAAATGAAAAAAATTACAGGGTTAGGGTTAGGGTTAGGGTTAGGCCACTGCTGGCAACACGACAGGGAAGCCGGACGGGGTGGAGGGCAGCAGAGTGTCGCTGCCCTGGAGATGGGCCTCGAGATACGCAATCTGGTTGTGGTCGAGAGAGAAAGTCAACTCTAGTGGCTTCTTTGCCGCATGCATGGACTCTGTGTCTCCACTGGGTTGGTGGAAGTGGTCTCCTTCCTGGAACCTTCTATTTCTCATTCTAGTCCCCTCTTTCTATTTATCTTTCTATTTGTATATCTATTCCCATCTATTTCTATTTCAACAAATACACTATCCTCTAGTACACTATCTATCCTATAGTACCCTATTATCCTCCATTTTTCTATTTCTCTTTCTCATCCCTGGAACCTTTGCTGAGAGATAAAAGTACCAGGCCGGAAACAACACTTCCCCGTTGTTCCCCGCTGTTCTGGCTTTGTGGCTTCTTTGCTGCGTGCATGCGTGGACTCTGTCTGCACTGGGTTGGTGGAACTAGTCTCCTTGATATGAAAACTGGCCTCCAAAGTGGGGGCTGAAGGAATCCCTCCCCGTTGTTCCCCGCCGTTTTGGCTTTGTGGGTTCTTTTCCGCATGCATGCGTGGACTCTGTTTCTCCACTGGGTTGGTGGAAGTGGTCTCCTGGGTAGTGAAAACTGGCCTCCGAAGTAGGGGCTGAAGGAATCCCTCCCCATTCCTCCCTGCCATTCTGGCTTCGTGGCTTTGCTGTAAGCAGACAAGAGCAGCTGAAGGTGGGCCCACATGTCCAGTTCATGCTGAGTGGGAGGGAAGCCTCCACCCGCGGCCACCTGAGACAACACCGAGGCCACTTCCAACGACACGGCAGGGAAGCCGGATGAAGTGGAGGGCAGCGGAGGGTCTCTGCCCTGGAGATGGGCCTTGAAATCCCCCACCTGGTCAAGGAGATAGAAGGTCTGCTTCCATGAGTGAACCGGGCTCCTCGGGATACTCCAGCTGGTGATGATTCCCTGACAGTTGGGGGGGAGCATCTGAATCTCTGACTGCTGGGCTGTCAAAACTCTGGCTTGGTGGCCTCCAAAGTAGGTGGCTGAAAGAATCCCTCCCTGTTGTTCCCCGCCATTCTGGCTTCGTTGCTCCTTTGCCGCGTGCATGCGTGGAGTCTGTGTCTCCACTGGGTTGGTGGAAGTGGTCTCCTGGGTAGTGAAAACTGGCCTACAAAGTAGGGGCTGAAGGAATCCCTCCCCGTTGTTCCCCACCATTCTGGCTTCGTGGATTTGCCGCGTGCATGTGTGGACTCTGTGTCTCCACTGGGTTGGTGGAAGTGGTCTCCTGGGTAGAGAAAACTGGCCTACAAAGTAGGGGCTGAAGGAATCCCTCCCCGTTGTTCCCCGCCGTTCTGCCTTCGTGGCTTTTCCGCGTGCATGCGTGGACTCTGTCTCCACTGGGTTGGTGGAAGTGGTCTCCTGGGTAGTGAAAACTGGCCTCCAAAGTAGGGGCTGAAGGAATCCCTCCCCGTTGTTCCCCGCTGTTCTGGCTTCGTGGCTTCTTTGCCGTGTGCATGCGTGGACTCTGTGTCTCCACTGGGTTGGTGGAAGTCGTCTCCTGGGTAGTGAAAACTGGCCTCCAAAGTAGGGGCTGAAAGAATCCCTCCCCGTTGGTCCCCGCCGTTCTGGCTTTGTGGCTTCTTTGCCGCGTGCATGCGTGGACTCTGTGTCTCCACTGGGTTGGTGGAAGTGGTCTCCTGGGTAGTGAAAACTGGCCTCCAAAGTAGGGGCTGAAAGAATCCCTCCCCGTTGTTCCCTGCCGTTCTGGCTTCGTGGCTTCTTTGCCGCGTGCGTGCGTGGACTCTGTGTCTCCACTGGGTTGGTGGAAGTGGTCTCTTGGGTAGTGAAAACTGGCCTCCAAAGTAGGGACTGAAATAATCCCTCCCCGTTGTTACTCGCCATTTTGGCTTCGTGGCTTTGCTGAAAGCAGACAAGAGCAGCTGAAGGTGGGCCCACATGTCCTCCGGATCATGCTGAGCGGGAAGGAAGCCTCCGCCCGCGGCCACCCGAGACAACACCGAGACCACTTCCATGAGCTAACCGGGCTCCTCGGGACACTCCAACTGGCGATGATTCCCCGAGAGATTCAGGGGAACTCATCCGGATGAGTGTGTGTGTGTGGGGGGGGAAAGCATCTGAATCTCTGACCGCTAGTTGACCAGGGTGGCATTTGCTTGAAAGCTTTACAAGGAGTGTCATGGGGAGGGGGCATTGAGAGGAGTAGAGTAGACCCTCATCCAGATTTGGGGAAGGAACAGAATACTGTGTCTCCTGCTGCCTCTGAGAGGTGGAGGGGAAATTGGATGGATTAAAGGCTTCAATTCAAAAAAAAAAAAAAAAAAGGATAACAGGCAGCCAGTAGGGTGGCCGTCGGTTCAGTCAGCGTTGACCAAGAGAAAAAAAGAATATTGCATTCTGCCCACTTTGTTTGCTTTATTGCATAGGATGCAATCTTATGCTATGATATATTTATCAAATATCTTATTCATCAACCAGTTTAAAGTGTTTTCCGCCTTCTCTGAGTCATTGCAGGATGCCCCCATGCTCTGGGAAGTCAAATTGTGCTAAATCGCGGTAGAAACGACAAACGACGAACAAAACGTCGAAATGACACATTTTTGAAAAAATTCACGACAAACGGAAACAGAACGAAACGGACCCGTTCCGACAAATGAAAAATCGAAACGTCATTTTTTCTGGTCGTGCCCATCTCTAATGGAGAAGAAAAAGGGGGTAGAAAAAAAATAATAGTTGTAGGCTTATTTGTTAAGATAATTAATTGCAATCTCAACCACTTCATCTTAGTAGGCATAAAAATCCTAGAAATAGGGTGCTGTCAGTACCACAGGCACGGAGCTTAAAGGAAGTACATCCATATTGCATAGTGAGATGCTGCCCCTCATGAAAGAATGCATGTACTGGCTTGTAAAACATACATTGCCTGTTTGGTGTATCTCTCAGGCTGCATTCTGATTTGTGAAACAATTAGGCTGTATACTAGCAAAAAGACTGGAGACAAGTTGGAACAGGCAATATCTTCCAGAAAGATTTAAAATGGTTTCTGAAGGCATCTCATATGGCCTCCATTGAACCTAGGTCCAAGGCCTCCCACTGTCTAGTGCCTTAGCTGCTTTTTCTTATATAGTCTGAGAAATCACCACAGGACTGTAAAATCCCTCTGAACACAGTGCATCTGATGAAGGGCATTGCATATCACAAAAGCTGATGTCAAATAAAAAGTGTTAATCTTTAAAGTGCTGGAAGATTCGTACAATAAATAGAAAGCATTAATCTTTATTTATTTTAGAGTATTTTTACTACAGTTACATTTATTTATTTATTTATTTATTTATTTATTTATTTATTTATGAATGATTTATTTGAATGAGTATTTTTACCCTGCCTTTCTCCTTGGAAAATGACCCAAGGTGGCTTACAGAATGAGGGATAATATACAGTCCAGTACAATTAAGACTCGTTCAAGTATTGAGAACAGGGAATTGAGGGACATCTTAAAGCATTAATAGACAACATTACATTAAAGCTGCAAGAAAGCATGCACAGTTAAAAACAGAGTAAAATTCCATGTAAAAGTAATGAGTGATAAAACTAACCTTGAAAACATAGTGTCAATGTAAACCCAAAGTCTATGTGATCCTATTGATTCTTATAAAAGACACATAATACTAGTCCATCATCCAGGGAAAGGTCTTTGCCTGTTTCTGGAAACACAACAGAGATGAGGCAGTCCTGGCCTCTAGTGGGAGGGAGTTCCAGAGTCTGGGCGCAGCAGCTGAGAAGGCCCTTTCATGGGTTCCCACGAGACATACCTGTGATGGTGGCCGGATGGAGAGAAGGGCCTCTCCTGATGACCTTAAACACCCGAGTCGGTACGTACTCTGAGATTCGATCTTTGAGGTAGCTAGGATCCAGGCTGTACAGTGCTTTGTAGGTCAAGGTCAGCACCTTGAATTGTGCCCGATTGGTAGCCAGTGGAGCTGCTTTAATAGGAGTGTAATGTGATCTCTGTACCCCACCCCAGTCAGAAGTTTGGCTGCAGCATTTTGGATCCATTGAAGTTTACTGAGACTTTTCATTGGTAGCCCCACATAGAATGCATTACAGTAGTCTAGCCGGGACATCACTAGGGCATGTGTCACCATGGCGAGAGCTGGTTTCTCAATAAATTGACATAACTTGTGTACTAGCTTTAATGGAGCAAATGCGCTCCTGGCCACAGCCGTGACCTGGGCATCCAAGCTCAAGGATGAGTCCAAGAGCACCCCCTGCGTACCTGATTTTTCAATTGGAGGGTGACCCCCATCCAGAAGAGGTTGCATCCCTATCCCTTGTTCTACCTTTCAACTGACCGGGAGCACCTCTGTCTTGTCTGGGTTTAGTTTCATTTTGTTCATCCTCATCCAGTTCATCCCTGCAACTAAACACTCATAAAAACATAAGAACATAAGAAGAGCCATGCTGGATCTGGCCAACGGCCCATCTAGTCCAGCTTCCTGTATCTCACGGTGGCCCCACCAGATGCATTGGGGAGCACATGAGACTAGATATCTGTCTCCTGATAGCACTCCCCTGCATCTGGCCCTTGAAGTACTCCAGTTTTAAACCCGGAGATTACACATCTCCATCATGGTTTGTAACCTGTGATGGACTTTTCCTCCAGGAATCTGTCCAATCCCCTTTTGAAGGCATCCAGGCCAGATGCCATCACCACATCCTGTGGCAGGGAGTTCCACAGACTAACAATGCACTGGGTGAAAAAAAATATTCATTTACTCATGTAAAGTTGAGATAGTCGCTCCCTTAGAATCCAGAGATGACGAGATGTAGAGCTGGGTATCACTGGCATACTGGTGACACTTAACCCCAAAAGACCTGAAATCTCCCCCAGTGGTTTCATATAGATGTTAAAAAACATAGGAGACAGTACAGAACCCTGGGGAACTCCATAGGTCAGCAGCTGTGGTGTCAAACATGAATCACCTGACACCACTTTCTGTGTTCTTTCCTACAGGAAGGACAAGAACCAATTTAACGCAGTACTCCCAATTCAGAGCCATGGTCTGTAGCAGTGGTGGTGAACCTTTGGCACTCCAGATGTTTTGGACCACAACTCCCAGAATTCCAAGTCTGTATTACCAATGACAAAGGACTGTGGGAGTTGTGGTCCAGAACATCTGGAGTTTCGAAGGTTCACCACCATTGGTCCATTTTGTCAAAAGCAACGGAGAGGTCCAGTAAAACCAAAAGGGACACATATCCTCTATCCATTTCCCTGTGTAAGTCATCTACCAATGCAACCAGTGCCGTCTCAGTCCCATAGCCAGGCCTGAAGCCAGATTGAAATGGATCCAGGTAGTTTATCTCATCCAGAAACCTGTGGAGCTGTAAGGCCACAACCCGCCCTAGGACCTTCCCAAAGAATGGGATATTCAAAACTGGGCAACAATTGTTCAGAATCATTGGGTCTAAGGAGATCCTTTTAAACAGTGGTTTTACTATTGCCTCCTTTAAGCATGCCGGAATCCTGCCCTGTTGTAAGGAGGCATTTACTACTCTTCCTTCTCTGGCAACTTTTATGGGCCTTTTCACACGACCCCTCAGATCCGCTGGTCCCTTAAATTCGGACCAGCGATCTTGAGGGTTCCTTGCTGTTCCTCCGTCCCCACCCGCTCCGCACTTCCTTGTTCTGTCTGCGGGAGGGGAGGGATGGGGAAAAAGCCTTAGACACGGACAAAAGAAGAAACCCTTACCTCCCGTGCGTGGAAGCTTGCTCCGAGCCCCGGTTTTACTTCCTGGTTGCTCTTAAAGGGGCGGAGGTGAAAGAAAAACAACAAAAAGAAGCAAGGAGAGCTCAGGCACTCTCCGCATCAAATATTTTTCACCTCCCAAAAGCAAGTACAAGAAAGTGCAGCTGGGTCGCGCTTAGGTGGGCGGGGTCGCACTTAATTGTCTGCAAACTCCGGACCTGGTGGGGAAACATTTTTAAGGTCCGGAGCTTGCAGCCCTTTGCCGTGGAGCTTAGGGGTCGTGTATAAACGCCCTATGATTCATGAGGGGCAAAGATCCAACACACATGTGGTGGCCCTCACCTCCCCAAGGGTCCTGACCACATTACGGCGGTAGAAGCTGAGAGTCATCCATTAATACAGGACAAGGAGGGTGGGGTGTTTTATTTACTGGCTCTGGATCCAAGGTAACCTGGAACTGTTCAATTTTTCCTGCAAGGTGTTGCACAAATTCTTTACAGTGAGATACAGAGTGGTCTGTGTTTTATCCACCCATGGGTGAGCATGTAGCATGCCAGAAGATGTTTAGATTTTCCTCTCTATGCAGTTGCATCTCTCCCCCTCACCTTATGTATGTTAATAGCAGATCCCTCTCATTCGCCTATGTCTTGAGTTGAGCAGCTGAGCTGTATTAGAATTATCTCCACCAGTGGTTCCCTACATTGGGTAACCTAGGTGATCTTGTACAGTACTGCCATTGCAGCTGCTAGTGAAGGCTTGTGGAAACCCAGAACATCACAGTTACTCAAGGTTGGGACTCAATGGTTTACACCAATACTTCTACTGCTCTTCATAGAGTGGGCAAGGAGCTAGTTAAAGAGTCCTTTGTTTACGTTGAAAAGAGATGACGTGGGCAGAGCTTTTACTTTGGAAGAAATGCATATATACAAAGCTGAGTGGTTAATTGAAGGATAATCACCATTTCTCTACAAAATGGAGACAGGTAATATACAGTGACCCAAGCATATTTCAGGAAAGGCAACACAAAAGCAAAAAATTGATTCGCTAAGATCCTTGGCTATGCAGGTTTAAGATGCTGGCTCACATTCAAAACATGTTCCCTCCTTTTCCCCATTTTAAAAAAACCCAACAAGATCGTAATACGTTTGTTTCTGAGCAGAGGGATAGAGGATGGCCCCCATTCCAACACCACTAATTCATTCTTGTGTGAGATAGTCCTCCAGCCACTCTTACCTCTGAAAGGAAGTTAAACTTTTGCAGAAAGTATTTCCAGTCTATGGAGTGCTCACCACGAAGACGCTGAAGTTTGAGGAGATGGTTGAATTGCTTTTCTGAGAGCGGAAAACAGAAATGGTGAAGCACCTGCCGGAAATCCAGCGTCGAAATTGCTCCTGTGCGCTCCTTGTCAAAAGCAGCAAACGCCTGCAAACAGCGGGATGGGGAGAGATAGGGTTCTAAAGAACTAGCATTTTGGAAAGCGATCTCTCTCTCTCTCTCTCTCTCTGAAGGCAATTCCTGAATGACAGGGGTAAATGTAGATACACACCCCTTTGCTGCCTCAAGTATTCTACATGTGAAATGGTGCTAAGAATTTCGCAAAGAATTCAGGTTCAAGCACTTTTTAAAGCGCGGGTTCTGTTCCAAAAGCTTCTTCTCTTCTAGCAGGATTCATTATCTAAAAGTATCAGGTGGGAAGCCAGTGTTTACAATAGGACTCCATAGCAACCAAAAGCAACTGGAGAAACCTGGGTGTTCAGACAGTCTGAGTGCCTAACAAGGTGGAAAAAAAGATAAAAAGGAGTTGCTTGCTCTATCTTTTACCTGATTTTACCAAATATTGCAGAATAGCAAACCCATATAGACAGGAAAGCAGCTGCAACATTTTGTATCTGCAACCAAGTGCCTGTCTTGTTTATGCATTAAAAGATTTATTTATTTATTTATTTATTTATTTATATACCACCCATTTATTTATTTATTTATTTATATACCACCCATCTTCCAAGCAGAAATCTGAGCGGTTTAAAATAACACACACACACACACACACACACACACACACACACATATAAAGGCTCAATATATAACAATATCAAACACAATATTAAGTACAGTACTAAAACAAAAAAATAAGCACAATAATAAAAAAACACATAGCAAACAAACGGTCAGGCAGTCTTATTTTACTGCCCCTCCCCCCAAAAAAAGGATGTTTTTGAAGTAAATGCCTTAAACATGGTATCATACATTAATCACTATATTGGTATCCTTTCTTGTATTTTTGAAAATATAAATGTAACTGCTTTTTTGTTTTCACAGTATCGAACAACAGAAGAAAGACATTGCACTGAGTGCTTTAAAAACCCACCTACTTCTGGCCTAAAATAGTCTAATCGGGTGAGCATTTTAATCAGTTTTTATTTTTTCCTATGTTTCATATACATCCATATTTTTAAATTGTGCAGTGTTCTGATATGAAAAAAGAAAGTCTGGCCTAGTCTTCCTGGTATAAGAGTTTAAGGCCCTCTTCCCAGCTGCTACACTTCTACAAAGCAAGGGCAACATGAAAGATGACTACTGTGAACAGGTGCTTGCAGTGAAGGATGTGGGACTTCAGATGCTCAAGGCAGTCGAGGCTGATCCATTCTGGCAGCCTTACAACCTTTTTGTGTCCATGTGAATGTACCAAGTCCCACTCTTGCTTTTTGGCTCTGCTGGTGCACCAGTCCTTCTCACCACTGGCTGCTGTGCCTCTCACCAACAATATAATGGCTATATAGTGACTATTGCTAAAAGATGAGCACCCATACTCCTGGCAAAGGATGCAGTTGCACCATATTTTTCAAGATTTGGCTTTGCTGGGATGGGGAATTTCTTGCTGCCCCTGGTGGAATTACAGTAGCTGGGTGTTCTCCCATTGTGCCGGGTTTGAAAGAGGAGTCACCCTCAAAGATAATGCATATGCCACCAGTGGAGGATCCTAGGGTATATCTGGGTGGGGGTATATTTTGTGCAGAGCTGCCTAAATGCCCTAAGCACATCTGCTCTCGCCTGATTTTGGAAGCTAAGCAGGGTCGGCCCTGGTTAGTACTTGGATGGGTGACCACCAGGGAACACCAGATGCTGTTGGCGCCTGGAGTAGGAACTGGCAAACCACTCCAGGATTCCTGCCAAGAACACTCCATGGACATGGGGTCATGAAGAGTCGGTCATGACTGTAACGACACAACACACACACACATATTTTGTGCATGGCTCCTGCCTACAATCCTCCTAATCATTTCTATCTGTAAGGTCTGAGCCTTGAACTATAACATTCTCCCCCGTTTTCTGCAAAATGATGAACCAATGATGATGCCCAGATGGCACTCACCTTGTACAGTAAATCAGATGACTCTGTAACTATCTGTTTAATCTTTTGCATAGCTTCATCTATGCTGAGTTGCACAAAGCTGATGGGTGGTACAGGTGGCACAGTGTTCCTTCTCCGGCGTTTGAATGCTGCACGGTCATCAATGGCTCTTAGAAAATCAAAGTATGAGAGCTTGTTGTCCTGGATGCTAATCCCTAAACTAAGGAAAAAGAGACAGAAGACCAAAGATTCATTTAGTATTTCCAAAGTAACACCATAAATCTGCTGCTATTAATCACTCCATCACAGGTCTTTATACAGCCCTAGTTGTAAATGGGCAAGAGGATTCTTTTGCCAGCCAGCTGAGGATTGTTGTTTTGTTCTTCATTTTTCAAAAGGAGCTCAGCTACAAAGCTAGGCAATCAGCATTTTCTATTTGCATATATTTACACTGATTACTCCATTATTTGGATTTCTATCTTGGATAGTCTGAATTTTTTTTAGCATCCCAGAAAGGCAAGCAGGCAAGCAGGCTATCCTAGTTATTCTTTTTCTTGTGACCTTTGGCAGCTTCTGCTGAACCTTTTGCCCTCCAACAAGTTAGAAAAAAAAAGATATTTCAAGTCCAGGAAGTTGCTAACACCTTCTTGAGTTGCTAGGGTGAAGAAGCTTCTTTACTTAGCTGAATCAAGTGAAGCTGGGATATAATACCAAAAAATAATGATTAAGGCAAGGACCAGTGCTAACATGTTAAAAGAACCTTAATTGTTCAAGCACTACAAGGAAACAGAATATATATGATGGTAATTTATTGTTCATGATTTCCACTTGTAAAGGAAATGTAAAACAGAATGGAGATACCCATATTCCCCATCTATAAGATGCCCCCATGTATAAGATGTCCCCCCCTTTCCAACCCAAAATTACAGTCTCACAACCACACAATTCTTTCCTCAGAGTATTTGAGTATAAGATGACCCTCAATTTTTAGTCTTGCAATTTTAGACAAAGATATAGTCTTACACATGGAAAAATACAGTTGATCTTGGTAAAGTTAGCGAGGAATATTGCCTATACTAACAAATTAGATACTGCAAAGCCAATGTTTCTTCTTATTTATGCATCTGTTTTCCACAAAATATGGGAAATGTGCTGGATTATAGCAGTGCAGTTCTCCTGAAACTGTTTTTGACCTGCCTGTTGGATGTAGGAAAAACTTGTCTGACAGAAGAAGAATGGAAATCAAAGGAGACTGTGAAGGCTATCTCAAGCAAGTGATGGCGCTTCAGGAGCAGACCACATTTTACATGCAGAAGGTCCTAGGTTTCATTTCTCAAAGTGTAACAATGTGCTGCCTAGGAAATTCATCCTTTTATTTGCCCTCGACTTCTTTCAGCTGTGATAGATGAGAGAGGAAAACATCTCCCAGTCAACATTTCTGCACGCCATTCTCGGCACTTCTTCCATGGGCGTTTATACATGACCCTTAAGCTCCGCCGCAAATGGCTGCAAGCTCCGGATGATAAAAATGTTTTCCCACCAGCTCTGGAGTTTGCAGACAATTAAGTGCGACCCTGCCCACTTAGCGTGACCAAACTGCACTTTTCTTGTACCTGCTTTTTTATAGTGAAAATATTTGATGCGGAGAGTTCCTGAGCTCTCCTCGCTTCTTTCTGTTGTTTTTCTTTTGCCTCTGCCCCTTAAAGAGGAACCAGGAAGTAAACGGAGGTCGGAGCAACTGGAGGTAAGCCTTTTATTCTTTTGTCTCTGTCTAAGGCTTTTTTTCCTCCCCCCCTCACGCAGACAGAACAAAGAAGTGCCGAGCGGGTGGGGAGGGAGGAACTGCAACGAACCCTCAAGATCTCTGGTCCGAATTTAAGGGACCAGCGGATCTTAGGGGTCGTGTAAAAAGGCCCCATGTCACTCTTTACATGAACTTATTCTACAGTAATCCCCCACCTATTGCGGGGGTTAGGGACCTGACCTGACCTGCAATAATAGAAAATCTACAATTGGCCTGTTTGGGGTAGCGCCAGGCCTGGGGAAAGTGCAGGATGCCTCAAACAGGTCCAAGCAGCTTACCCCAAGGGGCCTTGCCTTTCATACACTGTGGTCCTGCAAAATGACAGGGGACCACTGTATACTAGTTTCAGGTGCTGTGACCTTGCCTCACAGGAGTGTGGTTCTGTTTTCTTTTAATTACACGGACTGCCCTTTTACACCTCTTTTCTGGCTTTACAAAATTGTATTTTAAGTGCCATCCCCTAGAGGGGGACGCCTCATCCTTGTAAAAGAAAGGGAAAATAGCAATGGCTTCTGCTTTTTGACGGCAGTGGCAAGTCAGCTGTGAGCCCCAGGGAGATAGGAGGGCATCAGCAGTTATCTGAAGATGCCAGCCGGTGCTAGATAAGGACCCTTATCATACAAATCAAGAAATTATCTTTCTGTTTCCAGCTTGGCCAAGATACCTTGGTGCCTGAGGGGCGGAAAAAGCCAAACAGTGCCTGGCACCCTTGCAGTAAACAATGTAAGAAGAAAGGAAATAATTGGCAATTTGTTCTCTCTTTGTTAGGGGCCAAAGTCTGCCACCTGAAAGCTACCTTTAGTCTGCTTAGTACTAGCCTTGGTTCTTTCTCTCTGCCTCACCCAGTTCTCAAAAGATATAGCTGTGAATGCTGGAAACACTTTAAGATCAGCAAAGGCCAGTAATGAAGATCTGGAGCAGAAGGTTCCATTTTGACATGAAATGTTTTCACCCAAGTGCCTCTGATGATTTGTTTTCACTGTAAATCAGACACTGATGATTCCTTCCAAAGTGACCAACTGCCAGGATATTCATTGGCAACAATGACTAATTAAAGGGGTGAAAAACAGTTTTAATGAGGAGGCTTGACACACAAAATTGGGCTGGAGGAAAAAAAATATAATGCATATACCCACATATGTGCTGCTAACCCCCCCCCCCAAAAAACCCGGCAATAGCTTTTTGAGGCTTGCAGCTGCAGAGTACTCCAATCCACACATTAGGCAGTGTCAAGCTGGCTCAGATGTTAGAAACTCAGTGGAAAGGGAAATAATCAACGTATTTCAGCGGAGGAATAAATTGCCAAGTTGGTATTAAAATTTTAGTAATAAAACTGAATGCATATGCTAATCTACTCTATTATTTAAGGCAGGGTGGGGGGGAGAAAATACTCTCTTTGAGCAGGAAAAGACTAGTTGGCAGAAAATTACAATGAATAGAAGTGTTTATCATCAAAAAGTCTTTGAGGGAAAGAATATGCAGCAAAAAATTCTTATTAGAGGCTTAATTCAAGGGGATTCTCCACTCAATGTATAGGTGGAAGGAAAATATTTTGTTTCAGTCTCTCTTCCCTCTCTGTTCTGCTTCAGAAACCAGGGAGACTTCGTTGGGTGGGTCTCATGTATAATGTATACATTTTAACTATATATGAGGTCTCTTATATTCTCAGTTTTGGTCTTTTTTTTGCATATTCCTTGGGCTTGCAAAAAAAAAAACTGTTGTTGGACTCCCTATTCAGCTTTTGTTCTCTCTTTCTCTCTCTCTCTCTCTCTCTCTCTCTGTGTGTGTGTGTGTGTGTGTGTGTGTGTTTGTGTGTGTGTGTGTGTGTGTGTGTGTGTGTGTGTGTGTTTTGTGTGTGTGTGTGTGTGTGTGTGTGTGTGTGTGTGTGTGTGAGTTGGGTTTTTTAATTTGTAGAACATACCAACTGAATTTGAGACGCTGGAATTTGCCAAAGGTGTAATATTCTACTTCTAATGTGTAGAATGTAACTGTGAGTATTGAAACTTTATAGAACTGCATGAAGCTATCTTAAATCAAAATAATTTGGTGGAACCTGCTAACCAGTAGCATTTGTCTTCTCCAAGTGCCATATCCTCATAGAACATTGATGAATCAATAGCACAATCTGTTTTTTATCTAAAATTATTCTAAACAGAGAAGCTGTGCCCACTGCAAACCATTGGCTGAAACTCTTAAGCCAGAATGTTCTTCTACGCCCCAGGCCATGCTCCCCATCTATTTTTCCTTGAAGGATAACTTGCAGCAGATGGCATTACCAGTAGCATTGTGCAAATAAACAAAAAACATAAAGCCTAGTCGTTCGGAATGAACAAAGCTGATAGCGCCATTGAGAAACAAGCAAACAGATATCCCAAATCTATATGTGTGAATTAGTTGAGCCTATTTTATTGTTAGCATGTTTAGAATCAGATATATGGGTACTTAATACATTAAGGTAGATGTGTTACTAAGCTGTGCCAATCATAACAACCTGTATAAAAGTTCACTATACTGTTCATAGCCGAGGCAACACTGAAAGTCTTCCAGCAGCTTACGTAGGTTGCCCACAGATATACATCCTTCCCTGTTTTTATCCTGTTGCAAAAAGGCCTTGTGGAAGTCCTGGGAACATGTGTGGTACTTCTCTCTAAAAGAAAGCAAATTTTCAGTTCAGTTCTCTTATTAAAGACATATTCTACACTATTAGTTCATGACATTACGTTTTTTTGGCTTGAAAAATGGTCTATATACAATCTGCCAACCATGTACATATGTTTGTTCCAAGCCAAGAATTAGTACAGCCCCTGATTTTGCTGACTGAAATAAAAAACTGCAGAGGCACTGGGATTGGAATCAACCAGCATCCCACAAAAGATGGCGGGTTGCACTTAATGCAGCTCAATGAGCCAGAATCTGCAAATTAATTATTTAGTACAGCATTGTGGGGTCACACACTTTGAGATTTCAGGGCCAAAACTAAATATGACCCTAGAGTCAGGGGCTCATGACATCACTTGTAATGTGACATCCACAGCAACTGCAGCCTGAATGTGTCTGTGGGTGTGAGAGAGTGAGAGAAGGTAGAGACTCTTTGATGAATTCAAAGGCCAATGCATGAATTTCAGCAACAGCAGCTCTGGCAGGAGCTGTAGGTCTAGGCCAGTGATGGCAAACCTTTTAGAGACCGAGTGCCCAAACTGCAATTTAAAATCCACTATTTTTTTTTTTTTTGCAAAGTGCCAATACAGTAATTTAACCTGTATACAGGTGGCTATGAAGGGGCAATCTTGGGTGCCCACAGAAAGGACCCGTGCCATAGGTTCGCCATCACTGGTCTAGGCTGTGCATATTAATGGGAGGAGGGAGGATGCTTCTCAGCATATCTAAATGGTATCTGATGACAAAAGAATGAAAGCTGAAAACATAGGTTATGAGGTGAAGAGCATCCTGTTCCTTGATCTTTTAAGTCCAAAGCCTAAAACTTATGAAAAGATTCCCAAACTGGCCAGGGCCAAAGGTTGCACCCAGGCAACTTTGTGGCCTTGCTTTGGGCAGGAAAAATAAATATTTTGCCTCCCTTCTGGCCAGTTCTTCATGATAAAACACAAGGCAGAGCGTGGTGAAACCGGTGAACTGGTAACATTACCCTGTGATAGATAAGGCAGCCATAGCTCTTCTCACCCATTGGTTCCCCAACACTCATGTCCTACTCTTCTTCTTCTGCCAGGTGCCGCATAATAGGTGAGGGAGAGAGGCAGTAGGGGAAATGGAGAGGAGTCACATTCCCTCCTTTCAGTGGGAGTGTTAAAATGCTGTGCCTGGCTGCAAAAGGAGCCGTGGAAAATCTAAGAAGCAGAGCTGTGAATTGTGGACCAGTTCACCTCCCTTAGAAATGCACTAGTTTTCCTTAAATAATATACTGTTCTCTCACCCTCATACAGTACATCTAAACCACATCTGCATATAAAGATAATAATGATGGCCTAGTTTACCGGTCAGTTGTAAGGATCAGTGGCATACTGAGCAGGCAGCACTATAAACACTGGATATGCTATACACATATAGATATATAATTATTATTAGGTGGGTCAGATCTTTGACAGCATCTTTTTTTTTTACTAGTATATAATATTGCAAGACAATGTCATCTGAAACAACCTGGAATTGCTTTCTGATACATGCTACATGGTTTCATTTCTATGACAGCAATAGCGATGAAAATCTGTCTTCCATGTGTATACCTTCTACTTTTCTTTTAAACAGCAATCAAACCATTTCTTTCTATTTTTATTTTTAGAAAAACTGAGACATTCAGCTATTTCTTGGACTGAGTACAAATGGTTGCCAAGCAATAATTATTCCAATCATGGGGGAGGGGGGATCCTACATAAAACAAAATTGAACACCAAGTATACATTTTAAGCTTCAGATCCAGCTAACATGTAAAAAAAATACATTTTAAACCTTCCCCCAAACCCAACTGCCACCCAATCTTCACTTGGAAATTGTTTTGAATTTTTCTTGAAGTGCCAGAGACACACTGCTGAAATGTTTCTAATTTGGGGTATTTCTTCTCTTCGGCTAAAACAAAAGAAAAAAAGATTATCTACCCAGATTTCCCCCTCCTTCTCCTTGAATATTAAGTTTAAGAACTGCTTTTCGGCAGAACTCTATTTAAATTGTAAGCTACTGATTATGTTTTACCAAATATCAAGGATTATATTGAAAAAGCCACATAGAAGAGCACTTGGGTCCTGCACTATAAATGGGTAGGGTTTTAGATACAGTGAGATCCAAAGCACTGTGCCAGATGTCTATGAAAAAAAATCACTATTTAAAATGACGTGTTTATTTATTTCTTTATTTGATTTGTATACTGCATCATCTGGCCACTGTGTGTGGTTTACAAAAAAACGTAATATTCCATAGTAGAGTTGAACACAAAACATAGTGTTTTGTTTTATTTTGTTTCATTTCAGTCTTCATTTCATTTGGTTTCATAAATAACAATTTTTTTTAAAATAATTTTCATCATGAAACAAAATGAAACAAAACAATTTATAAGGCTGTAAATAATGGGGAGCTTTCCTTTTTTTAATTTAACAGGTAGCCCACTGCCCTAAATCAAGGACCTTCCTTAAACCTTCCAATCAATTTGCTTTCAAACAAAGAACTAGAGATGGGCATGAAACAATTTTTTTGTTCGGTTATTCGAATAACGAACCTGGCGATGAAATTGGAACAAACTGAACCGAACCAAGAAAATTAGGTTCGTTGCATTTCATTTTCATTAATGGCGATGTGCGATGAAAAGAGCTCTTTTAAATGTTAAAAAATGTCCTGAATATCCGTAAAAACCCAGCAATAATTCTTTATTCTGTCCAATAATACCTACCGTGGGGGGGGGGTCCTCAAAACATTTGTTTTTGTCTTTCTCTCATCGCTATGTATTTTTCTTTACCCTTTAAAGATGACACAAAATGGATGCCAGCCACAAAATGGATGCCAGCCACCATGTGATGGGATCATGTAAATTCTTCGACAACTTCAACCAATAGCATGCCCAGGTTGCAGACTGGGCAGGTCTGGCAGCCACAGAGGGCATAAAAAGCTCTGGCAGCCCCTGTCCTCCTTGCAGTCTGTGGTGGGAGTTTAGGTTGGGGTGGGACTGCTGTCTCTGCAACTCATTATTTTCACTTTAGGCCAGCCAGGCAGGCATGTGTCTCTGTGTTCCTGCTGGCTACAGCCTGGCTCTTAGGGGAGAGAAAAAAGAGATTTCTCTCTAGCTTCAGTCTTGCACCCTCCCTGTGTGCATACTGCGTAGTGCGTACCTCTTGGTGAGTACCCTCCCCTGCCCCACAGTCACTGCGGCTGCCTTGCACCCTGGGCAACACTCGCTGCTGCCTTGCAGCCTCCCTGCATACCTAGTCTATACTGTGTCTCTGCCAGCATCATTTTTTTAGTGTTTTCCCTCTGGGGGGCATTGGGGGATGCCCGCGCACGGAAATGCTTTAAAAATCTCACAAAGCGGGTAAAAACGAATAATGAATTAATGAACCAATGAAGTGAATTTTTGTGAAAATTCACGAAAGATGAAAATGAATCGAATCGAGCCACTGAATGAAACGAAATGAAAGAACCCACTTTAAACAAGCAGGAAACTTAATGGCTAGCTGCTGCACAGAGAGATTGGGGAGATAAACTCAACAGCTGATCGGGGAGGAGGGAAGGAAGGAAAACATAAAAAAAACCCTCCACAGTCCTACTTAATCAGGAAAGGAAAACATTCAGTTTACTAAATCAAATTGCAGACAAGTCACAGCCAGTGCAGGGAAGGGAAGGGAAACTGCCTTGTCCACAACCCAGAGACATGGAGCAGCAGCAGAGCTCAGCCTGTCTAGCTGCAGGCAGATCAAGATCAAAGATAAGCTAACTCAACAGCTGAGGTGCGGGGAGGGAAGAAAGGAGAACAAATTAATCAGTTTAAAAATAAACCTCCTGTTCTCAAGATGGCTGGATCAAGAGGCCTCTTACCACTACCAGTAAGATAAATCATTTCATTTCGGAAACAAAAATGATATTTCATTTCATTTCTTGAGAACACGCTGTTTGCTGTTCTGTTTCATTTCCTAATGTTTTGTAAGCTTACAAAACGACAAAACAGAGTGTTGCTTTCCGTTGCCCATCCCTAGTCCATAGCTGAAATCAAAATCAAAATTACAGAACAGAATTCAAGATGCCCTAAAGGAGAGAACAAATGTGAATAAAGTTTGCAGAAACAGCAGCCATGGTGGTCAATAGCCAGGGAAAGCTATTCTAAAAATCCAGGTCATCAAAAGAATTTTAAAGACCTGCAGCATGGGAGCCAGGCAGATATCTGGAGGAAGTTGATTCCAGAGACGGGGTGCTACCACCAAGAAAGCCTGATTCCTGGTAGTTGTTTTACAGACTTTTCTCGGCATTGGATATTGTGACTTTCACTTTGTTTTCCATCTTTCCTCTCAAAATAGATGCTGCTAAAAAAAAACCCCAATGATCAACTCCACTAGTTTTCACATATGCTTCAAGGCTTTGAAAGGGATGAGAAGACCCTAAAGCAGTACTAGAGTTCCTCATTTAGTAGCCATATTATGAAGCAAATCCTGTGGATTTCTCCACTAGGATTACTATTTGTGTGGATTTGGGGGGGGGAATCACCCCCCAAATATTATACTAAATAGGGAAAACTAAGCTCTGTATCAGTTCCCAATACAGAGAATCTCTCTGCTCAGAAGGTCTACAGCTCTTTGCTTACTGCATGGATAAAGATCAGTTCTGCCATATCTCTCTCTTTCCGTTCTTCTTTGTTCCTTCTCATGACAACCTTTGAAATATAGATTGTTACTGCCTTGGCATGGAAGGCATAGAATGAATGAATGAAATTTTATTTACGGTCAACGACCAAAAACCAAAAATAAAATCATAAAAATAAGGATGTTCAAATATGCATTCCAATAGACAGCACATGGATCAAGCCTTATTACAAGATATATCATAAATACAATTTTAAATACAATTTAAAATACAGTTTAAAATTTATTCTGGTCCGAAATAAAAGTGGCCATTAACTACAATAAAAAGAGTCATCAGTAACTACTATGTTTCTTTATAAATTTGTTTACGAACCCTTATTGCAGCAGCACAGAATTTGGCAACTTGCCTAGTTACCTGGTAAGTGTTATCAGAAAGAAGCAACTGTATATAGAATTCTATTGACCTCCCAGGATATTTGCCTATAATTGGGGAGATAATCTCCTTGCGTAGATCTTGATAATAGGTGCAGAATAGAAGCACATGTTCTACACTTTCCAGTTGGTCATTGGCACATGGGCAATTTCGATCTGAAAAAGGTAAACCTTGAAACCTCCCCTCCAGTAGCTTAGAGGGAAGGACATTTAATCTAGCCAGAGTAAAGGCTCTCCTGGAGACAGGAGATATGAGCCTATCCAGATATGAGGAGGCAGTAAATGCTGATTTCTTAAGAAATTCCATTTTCCCCAACTGGGCAACATGTTTCTGCAGTTCTATATCTCTGATTCGTAATTTTACCTCATTTGGAGGGTACAAGGAGAATAACCTAATTTATGTATAACTTTTATTACCTGTTTTTTCCATTCAGACTGAAAAGTATCTGTCAAAAGCAAGGGAGTTAAGCCCTCTGAAAGGAAATGAGCTTAAGCCAGTACTTAACCATGAGGAATTTGGCTTGTGCTTCAATGGGAATAAGCCCAACCTCTAAACGAAGTAAAGTGTTGGAGACACATGTAGGAATGCCCAAAATGGCTCTTGCAAATCTGGTTTGAACAGTCTCCAGAGGTCTCAAGTTAGCATATCCGAACAGCTGTGAGCCATAAAGCATTTGGGTAATGATTTTAGTCCTGAAAACTTGTAAAGTAGAGGGAACATGTCCCCCCCCCCCGGTCGAATTAAAGAATCTGCTAATGGCTTTGCTGTTGCCTTGTGCTCTCATTGCAGCACAGCTTATATGCATGGACCAAGCACCAGATGACTGAAATGTTATACCTAGGTACTTATACTGCTGGACCTGTTCAATTGGGTGACCATTAAGGGACCATTTATGTTTAATTCTCCTCCTGCCAAAAACCATTATTTTGGTTTTAGTATAATTAATTTCTAAACATTCCTGAGTACAGTATGAGGAGAAAGCTCTCAGGAGCCTTCTAAACCCAACACACGAGGTTGACAAAAGCACAGCATCATCTGCATACAGAAGTATAGGAATTGGGCGAGATGCCAGCTTGGGTGGGTGAAAATCTACGTTGGATAAACTCTCAACAATACCATTAATATATAGATTGAATAAGGTTGGGGCTAAGATACATCCTTGCCTCACGAGGCCCTTATGTACAGGAACTGGGTTAGTTAGGATCCCATCAGAATTACAAAGAACCTGTAAATAGGAATTCTCATGTAAAAGACAGATTAATATAAGAAGTCGTTTGTCAATATTCATAGACTGCAGTTTTAACCATAATATGTCTCTAGAAATAGAGTCAAATGCGGATTTAAAGTCTATGAAAGCAGCATAGAGAATCCCACCTTTGGGGGCTGAGTATTTACTAGCTAAATGATGAAGAACATGGCACTGATCAATTGTGGATTTCCCTTGCCTAAAACCTGCCTGTTCTTCTACAAGAATATTCTCTATCCGTAACCAATCTTCTATTTTTTCCAACAGATGCCTTGCATATAATTTACTGATGGTACTTAATAAACTGATAGGACGATAATTGGCAGGATCCCTTCTGTTTCCTTTTTTTAAAAATTGGGACAACAATAGCTAATCCCCAGTCCTTTGGTATACAAGCTGTTCTATCAATCCAGGTAAACAGGGTAGCTAGTATAGGAGCCCACCATTCGGCATTTGCTTTAATAAGATCTGATGGAATATAGTCAGGCCCTGGGGCTTTACCTGGTTTTAAACGATCAATTACCATCAGTACTTCCTGTTTAGTGACTGGAGGCCACTCTGGGAGGTCTTCTAGTTCAGTTTGGAAGGCGGAAGTACAGGGTGATTGTGCCGCATAGTGCCTGCCAAAATATTCTTCCCATACTGTCGGCATTATATAGTAGTCTGATTTAGGAATAAAAGTTAAAGTTCCCCTAGATACTATCTTCCAGAATGAAGCCGAGTCTCTCAAATGGGCAGCAGTTAGCAAGCATTGCCAGGCCTTCCTCTGGGCTTGTAGTTTCTTAGTTTTAATCAAGGATTTATACCCTTTTTTGCACTGATACCAATTTTCAGGGATTCTCCCAAGATTCTGATTCTTATAGTCTCTATAGGTCTCCAGTAGCTCATTCTTTAATGCTCTACATTCTGAATCAAACCAGTGCTTTGAACAGGTGGTACGAGGCAATAAGGTACCGGATTTATTACAAGTTAAATGGGGTTGCAATGACTCTACCAAATTAGAATATGTATTTAGGGCTTGTTTTGCTGATCTCGCTGTGGTAATAAGATTTCTAAAATGCATATAAGGGTTGGTAGCTAATAGATTCCTTGTACAGGCCAACTGCTCATCAGTCCACCTTATTATAACCTTTCTTATATCAGCTGCTATGGATACAATTGGAGCACACTCTGCTACCACATTATATTGATTATAATTCAGCTTAATCATCAGGGGTAAATGATCACTTTCACCCCGATATTTTATCTCAAACTCTAGAATGGAATCAGCCAAATCCCTTGAAATCAGCACATAATCTATTATTGAGGCTCCTAATGAAGAAATAAAGGTAAACTCTCCCGGTCTATCCCCATTCATACTTCCATTTAAAATAACTAGTTCTAAGTTAAAAACCATCTTCATAAAACACAGACCAGAATGATTAATACCACAATCTTTAAATTGTCTCTGATAAAATTTAGGATGTAAAAAGGATTCAGAAAATGACATATTAAAACGATTAAAAAGTGCAACATTGCTACTTCCAATCCTCGCATTGCAGTCCCCAGCAATTATAATAGAGGCTCCAGGGAATAGCTTTAAAACTTGCTCAATGAACTCTTCCAGCTGGATCCACAAGGCTTCCGCTAGCTCATAGGATCGTTGAAAGGGAGCATAAATGTTAACAAGCAGTATTATGGATCCAGCAACTTTTAACACCAGTGCAGTGGCTATATTAATTAAAGAATCCCAAAACAACACAGTGGCCTGTAACTTGGTGGACAAGAATGTAACTAACCCCCCCCCCCTGTGGCTCTTCCACCCCTAGAGCTCGGTAAGGCATTTAAAAAGTATGCCTCATATCCATTCAGCATTGGAGCATCCAGAGCCCATGTTTCCTGTAACAGTATAATTTCGAAATCCCCTAGGAATTCCATGAGCTCAGGATCTGATGCTTTAGAGTGCCAGCCTGCAATGTTCCATGATATACAGTTAAGTACAGATCTATTTTGCTGTGAGGAAGGATCTGCAGTAGTGTTAACAATAAAATCGGAATGACAGCAAACCCTCTCTGAGACAGCTTTGTCTCTTTCACCCAGTACAATAGAATGGGCATTATCAGAGATGTTCCCACTCTCAGCATGCATCAGGCACAGTTGATTGTGTAGCTCCTCAGGCGAGGCATCCTTCTTCCTGTCAAACAGAATGATGATAATCATATCTTAAGTCAGATGCCTTATTCAGTTGACCATAAGAGGGCTCCTGTCTTGTAAGCTGATTACGCCATCTGCTGCCCCTAGTGTTGTATCTTTTGTTAACAATCCTTGTCCTTATTATAACAGGAATGGGGTAGCCTTCTGGCCTATCAGTAATTTCAGGAAATTGAGTAGGCTGTGGGTCTTTATAGGGTTGCCACTGTTGAGTACCTCTAACATCCGAACAAGACCTTGGTGTACATATAGCATGAGTTAGAGATAAATTATCAGGCTTCCTCGTCTGTTTGACATTCGTGACCATGTGATAGTTTGAAGAATCAGCCTTTGCACGAGCGGGCAGTTGACCATCTTTAGGCTGGACAATGTCATTTTTGGAGGTACTTTTTGTAGTAGGTGCTGAGGCTTCTAATAACTTGAACAGAGGTTTAAAGTTCAATTTCCCCCTTCTTCTTCTTCCTTTCTTGGATACTGGTTTTGATGCCTCCTTCTTCCTCTTCTTCTTCTTCATGTGTTTGGATTGTGCTTTCTCTGTTAAATTTGTAGGTAGCTCCTGTTCTTGTGCCTCTTTGTTTGAGGTGTCAGCAGTACATGATGGGATAGGACAGGCTGTTGGATTAGATATAATGGGAGCAGAGTTTTCTGACGCCACAGGCTGTGGACCCACACATAGGAGTAATTCCTCCAGGGAGAGTTTCCCAATTCTGTCAATAGTTCCTGGGGATAAGCTGTAATAATTAGTTATATCTCTCTCTGGTTGTGATATTACTTCCTGGCCGTGTTTCAGCAGATCACCCTTGTTCACTGACAAGGATGACTTGAATTCCTTCATATGGCCTTCTATCGAGAAAACTAATTGTTTTAGCTCTCTCAATATATCTCTGATTTCTGGTAACAGAGCTTTTAATCCATAGCTATCTGGGTCCTCTGGCATAGACAAATTTGTATGATTAGAAGGTAACAGTTTATTTGATCGACATGAGTCAGCTCTCTTTGCATTTAGTGTAGGATTTGCAGAGACAGGTGTTATCACACTTTCACAGTTTATCACCTCAGACCCAAAAAAGCTCATCTCATTTTGAGGAGCCAAGTTACTCATTCTCAAGGATGACTCAGGGTTGAAGTCCAGCGTTTTTATGTTGCCAAAATCTATATCAACTGTACTGTTTAATAGATTGCTGATTGTCTGATGCTCCTCCAAGAGATGGTTACTCCTTGTTAGACTATCAGGCAAGTCGAGAGGAAGAGAATTTGTTGTCTTTGGGCTACTTAAAACAGTTTGACAAGGTGATAGAAACTCAGTCAGCTTAGTTTGTCTCAGCCTCCTAGTAGCAGCTTTGTAAGTCCTAACTGGAGCACAAAATTTGGAGGACAGTGAGTAGCCACGAGAGGAGGGAGGTATATTAAAGGAAGGCATTTCAATGTTAGGAGACTCTAGTAGATGTGAAGGATTGCTGTTAAGTGTATCACTATTAGATTTGTTAGTCCTTAAATCCGAAATGGGAGTAATTTTAATTTGGGTATTACCTTGTATGCTCTTAAGCACAGGTGGAGATAAGGTAAGATCGAGAACTTCCAACATCCTATCAAGAGCTGAGTTTCCCAGGTAAGTTGGCAGCCAAATATTGAAAAGTTGTGCAGAGACCGAACGTTTTAAGATATAGTTCCTGTATTGCTTGCCAGCCACCCCTCACGGGAGCCTCAAGGCCATACGTCTGCAAAAACTGCAAAACTGCAGGGCTGGAGTGTATAAAGCCTGCCAGAGCTTATCTCAGCTGAGGAGCAATGACGCAGACCCAGATAACACTCCCAATTACAGCAACTCCAAATAGCCTTCTTCTTGTCCAGAGAAACGTTATAGGTTAAAACAGTTCGGTAAAATTAGTAAATAGTAATAAGACGAGATAAAATAGCTATTAGCATAAAAACAGAATAAAAAAAGTAGTTTATCACCACGAGCTCCTGCAGGGAGCTGTAGGCTGTGCTCCGCCGGAACCCGGAAGTCTCCAAGGCATAGAAAGAGTCATCCTCAAGTGTGGGAAAGCATTACAGTCCTCTAAGGGAAAGGTAATATCATCAGGTGTGGATGATGATGATGATGATAATGATGATGATGATAATGATGATGATGATGATAACTACAGAGTTGGGTCACCGAGTCCAATCCCTCTCAAGGAGGCATAGTGGGGAATTGAACTCCCAACCTCTGGCTTTGCAGCCAGAGAGACCTTAACGTATTTCTCCTCTGCCCACTATAAGGAGTAGCCACAGATTCATTAATACTGAATCCTACCTATTACCCTTGCAATAGTGAGCCTTTGATACAACAATTTGCTTACCTAATCTTGAATATAATCTCATTGATGTCAATGTGCTTCTTCTTCTCCCTTTTGTAAGGATCCATAAAACGTATATAGTTTTCCGACATGAACTGCTTATTGACACCAGTGCCAGGAGAGGGATTCTCCACACCCATTTTTTGCAGGAATTCCTTATGGGTAAGGTAGCCCTTTCCACTGACATCATACCTTGTAAAAGACATGAGAAGACATGTTACCTATTATTTGGTAGTATGTTTTACAAACTTAAAATAGTAAAACTATGATCATTAGGCATTCTGTACTGATTATTCCTTGGAGGAAGTGCACAAAATCCACCTTAGGAGACAAGCATTTCACATCAGCCTGAATTTTGCAAGAAGATCTATCAAGAGCATTGTCAAGTCAAAGTCTGATGCTTTACCTCTTTCCCAGCCCCAATATGCCGTGCACTGGCATACAGGCACTAAGGGATTACCTTCCTGTCTGTATGGGAGAGTTTTGTTTGTTTGTGTGGAACTTGGTTGTTTGGAATTGAGACATTTAGCACTTTGAAATGAAAATTCATCTGGACATTTTTATATAAATGTTTCAGTCCTCTTGTGGACAAAATCTATGATATATCATTCCCTGTGAACTAGTTCCCTCTAGCCACATTTGTCCTTTTAAATCTATCACTTTTAGAGAGTTGAATCAGACAAGCTGGTACTATTTTACATATTTTTTATTCAATCTATATTTTTATTCTAGAAAACTATCACTATAAAATATGAAAATCTGTGGTAATAAAACTACAGTCAGAAGAATGTATTTTAACTACATGTTAAAATTTAAAGAATATAATTAATAGCTTCAAGAAACATTATAACATCGATACATGTAAAAATTCTAAAAGCAAGTCCATTTGTGTGTGTTGTGTCGTTACAGTCGTGACCGACTTTGTGACCCCATGTCTATGGAGTTTTGTTGGCAGGAGTACTGGAGTGGTTTGCCAGTTCCTACTCCAGGCCCCTACAGCCCCTGGTATTGCCTGGTGGTCTCCCATCCAAGTACTAACCAGGGCCGACCCCGCTTAGCTTCCGAAATCAGGTGAGATCAGCATTCCTGCCAAGAAAACTCCATGGACATGGAGTCACAAAGAATTGGTCACAACTGCAACAACACAACACAACACAACACAACACAACACAACACAACACAACACACACACACACACACACACACACACACACACACACACACACACACACACACACACACGTCCATTTACCCTATAATTAAACCACCCAGAATATAATTCTTTATTAACTGTCCATGCTCTTTCTTCCTTTCTTTATCGTTATTTCCAACACATTTCTTTTCTATATACAATTTTGTATTAAGTACCATCAATACACTTCATTTCACTTCAGCTATTAACATAATTTTTGCTTGCTTGGTAAGTGTTTTATCTAATTTCTTTAAACCTAAGGTTCTATCCATAAAAATCAAACATTCTACTGAATCTAATCATCTGTAGCCCATCGCCAAGATACTAAGTATCTAATGAAAACCTCCAATTAGCTTTGTCCTAATCATTTACTTACAGTAACCCCCTGCCCTTTCGCGGTTCAGATACTGCAGTCCCAATATATCACGGGGCCACAGCATATGAAAAAAGGCACCCTGGGGTAAGGGGGAAAGACCTGTTTCAGGCCTCCTTTACTTACCCCAGGATTAGCATTACCTCAAAAAAGGCTTGCAAGGGCCTGTGAGAACCTTCCCGGGCCTGTCAGAGGCCCCAATAGGGCTTTCACATGAATCAGAAGTGACTTCCGGTAAACTGAAATGACCTCAAGATTGCAGAAAAACATTTCTAAGGCCTCTGAGGGCCTTTCTAGGCCTGTTGGAGGCCTCAGAAATGCTTGTAAGTGGTCTGGAGGTCACTTCCGGTTTACCAGAAGTCACTTCTGGTTCGTGCGGAAGCCCTTTTGGGGCCTCCAACAGGCCCAGGAAGGCCCTTGCCGGCCTGTTCAGGACAGTGCCGGGCTGAGGGTAAGTACAAGATTCTCCAGCTAGGCCCCTCAGGCTTGACCCAACCTGCATCCACATATCGCAGGGACACCTAGGAAACATATTCAATTATCGTGGGTAGGGTCGAGTCCCTAACCCCCACAATAGGTGGGGGGGGGGTCACTGTATAACTAAGCTACCTTTTATCAAAAGTTGCTTATTGGGGTGATTTCCAAAAATACACAATTCACATTATCTAACCAGTTCTTATAATAATATATTTTTATTTTTGTTTTTTACTATTGCTATACTTTCTCTGCCAATTTGTTTTAAAATATCAGAACTTTTAATCAAAACATTCCTGCACCTGTGGGAGGCTCAAAGTAGAGATGGGCACAAAACTGAAACATAGCATTCCATTTTGTTAGTTACTTTAGTAGTTTTCTTTTGTTTCATTTGTAACAAAATTTTAAAGAAGTTTGTTACAAGACAAAATGAAACAAAATGAAACACTATGCTCCCCTGTGTCCTAGAGGTACCAAAATGGCAGGGAAGCTTCCTCATGCTCTTCCCTATGAGCCCTCAAAATATGGAAAGGTTTGGGGGGGTCAGGGGGCTGAGTTATTAAGCTTCAAAGGGGGTGCACCTAGGAAACATATTCTAATTGAATTGGGAAGCGGCAATAGTCCCCCTGCAGGTGAGTGATTTGTGCTGACACAATTCAATCAATTAAAAATATTTTTTTCTTAGGGGCAACCCCTTTGGAGCTTAATAACGCAGCCCCTTGACCCCAAAATGTTTCCAAATTTCAGGGGCTTACAGGGAAGAGCTTTAGCTCCCCTGCCATTGATTCCTCTAGGATGAATCATTTTGTTTCTAGAGGGGAAAATGACAGTTCTTTTCATTTTGTCACAAAATGTGTCCTACCGTTTCGTTACGCAATTAAATGACGAAATAGTGCTTCGTTTTTGGGGTTTTTTTTGCTTTGTGCCCATCTCTAGTTCAAATTTGGAAATATTATTACAATAAATTTTATTATATAAGCATTTGTTTATAATTGCTAATGAAAGGCAGGGCACTTGTAGATGAAACAGTCTTTTTGGCCTGCTGGTCACTGGTGCATGTTTTGTCTTCTCTCTTAGTGCTCTATAGCTTATGTTTTAATTTGTCTATAGATTAATTCCCCCTATACTCCACTTTTAGATTTCTCCATGTGACTGCAATTAGTTGTTTTAATCACATGGGAAACAGGATTTTGTTTTCAAGTTATAGCAGATGGCTTAATGCTAAAGACACAGTGTCTCATAGCATCCTTAAGGAATAAGAAAATAAACTGGAAAGTGATGGTGTAGAAAAGAATTCAGTGATGAATCACTGTTAAGACATAAACCATACATACAGTCAAGGCACTTGAAATCCAAAGAACTATATACCTGTGTTAAACCACACAGATAGCTGTAGAAGGCAAGATTACAGAATATATGTAAAACTGATGCTTTTAATTTATATTATGTGCATATATGGATACATCTATAGCTGCTTCTAGAAATAGCTCTATATTTAGTTAGTTAGTTAGTTAGTTAGTTAGTTAGTTAGTTAGTTAGTTAGTTAGTTAGTTAGTTAGTTAGTTAGTTAGTTAGTTGTTTTAGAGTATTTTTACCCTGCCTTTCTGTATCATCAGTTTCTTTTGAATTGGTTTTTTATTACAAAACTTGGTAAACTGTTTGAACCAGTATCAGAAAAACCTTTTTGAAATCTAATATTTAAAAATAATGTTATAAATAGTAATGTGGGTGTTCAAAAGCATTCGTTCAAAATACCCTTCCGTCCCCTTCCCAAATAGAAAAAGCTCTGCATCTCCCTTCAAAAGCTAGATTCATACTATGTAGGCCAATTTAGGCCCGATAAGTGCACTTGGACTGTAATACCAAAATGTCCTAAATAGCATAGCCAAGAGTTCATGGTATTTCTCAAGGCTTCTGCAAATTAAAGTCCTAAACTGTGAGCAGCTCCAAAGTTGGGAATGGCAGCTGTATAAAAATTGGCCATTCCCAATTAGTTTCTTAAGTGCAGAACTATAAGGTTTACCTGTGAACACAGACCTAGTTAGAAGCTGACTTAGAAAGCTGGCCTCTCTGATCACAACCCATTGCTGAAATCATAGGCCCCAATTCCTGTTTTATCTAAAACCAGGTCAATACCATGGCCCCCCAAAAATGAAGAAAAGAAAATACTTGCTTCAATATCCTGTGGAGCAAAACCACAAGTCAGTATACTGTACTGCAAGATAAACCATTAAACCCTTCTGAGCAAAATATTTTCCTATAAATGTGTATCACATTTTCTTTCTTTTTAAAAGATTCTTTATTCTTTTTACCATGTTTTTTATTTTATTTTAAAGAAAACATGCTCCAAATAATCTTCAACTGCCTTTAATTCTAAACTACCCAATATTAATTTGTTTGCTTGAGATATAATATACGGGATAAAGATCATTTGATTTATTATGTAATATAATCTTATACAGTACTGGAAAAGCCTAAGTCTCCCATTTTATGGGAATTAAAATTAGCCTTATCATTTGTTAACTATTATCACTATTACAACATTCATTCACTTATTTCTGCCACTCTTTCAACTTGTTATTGGGTAGCTTTATCGGTATTATCCAGAAGAGAAAATTAATCTTAGGTATAATCTTTATTTTATACTACCAAACCATGCTAACCATCACCTTCTATAACCATTTATTTTATCTTGAATTTCTTGTTTCTGTTTATCAAACAATTAAGGTTTTTCAATTCCTGTAAATTCTTAGTCATATTTTCACCCAAATATTTTATAACCTGATTTATTTTAAACAGTTTTTTTCTTAATCATTCTCCCCCCCTCCTTTATAACATTTAAAAACATCATTTTAGATTTATTTCAGTCTATATGTAAACCAGTTATTTCTTCAAATTATCTGAAATATGACTTAACTCTCTCCATAAACTTTAATGGATCTTCTATGGTTAGAGTGTTATCTGCAACTAAACTAATTTTGATTTTTTCTTTATATCCTATTTCCTTTATTGATTCATCTTCCCTAATTACATCCACCAGCAATTAAATGACCAAAGCAAACTTAAATTGGGGACTAGACAATTTTCTGGTTCCACTGCTGAGGAAAATTTGATTAGTTATACCATCATTTACTAACAGTATTACAAAGTGTTCCAAATATAATTGTTGGATAATATATCTAAATCTAACACCAAATCCTAACTTCTCAATTAACATGTTAAATTTTTACCATTCCCCATAATGAAACATTTTGAAAATATCCAATGCAAGAATTTTTGCTTTTAATTTATGCTTAGTTATTATACAAATTATATTCAATACTCTTCTAGTTAGATCTGCCATCTGTCTCCCACCTATAAATATACTTTGATCTTTTCCAATATAATTAGGAGGAGAAAACCCACCCTGTTCATTCCCTTTACCAGTACTGTAGTGATAGCCATAGCATCTTGGTTCAAATCAGTCTATATGTACCTAAATATGAAGAATCTTGATTGAGCTTTAGAATTAAGACAAGGAATGGTTCCAGGATGGTGGAATGTCCTCTCTATCTAATATTTTACTAAGCAGTATCTTAAGCTTTGGTATATTAAATACTTTGTAATACTCTATGCCTAAATATTCATCCCAAGAGTTTCTCTAATGTTTAAATTATATATAATATATCCTTTATTTTACTTTGGTTATGTTGTTTCTTGTTAACATGTACTGTAAATCACCCAGAGTGGTTTTGCTGTCAGATGGGTTGTATAAATGTATAATAAATAAATAAATAAATAAATAAATAAATAAATAAATAAATAAATAAATAAATAAAATATTTTCTATCTCTTCTTCAACATAATATTCCATCAGTTATCTGTTATTCTCTTGAAGCTTTCTCTCAATATTTTGCTCTGTGTATGCCCCTATTTTATCTATAATGTTCTTACTCCAGGTATACCTCTATTATGAGATCATACCTCTATCTATAATTTTACATTCAGCATTCCCTGTCTAACTAAAGCAGGCATGTACAAAGATATATACACATTGGCTCCACCCACAAGCGTACTGGATATGCAAATATATCCTCCTAAGAAGTAATACATATTACATCTTACAGTTTTTTTAAAAAAATTATCCTTCATTAGTAGAGATGGGAACGAAACAAAAAAAATTGTGTTTTGGTTTTTCGTTTGTCATTGAGAGGTCTGTTTCGGTTCGTTTCCGTTTGTCGTGAATTTTTGGAAAAATTTCGTTACCGTTTTTCATTTTTTCGTTTGTCGTTTCTACCCGCTTTTGTGGGATTTTTAAAGCATTTCCATGTGCAGGCATCCCCCAATGCCCCAGACCAGAGGGAAAACACTAAAAAAATGGGTGCTGGCAGAGACACAGTATAGCCTAGGTTCGCAGGGAGGCTGCAAAGGCAGTGGTGGGTGTTGCCCAGGGTGCAAGGCAGCCACAGAGTGACTGCACTGTGGGTCAAGGGAGGGTACTCACCGAGAGGTGCGCAGCACGCACACACACAGGGAGGCTGCAGGACTGAAGCTAGAGTCGCAGAGACAGCAATCCTACCCTAACTCCCACCAGAGACTGCAAGGAGGACGGGGGCTGCCAGAGCTTTTTATGCCCTCTGTGGCTGCCAGACCTGCCCGCCCAATCTGCAACATGGGCATGCTATTGGTTGAACATGATCCCACATCACATGGCTTTCCTCCATTTTGTGGCTGGTGCGACATCCATTTTAAAGGGAAAAGAAAAATACATCGTGATGGGAGAAGACCAAAAAAATGTTTTAAGGACCCCAACCCCCCTGGTAGGTATTATCAGACAATATAAATAATTATCGCTGCGTTTTTACGGATGTCCAGGGCGTTTTTTAACATTTAAAACAGCTCATTTCATTGCGTGTCGCCATTAACAGAAACGAAATGTAACAACCACAATTTTCATGGTTCTGTTTGTTTCATTGCATTTTCATCACAATTTTCGTTTGTCATTTCGTTACGTAACGGAAACGACAAACGGTAACAGAAATGAAAAAATGTTCGTTCCGTGCCCATCTCTATTCATTAGATTATATATTTCCATCTTTTTGTAGATTTCCATCTTTTACCACTCTATTGTGTTTTTAAATGTTTTTGATTGGTGTCCTTAGTTACCATTTTAAACATTTGGGTTTATGCTTCATGATTTTGATTCAATGGATTTGTGCTTTTGTACATTTTTTTCCACTTGTCTAAGCCTTTTGGACCATATTGATAGTTTGTGGGGAAGTATGCTCACAAGAATGATAACCTAATGAGCAAGTCAATCAATTTGAACTGTTTTTCTAAATACAGTATACAGAATACATGAAGTCTGTATAATTGCTCATTTCAGAAAACTGATGGCAGTGCTTCTCTCAAAAATCTAGGTAAGACTAAAATAGTAAAATGGCAACAGAACCCCCATAGTAAGTGTGCTATTCCTCTGTGCTGAAATGTTGGCTACTATAAATCCCCATCTATCCTAGATCCGTCTATGTAGATGTTTAACTAAAAGCCAACAATATATAAAATGTCAGAAAGCTTCAGTGAACAGGACAACTGGCTTTAGAGTTACAAAGGTCAATTCCCCAACGTACCTCTCATTACTATACCAAATTTTAGTGTCTTCAGTAGGTATGAATGATTTAACCATTCTGGCGTATATACTGTGTCTCTAGTTTCTGGGGAGATAAGCATGCTTGTTTCATTTTTAGACTTTGCAAACAAATTATAGCTGTGAACTTTATTTGTTTCTTTGTTTCCTTTATGCATGTAACTTGTCTTCACAGAGCTCAACACATCATACGCAACAGTTCTCCCACACTCCAATTTTTCCCCACAACAACCTTGTGAAGTAAACTAGATTTAAAGACGAGGACTGGCTCAAGTCTTCCAGTGAGATTCACAGCTATGTACAGGTTTGAACCATAATCTGCAACACTCCTATCACTCTACCACATGGGTTCTCTGGCTACATATCAACCCTAGGTATTCTGGAAATAGTTTAATGATTTTGGGATACTCAAAAGAAAAATTGTGGTTGCCATTTTGGACCCCCCCCCACCGCATGGCATGGCGAGACGATGAGGATGACCCCCCCCAGCCTGGTGCAAGCAGCCCAGGACAGGAGAAGAGGGGGGGAAAGGCCGGGGACCCCCTAGAAACCACCCCTCTGGAAGGTGGCAAAGCATATTTTCGCCTGCTTTTTTGGCTGGGAATCGGGTTTTTTTTAAAAAAAAAACTTTTAAAAACTTTTTCTGTGCTTCGCATTGCGCGATCACCGTGATGCCACAAACGGAAATGAAAAACCCGACCAAATTTTTCTTTTTTCGGTTCGAGTTCGAGTTCTGATGGCTTAATTATCGTTACCATTTCCGTTACGTAACGGAAATGATGACCAA
Organism: Phrynocephalus guinanensis; assembly: GCA_037367245.1. NCBI lineage: Eukaryota > Metazoa > Chordata > Lepidosauria > Squamata > Agamidae > Phrynocephalus > Phrynocephalus guinanensis. Next base: position 13,506,197 of record CM074740.1, on the reverse strand, counting down.
AAACGGAAATGACAATTTCACCGAGTCGTGCCCATGTCTAATCATTAATATTAGGACTCTTTTCTATAGTTTTTGTACACCCTTCATGATGTGGTGGTGCTTAGCCTGCTGAAGTAGAATATTCCCCATGAAACGAATGCAGTCTGTTTGATTTCTAGTGATACTATACAATGTATCACCCACTCCTATATCCGTATAATCTTAAGGACCACATCGTCTTTTCCTAATGAATCTAAATACAGTGGAACCTTGTATAACGAACAGCTTATATAACATAAAATCTGTACAACATAAAAAATTCGGGAGATAGGGGAAATTTGCTTAACATAATCACCTATGGGGAGAATTCGTACAACATAAAAATTGGATTACTCCGTTTTCAATGCATTCCTATGGGAATTTGTATAAAGGAAAAATTGCTTAACATAATTTCATTTGGAACTAATTAATTCCCTTTATACAAGGTACCACTGTACTTGTATCGGTAAGTCTGTAAGTCCTAAACTTTTTCATATTTTGTACATATAATATTCATAACATAGTTTTACACTCCAGACATAATTTATGAGAGAGATAAAAAACCCTGTACCCATCTTCACCTTTCAAAAATTAGAAGTGTCTAACTGTTAAAAGTCTGTCAGATTTTAGCTTGCAATATGGATTATGTGATGAACAGCCTTGTAGTATCTTGTCATACTTACTTTTAAAACCATTTCCATTTTTTTTTTGGCTGAATATCTTCTGAAATGTTTCAGATTTTATGTAAATAGCTACAGGAGGAGCATTTACAGACTATTCTGTAGCTGAGAAGAATTCGGTGTAATTTTGTGTTTTTAAAACAATCTTTGAGCTTTTTACAGATGGTACCTTTACTGGTGATTTTATATAAATGACAATCTAGGGCTTCTCTGAGGATCTAAGAGAAATTTAAGTCTCTCCTCAAAGTGCTCTGTATCTCATCCCTGACTTTTATGCTTTGATTTAGAGAAAACTTTCAATTTTATTTCTTAATCTTCACTGTATTGTAGGCAGTTCTTAGGAAAGCAGAACCTTTGAGGAAACAAGGATCATAGAGATACAGAGGTAGAAAAGACAAAACATATGGAATATAGGGTGGCAAGAAGATCATGGAGGTTTGAATGGTTGGAAACTATTGGCCAAAGTGCTAAATTTCTCTTGTTGTGACTTCAACTCTAATTGCAGTGGTCTTGTACAGAGATGGGCACGAAATGCTAAAATGGTGTTTTATTTTGTTTTTTGTTTTGTTCTCATTTCATTTTGTCCCATTTATGATTTCTTTAAAAAAAATTATTTTTCATTTTTATTTGTTATTTGTTTTCCCCCCCCTAATCGGGCATGTTGGGGGGGGGGAGGTGTGGGGTTTTCAGACTGTCTTTGAGCCACCGAAGCAAGCAGCAGCTGTGGCCATTGCCACTTGCTTTGGTGGCTCAAAGACAATTTTAAAAAAACATGCTTTCCCCTGGAACATGCCCAATGGGGGGTGGGGGAACGTGGTATTTTAAAACTGTTTTTGAGCCACTGAAGCAAGCAGTGGCTGCAGCCATCACCACTTGCTTCAGTGCTCAAAGACAATTTAAAAAACCCCATGCTTCTCCCTCAACTGGGCACATTGCGGGGGGAAGCACAGTTTTTAAACTGTCTTTGAGCCACTGAAGCAAGTGGTGATGGCTGCAGCCACTGCTTGTTTCAGTGGCTCAAAGACAGTTTTAAAAACCTCCACTTCTGCCCCCAATAGGGGGGAACAAAAAACAAAATGAAACAAAAGAAAAATTTCCAGTTCGTTTTGTTTCATTTTTCTTAAAATATAAATTTGTTTTTCATTTCATTCTGAAACAAAAAAAAATGAGAAACGAAACAAAAAAATCATTTCGTGCCCATCTCTAGTCTTGTAGATTAGTTTACTGAAGTAACGTTTGTCTATGATAGCATGCGGTAGCCATGATTACAGTCCAGAAATCTTTGAAATGTTACTGATTTAAATGGCAAAAATCATGCCAGCTGGGCATTTTGAGAGTTGTAGACTACAGAGGTAAATTTTCTAAGAATCAGATCACCTCTATGTTGTTTAATATTAAATATTTAAACAGTATAATAATTTATTGTTTTATCTTTCAGTATTCTTTCTTTTACTGTAAGCCACTTTGGATCCTTTTGAGGAGTAAGGTGGCATACACATATTTTAAATCAATCAATCAATAGATTGGGTCGTGCTTTTCCAGCAACCCATCAAGGCTGAATGCTGCCTGAAAGCCATATAAGAGGGTTGATGCAGGGCTTGGTAAGCCTCCTGTTTATTGCTGAGATTTCAAAAAGAGGAGATCTGCCAAACTGCAGTTCAAGGTTTCTGATGAGATGCATCCAGTTGGGGAGATCATGAGTTGTACAGAATGGGTTAAGAGGAGAAGATGATTGAAGACATTCAGGTCTCAGTGGGCTGTTGAGTTTTCTCAGCTGATGTTTCTATATGAATCAACTATTTTAACCAGTCTACAAAACAATAGTAGAAACATTTGAGAAGAAATAAGACTGAGACTGTAAACCTAGAATAAGCATATAATTGCATCTGGGAGAACAGAACTTTTCACTCTCACTCTTGCCAGATGGCCTTGTTAATCTGAAATAAGCAATCAGATTTGTGGCAATGGAACTCTCCTTTTCATCATCAGACATTAAAACTCACAGTTAAAGCAAAGAAAAAACAGATACAGAAAAATCTTACCGTGCCCAGAGTTTTTCAAATTCTTTGGGGTTCATGGGGATGCTGCATCTATATAGGACATCTTTCAGATCCTTCTTCAGAATTAGGCCATTCCCATCACTATCATATTCATGAAAATGCTAAAATAGGAGATGTCGTTAACAGCAAGGGCTAGTATATTTGTAAATGAAAACCAAATACTTCCTCTATTACCTCAATGAACAACAGGAACTATTAGTAAAAAGTGGCAACATGTCTCAGGGTGTGGAGACTGAACAAAACACTGAGGGATGAGTGCTCGTGGAAAGCACACATCCCTCAATGGAACAAGGAGGAATGATTTGGTCTGCACAGTACAGGTGTTATAAAATGGTCTGTGGGTGCTATTCTGCTGAATTCAACATCATACGCTTCATGTATCGTACAGGTTTTAAATATCAAAGACACAACTTGAGCTTTAAAGCAGCCACTTCTACACTGAACACTGGGATATAACAATGTGCCACTACAGAATTCCCAAGAGTTCAATCTTAACATGCCAAGATGGCCAAGGGCCAGTTGAGTCAGCACTAGACCCACTGGAAAATATGCTGAACCCTACCCCTTCCTGAATTTATACGGTGGAAATTCCTGAGAAGTATCCTCACCTTAGCCCAATGGTGGTGAACTTTCGGCACTTCAGATGTTTTGGACCACAACTCCCAGAGTTACAAGCCTAGACTGCCATTGACAAAGGACTATGGGAGGTGGTCCAAAACATCTAGAGTGCCAAAGGTTCACCTCCACTGCCTTAGCCCAATGTTGCCCTTGCCTTGTGGCTATGTCCCTGAGCTAGAAGAAGCATGCATCTTGCCAAAATCTTGTCCCATGCTGTCCTTCTTCATCTGTTTTCTAGTTCTGTCTGCAGATCTTACCTGGCAGAACAGTTCTTTAGGAAGGTTTCTGAGATTAAACCAGCAACAGAGGGCTCTGCAGTTACAAGGGTATTTCTGCCACCACAAGGGCGTTTCTCCCAGCATAAGAGGTTCTTGCTTATCCCTAACTTCTACAGCTAAAACATATTTAAAATACGATTGCACTGGTATGACCCTATAAGTCACCCCAAGCCCTCCTATGATTTGGTGCTAGCTTTGGATGGCCAAAGTATCTTTACATGAATGTTGATCTGGGTTTCCTTCCTTCCAGTCAAGTGGCACAACAGGAACAGGAACCCTGGAGAGGAACAAAGCTACATGCAGCTCTGCTGGGAGCAGATTATTCCTATCATTGAGTAATCCTTTCAGGATACAAGAAGATGAAAAACAGCCTGTGATTCCCCTGCCCCCACTATCTGAAGTTCTGAAATACTGACAGCTCCAAGCAGGCATTTATAGCCAGAGATGGGGAATGCTAATATTTGGACTATAATTCTCAGAATCTGTCACCAGGATGGCACTGGCCATACTGACTGCAGTATTCTGAGAATGGCAGTTCAACCCCGCCCCCATCAGCTCTTCTTACCGCCTTACCTCTAGATGTGTGCACAAAGCCAACAAAGCGCTGTGTATGAACAACCCCGTGGTGACACAGGTGCCATGCAGGTCCATCTCCCACCCTCCCACGCTGGGTGGACCAATTGCCACTTGTGGTGCACCACTGAGGTCCTTCTCAGGTTCTTCTCTTGGCAGTGCTCAAACCCAGGCAGGAGCTTGGCCAACCTATCCTCAACTTTGCTGGCCGATGACCATTCTGAGAAAGAAGTGGGACAGGGATTCCCCACAGGTAGCTGATGAGTGGTCAGCTACTGGCAAAGAAGGGGACAGGCTGGCCAAGCTCTGGCCTGGTTTGGAGTGCAGCCAGAGAAGATGGACCCCAGTGATGTGCAATGACCAATAAATGGCCCAGATGGCTCAGGGGTGGGGTGGGGAGGTGGATCTGCATGACACCTGTGGTGCCACACAGGGCACTTCGTATGAAGCATTTCATGGGCTCCATGCGCATGTGTTCTTGCTACTCCAAAAGCAATACCAATAACACATCTACCTATATATCTGGAGGGGGGGGCTCTGCCACTGCATTTTTAATGGCCTAAAAAGCTCAGCAACTTCAAATCAGACACTGCAGTATTTATTTAAGAACCTGTCCCAGGTTTTGAACGTTAATGAGTTATTTATATATTGTAGCTTAGTGCTTAGTTTTTTTTTTTTTTTGGGGGGGGAGAATTATACCATCAAAGATGAACATTGTGTGAAGCTCTCAAATCTTTTCTAGACAAGCGTATTTGTTAAAAGTCTGCGTGGCGCTTACCATGGCTAGGTCATTCCATCTGCTTTGTGCTTTGATACTAAGGTAGTAATGAGCTTGTTCACAAGCGAGGTCTGCATCCGCTGCTATCTGTTTGGGTCTCAGAAAGAAAGAATTATTATAATAACTAACAGCGGTCTTCCTTTAATGGGATCATTAATATCCCACAAGGTTTGTTTGTTTATTTCCTTGCTTTTTATACTTGGTACTGATCGCTTTCTAGACGCATCCCAGACATCTGCATACAAATGAATTTTATATAAATATTGTCACCCTCCTCCAGCTGCAAGTTAGGAATTATATCTTTAAAACTTCTGTTAATCCCTGTTATCATTTACAGATGCAAACTGGTCAAACTGCATAATTACAGCTGGGATTGGAGGGGAAAATATTTATAAATGAAAGCAGTAGCACTGAAGACAAAATGCCTATGAGATCAGAGGGAGCTTGGCAAATTATTGCTAATTTTCATTGGAAAGTTTCATCAGTGGTAACTGATTTTTAATGGGAAACATATACAGTTTCCACTGTGGACAGACGTTAAAACTGTCGTTTAAAGCCCAATCCAACCAATGTTAGAACTCTCCTCAGGTAAGTGCATATAAATGACAGGCAGCAGAAAATAACATCCCCTCTTTTCACCTTTGAAGTAATAGCATTGAAACTCAATCTGAGATATTCTCTATCTTGGTATGTAATAAAAGGGGGGGGTGCCATTGCAAATTAAAAATCGCAAGACTGGACTATAGGTGATACCTTGGATCTCAGTAATAATGGATTTCAATGGAATTATGAAGATAGCCAGAAAGAGCTGCCCCTCCCCATGCAGCAAGGAGAAGGCACATGGACTCTCAACACCAGGAGGGCAAGACTACAACCACTAGGTAATGTTCCTTTTCTTTAATTTAGTCCAAATTGGCTATACCTGGTGGGCTTACTAAATTTTACCCCAATCCCCAAATGGAACATATGGGTTTTCTCCATTGATACATACACACACTGGCCAAACAGGGACTTTTATATTTGGAAGAGCCAAATTGAGAGGAGGTGTGTATGGGTTTACATGATCTCTGTCCCCTTGTTTGAAGGGCTGGGGTGTGAAACCCAATCCTTGACTTCAGATACACTTTTACAACAGCTCTGCTGCTTCCTGCCTCATCTAAGACAGATGTGACAGGAGAAAATCATCTTCTCAAGAACATTGCATCGAAGAATAATTTTCTGGCAAACCACATCTTTTGCCATGTTTGGTGGGTATTGCCCACAAAAGCTTGCAATTATTTGTTTTGGATTTTTTATTAGTGGACTATAAAGCTATTGCCTCTAGCTTAGTCATGCATTTATATCTAGTTAAGAGGCTTAAACTATTTCCCCAAACTACATTCATATGTAGTCTAAATAAAATGAATGAATGAATGAATGAATGAATGAATGAATAAAGGGGGAAAGAAAAGTTTAGTTGTTGCCTTCTTTTCCCTCATCTTACTTTTTTATCTACATAAAGGGATAAATGGTGTCCCAATGTCTCCCAGAAGCTCAGAAAATGCTACAGATCTATTGCCAGACATATATTTCATTCCTCAAGATCTATGAACACTGGAGGTCTGTGTCTAACGCAGCAATGTCATGTAACGATCAACATTCATAAGTAGGGCAAAACCCCTCACAAATAGGAGAGAGTGAGCATGGACCATTGTAACCTTCCCACCAAAGTGGTATACGGTACTGTATATCTATTAACATTTTAACATGCTTTCGAAATGCTAGGTTGGCAAGAGCCAAGACAAGCAACAGGAGCTCACCCCACTGCGCGGATTCAATGTGCAACTGCAAAATCACTCAATATTAAAAGCTTGCTTAGGGGAGGCCATTCACTTTCTAAAGGGGGCTAGACAGCTTTGGTGTGTGTGTGTGTGTGCTAACACTAAAAAGGCCCCTCTTACATAAGCTTTAATGGGGATGCAGAATGATGATGTCAAAGCAACAGGTTCGTTGTATAGCCCAGACTTAAATAATGTAGAATGTTCAAGATAATCGCTAACAAATGGAATATGTGTTCATCCAGTGGTCTGGATTTAGACACAGAGATCTGAACAGAATATGGAAGAATGTATTCTATTATCTCTTAACTCCCTAGGAATTGTTCTGCAGCGTGCTGAGGAGCTGGCAGAAACAAATATATCTCCCATATAAGCTATGTTGCCTCCTCTCCATCAGACAGAGGGGATATTCATCTGCAGATAAGTGGGCTGGAGTTTGGGACATCAGAATCAAAACAGGATTTCATAGTGCCTTTCACATTTATAGGAAGTGAAAACTAGGGTAGGTGGCATTACTCCCACTGCTGATGCAATGCACCCCTTTTATCACCCCCTATGTTTCCTCTTTGTTTGCAAATACCGTATAATCACATCAAGATCAGTAATAAAGAATTACTGCTTCTCTGCTTTCATTAATATTTGTTTGAGTAGGAATAATGGAAGCTAAGTATTTCTTGCATCAGATGCCACTCAGTACAAAGGCTGAAGGCTGAAATGGTAGCAGGGCTGTTTCATGATGTTTTGAAATTCAAGGTATAACCACAGAAGCTCCTCCCATTCCTCATAAGTCAGGTTCTACAATACATAGTAATGAATTTAATCGTTAAATATTCACTGCCTTTTCAAGATGCCTGAAATCATCTTAGTCTGCCCATTGGCAAGGCTTGCATACTGTTGGCAGAGACAAAAATACAACTCAAAGTTCATGTTTTAACACACTGTATGAGGCTCTACATATTTATTTCCTTCCTTCCTTCCTTCCTTCTTCCTTCCTTCCTTCCTTCCTTCCTTCCTTCCTTCCTTCCTTCCTTCCTTCCTTGTAACCATTCTGAAGCTAAGTAGGCCTACTTCACATCACCTATCACATCCTACAATTTCAAGCACATTAGCTATGCATGATTTCAGACATGATAAAAAGATGAGAGTACAGCATGTGGAATTAACTTGCAGTTTTCATTTACTGATCTTTTGATGCAGGGAAATTTCTTTCACGTGTGTATCGGCCTGAAGCATGTATAATTTCACGGCGCAAACAATTTTAGGCATCATCCTACTAGGGAAAATACACAAGAGGGCACAACAAGGGCTTGTGAATCATGCTTCCGATTCACCTTTGTATCATCTGAAATGGTTTTGAGCTGTTCTGCTCAAGTAGCCATTGGGGCCATCCAGACATTCTGCATATAACTCTCAAGATTCCTAAATCTTGTCTGTGCTCTTCTGGAGTCTCTAGAATGTGGTCTCCACAATATTTGCAGGGCACTAGGATAGGGAATGATATACTAGAGCATAGTAAGATTTACTCTCAGAGAAGGACAGGGCATGAACTACAGGAATAGCTTACTCTCTTCTTTTTGTCTTGTTAGTCAATGTATGTGAAGTAGACTAATTTCTACAAATAATATAATTTATATAATAATAGCTTACATTTTATTCAGTTGAGTTCATGCCCTATAGTACCTTCTATCTGGTATATAGAGTGATAATACAGAATTATGCAAATCTGTAAGATAGCTACCCTTCTTACTTGTAAGATGGGGCCAGCCAAGGGCGCATCTCCTTCGTTGCATGCACTTGGAACAACTGAAGGAATTCGGGATAATTTAATGTAGAAGTCATATTCAACCCCAACAGGCCAAGCAGACGTCCATATTCCTCATCTGTCATGCTGACCATAAGGCTATCCAAGAGGCGTCGGAAATCAAGCATGGTGATTACACCATCATTGTTCAGATCTATTTTACGGAAAGCAATGTATGGGTCCTAACAGGGAAGATCCAATGCAACATCAGTGTATCATCCGTGTTTTCTTACCAGAGATATCATTATTCATACCACTAGAGTAACTAACCCAACTAAAGGTATGTCTCAAAAGAACCTTTATTCCAAGGTCACCACCATATGTCACATAGGGTGGATTCCTTAACACACTCCAAAATCAGGTTGCACAAAAAAGCAAAGCAAAGTGTTCTGCATATATACCGCCCCATAGTGCTTCAAGCACTCTCTGGCCAGTTTACAATTTAAATACACAGGCTACACATCAATAATCCCTTATGAAATAGATGTTCTGTCTTAGGTTGTACTTAGTAGCTTAGGTTGTTCCTTGTAATTTTCTTAGTTTCAGCAGAACTTTAATGGCTTGTCAAATTTCTTGAGCCAAAGGGACTTTCAGCAAAAGCATTTCTGGAATCTCAGATTCCTTTGAAAAATTCCTAAGGACACTTAATTTGTAGTTTCATTGTGTTATCGCTGAGCAGTTACTCAGAGTCCCCACCAGATCACTAAGAGGCCAACTACATGTCACACTGTTTATGTGGAAAGCAGCTCTGCTTTGACTGTACAGGACAGTCCTTACAGTTGTGATAAGTGAGAGAAATTTAAAATGTTGGCTTGTCCATCCACCTTTACTAACAAAATTAAGCTGTGGATCAATAATGCTAGAGTGGTATATAATTACCCCATATTCTTCCATAAGCTTGTCACTGTATTGGCTGAGACATTCTTCAGCAGACAAGAAACGGCACTTGTTGCCACTCACTCGGTGATTTGGAGTACGTCCGCTCAGTCTGGAATCTGAAATACAGTAGTTATATCAGGACAAAGCAACCCATGGTCCTCATCTTTTGCCCAAAGTAGATGGAATGACATGAGAAGTAGAGCGGTATAATGGTCAGAATGCTAGACCAGAACCAAAGAAATCCAGCTCAAATCCCTGTTTAGCTAATGAAATGTATAATCTTGGGCCAGCTATTCTATTTCAACCTAACCTACTTGAGGTGGGGAGCAGAGAGACATCAGCATTGCCACAAGACCCATGGAAAAGTAATGGAATTAAAGGGAAATATATTAACTCCCCCCCCCAAAAAAAAAACAAGTGAGGTGATCCTAGGCTGGTTGATTTAAAAACACCTCAGTAATCATTAGATTCTGATTGTTACAGACCTCCTCTTAAATGTGATCCTGAAATGTCTCGGGGGGGGGGGGATATGGTTGCTGTTACCATATATCACAAGCAAAGAAGAGACAAGAGACTTGCCTGGACTGGCAAGATGACTTAAAATTCCTTGCAGTTTAAACAGTTATGGGGCAACAAACAAACCAAGATATCCCCTTAACAATATTTGTGCATGATGGCTTGCTGCATAAAGAACAGCTCAGAAACCAGGAGGAATTTGAAAAGCGACCCATGTGGGAAAAGAATCAAAGGGATGCTGCTTTAATTGTGGTACACACCCACTGATTTCTTACTCTTAGGAATTTACTCCCACTTTTGCCAATAGGATTAAAAACACACCCACCAAGGATGCAATCGCCTTCTTGCACGCTGAATAGGAGGTTGGGGAGAAGAAAAGCAACTCTTACTGCACCTGATGCATGTGTTCAGTTGAATGAGGAGGCATAGATTGGAAGTCTGCTTTGTTCATGATCTGATTCCCCCTTCCCCTTCAAATTAGTGTGCTTCGTTTTGTGACTGATCATCAGGACCTGTTACAAGTGTGCTTTCCAGCTCTGAAGAAATACCATGACGGGAGGACAAAGGTGCTGTCAGCGTCTAAATGTGAGCTGTCTCATCCGAAATTTAAGATGCTCACTTTGCCTCATGATAGGACTGGCCCTGGGGAATGACTACTCCACCTTTCCATCATCTAATTGGCTGTAAGATAAAACCCTTGAGCCATTCAGTCACTGCCACAATATTTGATGAATGATGTTTTGTAAAATATGTTTGTTGCTGGCCTGCTTTTTGTAAGATTGGAATGAACCTCCTAGTCCAATGAAGCCAAACACTGGAACTAATGCAATTGTTGCACTTGATGCGTCAACAAAAATGCAGTTACCTTCAAATATTGCCACAAAATCAAGGTAACTCAGCCCTCCAGATGGAAATCCTATTTTATCAATTAGCAGATTAAACTGGTCATCGTCCACAGGCATCCCAATATCATCTAACAACTGTCAAGAGAGCAAATAAAAATAAAATGTAGGATAGGCATTATTTAAACGTATTTACATTGCACCAAACTGAACAGGACATCAATGTGTAGCTTCTTCTTACTGAAATCTAATGGGACCACTGGTCGACACTGGCTTTCTTTTTGTCTCAAGTGCAAAACCATGACATTTGAGAATCTGTCCTCTGAGAAAAGGCTGCGATATTCAATAAAGTAATGGAATGCACAAGCAATTAAACTATGTCTGGCAGAATTAAAAGGGACTCCTTATTAAATGGGCAGCAGATGCTTTAATACATCGTGGAATGGAATGCCTCTTCTATGGCAATATTTGCTATGACATGAGTACATCTTACGAATGAAGTATTGTATTAATAACCCAACCTCTTCTTCACATATCTGCAAAATTATGCAGATTTATATCAACAACTTAAATGACTGCAACTCATACAATCATATAATAATTGAGTAGGAAGGGGGCATAAGGCAACTGAGTCCAACTCCCTGCCCAATGCAGGAATACAATTAATCAATTCTTTGGGCACTTGAAGTCAATAGGACTTACTTCTAAATTAAGCTGTAATGATTCCACCATAAAGTTTCTTTAATGCCCTTGACTGCATAGCTCACTAGCATTTTGCTTTGGCCCCTGACCTGAAATCTTAAGAGTCCATAACAGCAGTATATAACTTTGCATGCATTTAAAACTAAGTGTATAAAAAGAAACCATTATAGAAGCAAGTTAAAGCTAGTAGTCATACTTATTGACGCCCTGTCTAGTTCAACAGAACTTAACTATTCCTTTATTTCTAATTTAAATATATTATTTTGCCCACATACTACATATTTTTGTCTTTTGGTAATAACCAGGGCTTATTATTTTCCTTGTTCTATGCTATTCTGCTTATTTAGCTCTGGAAATTAAATGGGGGGAAAAGAAGTATTCTATGGCTAGGTGGCATAAAATGTGAAAAAGTGAGAATGTACTAATTAGCAAATTATCACTCTTTTCAGTAGATTTTTAAAGCTTCTGAAAAGAGATTAGCAGCTTTGTGCTTTAGCGGAGGCTTTTGCTATCAGATTGAATGCTTAATTCTACAGCTACAGGAGCAGAATATATGAAGGGAAGCATCATAAATACAACAAAGAATAAGATTTTTTTTGCTCCAATAGTATTTAGATTTCCATGTGTTGCACTGTGATAGAGATTCAGTAAACTAGGACTCTCACAGTAGCAGAAGTGTCACTAGAACCACATCTATGACACTATTCTTGACACTGAAATCAACAGGTAAATCTTGCATATGCAGTTGTTTCATGCATATCAATATATCCTGAATCTGGTCACTGGTGTGCAGTAATAAAAGGTAAAAGGTAAAGGTTTCACCCACAAATGCGTGCTAGTCATGTCCGACTCTAGGGGTGGTGCTCATCTCTGTATTCAAGCTGAGGAGCCAGTGTTGTGCAAGTCCATGGCCACGTGGCTGGCATGGCTGCAAGGAAACACTGTTTTACCTTCCCGCTTTTTATGGTGGTACCTATTTATCTACCTGCATTTACATGCTTTCGAACTGCTAGGTTGGCAGGAGCTGAGGTTATCAGTGGGAGCTCACTCCACTGTGTGGCACCCACAATTTGAACTGGCAAGCTGCCGACTTTGCAGCCAACAGTTTTCGGTAATAATCCGTTATTATTAAGGACCTGGCCTTGAGATCTAGCACCAATAGTACTTATGTGGGATTTCTATCAAGGTTATGTAAAGATCCAGTTTCTACATGGATCAACCTTGGCCTGACCCACCAGATCATCGCAGTCCCTTTCAATTTGGGTTTCCACCCCCCAGGAGACCCATAAGTCCTCCACTCAGAATTGTGCCTTTTCATTGGTGGGCCCCACATCACCTCCCTAATGGAATCAGGACTGCAGAGCCCCTCTCGGCTTTTAGGAAGCTGCCTTTTTAAGGCCTCCTTTGGTGACCTTGGAGATTGAACATTTGGTTATTAAGTGCTTGTTGCCTACATGGTTATTTGCCACCATCTTGCCCCCTTGATGGGTTGCGATTTTTAATGTTTTATATGGTTTACTTATATGGATTTACATTTTACTGTTTTATTTTTTACTGTTATCCTAATGTTGTTCACTGCCCAGAGTTATCCTGGAAAGTCGGGCGGTCTATACATGTAAATAATAAATAAATAATACCTAAATACATCAAAACCCTGGTGCAGATTCATCTTCCAACTTGAAAGGCAAAGACACAACTGCAATGGAATTTACAGAGCCTAACAATGCACTGGAGGGCAGCTGGGATAAGGTTGGTCAGGTATTTTCCTGCAGAAAGGCTCCCAAGATTGTGTGAGGGAAGATGTTTTTATCAATCCAGCTCAGTGCTTCAATACTGAGAAACGGTCATAGCTACAAAATGGCCCATTCCATGCTGCTCATCTGGCCTCAGGACCGCTTTGCCTCCACCGGGTGAAGCACCATGAGACCTGTGGCTGCCCCAAACACTGCGAGGGGCGTGAGTGGGGCAGGGTGAAGGCCCAGCTTATATTAGGGCCTCCAGGTCCACACGGCCTCTTTGTCTTTGGCCAACAGCTGGGGAGAGGATCGTCCACATCAAAGCCTTTGCTGAATAGGTCAGAGGCGACCATGTGGATGGCCATACTCCCACTGCAGCCAGAGCAGGACCACATAGGGCCTCCAGCCTCCTAAGGGATTGAGGGAGAGACCCTGAACCAGCTCCAGATGAGCGAGGGACTTTGGAGAAGCAGGTTGCATTATTTGTGGCTTTTATCTACTATAGAAAGCTGTTTTAGAAGATATAGGACATTTAAAAATAGTGTTCTGATGCAATGGCCTAGACACTTCCTGGCCCTTGGCCATATCTAGTATGAGTGTTCAGATCCTGGCCATGGACAAGGTTGCTATACTGTCTGTTGCATACATACAGTACCCGGCTCGGTACTTTAAAATTTAAAGTGAGATTGCAACAGTGGGATGGTTATAAAGTATTTGATAAACTGCAACACAGGAATGGTAGTGTTGTGTTGTGGTCAGTCACACATGTTGAATAGGCTTGGGCTACAAGGAGAAGGTGATAGCTCTTTGGTAGGCATAGCAAAATATAAGTTATTCTTGACAAATACAAGTGGCTTAATGGGGAACAGTAAAATATAGAGATTTATTTTCATTTTGCTGTTTTTGCAAAGAGTTCCATTTGAGCTCAAGCCACCTTTGGATGCATGTGGAACAATGCCAGTTCCGGCAGCAGAGGCAAATATCTACACTGAAATGACATCGGAAATCTCAACACAGAGCAATTCATATTTGTTTACATTATAACCTCCCCAACCCTCAAAATATAATAGATTAACCTTTCGGAAATCAGGTTTACTCAATTTCCCGCTAGCTTCTTTGTTGTATGCAAGAAAGGCATCTCTAAGGCTCGTTTCCTGTTGTAGGATACCATCCCTCAACCTTTCAATTACTTCATCAACAGTTCTATTCTTGGTGCATTTGCAGGCATTGTCTTCCATCTGTTTCATTCTAAAATTGGAAGATGGGCAATGGAGAGAGGCATCTTAAATATGGTGCTATGAAATATTTGATTAAACATTAATGATCTGCACTGTTGCAATTATGAAGAGTACATGTACATTACAAGCTTTCATTAAGCAACCATTGTTTATAAAAGTATAATTAACAACTCCTCAAATTTCAAATACTACATATTCAGTCTGAAAGAAAACTACTCTAGAGACAACCATGATAAATCAATATGCTCTGGCATTTACTCTTTGTGTGAGTGTACACTTGCAGGTGCACACACATGCATCAGCTTCCCACATTCTAACATGAGCAATAAAAAGAATTTCAGATATAGGTAGACAGGGCAGGCTGAATTTTTAATTCTTAGTCACTGAAGTCAACAGGGATTTTGAATGTGCTTCTATCATCAATACACCAATGTCCCAAGGTTCAGCTTTTTGGTTTCTTCCTAATACGTGAATCAGCTTTATTCCATTCTGTGAAAAAGACTACAGTATGGGATTTAAAATTAGTCCCTTCTTAACATTGCTGGCCAAGTGGAGGGAGGTAAAGAGTGGGGTCCCCCAAGGTTCAGTAGTGGGACGTCTGCTTTTCAACCTTTTCATAAATGATCTAGAAGTAGGAGTCAATAGCAAGGTAGCCAAATTTGCCCACAACACTAAATTATACAGGGTAGTAAAAACTGAGAGTGTGTGTGAGGAGCTCCAGAGGGATCTCTTGACACTGGGGGAGGGGGCAAACCACTGGCGAATGAGCTTCACCATTAGCAAATGCAGAGTGATGCATGTTGGGGCAAAAATACCCAATTACATTTATAAACTGATGGGGTCTGAAATCTCTGCAACAAACCAGGAAAGGGACCTTGGTGTCCTGGTGGACAGCTCAATGAAGGTGTCAACCCAGTGTGCTGCAGCAGTGGGGGGGAAAGCAAACTCAATGCTAAGGATCATTAGGAAGGGTATAGAAAACAAGTCAGCAGGTGTCATGTTGCCTCTTTATAAATCTATGGTGAGGCCCCATCTGGAGTATTGTGTACAGTTCTGGTCACCATACCTCCAGAAGGCTATGATGGAAATGGAAAAAATGCGGAGGGGAGCAACCAGAATGATCAGGGGGACTGGAACACCTTCCTTACCATGTGAGATGGCAGCGGCTGGGCCTCTTCACTCTTGAATGACGGTGCCTAAGAGGCAACCTGATTGAATTTTATAAAATCATACATGGTATGGACAAAGTAGATAAGAAAAAACTGTTTCCATATTGCACAAAACTAGAACTAGGGGGCACGCCATGAAACTTTTGGGTGCTGGATCTCAAACAAATAAGAGAAAGTACTTTTTCACCCAGAGGATCACTGGTCTGTGGAACTCACTGCCAGAAGAAGTGGTGACATCTGTCAGCCTTGAGAGCTTTAAGAAAGGATTGGACATGTTTATGGAGAACAAGGGTATCAGTGAGGCTGTTCTTATGTTCTTATGTTAATCTCTGTGTTGGAGAGATAGGCAGGATATTTTTCAATGCTATTTGTGGGGAATCGTAAGCAGGTGAAGACATCTGCTTGGGAATACCCTGAAGCAAGTGGTGAGCCACTATGTGAGACAGAATGCTGGACTGGACAGGCTGTGGCCTGTTCCAGCAAGGCTGATCTTATGTTCTTATGTTCTCATTGACAGCGAAAATTTCTGTTCCAAAGATTCTTGCAAATTCAACCCATCCATTCCAGAGGCAACCCCAATAGAGCTGAGAGTCACTGAAAGAAACTGATCCAACTCAGGACAGTACAGAAAGAACGGAATTAAGGTGTAGTGTTAATGACGACACCGTATGGTGATAACCTGTGGTTTAGATTGATCTAAAAGATGAGTAGAGGAAGCCAAGCTCCTGCATACCAACGGCTGCAGATAAAAACAGAACAAGACATTTGCCTCTTGAGCGGTAAGAAGTTCTGTGTAACCTAAAAATGTCACCAAGAGTGAATATGGAAGTTCGTCTTGAGGTAAAACTCCATGGGAATATCAAGAGAAGCCTACGTTTTGACAAGGGTAAAATAAAAATGAAAAAATTGGGTGGGTTTTACATATCCTTTAAACTTGTTCCTAAATATTGAGCAGGGGAGGGGACACATAAGCAACAGCATGTACAATACCTCTCGGAAAGATCCACCTGTTTTTTTCCCTCTCTTTGTTGGTTTCCTTGGGAAGGAGGCACGTTGGCGATGGCAGTTAATTCTTTCGGCAAATCGGCAACTCCTAAACTGTGTAACAGCATCCTGTACAGGACTCCTTCTGTAGTATCATCTTGGTATTTTTGATACAATCTGAATGGAATGTACTCAACATAATTAGCATGACTATCAGGATAAATAAAATATGTATTATAGAAACAACTTCCTTCCTTAAAATCTGTGTGCCTGTCTCTCTGTGTCGTTGATTTTCTTGAGCTCAGGCCCAAAAGCACGTTCCTCTGCCTCTATGTCTAATGTCTAACGGCTAGGCATATGCTACGAATTACAGTACTATTAGAAAATAGAAGACCAACCATGGATGACTGCCAGTGCTAAAACCAATGCCCATTTCTCTCTTAACTGTTTTAAGAGGAAGTACTCCTCTTTGTGAAAGGTGCTTCTTATACCATATATTTTATATGAAAAGTATCTTCCTGAACCGTTATTTGTTAATAAGTTAGTAAAATAGAAAAACACCAAAATTCCAAAATGTAACTTCAATAACAAATGGCAAACTTTATTTTTAATGCACACTACTGTTCAATAGATTTAACAGGATTGTTTTAAACACAACATTTAGGATTGTCATTAACTATCTCAAAATGTCACTATAGTGCAGTGATGGCGAACCTATGGCAAGGGTGCCAAAGGTGGCACTCGGAGCCCTTTCGGTGGGCACCCAACATTGCCCCTTCATAGCCACCTGTATACAGGTTAAATTACTGTATTGGCACTTTGCAAAGAAATTAGTGGGTTTTGAATAGCAGTTTGGGCACTCGGTCTCTAAAAGGTTCGCCATCACTGCTATAGTGTATCATCTTATTATGTTCATACAATGGCTCTCTGTCTTTTGTTTAAAAAATAACGCAGGATCTTATGTTTCAGTTATTAAAAACATATTTGGCTAGGGGGGGAAATAAATTTGCATTACTGATCACCACCTTTCTAGGTGATGGCAAGATGATAACATAGAATAGAAAAGGTGATCCAATAAAAATTTCTTAGAAATCGTAACTTGGTTCTTCAGTCTAAATGTCACCTGTCAGAGAGCCATCTGCAATAGACATGCCAATCACTCCACCTTCATGGGAGGCAGCATTGTCACAATTTCTGGAAGAGGAAGAGACACTGAAATCCAATTAAAACAGAAGCCTCACCCAAGCAAAGTGGCATTCTTAGTCGATAAGAATATTATGTCAAGATACAGGAAAACTCATTAAAGTGATTTGTTCTTTTTATCAGTGGTGAAAAAGTTCTTTTAAAGGCAGTGTTTTTAAGTGTGGAAACTAAATCTCCCTGTCTGATTATGAAACTTCCTGCATGTATCTGACAGTCTCCCATCCAATTTCAGAGTGTTTAAAGGTGTCATGTCAACTTGACATGTGAAAATACTGCAACTTGGATCTGGAATGCCTTGTTAGTTTAGCGTTTGTGAATGAACACTGCCATCCTCTGTTCCTTGGAGTAATCTGATTAATCTGGACAAAGACGCGCAAATTAAAATGCAGATAGACAGTACATAGACTGAAGGAGAAAAACAGAATTGGAGGGGCTGTTTGCCTCTAACAGGACAGAATATGCACACAATAAGCATAATGAGATCATAACCATCTCTGGTGAAAAGTCCAAATCTGAGAAGTCCATTTATTCCAAGACTTCCCTCTGGAGTATGGTGCAATCAATGAGAGCGTCACTCTAGCTAAATTCTGGTGAGCAGAATGAAAAAAGCTAAACCAAGTTTCATAAAGCTCTTGCGGGACTTGTTGTTACACAGTTGTGTTTGTTTCACTTTTTCTACAAAAGCCATACCCTGTAATATATTTAGTTGCCATAACTCCTCTACTGCTTGAAGAATTAGAAATCCACCTTGAGTCACACAAGAGGGAAAGATGGAATATCAGTGTTATACATGTGTGTATGAGTATGCATGCATTTGTTCTAAAAACCAAAATTATTCTCTCATAAAAACTGATGCACATAATTATTTAAATCCATATTGTTTACATTGTTGAAATTTTCTTCATTATAAAACAGAGGATGATTGAGATGATTATCAACCAAAAAGGTGCTATATCAGAGTTTTACACCATGTTTTCTTTGCTTGAATAAGGATGAATTGGTGATATCCTTTAATATTTTTTACATATCAGAAAGTATAAATGGTATTTCGTATTTTGTTGGCCAACAGAGATGGGCAGCAAACAAAAAAATGAAACACTGTTTCATAATTCCATTTCATAACAAATCATTTCATTACGAAAAAAATAAGAATATCCATGATCCACAGGTGATTACAGTACAGTGATTGTTCCAAAATTGGAGAACTCTACTTTCTTGATGACAGCTCCCAGAATCTCACAGACAGCATGGTCAGTGCCACCACAATGGATGTTGGGTTCTGGGAGTTGTGTTTCTGAAAATGCTTTCTCCACCTCTGCACTTTCTGTTCTTTAAATCCTACACCACACTGACCACTTTGACAGGAAAACAGCAATAGAGCAACAGAATAAGGCACAGGATGCTATTTGAGAGCCTGTGATTGACATCTTATGGGGCGGTAGGTGGCCAATGATCAGGGCAAAATCAGCACATCAAGGATCAGGACAAAACTTCACATCTGAAGCTGTATTTTAACTGGCCTGATAGAAACAGGCAAAGCAGGGAGGAACCATTCCCTTGCTGAGAAAATAGGAGTGTTAGACCCTAGGCCGATCCTAAGGAGGGCAAACCCCAGAGAGGTAAATATGCCCATTCCTTGGCTATGGATGGCTGTATTTCACCTCCCTAATTTTTTTCCTCACAAAAACGAGATGTTACTTGGGGGAAGGGAGAGCTCCTTGTGCCCTCTGACACAGCCTTTTAAATAAAGGATGTGAGGAGCTAAGGTTTTGCCTCATGCCTCCTAGATGCTACAAGGATCTTTTCTGAGCAAAAGTAAAATTAAAAAGGCAGAAGTGTGTGAAAGTGCTGACGGCCATAATTTAACTCCTAGAGGTGCTGCATTCAGCCCATGGGACACATACTGCCCATCTCTACCTTATGGGAATTGGGAAACAGATGGTATGCTTGCCGGAGTTGGAACATGGTGTTTAAAATCCATGTTCATGGGGGCCTGACTGAATTCTCCACTCCTCTTGGTGTTGAGGGCAGCTGAGGAGGAGGAATATGGCAGAGAAAATCCTTGCATTATCTTTCTGAGGCCTAGGAAGCAGTCATTCAGAACTGAGAGGAGTCTTACTTTCCCCCAACCCAGACCTACCACAGCAGGCATCCTCATATATTTTTGTCTCCCTTACTTATGTATGCTTTATAAAATAAAAATAAAAATTGTTTATATTGAACAATCTCCATAATTGTTAGAGGTAGAAACACAAAATTTATCACAGATACAATCAGTTTCTCAACTTAACTGGGTTAGTTGTACCTCAATTTAATATACCCAGAAAAAAACAATTGAGCCTATTGATAATTAACTTTTATTAACTGAGCTTTTACTGATCACATTCATTTTTTGACTGTTCTGTAAAGCCTGTCAGATCAACTACAGGACAATTTCCCAGTTGCAACAAACAAAGTCACCATAAATATTCTAGGAATAATTCTTTTTGTCCCAAATGATCTCCAACAGAGTGGCAAAAATTTATAACATTATAAACATGCATATACATCTGAATTTGTTTTATCTTGGAAGCAGTCTCCCTAAAGCTTCATTTAGGCCCATTGATAATTAGTTCACAGACATCTGGCGGACTCTTCTATGGAAACTTCAACTATGAGATACTTTCCCCTCTGGCTATGAACTAAGCATACTTTCCCCTCTGATGTCTGTCATGTTTCTTTCTTTTGCTTTATCATAAAACAATCAGTAGTCTAATCAATATTTCAACTGATAGGCCTGGATAATGACACACTATGTTTTTTCTTTTTTAAAAAATGTGCAAACTAGGGAATATGAATTACTTGTCATTGAGTTGATTACTGTGACCTCTTCCAAGGTTTTCTAGAAACAAAAGATTATAAATCGTTTACCATTCCCTTGTTCTGGGGGCACATTATGGCACTTTGTAGATTGATATACATGTTTATTGCCCCTCATATTTGTAATGAAACCCAAGACAGGCAGGTGCAGTGGGTAGTCCAGGGTGTATTTAAAGTGGGTGAATACCTTTCTCTTCAGGCAAGCTTTCATTTAGTGACTAGAGATGTAAAATTTCAAGAAATTTTGAAGCTCGGAAAAGAACCTGTCCCCCCCCCATAATTTAAAAACAACCAAACAAACAAACAAACAAAAAAACTGGAAATTTTTAGAAAAAAATGGAAAAATGCCACATTTTACAACTTTAAGAACATAAAATATGACTACGGCCAATTTGAGTTGACAAATTTGTTGCTCTGTATTTTCTTCCACTGCTTTGAGGCCTAGTGAAGAGGACAGAACAGAACCAAACATACCCAACCACATGCAAAAACAAAAGCAAAACTTTTTTCTTTTTCTTGTGACAATAGCAGCACCTCCTAAAGGAAGAAATGTATCTTGTTCCTGTACTGGAGAGTTCAGTTTGTAACCTAGGATTTGCTTGTCTTCAGTGCACAGAAATTAGAATAATCTGATACTATGCATATTTTTTAGAAATGATTCGGGAAATATTTGAACACCCTGTCTTAATATATTTTATTCATCATGTAAAAATAAAACATTCCATAATCATTTTATCTTTTTTTCCATTTTCCATGTTTTCTTTTTTCCATTTTTCCATTTTTTCAGAAAAATACCAAAAAGGGTTCAGGAAAAAAAATGGAAAAAACGTTTTCTTCTGAATTTTTCCGGTTTTCTTCTGGGCCTTCCCATCTCTATTAGTGACAGGTTTCCTTTGCAGGGGTTTTTAAATGGATTGTTATATATTAATGCTTTGAATGTGTTTTGATATTTTAGTATTATTGATTTTGTATTTTTTTGTATTTTTTGTATTTTTGCATTTTTGCATTTTTATGTATTATTTTTATATATATTTTCTTGGTGTGTATCTCTCTCCCTCTGTTTCTACATACACACACACAGGCACATATTTTTGTGTCCAGTAAAGGTATTCAAAGGCCAACAGGCCAAATGTTCTAATTGAACACCATGTATTATAACTTAAAATCTATAATTGATTGAACATTTCAAAATCTCTAAATGAAACATAAACTGAAATAGTCATGAGAAAATATATGCCTGTGATACCATCTGATTGCAAACATCCCTCTACTCTCCTTTGTCTGAAAAAAAAATAAAAACAAAAAGTAAAACAAAAGAGACAAAAACATGGTGGCACCTTAAATACTAACTTTTATGGTTTTTTTTTTTAAATGTGAGCTTTCTTGGACAAATCCACTTCAAACATAAAAGAACAATATGTATATGATCAGGCAGGCTTATACAAGTATATGAAAGGAAAATCCCACTCAGCTCTCTCTTTATATACTGTACATAGAACCCAATGTTTCATAGAACTGAGAATGCAGTAAGAAAAAAAGAGCTGTGAAGCATCTGTCATACTTACGCGATAAAATGGTCATCATGTAAGGAGGGACAATACAGCTGAAGAACTTTTCGGAAATTATTTCTGCTAATGATACCATTATTTCGTGGGTCACATGCCTGCAAAGCTTTGCTAAATTCAATCCAGAATCCTCTTATTTGCTCAGTTAGGACATCTTCTGCCTGATATGCAACCATTTTGACAAGGACATTGTCAGACATTTGCAAACAGTTGTATGATACATTCAGATAGGTAGAAAATATTTGATTTTTAAAAGAATTTTGTATTACTTACAATCTTCCAAGCTTCAAGGACAGAAGTTGGCTTTTTAGCTTTCTTTGATTCATTAATCCATTTGGAATCCGTCTAATTGAATAAAACAACTTTGAATTAAAACTTTGTGACCTAAAATGTCAAAGGCTACAGTGTTGTTTTGTGTCTGTACACATTTGGATTGAATGTAACCTAAGAAAACTATAAAGACAAAATACCTGGTGGAAGTTATTGATCATGGCAAAATCTGGAAGTGTTTTTTTTTTAAGATTGACTTTTCTTAGATTTTCCATTTCCCATTAACTACAAAGATGATTATTTCCCATTCTCTCAGCTCCAACAATGGTAGGCTGAACTATTTCTGTAACTGCTTCATTTGATGTCCAACTTTAGTATTGACAGTGAACAAATGGAATTGCAAGCTGTATTTTATTTACTGTGCACAACTCTTCTGGAAAATAATCAGATGCTGGCATGGACACATTCTGCACAATCCCAATGCTGTCAGAAAACATAACCCCAAAACATCCTTGCATGTTGAACACACTGATGGTATGTTCCTTTTACATGGATTTTAAAAAGTATGAAAATGTGACTATAGTCATTAAAATATACCTTAGCAATCTTCACCAATTTTCAAGTGGTTGAAAGTGACAAACAGAAAAAGAGAAAGGAGCATGGATATAGGCAAGGGGGAAAATTAAAAGTTGATCCTCTGTTTTAGTTTAAAGCTGAAGTCAGTAACAGTTATAGTCCTTAATTAGCACTTAAAGTAGCCAAGAGCTGATTGCGACTGGCTGCTTTTGGTTTGTGAAATCAGATTTCAAAGATATCTCCTGCTGAAATCTGGGGAAAAAACAATCAGTGGACAAAGCAAGCTAATCCACATAACTATGATGGAAATGTAAGAAGTGGTGGCTGTGACACACCAGCTGTGCTGTGACACACATTAGTTACAAATGTCCTCTTCCAGTCATGGGTTATTTCTAACATTTATGCCAGTCCTCAGGATGGATTCTACCTTGAATACTTTTGGAAAGGTTGAACAGTATTATTTCTGAAGGCTCCTCAGTTTATTGGAAAACTAAATGGCTCTACCTATCTCCTGCATGCTTGATGACATCACTGTGCATGACAGCAGTCTCTGATGTTATCAGGTCTCTGGAGGAATTACCATCTAAGTCAGTGTTGGAGAATCTATGTCACAGGTGCCAAAGGTGGCATGTGGAACCCTTTCTGTGGGCATGCAACATTGCCTTCTGATTGCCACGGCACCTCCCCCTCCACTCAGAGCATGCCACTGTTCTCCACGCGGAGAGGCAGCTGAAGTGGAGAGAGCAGCTTGTGGGCTCATTTGTAGCCCCAGTTTACTCTCCAGCCATGCCACTGTTGAGATGCCCAGATCAGCGTGACTGGAGAGTAAACTGGGGCTATGAATGAAGTCTCACGCCGCTGCCCCCTGGCTTTCCTGGTGGTGTACCATCCCATCCACCTCTCTGCCCAGGGATAGGGTGTTACCCTTTGGGAAAGCAAGGATTGAAGAGCAGGTTTTTGCGGCCACAGCACCATCTCTGTGGCCATAGGAAATTCAAAAGCCTGCTCTTTGATCCTCACTTTCCCAAAGGGTAGCACTCAAAGCATATGTAACCCGGGGTACCAATGTATTCAGGATAAATTGCTGTTTTGGCACTTTGCAAAAAAAAATGGGTTTTGAATCGCAGTTTGGGCACTCGGTCTCTAAAAGGTTCACCATTACTGATCTAAGTCCTGTTCCAGTCAGAAATCTGGCTTTGCTCTAGAAAGTCACTTTGACTGGGAAGCTAATACTTTCCAAGACAGTGTCTGAGTTAGATCAAATCTATAGGCCTAAAAGATTTCTGTAGTAATCAGGACAGAGTAGGCAAAGCAGCCAGAACAGGTATAGGCTGAGAAACTGTGTTCTCTGGGACTTTTCATCAGGGCTGTGGAGTCGGAGTCGGAGTTGAGGAGTCGGAGTCGGAGGAAATTTTGGGTACCTGGAGTCGGAGTCAGAGACAGCAAACAATGCACTGACTCCGACTCCGACTCCTACTAAATTTAGATTGGAATTTTAAAAAAGCAAATTTAAATGTCCCAATTCACAAAAAGTTATAATTAATGACTTCTCTACTGTAAGAATAGTATTGAGGCCTCCAGGGCCCTGGCTTATTGCAGGCTGACGGCCTCCCCCTTCGACCCTTGCCCTGCATGGCTTTTTAAATCTGTGGGAGGGAGTATGACTGAGTGGGCTTTCATTATTTCCACTGCCCCCTTCAGGGAAGGGTTCTTTCCCTCTCGCCTGAAGGAGACGGTGGTGAAGCCCACCCTAAAGAAATCTGCCCAGGCGTCGGACGAATTGGCCAACTACTGTCAGATTGCCAACGTCCCCTTCCTGGGCAAGGTCATCGAGAGGGTGGCTGCCGTCCAGATCTAGTCGTTCCTGGAGGAAGAACAGGTCCTTGACCCATTCCAGTCCGGGTTCAGGCTGTATCGGGGGACTGAGACAGTCTTGGTTGAACTGCAAGATGACCTCCTCCAGGGGCCTGACAGGGGTTGCTCTACCCTGTTGGTCCTCCTGGATTTGTCAGCGGCCTCTGATACCGTCGACCACGGTATCCTGCTGGACTGGCTTTCTGGGGTGGGGATCGGGGGCACAGCATTCAGCTGGATCCAGTCCTTGCTGGAAGACCGGCCCCAGCATGTGCAGCTTTGGGGGGGGGGTGTCGGCTCCCTGGGTGCTCCCTTGTGGGGTCCCACAGAGGTTGGCTCTTTCCCCCAAGGAATGTATAAAATACATTCGCATATTAATACAGAGGAGTTGGAGTCGGGGAGTCGGAGTCGGAGTTGGAGTCGGAAGTACAAAAAAACTTAGGAGTCGGAGTTGGAGTCGGAACATTTATCTACCGACTCCACAACCCTGCTTTTCATATTGCAAAAATTTGTAAACCAGAAACGCACAGGGGTAAAATCCATTCTGGGAAAACTTGCTTTGAGAAAAATTCATAAACCGAAGTACAGTAATACCTTGGATAACGAATGCCCCTGATAACAAATTTTTCAGATAACGAATCACAATTTCCAGGTATAGGGCTGCCTCGGATAATGAATTTTCCCTATGGGCTGCCTCGGATAACAAATCTCAATTTCTAGGTATAGGTCTGCCTTGGATAACGAATTTTCTCTATTGGCTGCCTCAGATAACGAATTTTTCCTATGGGTTGCCTCGGATAACGAATTGCCAGCATGCATCAGTAAAAAGAGTTATCCTGGGCTGCATCATATCTGGACCTTTAAAGTGCCCTTTATAAAGAGTTTTGAGCAAAAAACCAGGTGTCTGTGTCATTTTCCTAGGCTCCGGAATGAATTAATTTTTTTCCCATTCATTCCTATGGGAAACTGCATTTTGGATAACAATTTTTTTCGGATAACAAATTGCCTCGGAGAATGAATTAAATTTGTTATCCGAGGTACCACTGTATTGCAGAAAAAAAATCATAAACCGAGGGATTATCTTCAATGGATTTCCTTTAGTAAACTGAAAATTACATTAACGGGGGTGTTCATAAACCGAAGTATGCCTGTATAATCCTTGTTAAAAAGATATCCCATTCGAAAATAGTGAACATTGCAAACACTTAGATAAATACTTTTTTGTTTTGTTTTTCAACAATCCTGCAGACAGCTAAAATATTTCTTCAGGTATTTCACAACACATAGTAGTGCTAATGTAATTTGTGCCCCTGAATGCCCCTGTAAAATGTGATGTATAACACAAAGCCATATGGAATTTTGGAAAACACTTTGGAGAACAAATAGAAGTGTAATATTCACCATAATGCATCTGGGAAACTGTTAAGTACAAGAATCAGGGAAAGATTTATTTGCCTTTAAAAAATACTGAGGTGAAGTGGCAGAATAATACTTAAATTGGGTATTTAAATTCAGGGTTGGTGATCTCTGGAGGTCCTGAGGTTGCACAGGTCCATTCTGAAACCTTAAAGAGACACACTTCCAAAATCCCCACCCCATTTTTTCTTACAAAAATGAGGGGGGTTAATGAAAAAGACCACTTTTATCTTCAAGTGATCTACTGTATTTTTTATTCATGAGGCAGGGATATGGTTGCTGTGCGTGCCACAAAACATGGCATGATTGCTTCCCAAGGCCTTGGAGAAAGCAAGGTTTTTTTTAAAGTTCTAGTTTTATTTTAGTGTTTTAAAGGGGATGTGGTGGTACTAGGAACACAGGTCGGCTGAGGGCTTCATTTGGTCTCCATGTTACCTACCCTGCTATTCCAAGGGTTAAACAAAGCAGTTAATTTTTTCCCACTTCATTTTGAAATAGCACCTCTGGCCACCCAAGTCCTTTCAAAATAAAGATTTTAAAAACAGAGACTTTGTATTTTGGAAATCATAGCTAACATCAGACTATTGCTTGAAGTAAAACAAGATATGATATATAGCCACAATGGGGTAACATAATCATACAATATAATCATATAGGAAAGAACATTGACTACCCCTCCCCCAAATCCAATACAGTGGACTCTCGTATAACAAACAGTTTGTATAGCATAAAATCGGTACAACATAAAAAATTCCGGAGATAGGGGAAATTTGCTTAACAGAATCATCTATGGAGCAAATTTGTACAACATAAAAATGGTCACGATTATTGGAAATTTGTATAAAGGAAAATTTGCTTAAAATAGTTTCATTTGGACCGAATTAATTCCTTTATACAAGGTACCACTGTATTTGTTTCCTGACTGAAAGCACTCCCCTTGGCAAAATGTACATCTACTTGCATGATACCTGTGTGTTTGTCTCTGTAAGGAAAATAGAATTATGAGTAGAGATGGGCACGACTTAGCGGTATTCCCGTTTCCGTTTCCGTTACTCGTATCCGTTACTCTACGGAAACGGAAACGGGAATTACTCCGCCAGACTTCGAGCTCGAACCGACGAACGAACAATTTGGTCTGATTTGTCGTGCTCGTTACTTGTATCGCGCAATGCCAAGCGGCACAGAAAAAAAGTTTTTAAAAGTTAAAAAAAACCCCGATTCCCGGCCCTAAAAGTAGGTGAAAACTGTCTGAGGGCACCTACCAGGCCAGAAGGGTGTTTTATTTGGGGGGGTTTCCTGCCCCCCTCTCCTTGGCTATTGCTACTGCTGCGCTGCTGGTACCAGGCTGGGAGGGCGCATCCATTTGCCATGCAGTGCGGGGGATCCAAAATGGCGACCGCAATATTTTTTTTTGAAATCGTTGCCCAAAACCCCACCAAAGCACCACAGAAACATGCGGAAATTAGCTATTTTAAATGCTTGAATTTTTACAGTAGCAGCAGTGGGTTTTTCTTGCAAAAAAAAGTCTCCGTTGATTTTATTTTATTTTATTTTATTTTATTTTTTTACACCTGCGCATTCGCAATGATGGGCTCGCCCATGGGAGTGGACCATGCAAAGTTTTGGAGCCATTCCACCAATCGCATGGCCAGGTTTTGCTGAGTGTACCAGGCTGGGAGGGCGCATCCATTTGCCATGCGGTGGGGGGGGATCCAAAATGGCGACCGCAATATTTTTTTTGAAATCGTTGCCCAAAACCCCACCAAAGCACCACAGAAACATGCGAAAATTAGCTATTTTAAATGCTTGAATTTTTACAGTAGCAGCAGTGGGTTTTTCTTGCAAAAAAATGTCTCCGTTGATTTTATTTTATTTTATTTTATTTTATTTTATTTTATTTTATTACACCTGCACATTTGCAATGATGGGCTCGCCCATGGGAGTAGACCATGCAAATTTTCCACCAATCGCATGGCCACTTGGCCAGGTTGACCACAGAGACTTCTGGGATGTGCCAATTGGGCATAAACAGCCCACTAATCGTAGCCCAAACCCGAACCCTAAGCCTAACCCATACGCCAGTACACTGTCCTTCTAAGTGGGTCAGAGAGGCACCCAGATGCACCCCAATACTCACCCTAACCTCACCCGTAACTAGCCTAACCCTAGCCGTTGCGCTAATCCGTCTTAACCCTAAGCCAGATCTACTTGCATTGCACTACATGCAAGTACGTGAGACACAGCGGGTGCAAAGAGTCTGCCAGTCCGTCACTTGTGGCTCTGGCTGACTCCTGCAGCTCCCTCCAGGAGCCCGCTACCCCCTCCCCAAACCAGTACTAACGACAACGAAAAAACAAAAAAACGAACCGACTAATTTTTGCAAATTTTCGCGAAAAACGGAAACGAGCCGAAACGGAACCGGCCCGACTAACGACAACTCGAAAAAAAAAATTTTCAAGTCGTGCCCATCTCTAATTATGAGCAGTAGAAGTGTAACATTAAGGCACATAACATTTCTTAATGCCTTCCCTATTGCCATAGTCCTAATCCAAACTGGGCAGCTTTCAATCATTTTTTTAAAGGTGGGGAAAATATCCTCTATATGTGGGCAATCTATTTTGCATATTATGCCAACTTGACAGTCCAATTTGCATACTTTGCATGGTGTGCTAATTAATGTGATTTTTCAAGTTATGTGAGAAAAGCACATTAATTCTTGCAGTTTTTTTCTATGGACATATTTTAGCCTTGGAATCATTCATGCCAGAACCCCAGTACAGTGCAATGGTTAAGTAGGTTGGCCTGGAAGCAGGAAGATGCAAATTTAAAACTCTGCTTAGTCACAAATCTTATGTAGTATTTTTGGGATGTCCAGCATTTGTCAGGCAAACTTCCCTTCCAGGGTAATGTTCATAATAAAATGGACAGAGAGGAACTGCATAAGACTAGTGCACAGAAATAAATAATGGCATTCTACCATATACAGTACATTGAACTTCTGATTATATTCTTATGAGATGGCTCTTATTTGTTTGCCATCATTTATTTCCTGATGGCAAAAAGTGAAACAAAACAAAATAAACACTCTCCAGTTGCGTGAGCATATCACAAGACCCTCTGTAAGTAACACACTGCTATTTGATTTGCAGGAAATAATGCACAGAATGCAGAAGGTATGCAGAAGAGAAGCCAGCTGTCATATTCTTCAGAAACACAGATCGGTTATTTTATTATAACTAGGAAATATCCTGACTTAGCTCTCTTTGCGATGTTTGACCCAAGATGCATTATGCAGTGATGATTATGCATTTTACTGTTATCGGCCTCTGTTGCCCACATCCTTCTCTTTGTAGTAAATAATGTTCTGCCTCTAAGATCACAGAAACCAACCCACCACCAGAAGGCAAAGTGGCTGTAAGGGTTCCAGCTGCAGAAGAATCATAGGCCAATTTTTTGCTCCGTGTAAAGGCAGATTCCCTCGTATGGAAGAGCAAAGTGAAAACAACCACTGCACTTTTTGTGTTCTGGGATCCTTTTTGAGACTTGAGGCCCTGGCAAACGCCCCCTTTTACAGTTCTCTAAATCCAGCGAAGGAAAATACAGTAACCCCTCGCCTATCGCGGGGGTTAGGGACCCACACGACCCGCGATATGTGAAAATCCGCAATATGCGGAAGCGGGGCGGGTGGGGGTGGGGGGCAACCAGAGGGGCGGGGGCAGTGGGGAGCGATCGGATCGCTCTGCACGGCACCCCCACACAGCTCCGAGGCCTCCCAGAAGGGGTCTGGGGTGCAGCGGAGAGCAATCAGATTGCTCCCTGTCCCCCACGCGGCTCCGCAGCCTCCCAGAGGGGGCGGGGGTGGCAGAGAACAACTGGATCGCTCTGCACGGCACCCCCACGCAGCTCCGAGGCCTCCCAGAAGGGGTCTGGGGGGCAGCGGAGAGCAATCAGATTGCTCCCCGCCCCCCACGTGGCTCCGCAGCCTCCCAGAGGGGGTGGGGTGGCGGAGAGCAATCGCTCCACGCACACACATCCCCATGCAGCTCCGAGGCCTCCTGGAGGGGGCAGGGGGAGGCAGAGAGTGATCGTATCGCTCCCCGCCACCCCCCACATGGCTCCGAGGCCTCCCAGAGGGGTCTGGGGGGCAGCGGAGAGCAATCAGATTGCTCCCCGCCCCCCACGCAGTTCCGAGGCCTCCCGGAGGGGCAGGGGGCAGGGGGAGCGATGCAATCGCTCCCCCGCCCCCCAGGTACTGCGATCTTGCGATATAGTGGGACCGCAGTACCTGAACCGCGAAATGGCGGGGGTGACTGTAATAAATATGTTAATTACTTTTCAGTCTACTACCAAGGCACAAAATGAAATCCCATCATGTAATACCTCTTACAAGCTCAGACTTAAAGGAACAAGTCTTAGCATAAGAGAGACAGAAACTCTCTCTCTCTCTCTCTCTCTCTCACACACACACACACACACACACACACAGAGAGAGAGAGAGAGAGAGAGAGAGAGAGAGAGAGAGAGAAGAACATGCTTTAAAATGCTTTGAATTTTGGGAACAATTTTCTTGAACATTTTCACGTTCTCATCTTTAAAACTATTTTTCTTTTTCAATTATATAGCTATATTCATAGCATGATGGTATTGTCTCCCACTTTCTTCTAGTGGTTAGAAAAGTATGGGGGGTACATGCTATGCTGGTGAACACTTACTATTGAATCCCTTTCTTCAAAGAGATTTAAAAATTTATTGTAGCTGAGATGCCCAGTGTGTTGTGGATCAATGATCTTGATTAATTCTTGAAAATCGTCATCACTAATTCGGAACATGATGCAATCTAGAATGCGGCGGAGTTCATTTCTTGTAATCTTTCCATCTTGATTCTAGAAATGCAAACAGGTACACAAGTACATTTAGCAGATTCTTACTGTTACTTTATATTGAGATGCTTACCTTCCAAAACATATTTACTTTCAATATTTCCAATTTTCTTCCTCTGTGATAAGCAGTTATTTTTTGGGAAGAGGGTTAGGATACAGAGGATACTGTTAACTTTATTATTGTACAAATAGGGAAGGGCACATTTTCCTGCCTACACCAACAGATGCTAGAGGAACATTTTAGAACAGTGAGCACTGTTTTTTTTTTTTTACAAAGTAAATCTGACTTTTAAAATGCTGGTTCTACATGGCCCACAATGCTGTGTACTGTTTGCTTATATAGCCACGAAGTTGACTGTGTCCAATGACAAGACTCAAAACACTAAGCTGAACTGTTATTTATTGATTTTAATTACTGTTTTATGATTATTTGAATTGTATTCTATTACAAGGTTGTCTCCACTAGGACTTTGCAATGCCTGAAAAAACTAGTTATAAATCTCAGTAAGCAATTCATAAATAAAGGAACAATATCTTCGCTAGGCATAAATCTGTTTATATATATAAAAGGACATTCTAAGATATCAGCTCAGATCCATTTACAAAATGATCTGATAGAACAAGCACCCTATCACAATAGAAGCTCTAACAGCAACCAAGGACCGAAACAAAACATTTTAGCACTCAAGACCAAGGACAGAATGCTGCCTTTCCTGTTGCCTCATACAATGTGCATGAAACTGGCAGCTGTCTTCCACTGCATCTGAGGGTTTTCAGAGGAGAGATATACAGCATTCCATTTTGAGCCTCTCAGCAGCTGCTGCTTCAACCTCTGTGTAATGCTCAAGCTGTGATTTCTGTTCACATGATGAGCCTCTATGGTAAAGGCATCTCTCTTCTTTAAATGGAGAAAGCTAGAATGGGGCTGCAGGACTTAGTTTAGTCTCCCTACTTGGACATTCAGATTAACTCTCTGCAGAGCAACTGAAATGGACTTGCAAATTTGCTTAACCAGTGATTGATAAAAGTTCTAAATTTAAAAAGCCTCTAAATTAAGTCAATCCTAGCATCTATTTTCAATGCAAAGGCTCAATCCAGTATCTTATTTTGTCTTAATTTATCAAGTTAAGCCTCACGGAAAGTCAAACTTCATGGGATTAGGTTAAAGCAAAGTGTTCTGCTTATATACTGCCCCATAGTACTTCAAGCACTCTCTGGCCACTTTACAATTTAATTATGTAGGCTACACATCCCACAACTTCATTTTTGTGGAGTTATCCTCTTGATGAAGAAATCAATGGCACCTCTCTTTAGAGTGGTTCAGAAATGGAACTTCCTCCTTCCTCGTGGAAGCAGGTTCATATATAGATAAGGTAAGATACAATAAGATAAAATAAACTTTATTGTCATTGCACTTTCATACAACAAATTATAATGCCATCTCCAGTGCACACCATAAAACACGTAAAACATAAAACAAATTCAACACATTCAACACACCCCTCACATTCACATTCTTCACATTCTATTTACATTGTACAAATCCATATTGTCACAATTATATTGCACTATAGAGAATTCAGCTCTGGGAAAAAAGCTATTTTTCATTATTATTACTTTTGTTGTAGTTGGAGTTAGGTATAAACATCACATGAACTTTAACAATCAAGATGCTTCTTTAGACATGACCCCCTTAACCATGACTTTTCTTCATTTCCTACCACCACCACTACACACAAGTCTATTCAAAGCTCAAAGCACAAATGGGATGGTTGGAATGTCAAGATGCCCAGAATTGAGACTGGATCCCACCTGGCTGTGAAGAAACCAAACTACATGCCAAACTTCCCTTTATCCTCCTTCCATGCGAGAGCAGAAATAGACTTCTGTTACTGACTCACCTGCATGAAAGGGGCACATACAGTATGTTGAAAGTTCAACTGAAAGTTAAATCTCTGCTGGGCAGGGAAGACTTAATATCAATTTTCCTTGCACGTGAATGTACATGGGTTGTTTTTCTTGTAATGTTCTTTCATATTGCCTCCAAACTATGGTTACCCTATGGATAAGAGATCTCTGAAATGTCCTGTCTTCAACAGCCCAGCTCAGCTCCTGCAAACTTAAGTCTATGGTTTTCCCTAGGGAGACAATCTATGTCTTATTTAGTCTTCCTTTTTTCCTGTTGCCTCCAACCTTTCCCAGAATTATTATCTTTTCCAGATAGTCCTGTCTGCTCATAATGTATCCAAAAGACTACCTCTGTTTGATCATTTTTGCTTTCAGAGATAGATCAGGCTTGATTTGATCCAAGGCCCACTTGTTCGTCTTTCTTTTTTAAAAAATAATAATATTTTTTTATTTTTAAAACTAACAAAGTAAAAACAGATACATTGCTTGTCTCCTGCCATGTTACATATAACAGGAGGAGTTTTTCCCAATAGATTGGCATAGTTGTTTCATAATTCTCATCTTAAACAAGATTGTTTTCATATTTCCATATTTACTAGTTTTCCATTAATGTTGTTCTAATGTTTTTCCATCAATATTATGTTCGTCTTTACTTATCTCTGTCTTCATCTAGTACAAAAATACAGATAATAGATAATACATTACCTAGTTTAGTCTTAGCAATATTCTTGATCCTAAAACTTAATCTTCATTTAACTGAACAACTTAGATTATATTTGACTAATTCAATCTATAGTAGATATATGCTTGCATCTATTTTTGTCTAACATAAGAAGTGAAGATAGTAAAGTACAAAGTTAAGCTAGTCTGTCTAGTCTACAACCTTAGATATATAATAGACATCATCAACTCATTATATTTTCTCTATTCTCAAAACCTTATATATCTAAGATTAGTACTTAATGGGTTATTAAAAGGAAAAAAGCATTACATCTTGATATCTCTGTTTCTTATAATAAAGAAAAAGTCCCTTTCTTTCTTTGCCTCGATAATATTTAAAGATCTAGCAAATTGGCATCTCAAGATGGTTTCC
Organism: Phrynocephalus guinanensis; assembly: GCA_037367245.1. Classification (NCBI taxonomy): domain Eukaryota; kingdom Metazoa; phylum Chordata; class Lepidosauria; order Squamata; family Agamidae; genus Phrynocephalus; species Phrynocephalus guinanensis. Next base: position 13,471,884 of record CM074740.1, on the reverse strand, counting down.
ACTAGACATGGGCACGGAACGACTAAATTACCGTTTCCATTACCGTTTGTCGTTTCCGTTATGTAACGGAACGACAAACGCTAATTCACACGGGCCAGCCAGAACCCAAACCAAACAAAGAAAAATTTGTTCGGGTTTGTCGTTACCGTTAGTGGCATTGCGCCGCTTGCGCAATGCAAAATGAAGCACATGTAGAAAAAAAGGTTTTAAAAATCCCGTCTGAACCTCTGTGAAAAACCAGGCGAAAATATGCCTGCCTGAGGCTTTGCCACCTACCAGAGGGGTGTTTTTTTTTGGGGGGGGTGTCCCTGGCCTTTCCCCCCCTCCTCTCCTGTCCTGGGCTGCATGCACCAGGCTGGGGGGGGCATCATTCTCGTCATCTCGCCATGCCATGCGGTGGGGGGGGAATCCAAAATGGCTACCGCAATATATTTTTTAAATCGTGGTCCAAAAACACACCAAAGCACAACACAAACAAGGTGAAATTTATTTATTCTAATGCCTGAATTTTAATAGTAGCAGCAGTGGGTTTTTCTTGCAATAAAATGTCTGCATTGATTTTATTTTATTTTATTTTATTTTTATTGTTTTAGACCTGTGCAATGATGTGCTGGCTATGGGATGGGACCATGCAAATTTTTTGAACAATTCAACCAATGGCATGGCCAGCTTTTGACTGATACTTCTGGATGTGTAAGAGGGTATAAAAAGCCGAGGCACCTTCCAGAAATCGCAGTCGGGTGTGGATGTGGTTGAGGGAGGAGGGCTGGCTGCTGCTGGTGCTGGTGCTGCGAATCGCGATCCGATCGAGAGATTATTCGAGGAGGGGGAGGCTTTAGGCTTTAAGTTAGGCAGGCAGGGAGGGAACACGACAACACAACAGGCACAGGCAGGAACGATTTCTCCTCCTGTCCTGTGAGTTCCTGATCCAGAGAAGAAGATCGAATTGAATTTAGAAAATTATTTTTTAATTCCCTGCAGCTTTGTCTGCCGAAGGGAATAGCAGTTATTCTTTCTTTGTTCTCTGGCTGTTTGTGGGGAAAGGATTTTTCTGGTATATTAATATTGGATAAAGGGGGAGTAGGGTCGACTGGAAGTGGGAGGTGTGTGGATTTATTTTAAAATATACTATTTATTTTCAAAGTTTTACATTAGGGAAGTCAAATCGTGCAAAATCATGTTAGAAACGACAAACGACAAACGAAACGGTGAAATGAATTTTTTTTGACAAATTTCGCGACAAATGGAAACGGAACGAAACGGACACAATCCGACAAACAAAAAATTGAAATGTCATTTTTCCTAGTCGTGCCCATCTCTAGTTCCCACATTCCATTTTTCATTTTTTGATATTCAAATATTCAATTAATTAAATGTTCCATAAATGAAGAGCAAACTTCTATGTTAAACTGGCCTGTCAAGTTAACAACAGGTAACAATGGTCTCAACTGGTCTTCACAGTGAATTGACTGACCACCTAAAATAGTTTCTAGTTAATTTAGTAAATGATATTGAAGGCTATTTTTGCATTTAACAATTAACTTCAACATTGAGCAACATTGAACAAGACCATCAAATCTTAACAGAGTATTCAATCCTGATAATAAATTTTCAAATAGCTAATGTAATTTATTTAATTAAACTAATATATAATTGACATCTCTTCCAGTTATATTTGTTTTTATAATAGATAGATAATTTTAAGAGCTTTCTATCACATGATTATGTCTAACTAGAACAATTCTTTGTTTCAGGCTGGTTTGCAGATTTCTGTTATCCATTTTCCATATCATTAGAATTCATTGTAATCCATTAATAGCTTTTTATGTGAGTGATTCATTAAGATAGGGATTCATAAGTTGTTTCCCTGTCAGTCCATCCTGTGCTGCAGAAACCTCCAGCACAGAACTCTCTCCCATGCTCCAAACAAGGTTAAGATTGAGACCATCCTCTGCTTCTGAAGAGGATTCTGTCCCCCAAGCAAATGGCTTATAAACCTGCAGATTGGAGTAAATGTTCTGTTCCAGCTTCATGCTCAAATCAGGATTGAAGATGAGACTTTTCTCCTCTTCTGGAGAAAGCTTAGTCTCCCAATGAGTGCTAGATTCCACATTCTCCAAATATTCTTTCTGAGTATGTCTTGTTACTTTTATATTGGGCTCAGTGTTCTGATCTAGATTAAAGTTGGGACTCTCATCTGCTTCTGAATTAAGCTTGGGAAAAAGCTCAGTCTGAAAAGAGTCTACTATATTTTGAATTTTATCAAACAGATCCAAATTGCTTGTCTGACATTGGTTCCCAGCTCATTGTTCTGGTTGCATTCAAATATATTCCACTTCAAAGGGTTACTCACTTCCAAGAGGGAGGGGGTGTTAAAAGGAGATCACAGACACGGAAGGAGTGAGAAAGAAAAGATCCAAGTCCGTTATCTAAGAGTTTGCTTTGGAAGCATTGAGACTTCCAACTTCCAAGGTCAAGAAGTTTCTTTCTTTTTTCTTCTCCCATCTGGGCAAATAACTCCACAGAACAATACATGAATGTAAGAGCTTCAAACTACTACTATTTTAAAGTTTAATCTCCCAACACACACTTTTCAGGAAGGGGGTTATTAGTATTTATTGAAGTAGGGGGGGAAAGTGTCCAAGATGAAGCTCACATAAAAAAAGGGGAAAACATACAGTCTTAGTTATGGCAGTAAAGTTTCAAAATATCTACAATTATTTATATTGTCTGGTGCTCGCAGTTTGAACTGTCACCATGATGGCAGGCAGACCTTCCTCCAACAGGGGAGATAAGGCGATTCCTGAAGCTATGAAGCCTGCCACCCCAATTCTTTGCAGCATCTCTATGGTCATCATGGTGGCTGGTTCCTCTCTAGCTGCAGCTCTATGGTCATCGTAGGTGGTTCCTCTCTAGGCCGTTTCTTATCTCTATGGTCTCCGATTGGGCTGATTACTCTCTGGCTTCTATTTTATGGAACAAATCTATCATACAAGGTATTTTTAAAAACACACACACACAAAACAGCCAGGTCGGGAAGCCCCCACTGTGTCTGCGACCTGCACTGGGTCCAGAGGCCTCTGCAAGGGCTGGGGGCTTCCTAGCATGGAGACTTGGGCAGGGGGTGGCAGCTTATCCTCACATTTTACTCTCCAGACATGCCACTCCAAGCCTCCCAAGAGCAGCATGGCTGGAAAGTAAACTGGGGCTGGAGATGTACCAGGACCACAGTATGTATGTGTGAATATTTTTTTTCACACATACATAGTTCTAAAATCTAGGTGCATCCTATGGGCTGGTGCAATGTATGGTGTGAAAAATTCAGGTATATTGTTTCTTACACAGATGGTGGTGCTGTACACTGCATGGGAGGTACCCAACAGGAAGAGAATATCCTGGAAGTTTCTAGCTGTTTTAAAGTTGAGTTTCATCAGCACAGTATAGTAGAATAACATCCACTGAAAGGTTGTTCATAAGCCTGAGTCATCTTTATAACTGCTCATACCTTCCACAATGATTTGCAAAATTTTCAGGACTTCTCCTATGTCCTTTGCCAGTTAGCTCTGAAAAGAGCTGCTGTCTTTAATGTTGGTGTTCATGTGGATTCTTCTTGCTAAGAAATCCTTCTGAGGCCCAGCAGCCAAAATGTGTGGACCATTTAGTCATGAAAAGTCAAGTTGTGTGGGGAGCACCACAAGGAGGCTAGTCTATATTGCACCACCAATGTAAGTCATCTTGGTTTTAGGGTACAGTAACACTTCCTTGATAATCTTTTCTGTTTCTATCATTGCTGCCCTTCCTGGTCTCAGTTTTCTTTATGATTGGTTGGCTGTAGTGACTGGAAACTGGATGACTGAAAAAAAGGTATACAAAAACTTCTAACTATTCCAATTCCATTGTCAACATTAATATTGTGTTTGCAGTACTTCTGTAGTTATGTATTTTGTCTTCCTAAAGTTCCACTGAAATCCTGCTTTGAAAATGAAGGATAACTTTTAAGACATACCCCCCATCTCCACACAAATTCAAATGCCTATGATAATGCTAGTATGTGAGTGTTCTTGTTTTCTCTTGTTCTTCCATGGGAGAGTTAGAGCAGCTATAATAGTACAGCAAGTCAATTCACAGTGGGTTTTGAAGTAATGTACCTCTAACTAAGAGGTAACAGTCCTGCAAAACTATTCCTGTTCTTTGACCAGTTCACTATCCCATTCAGAGCCTGGGATATAGAGTCATAGAATAGTGAAGTTGGAAGGAGACTACAAGTCCATCAAGTCCATCACCCCCCCCCCGCAAGGCAGGAGAATAAATTAAAGGATATCTGCAGGTGGTTGGCTAAGTGATGCAATTTGATAGGAATATGGCAGTTTCTGCATTGCTGGAATGTTAAAACGAAGGAAATGTGTTGGCACTTTCATAACAACATGCCAAGGCAATAAAAAAATGAAGGATAGCTTTAAGGCAACACAGAGAATTTGAAAAGCTGAATTACTCATAGCAAAGATTTAACTGGATTATAGTTATCACATATATTAAGTTTTAAGGTGGCAAGGATCTCAGAGTTCATTCAGTTAAAAACAAGGTACAATGGGGCATTGAACCCCTGCTTCCAGGTACTTCAGTTCACTAAGCTATCATCCGCTGTGCCTTGCTGAAGAAGAACTAGCATGGGTGGTCTTGGGCAGGCTACCAAATCCGAGATAACCTGCAGAAGAAGGGGCTGGTAAGCTTCATTTCAGGTCTCTATACCTAGGAAACCCTGGAAAGGGTTGTCATGCATTAAAATCAACTTGATGGCATTTACTTAATTAAAATTAATTTGCACTGATTAATTATGGGATTACTTTCTTCATCTTCAGAAAAGCTGGGCAGTCAGGCCCACTTAGGAAAGAAAATACTAAATTAAGAACCATATCACAAAACTCTGATAACAGAGCTATTGCCACTTATTATTAGCTGTAGCTTTTACAGATAAGCTGTTTGCAAATAAAAACAAACCATCAGCTCTCACTTGGTGATTCTCAGGGTCGAGGCTGAAACAAACTGAAGAGAAACCAAGTGTTGGCATTGCAGGGCCGCTTGAAGTAGCTTGCTGGGTCTCTGCCAGCCTCCTGATCCACCGCCAGCGGCAGCGTGGTCAGAAAAAAAAATTGGCCCACCCATCCACCTGGATGTCTGGTCTGTATTTGTTTCCTTACCTGCCACTGTGACACATCACCCCTTTGCTTAGCTCTTCTGTAGGGCTCTCCACCCTCCTAATTCGGAGCACCGGCAAAGTGCACGCGTGCACGTGCTTCTCAAAGTAGACTGCAGGGATGTCTGGGAGCTCAAAGAGTTGGCTGCGGGACGTTCGGGAGCTTCAGGTAGACCACGGGCTGTTCAAAGTTGAACAGCCCTAATCTAAAGAAAAACTAAAGACAGTTCCTGTTTGCTGAAACTCCTTACAGCCACACCTTCGGCATCTACAGTTTTGTTTGGTCATGGTGTTCAGAGGAAAGCAATCTGTCTCTCACCCACCCCCAGGGCTTGAATGTGACACACGTTTGGTAAGGGATAATGGGGACACACACACAAAAAAAATATGTTTTTAAAAGCAATATAACACTTTGAAATGTTATTACTCTTTTTATGTACTGAGATATGTTTATCAGTTGGTTCCCTTCGGGAAGAGTCATTATGAGTAATTCAAGACCATTTCAGCTTGGAAAATGAGCTTCTTTTATAATTCCAAGAACCCAAACCACCCTGCCTGGCATTGCCAATGAGAAGTGCAGTGCAAAAAGAGAGAGCAACTTTTCCAAAGCACAACAAAGATACTTTTCCAGGAACTACTTAAGTTGACCTAATTACAGCAAATCTGACATTTCAAGTAAATGAAGTTATAAGAATCGCCTCCCCTGAACTTCCTTGCTTAGCTCCAAACAAGGAACTATATTGGCTGGTTCATCTCCTGAGGATTACAAAATGATTTTACAAAGTCTCCTATAGATCTAAAACATTGATGCCTGTGCATAGAGGCTGCCAAAATCTAGGAACAGCCCTAAAACCTCCAGAAATGCTCACATGGGGGCCATCAAGTTCCATGGGGGGAAATGGAGCTCTCCCATGGCTAAAACGTTCTTATCTCAAGTATCTCTTGTTCTTTATTAAAGCCTTTAGCTTTCTGCAATTTGAGTCAGATTTAATCTCTTAGTTGAATGAGGGACTTAATATAGTACTTGCTGCTGTTACACACAGTGGAAACTGATAGCTCTATTTTGTTAACTGTTAGAAGAATTCTATCTTTTGGGAGGGATTTACTGCACATTTTATGCTGCCAAAGCTGGTGAGAAAGAGACAGCCATTGTTATGTGCGCATATACCACAAGAATTGGAACCTAGCATTTATATGTGTGTGTGTGTTGTGTCGTTACAGTCATGACCGACTCTTCGTGACTCCATATCCATGGAGTTTTCTTGGCAGGAGTATTGGAGTGGCTTGCCAGGTCCTACTCCAGGTGCCTACAGCACCAGGTATTCCCTGGTGGTCGCCCATCCAAGTACTAACCAAGGCCGACCCTGCTTAGCTTCCGAAATCAAGCGAGATCAGATGTGCTTAGGGCATCTAGGCAGCTAGCATTTATATATAAGTCCTTAAAAACATATATGTAGGAATTCTGAAAATATACCAATTTCTTATTTAGTTGGTGCTGTTCAGACTATGAGCTCTATCCCAAGATGGAAGATGCACTTTTTAGAAAAGAAAGCACCTTTCTCCCTGGTGTGATCACGTGACATAAACAGCATTGTAGTAGTCCTCACATCCGCTGTATGCCAGTGCTCTTTTCCATGGTTTACGGAGGTTGGAGAGGCATCGTGAGCTCCCAAAAGGGATGGGGGCAAAGAGTGAAAGGGAGGGAAATGGAGGAAGGAAGAAGGGAAGAAAAGCAAAGCAAAGTGTTCTGCTTAGATACCGCCCCACACCACTTCAAGTAGTTTCTGGGCGGTTTCCAGTTTTTTAATTACAGTATACAGGCTACACATTGCCCCCGCCCCCAGCAAGCTGGGTACTCATTTTACTGACCTCGGAAGGATAGAAGGCTGAGTCAACCATGAGCCTGCTACCTGGGATTGAACCCCAGGTCGTGAGGACAGTAGCAGTACAGGCATTTAACCACCGCGCAACAGGGCTCCTAAGAAGAGAAAGGTGGGACACCATCCAGGCAGGGAGCGTCACTGGAGAAGCAGCAGCAGCAGCAGCAGCCTCCATCGCTCGGGCCAGGCTGCCTGAGGTTCTGCTCTCTCTCTCTCTCTCTCTCTCACACACACACACACATATCACACTCCTCCCTCCCTCCTCCTTCCTCTCATTTGTTCACAGCACACAAAATGGCCATTTCTCGGTCTGCTTGACGAAGGAGACGAGCTGCTTCTGAAGAGAGGCAAACAAAAGTACTACCCCCAGAGATGGTTCTAACAAAATGTGCTTTACGGAGCATGGATGGGTCCCCCCCCCAAAAAAATAGGCAGCTCTTAATGGGAACAGGATTTTAGAAGCTGGTTCATCCTGAACGTATTTTAGTGGATGTGCGATGCCGCTCTACGAAAGCATTAATTTTTATCCTCCTCATTGGTTTACTATTTGCTCAGCTAAGCCAAGCCATTATAAAGAACTCTTCGCAGCAAACCGAAATAATAATAAGAATTTCAATCTGACCATCATAAAGGGAGAAAATAGGGTTGCATTCAGAATGGTAAGCCCTCCTTTCTTCCTGCACCATATCACATATTCACTGCTACAGATCTGGTAACCATTCAGGCAACAGTTACCTGGAGAATGTATCCCTCCATGCATCTCTGCAGTCAAAGGAAAATTGATAGCCTTTGGATCTTGGGTGACAAGTAACTATATCTAATCTAATTTCCAAAACTAGGTGGAAACATAAGACGCAGAGCTGAAGAATGGGCTCCTTCTGATTCTAGATACCCAGTCCACATAAATTTACTAAGATTCATGCTTCTTTCCTGCATATAACTGAGCCCTATCAATGTGTACACTTCAGTTCAGAGTAAGGACAGTAGTCCTTCAATTAGTTATATGAATGATCCCAGCCAATCAGAGATGACATTGTGAATGTGAAGCTGTATCAGTGCTGTCAGACTTGGTCAAGTCAAGGCTCAAACTTCTTCTGTATATTCAGTAGTTCAAAACATGCAGAGTACAGTTGTATGTAATTAATAATATTATCTAGCAAAGGTAACAACAACAACAACAGCAGCAGCAGCAGCTAGACATGACAGATTTGCAAATTTCATACACTGGTCATTATGTTAAAAAAATCTATCATACAAGAATTTGTGGGCACATCAGGAAGGGAAGGTGATCAGAAAACAAGGAAACTGAGCTCTGCATAATTGACATTTCAATTGCAGGGAATGTAAACTTGAAGATAAAAAACTGGGAAAATTAACAAAACTATAGAGACTTGGCAACAAAAATATGTTGATTGTGGATGAAACTAGAGATGAGCATGAACTACCAAACAGATGGTTTGCAGCAGTTTATTCTTTAGACATATAGGTGGCTGGGGGTCCCCAGTCCCACTTCCTCTTGCAGATGCCCACTCAAAGGCAGTGCCCTGACTGCCCTGCTCTGCTTCCTCTAGGAGTTAACTCTGAGTGGGCACTCACCAGAATAAGTGAAGCTGGGAACCACTGAGCACATGTTTGGCCAAAGGATGAGCCAGCTCAAAGTTTCAATAGAGAGGTTCATGGCCACATCTAGATTTTAGTGGTCCCCATAGTCACTGGGCTATTGGGAACAATGATGTGGAGTTTTATAAAAAAAAATGTCCAGCTACTCATCTCTGAAATAGCACAATCAGAGCTGCAAAAACAGGCAATGTTAGGAACAGCACACATATGACACTATTATTTAACTAATACTTAGGTTTCATAGCTCTTCCCACAGAAGAGCAATCAGTAATCAAACTCCTGACCCTTGACTCCACAGACAGGTGCTCCAATGCAGTGAGCTATTCAACCTGTGTATGCACCTTACACTGGCAGTATTTTGGTTCTGTCATTTCGCTCTAATTTACAAGGATCCTTCTCAGTGTCACATTAGGCATCTGTATCATAAACCTACCAGCTACTCCTTTGTACAGCAAACCTCATGCAGTTCAGATTTTGAGGAGAAAATGAAATACACATGGAGGGTCTTTTAAGATTCTGGTGACTAGAAGTGTTACAAGGATACAGAAAAATAGAGAATGATTATAAGTGATTGTTCTTACTCTGTCAAGCATGAGGAAGGCCTTCTTCAGGGAAGAATAAGCGTCTTGGATATGTCCATGCAGCTTTAGCAGAATTCGGTCACTGGACACATCTTCATCCAGCTTTCTGCTTCTGTAAGGCAAAAATAATGAATGAATTATCATCCATGGATGATAGTGATAGCTAACTTTTGCCAACCCAACAGTAACTCAAGCTGTCAAGGAGTTGAAAGTTAGTAGCAAAGCATGTATGTTGCATTAAAAAGGGTCTCTGATTCAGTACTAATTAGATGGGCCAATCAATTATCCCCAACCCAATATAACACAGCCTGCTAAATTCCTGTCTCTCTGTATTGCACATTCACATTCCCAACATCTGACTCTCTGACTTGTGTCCAGAGCATTAAATAAATAAATAAATAAGTAATCAGTAATCTCCCACCCTTCCTTAAGTATAGGAACCTGGGTTTAAAAAAAAAAAAATGTAAAACGTTTTATCTTAAGGAACGTAAACAGAATAGGAACAAAGTTGCCAATAAAGATTTAGTGGAAAAACAGGAGAATCATTTTCAGAAAGAAAAAGTTGATACTTCCTCTATTTTATGCCATCAAGTCACTTCTGACTCAGAAGGATTCTATATATTAATAACGTCTAAAAAGGTCCTTCCATTAACTGCCCTGCTCGGGTCTTACAAACAAAATGTTGAGGCTCTGTGACAGTTCACAACTAGAACAGGGGATTGCCCTCCTTGAAACTTTGGGGCGATACCCTTGAATGTGAATTTGCTTGCATTATGAGCTATACCTCTATAATCCGTGTATGTAGCCTGTAAAAAAGGGTTTAAAAATACCAGGTGTTTATGAGATCACATGGTCCTGCAGTTTAAATTATATTGGACAGACAGGAAGAAGCACTGATATTCGATGCAAGGAACATCAGAAATACCTTAGATTGGGCCAAAAAGAAACATCTTCATTAGTGAAACACACCTGGGAAACCAGGCCTAGTAAAAGCTGTTCCAGTCTCACTCTTGGAATTCAAGGCTGATAAGGGAGTCTTTAGAGATACATTTCTGCTTCTGCTTATATACTAGTTTACAGTTTTTAATTACAGTATGCAGGCTACACATTGCCCCCTCCCCAGTAAGCTCGGTACTCATTTTACCAACCTCAGAAGGATGGAAGGCCGAGTGAACCTTGAGCCTGCTACCTGGGATTGAATCCCAGGTTGTGAGCACAGTTATAGCTGCAGTACAGACATTTAACCACTGTGCCACATAGTGATTTGTGGCTGCCTATAATTAAGCTCAGGAGGTCAGCATTAAGGTGATTCAACAAAGTGGTCCACTGGAATGTTCTGTTATATTTAATAACCAATGTAGTCAGCATTTGCCATTGCTGTAATCCCTAAGATGGCATGATGGGTATACATGCTGAAAGCTTGATTTTTTTTTAGTGTATTAAAGGTTTTTAAAAAGTTTTTTTTTACTTGAAAACTAAACTCAAGAAATTTTTTGTAGATCTTTTCAGAGTGTTGACTGGTATTGGTCTACCTCTGTTTTAGTATGCTCCAAGAAAGTAGGAACGTTTTTACCTATTGTTACTGCATTCTCCTGTGCCTCATTTCTTTGGGTCTGAAACATATATAACGTACATTGATTCACCTTTACTGTGATCTTCCTGTACAATGAGCACTTTCAGGATAATGTGTGATTCACTCGAGAGCACACACTCTATCAAATGGGGTGAGAAAGACTCCGCAGTTCTCACAGTGAAGTGAAAGTGATCCTACAGTATAATGTAAAATATACTGCAGAATTATTTGTAATATATAAAGGTTTCATTATGGAACATCCAGAAGTTTCTTGGTGGATCAGCTTCTTATCACTGCAGCAAAGAATTTCAGAGGTTATGGCAAAGGAAATATTTCTTCCTTATTTTTTATTGAATTTCAGAGAAACATAGGGAACTGCCTTATGCTAAGTCAGGCCACTGGTGGATCAAGCCCAGCACTACCAACTGTGAATAGAAGTGGTGCCCCATGGTTTCAGTTGGAATATAATTTTGTAGCAGCAATTGGGATCTCTTATATCTCCAAGTGGTCTCTTATGCATGTACTGAAGGCAATCAACCCTGCTTAGCTTCTGAAAGCTGGGTCTGTTTGATGCAGTGTGCCTTCGGGCATCAAACTGTTAGAGCAACACTTACTAGGTCTGAAATGCATACTAAAAAGGTCACAAGTGAATACAAGAAACTTGTGTCTCCAAAGTGTATTTATCATCCAGGAGAACTTGTCATAGAAAAGAGATTTGCTTTGTCTTCTTTTCAAGCATATCTTTAGTGGCAAACCATGAAATACTGGAATCCAATGTGAACAGCCCTATGTGATGGCATGAATGTTGACGCAAGGGTCCTCTAGTGGAATGAATCATGGGCAAAACCATTGACCAACAAATATAACAGCTCTCTTACCTGTGTGGCTTCACTATGGGAGATGCCCGACTCATGTCAAATGTCCAAGGGTCTTGAAATTTATCTAAAAATCTCTCCCAGGCCATATTTTTTGAAATTTTTATTCCAAACCTGATTAAGGAAACAATACATTCAGGCTTTAGAACACACTGTTTGACAGATAAACGACACACAATTTTTCAAAACTGGGTTTTTGAAGACAGGTAGATTTACTTTTAGGTTAAGTGGCAAGCTGTGTCTACACTACAATGTCTGAAACAATGAAGTGGTAGAGTTCAAAGGATGTAGAAGAGATTCTGTAGATGGTACCAGTACAAAGTGTAGGAGGGAGACCACTAAGCACCTCAGTGAAAAGACAGGTTTTAACCTGTCTTCTAAAAAGTGCTGGAGTTTTTGTAACCATAACAGAAGGGCATTCTACAGAAAGTTGCCTGTAGCGAGAAAACCACTTCTCTGGTTCATCCCAACTTGAGCTGATAAGGGCACCTGAAGGAGGGTCCCTGCTGAATTCCTTAGCTTTGGGAAACAAGATGACATGGGAGATTTGAAAGATTCAAACCAGAACCTTGAAATGAGTCTGGAAACATACAAGATGTGCTCCCAGATCTTTCAAAGGAGATATCATGTCACTGAGATGACAGGGCCCAATCTGAAGTCTGTCAGGATCAGTCTGAAACAAATTCCATCTCTGAGCCATCTTAAAGGCCAACCAAAAACATTCCGCAGTACTGCAGGGGCCTGTCTCATACAGCCAACTTGCTGACTCCCACCAGCCAACAGACCCTGGAACACTCCTGGGCCCTTTCACCCCACTGACAAAAAAACAGTGGTCAAGGCTCTAGAAAGCCTTGATTCTCCATTAAAACATGTCATTGGTGCCAGATCATATCTAGGGTCAAAGCAGAGGTAGTATTAGATCAGACATGGACTTCTGGGCCACTTCCAATGTTTACTTTGGAAGGTGGAAATCTCAACAAGTTCTAAAGGGGTGGAACTGAGACTTGGGGCCTGGAAGTTATTCACCACAACTTTAGATGAATCTAAGAGGTTTTAAGGGGGGGGGCAAAGGAAATGCCTATCTTTTGCTGGGAAAGCAATTAAAAGTCCTTTAAGACTAACAAAGTTAATCTGACATACATTTTACACACTGCAGCCCATTTTTTAAGACCTGGAGGAGTCTTCTTGCAATTAAAGAGGTGTGCTACTCTGCACAAGAGCTTAAGCCTAATGAACCTTCTTAGTATTTAAAGCTACTACATAATTCTTTGTTGTTTTAACCAAAATGTTACTTGGGGAATGGGAACTGTAATATGTCTAGCTGTGTCCAAGAGACATCATTCTGTAGTTTAAAAGTATTTCATGTCCTGAATGACACCTACCTATCTAAAGTAACAGCTGTCATTAACAATAATGTATTAAGTGCTTCTTTGTTAAGGACCAATCCGCTCCAAAAGGACCAACATGATTAGCGTGACTTCCAGAAACCTCTGTATCATTAATCAACAGTATGACTGGAGGAACTTCGTATTTGTTAGTCTTGGCATAGGTTTAATATGTCAGTCACTGGTTGAATGTAGTTGCTAAATGAGATAAAAACCCTATAGTACCAAAATGTGGTCCTCTAGCAGCACATTCTAGAACCTGTCTGCCAGGAAAGGACAGAATCACCACAAATGGTATCCACTGTTATTCATCCTAGGCAGGCAATCCAGGGGAACATTACAAATGTGATCCAAAAAAATGAAACAGAGCTGTTCTTTCCTTGTTATATAACTTTCTCTGGTTGTAAGGGTATCAAAATAGTTTCAATGACAAACTGGACTGGAATGTTTCTGTACAAGTGGAGGGAATATCTCACTCGTGGGCATAAACCAGAGATTCCCCATCCAACTCACTGTATGCTGCATATTGAAGGGAACCCCTACTTTCTCTAGCTACAGCCTCCTTCCTGGATTAGTATCTTTACCTTTCTCTCCTCACCTCCTCACCTGTGGTGAAGAAACAGATAGAATTCAGCTGGTCTTTGGCTGCACTGTTGGGTGGAGAAACTCAACCATGCTGGCACAATGGTGCTTCTAGCTGCCCACCCCCTTCCTATATCTTTTGTACTCCTGCATACAGACCATCTACAGTATATCACCCAATGGAGTTTGGAACTGTGCAGCTCCCTTCAAAAAGACATACACTGCTAATTCCATCAGGTACTACCCAGTCTTTTTCCAGACTAAATGACAACTTCCTTCAAAGTGGGTGGGACTACTCACCCCAATAAGAAGGGCCAGGAAATGTGTTCTTGCTTCTAGGACAAGTCTGAAATTCTCTCTACCAATTCATGTTAGGAGAATAGGGTAGCTGAGTGAGCAGTAGCCCAACAGAATTCAGAGGATTCTATCCTCCGTGTGTGTGTGTGTGTGTGTGTGTGTGTGTGTGTGTGTGTGTGTGTGTGTGTGTGTGTGTGTGTGTGTCGTTATAGTCATGACCAACCCTTCGTGACACCACGTCCATGGAGTTTTCTTGGCAGGACTACTGAAGTGGCTTGCCAGTTCCTACTCCAGGCGCCTACAGCACCTGGTATTCCCTGGTGGTCTCCCATCCAAGTACTAACCAGGGCTGACCCTGCTTAGCTTCCAAAATCAGGAGAGATCAAATGTGTTTAGGGCATTTAGGCAGCACTTGTATCCTCCATGCCTATTTTATATTTCTATCCTCCATACCTACCATGAAATACAAAACACTCCCAATAGACTAGTAGTTTACCGAATGGCACCCAGGTTTGCAGTCTGTATTCTGTGAAAGGATAAGTGTTTTTTCTTTGCTGTTTCTTCTTCTTCCCCTTTTTTGTGAAGGCAAAGAATTTGAAGTAGTGAAAATAGGGACACACAATGAATGAGCAAGGGAGAACTTTACATGATAATGCCATTCTTCCTCCAGTGGTACATACACTGAATTGATCATATACCAATGCAAGATTTTCTACAATAAAAATGACTAGAAAGAGACAGCAATAAAAATGTTCATGGATAACTATAACATTCATAATAAATATTACACTACTGTCTCAAGTGAAATGGCAGCAATATTTAAAAGCAGGGTTCCAATCTGCTGAGCACCTTCAGAGCAGTGGGACAAAACTTACTTTAAATCTTTTGAAAAGGATTAACTTTTAATCATAAGAAAGCCAGCTGCGTGTTTCATTGCTGTACCACATCACTAAGGATGGTCTTGGTGCAGAATTCGTAGCACTGCGACTTTGGAATTATATTAGTCACACACCATCACCTGAATATATGGCAGCTGCAGTCTAAGACATCTCTGTTTATAGCATCATTAAAATGACACTATGCTTTCCCATTCTTGGGAGAGAACGTTCCCCCTGGAAAACTGTGGGCAGAGATTGTCACCAATTTTTCCTTTGTACTTAAGGGGCGGGGAAAGAGAAGCAAAAGCACAGTGGCAGCAACGTTTTCCACTAAGTAGGAATTGGCTGCAGGAATGGTGCATCACTATAACCAGCTGTAGCCAGGGGGCAGAGTATCAAATGACCACCACCCATGAACTATCCATGGCTATGCTAAGGAATGCAGCACCCGAGGTCAGCCAAGTTATGTTGTTGGCACAAAACTCAACAATTGGTGTTTTTTTTAGTGTTGAATCTGCAATGTAATAAAAGACATGACAGATTCAGCTTATGCTTTGATACACAACACTGTGGAATGTTAACAAGCACTTAAGTGTTTAATCTCCAAAGGGGCACAGAATTAACTGTAGACTGGTTTTCACCAGTTCTTTTATTTTATTTCTAGACTACTCCACCCACACCAATCTATCTTTGCAATGACTTTTATTTTATTTTATTGGTGTTTATACCCTTTCTTTCCTTCCTAAAAGTGAAAGTAAAGGTTCCCCTGCACATGTGTGCTAGTCATGTTCGACTCTAGGGGCAGTGCTGACCTCTGTATTCAAGCTGAAGAGCCAGTGTTGTGCAAGTCCGTGGCCATGTGGCCAACATGGCTGCAAGGAAACACAGTTTTACCTTCCCGTTTTTTATGGCAGTACCTATTTATCTACTTGCGTTTACATGCTTTCAAACTGCTAGATTTTATGTCATGCGTGCCAACAAAACTTGCTGATTATGGATACTCTGCTCCTGGGCATGGGTGGATAAGGGGTGAGAGTCATCTGATACTTTGTCTAAGCATCTCATTATATTGAATGATGGGTGTCCATGGTTTTTCATGTATCTGCAGTTTGCTGCAGCCCTGTATACAACAAACAAGGGTACCCCCCTTGAGGATTTTGTTCCACCCCCTTGTGTATTGTATATAGGGTTCCCTCATATCTGCAGGTTTCAGGCATCCACAGAAGACCATGGAAACAGTCCCCTGCAGACACAGAGGTTCTACTGCATTCTAAAGTAAGCATAGTTGAATTCAGAGGAAGATAGTCCCTGCATAGATTATCCTTTTTAACCTTTTAATAGCTTAGTTACCATTTCTTTGTGGACAGTTTCCAATTTTCCTCTATCCTAATGAGCAACTTTTGTATCATGTAGCAACCTAGCAATAGTAGAGTGCTTTCTGATATGGAAAAAGCTCACTGATGAGGATTATTAACATTTGGTCTAAGGCACCAAGGGAATCCAACCACAGAAAGGCAGCAACCACTACACAAAAGACCAATCTAAAAGATTTGACACACCAGATGAATTACATCACTGTCAAACATGGGAATGCAAGTTGACAATAAGTAATAAGGGGTACTATGAGGTCAGATAGGTAGAATATGTCCAAAGGAAAATAGCCGAGTACTTACCTATTCATTAGCTCTTGAAAGACATCACTTCTTATTGGGAATACAAAGGTGTTAAGGACAGATTTTAAATATTCCAAAGAAATAAATCCACTCCTCCCAACGTCAAATGCTCTGAATGCTTTTACAATATCTTCATAGGCTGAACGCAGCTGCAAAGAATATATAATACAGTGTTTTCCTCCTATGATACCATGGTTATTAAAGCTTTATAAGATAAGGAGCCATCCACAGTCTTTTGCACTGGCACATCCGATCTCGCTTGATTTCGGAAGCTAAGCAGGGTCGGCCCTGGTTAGTACTTGGATGGGGAACCACCAGGAAATACCAGGTGCTGTAGGTGCCTGGAGTAGGAACTGCAAGCCACTCCATTACTCCTGCCAAGAAAACTCCATGGACATGGAATCACGAAGAGTCGGTCATGACTGTAATGACACAACACACACACACACACACAAAATAAGGAATTATTCAGAAGGCTCGGAAATTGCCCTCTGCAAGATATGCTCAGAAAGGTTGCCCCTGAAGGCTATCATCACCAAATGTTTAACTCACAAACTAACAAGACTACATTCCCCCACAATATACAGGTTCAAGGTTCAGGAGGATAATCATGTCTTCCTACATGCCAATCTGCCTTTATGTAATCAACAGAAAATTTCAGCTAACTTAAATCTTTCATAGGTCTATGTACGACTAATTTTAGACTTAAGACAGATATTTCAGTGTACTGCACCACAAGTTCGATGCATCTGTATTCATGCTGTTTCTAGATATTTCAAAACATTAGTTTTTACAACTAGGGAACTAGTTGTAAACTGGTCTTACCTATGGAGGAAAAAGGCAATGGGCAGAATCCCACTGGCGTTCATATCAAATTTGTGAAACTTGCCTGGGTTAACTGCAGCTACCTGACGATGTATCAGGATGCATTTTAGCTGTATAGTCAAGCCTGTGAGGTGTGTCATCAAGCACCTTGCCAGTCAAGTGTGGTAACTTATGCAAGCTTTACATGAATGCCAGCATGATTTGGGCCAGTACCTAACGCATAAAGATTGAACCAGTGAAGCTCTTTAGCACAAACATCACTCCTTCAAATTTCAGAGCAGGGAAGTGATCATGCAGACCGAGCCTACAGTCAGACATTGCAGTTCCATATTATCTACAACAACCACACACAAGGCAGGAGTCAGAGGTGATAGCACAGTCTCAACTGGATGCCTTGCAATTGCCTTACCCCTACTCATACATTAGGGAGTATGTGTAAATATTGTATATTATTACTTATTTTTATAATGTATGGTCCACTTTAGAAAAAGAAGCCAACTAACAAAAAATAACTGAAAATAAAGAGTAAACAAACCAATCATCAACATAAAAACACTATAAACACAACTGAAAATGTGTTTATACCACAACAAAGCAACAGGGGAAAAACAAATACACAAAACAACTTAGTCCGACTGATGAAAAGCCACCTAGGAATCCTGTATCTTAACTTCAAGAAGTGGAGTAAGCTGAGAAGGCATTCCCCAGTATTGATGCCACATGTAAGGAAGCCCTCTCATTTGTTCTTAGGCACATCCCAGCTGGAAAGGGAAAAGCTTGTGCAACCATGGATATATACCTCAGTGAAAGGGAACTTGCAGCAGAAAGGAAATATTACATTACTGAAGCTCCTTGCTCCTTATTTCAAGTTTGGGTATCACCTAAGCTACCTAACTGGAAGAATCTGCCTCCATTCCATATTGGTCACTCTTGGTAGCATCTTTAGGTTTTGTTTTGTTGTTGTTTCAATATTTTCTCATCAGCAGACAAATTCTGCTAACTTTTGGTGAATGTGAACCAAGGCCTTAAGTATAAGAAAGTGGGGGAAAGCATTTGAGGAAACATAATTGTCCAGAGGCTGAGTGTCCCTCTCTGCATCTCAAGAAGCCTGCTGATTATAATAAAAATTGCTGTACTGGGTTTGGGGGGAAACAGGCTTAAATAGCATACATAATGGCCTATCAACAGTTCCATTTTGGATCTGTTTGGTTATCAACTTGCTATGGAGAATCCTAGGAACAATAAATTGTGGGAGTGTTGAGAAGGCTCTGGAAGGAATGCCTAAATTCCATTGCGGACATATAACTTTGAGGAATCTTTGGTAACATAGAATAAATATTACATTATTTAACTTTCATGATATAGATATTACCAAAGAGAGAAGGGCAAAGATGACAGAATATTTCAAAAAAGCATCCTGTGATGAAGAATCTGCAATTCTAGAAAACAAAGTAGATTTGCTCTCAGAGCAGCTGGAAGAAATAAACCATCCAAGAATATGTGGGTTGACAATAAAACTGTTTCAAGTTACAGATATTGAATTTATCAAAATCCTGAAATAATTGCTGTTTAATAGTTCCTTTCCTGCTTAATTGTATCCCTAATAGGAAAACAAATTTAAAGGCAGCAAAGAAAGAGGAAGAACAAATATCAAGTAGACTGATTCCTAAAGGAAGCAACTGGTTTGCGTTTGCAAGAACTGAACATGGCTGTTAATGATAGGAGCTTTTTGAGATCATTAATAATACATGAAGTGGCTATACTGCATGTTGGAAGTGACTTGATGGCAGATAACAAGAAAATATATGTGTTAATTTGCATCTGCTGCTGCACTGGGGTTTTTATACCCTAACTAAGAAGCCATGAATCAGCTGGCATATTCATTATGTGACTTTTAGCAGAGTGGGATGCCTGACAGACATATGGCAGCCTCATCAAGAAGCTTTTAGTAAGACGTATAGATCATGATACTTTGATCTCACAGACAGAAAAAATCAGAATATATTCAACATGATGCTTAAAGTATCATAATAAAACTATAGAAACTGAGAACTCATTGCTGTTTAATGGAATCCCTAAATTTATTATTCTGGATAATGGTACAGCTAGTAGTAGAAGCTATGAATGGTAGTACTGTCACTATTCCCATTGACCTCTCTCTCTCTCTCTCTCTCTCTCTCTCTCTCTCTCTCTCTCTCTCTCTCTCTCACTCACTCACTCACTCACTCACTCACACACACACACACACACACACACACACACACACACACACACACACACACACACACACACACACACACATCTTCTTTTGCTTCTTTCCTCTCTAACACTAGTTGTCTTTCCCCAGTCCCCATGAATTGGGATGGTATTTTAGGAGAAGTAGCCTACAGGTTGAAGTGGAAGTGTTTGTTACACACAAAAGCCATGCACCAATAATGGACGTAAAAAGAACACGAAAAAGATAACACAATAGCTATTTACTTTCTCTCTTTGTGCATAAAAAAGAGCTCACCTTTTCCCTAAAACTCCTTGCAGTAGCATCCAGATGGATTTTTGTCAAATTATATCCAGGTGTCATCATGGGTACAAGTACCTTTGATTCATTTTTCTTTTTTTCTGGGGGCTCATTTTGTTTCAGCACTGTTAAGAAAAGCTATAGATTAGCAAAATGGCAATTAGTTGTCTTTTAGCAATAGTGAGATAATCACCACCAGATTATGATATACTGTTTTTGTACATTACGTGCTCTCAACATATTATTAGCTTGGTAACCTGTACAACCACCCTGCAGACAATCAGTTTACCTGTCCCCACATTTGTTCATGTTTTATGCAGAAGTTATGTTTGTCATGTCTTTATTGGTACCAATATTGATATTACTGGCCACAAACACATTTCTTTAAGGAAGGCTTATGTGAACAGTAGAGATGGGCACAGAACGAACATTTTTTTGTTTCTGTTACCGTTTGTCGTTTCCGTTACATAACGAATGACAAACGAAAATTGTGATGAAAATGAAATGAAACGAACAGAACCACGAAAATTGTGGTCGTTACATTTCGTTTCCGTTAATGGCGACACACAATGAAATGAGCTGTTTTAAATGTTAAAAAACACCCTGGACATCCGTAAAAACGCAGCGATAATTATTTATATTGTCTGATAATACCTACCAGGGGGGGTTGGGGACCTTAAAATGTTTGTTTTTGTCTTCTTCCATTGCAATGTATTTTTCTTTTTCCCTTTAAAATGGATGTCGCCACCAGCCACAAAATGGAGGCAAGCCATGTGATGTGGGATCATGTTCAACCAATAGCATGCCCATGTTGCAGACTGGGCGGGCAGGTCTGGCAGCCACAGAGGGCATAAAAAGCTCTGGCAGCCCTTGTCCTCCTTGCAGTCTCTGGTGGGAGTTAGGGTGGGATTGCTGTCTCTGCAACTCTAGCTTCAGTCCTGCAGCCTCCCTGTGTGCGTGCGTGCTGCGTACCTCTCGGTGAGTACCCTCCCTTGCCCCACAGTGCAGTCACTCTGCGGCTTCCTTGCACGCTGGGCAACACCCACCGCTGCCTTTGCAGCCTCCCTGCATACCTAGTCTATACTGTGTCTCTGCCAGCATCCATTTTTTTAGTGTTTTCCCTCTGGTCTGGGGCGTTGGGGGATGCCTGCACATGGAAATGCTTAAAAAATCCCACAAAAAGCGGGTAGAAATGACAAACGAAAAAACAAAAAACGGTAATGAAGTTTTTCAAAAAATTCCGAACAAACGGAAACGAACCGAAACAGACCTCTCAACGACAAACGACAAACTGAAATGCCATTTTTCTGTTTCGTGCCCATCTCTAGTGAACAGTGCTGGCCCAAATACTGAAATGTAGTGCAAATTTAAGGGGTCAAGTCACTTCCGCTCCCATGCCTTTGTCACAACTGGGGAGTGAGCTGGAAGGCAGGGATAAATCTATTGGTAATTTTCCAAAAATACTCAGATTTGAGAGGAACTGGGGTCATGAGGGTACATATAAATAGGGTTGCCATTTTTGTGATGGTGTCTGCCACTTTCTTCCCTAAATGCCCATGAAATAAAGACATTCTTGGAAACTAAATTGTTGACTAAAAAGATCTGATGATCTTTTTTTAAAAGTCTGTCAGATCATTTCATTATGCCCGTAATTGCCTCATCCCTGAAAATAAAAATCATTTAAAAAGCACTAAAAAGCACCCCCACAAGGAGGGCCTGAAGGCCTTTTTCTGCATGAACCTCCTTAGCAATGCCAGTAAGATCATAAAACCTATTTTCTGCAAATCCCCACAAGATGGAGGGAAATTCCCACTTCGTGCAGTGGAGAACATAGGGAAATCATGCACCTATCTCACCATCGGGGTCACTGAAACAACTCCATAGAGTCTTACAGTTCACTACATTTAAGAAGCAACCAGCCTGGTTCTTCAGAACAAGGTATTGGTGGCACCCTCAGAACTATGCCAGTCCCCTCCCTGTTGTGGCAATGTTGCAAGATGTTGAATGTGGCAATATTGCACTCCCCAGAATCAGCTAGATCTCAAATTTCTTGTCTTGGGGTGTCCTCAAAGCAAGGCATTATGGGCATTGTGTCTGGGACAAGTATCTGTCCCACAATGACACTGGCAATCTTCCAGGGTATGATAGACACAATGCCTGCTTCTAAAGAAATACTCCTTTTAGCCAGGCATTTGAGATAATACTCTGCTCTCTTCAGAATTCATTTGTTCTCTGTCTCAACATAGATCAGTGGTGATGAACCTTTGGCACTCCAGATGTTTTGGACCACAACCACCACAGTCCTTTTCACTGGCAATCTAGGCTTGGAAATATGGGAGTTGTGGTCCAAAACAACTGTTTGTGTAAGGCAGAAGGGGAAACTCTTTTTTTTTTTTTTTAGAATCTGAATTCCAATTGGGAATGTTTTAAAGGAGGCATATTTCAGCAATGCCAGTGCAAATCAGTTGCAGTCTGTACCCCCACAGCATCTTCCAACCAAGCATACAAAGCTGATTCAAAAATCTATGTACGTGCACCTCGGGAGATTCTAAGTCATCCAAGGTGAGCTGTGCAGTTCAGGTAGGTTGTGAACTAAAGTGCATTATATAAAACATCTCCATTTCAAAATGTTTGCTGTATCACTGCCTAGGAACTAAGTATTTGATGGTCATCATGTGTTACAAAAATGGAAGATAACATATAATTGAGGATTTCTATGTTTCTCTATCCCATTTATACTATTTAGAAAGTATCAAAATGTCTATTTACAGAACAAGTGAACTTCTTAGATATCCTTCTGTAGATCCAGAAGTTGTGAGTTCCATTCCCCACTGTGAATCCTAGAAGAACCAGCCTATGAGGTCTTGGGGAAGCTGGACAATCCCAGGATACTCCCAGAAAAAAGGAAGGGCAAATCCCTTTTGAATACAGTGCCCCCCCACCTATTGCAGGGGTTAGGGACCCAACCTGACCTGCGATAATTAAAAATCCACAATATGCAGATATAGGTTGGGTTGGGTCTGGGGCGCTTAGCTGGGGGCTCTTGTACTTACCCCCAGCCTGGCACTGCCCCGAACGGGCCTGTGAGGGTCTTTCCAGGTCTTTTGGAGGCCCCAAAAGGGCCTCCATGTGAACCGGAAGTAATTTCTGAGGCCTCCGACAGGCCTTCCCCCCTTACCTCAGGCCTTTCCCCCCTTACCCCAGAGGGTCTTTTTTCATATACTGTGGTCCCGCGATATAGCAGGACCGCAGTATATGAACCACGAATGGGCAGGGGACCACTGTACTCCCCAAAGAGTCGCCATCAGTCAGAATTGACTTAATGGCACAAAATTATTTTTATTGAACTTCCCTAGGGACATTCAAGGAAGCTCTTTGATTCAACTGACTTAGACGATTACTTCATGTCCTTCTTTGTTCCACGACTAGTTTAGTACCATGACAGCGTTGGTCGCGATCATGTGGTTTTTGTCCCTGTTTCAGTGTTCCCATAGTTATGATAACTTGTCTCGTGACAACTATTACCTCACGGTCTTGTACTGGGACAAACACCAAATTTGTCTAGCTTCCTTTTTCCTTTTTGGGGGGGGGGGGCTTAAAAAATTCTTTTTCGATATTTCACTTCTGAAAAGTCAAAAAAAGGGACACAGTTTTCTGAGAGCAACAAATGCTTTGTTGCATGACAGTGTCTTGTCTTGGAACAGAAAGCAGGGACAAAGAGTGACAAGGGAAAACCCTACCCCAGCACCAGGTACAGTATTGTCGCACTTAGCACCCGTCCCAGCGTCATGGTCAAGACAAATTTCAGTACTTGCGCAATGGACGTGAAGTAACATTTTTTTTGTACCGCTCCTAAGTGCAACACTAACAGGGACAAAACGGATGTGAAGTAACCCCCTTAAAAGGTTATTCTATCTGCCTAAGGCTAGATAGAATTCTACATATTCTATCTGCCTAGGGCTAGGCCAAATGACTGATAATATCCTCTCTAAGTTCCCCCTACCTATCTAGTGTCACCCTTACTATACTTACATGACAGGGAGGATATTTATAACTTTCAGTCTGGTTCAAAACCTGTGAATAGTGTGGAGTGTGTTACTAGTCAGTCTGCAGTGGCTTTTGCCCAGGCCCATGTAAAGGATAATTCACACTAGGGGTAAAATACTTTTTCATTTCCATGCAGTTTACTTTGCAAGAAACCTTTCTCCCTGATGTAGATGGTGTTATGAAAAATCAAACTCACATTCAGCTTAGCTATAGGGATTTTTAAAATTTTAAAGCTTTTCTTCATATCTTTCTATGAAATGTCAATGTTAATGTCCCCGTGGAGAGCTGCAACAGCTTCCCAGTTTTCCATATTTATGAAAAATAGTGTTATTGAAAAATTCTACCAAATCTGGGCTTTAAATAAAGATAACTAGCAGTACTAATTTAGTTGTCCCTTCCCTTTAAAAGCTTTAATGAGTTAATTCCCAGTATAATGGCACTCAAGACGGTGATGACAACGAAGACAATGACAACAACAATGAAAACTAAAACGACAAGATCAACAGCAACACGTAGGAGGCACATAAAATTGGAAACGCCAAAGGCCTTTTTCTGATTTCTTCCCATAGACAATTCCATCATACAAATTGTGTTTTTAAATTTGTTTTACCAGAATCTTGAGTAAATACTCATTGCATTCAAGTACCTTTATGTCTATTTTAATTTGCAACAGCGCAGATGAACGTTTCATTCTGCAACCTTGTCTAAGAGTGGGAAATGGTAACAAGTGAGGTCTGATAAGGCTCAGGCCTGGTTCTCTGCAAAATCTTTGTGTCTTAGACCATGGGATGCAGGTAATGCTTTCAAATTTGAGGGTGACACAAAATTGGGAGGAATAGCTGATATTCTGGATCACAGGAACAAAGCTCCCCCCTTTTGCTGGCTGCCTCAACCTGGGGGGGGGGGGTGACTCACCCACTCATCCTCTTCCTGCATCAGGACAGTCACCCCTCCTCCACCCCCTTCACAGAAACCTGAGCAAAGGGGGAGCAGTGGCAGCTTGTGGGCTTGTTCGTAGCCCCAGTTTACTCTCCACCCACACCGCTTTTGGGATGCCCACAGTGGCATGGCTGGAGAGTAAACTGGGGCTATGAATGAGTCCACAAGCCACAGCCCTCCCTCTTCACCTGGGTCTCTGCACTGAAACAGCCTGGTGAAAGTGGGTGGCGATAGCTTCGATCCTGGCTTTCAGGACCTTGTAGCATCCACGGATCAGGTGCTACACAGTTGGGAAAGCCAGGATAGAAGACCAAGCTTTTGAATTTTGCACACGCATAACCCCCTCGGGTTGTGAGCGGGCAAAATTCCAAGGCCTGCCCCATAAGACAAGGGTTTTTTTTTGCAAGGCATTGGCTAGGAAAAATGTCGTCTTGCGAAAAATGCCTATTCCTGGAAATGTCATTTGTCTTACAAACAATTCATCTTATGGGGCATTCATCTTGTGAGATACCATTGTATTTGAATGGCTGTCATATAGAGGATTTTCCCAAAGTGCAGGACATGTAATAATGGGCTGAAGCTACAAGAAGCCAGATTTTGATTGAATATCAGGAAAACCTCCTAACTAAAAAAGAAGTATGACATAGGAACCAATTACCTTGGGAGATTATGAGCGCTCCAAAGCTGGAGACATTGAAGAAAAAAGTAGAGAAGCATCCGTCAGGTATACTTGTATTTACATCCCTGCATTGAGCAAGGGATTGGACTTGGCAGAGTTATAGGCCCCTTCCAACTCTATTATTATGTGACTCTATAGTGTATCCCTTCCCAAAATAAAACCCAGTGATCTGCCTGTCATACTAACACCAGTGCACGATCCTCAAACCCATAGGGTTGTTATTACCATCAGCATTCAAAACTTCATTGAGAATAATGAAATATGTAATACTCCTCTGAAAGTCCACACTTAAGCAATTGTGTTATTTGTTATCTCAGTCTTTTAAAACTGAAAGGTTTGTATTCTGTAATGAATTTCACAAACATTTCACATGTGCTGCCTGAATATTTTAAAAAACAAAGTAAAATGAGAACAATCTTACAATGCCTTTTTTTTTTAAAAAAATCATGGTTTTGTATTAATTTTAGGATTGGCAAGATGGGTGTACGGCACTGGATGCAACAGTCTCGAGAGAGTCTTTCACAAAGTATTTCCCATGCTCAACTACTTCAATGACAGTTAAATGAAAGCATTCATTTCCTTGTGGATCTGGCCCATTTCCACAAGCTATCTTAAAGCTTCAGTCACATTCAGCTCAGCCCCCGCTACTGCCTTCCCACTTGGTTTCTTCTGCAGATACTTCCCTTAGTTCTCGCCTAGTGCATTCCGTTCTGTAACAATAATTCTATAGTAGTAATCTGCACAATCCAGGATGCCTCCTCCAGAAGGGAATGGCAAACTACTTCTGAGTATTCTCTACCAGGAATACTCTGAAACAGGCTTCCCTCAGATTTCACATGATGGCACATGATGTTTACTGATTTATTTTGAAAACGCAGGCTGTACAGCCCACGTTCTTAGAAGCAGTAGTATTGGGAAAGTGGAAAAGGGAGAAAGTGTGCAAAATGTAGTAGCTACAAGTGTGAGTTGGGAAGGCCTGGGTTCCGATACCACTTTGGAAAACATTGGGAAGAAGGAAAAGGCTACAAAAATGCACAGGAATTAGTTGTTCTGTATAAAGAAACCATTTCTTGGGGCAACTCAATTTAGTTTCTTCAGAAAAACTGCTAAAACAGCTTTACACCTTATCTTGACAAAGTACTGTGGCATCTCTGTCTCACTCCAGTATGGTATGTGGATCACAGGTGGAAACATTAGTGTTAGTGCTAATTGGTTAATAGTAAATTATTAAGGCAATTTAATTTATTAATGTCTAAATATTTAGAGAGGTGCTTAAAATTAATCCATCAATTAAAGCTTTTAATGAAAAAAGCAAATTAAAAGGACCATTTAATAAATTTGACCAATAAAAGTTTTAAATAACAGAATTGGTGATCACATGCTGCAGGATCAGTCTAATCATTGTTCAAAGAGCTGTCCTGTGTGTGGGCTGCACCATTTCAGATTTCAGGTGGGCAAGGGGCTCATAGGCTTGAATGCTCCTCCACATCTGCGCATGTACACACACACACACACACACACACACACACACACACACACACACACACACACACACACACACACACACACACACACACAAGAAAGCAGGTGTCAGGAAAAGGTTTGAAATACAGTATTCTCCCTCAGATGCTAATTTTATTTATGCAAGCTGTGTTTCTAAATAGAAAATCTTGAAATGGTTGAGTCTCCAACTTGCAATCAGAAGTGGTTTAGCCCAAATGCTGACTACATCAGTCAGAATATTACTTGGTGGGCAGCAGACCTGGACCTCTCATTGTCAATAACTAAAAACTGAGCCTCAAAAGGTCCCCCAAATAATTCTAAAGTATTAAGAATCCTGAGTACACATTTAGCAAGTTGGATAGCCAGTTTTCTAAATGTTTTTGGCTCTTAAATTTTAAATGTTAATCTGGAAAAAGAAAATTTTATTTGATCTTCATGAAGATCAAATATGTTACGTTTTAATGCTCTGCCACCCAGTGTCCACTGAAATGCCTACCTGAGTCTTGATTCTCTGTGCTTCTTTTCTTTTTCTTGTCCAAATTTATGCCAAGATACTGCAAAAACTCTTTATAATTCAAAGTGTTTGTTCGGCACACACAATATCGATTCCACAGTCTGTAAGACAACAAAAATAATAAAAATAAAAATAATCTATCTAAGGTGAAATCCCAGAAATAGTTATAATTTTGTAAACAGAACTAAATACTGTAGGTGAATAGCATTTTCTCTTTGACTGAGATATTTCCGCACTCTAAGATAATTTCTTTGGTTGGTAATACTCTCCACTAAACTAGTCACCTAGCTACATGCCAGAAATTCCCTTAGTGAGCCATTTTGTAGTAAAAAAGGTGGCCATTACAAAATGCAAATGCAAGATCAAGCTATAGGTCAGTGTTGGCACGGGTGTCAAAAGTGTCACGTGGAGCCCCTTCTGTGGGCACGTAGCATCACCTCCTCACTGCCACGGCACTTCCCCCTCCGCTTGAAGCACACTACTGTGCTCTGGGCGGAGAGCTGGGTTAAGGGGAGGCAGCAGTTTGTGAGCATGTTCATAGCCCCAGTTTATTCTCCAACCATACTGATTTAGGGATGCCCAGAGTGGCGTGGCTGGAGAGTAAACTGGGGCTACAAATGTGCTCGCAAGCTGCTGCCACTTCCCCTGGCTTTCCTGACTATGTAGCACTCTATCCACCTCCACTCTGCCCAGGGCAGATGGGGTGCTACTCTTCAGGAAAATGAGGATCGAAGAACAGTTTTTTTTTTAAATTCAAAACCCACTTATTATTTTGCAAAGTGCCAATACAGCAATTTAACCTGAATAGAGTGATGGCCCAGGTTATGCTTTGGGTGCTACCCCTTGGGAAAGTGAGGATTGAAGAGCAGGTTTTTGAAGTTTCCACAGCTGCAGTGAGGGTGCGGTGGCCAAAAGCCTGCTCTTTGCTCCTCACTTTCCCAAAGGGTAGCACCCAAAGCATTTACAACCTGCGATACCACTGTATTCAGGCTAAATTGCCATATTGGCACTTTGCAAAAAATAAGTGGGTTTTGAATCTCAGTTTGGGCACTCAGTGGCTAAAAGGTTCATCATCACCCTTATAAAAAATAAAAAAAAATCATTGCAAGCTTGCAATAATTTTTTAATTTGTATTACAGTAGTGGCCTATAAAGGTATCACCTATAGCCCAGTCTTGCGTTTGCATTTTGTAGTAGCATATGAATCACAGTGTATTTATTTTATGTCTTTTGAAAAAATATTTCCATATTCTAATTTCAAAAACCTTACAATTCCACAGCAACCTCTAGGACATATGAGGCTGAGTGGTGTTAACTGTTCCATGTAGTCATTCTGGTGCTTACTTTTTTTTTTGAGCTTAACTCCCCAAGTCATGGGGAAACTCACACTCATCAACCGCCCAGAGTAGCTTTTTTTTCTTACGCCCAAAGAGGGCGTAAGAAAGAGGAACCCTTCTCCCCTCCCCTGCTGTTCCTCCAGGATTGGACACCCTTTGCTGGGGGGGTGCATGATGCAGTTGGGGGTATGGGGGAACTGACTTTGTCCCTGGGCACTCCAAACCCTAGCTATGCTTCTGCCTGTCTAGTCCACTATTTGACTTCAATGACCAGCCAAAATGCCACAGGAAAGATAACATGCAGGACATGATGCTCCAATTATCTTCTTTGGGAGCTGAGTTATACGTTACATAATCTCCTGGGTTCGTTCTAGGAGAATGCTACCTTGAGAGAAGGAACAGGAGTGCTGTTTCAACCTTTTCTCTGTTAATTTTGTACCCCAAGCAACTTTCCCACCTAAATATCATGTGCAGCCATGTCACCCCTTCTAGAGACACAACGGCAGCATGGGCGTGTGTGTAAATTTTGAGCTGAAAAACTGCTAGTGAAGGTCATGTTTAAAAGCCCTTTTTTTTACCCCTCCAAAA
Source organism: Phrynocephalus guinanensis (assembly GCA_037367245.1). Taxonomy (NCBI): domain Eukaryota; kingdom Metazoa; phylum Chordata; class Lepidosauria; order Squamata; family Agamidae; genus Phrynocephalus; species Phrynocephalus guinanensis. The sequence continues at coordinate 13,442,400 of CM074740.1, read as the reverse complement.
TATGTTCACAAACATGTACCCTTAATGGCTGCTTTTCATTGCTATCTCCCAATGCCATTTGCAGGGAATCATGAGCAGATGAAGACATCTGCTTGGGGATACCCTGAAGCAAATGGTGAGCCACTGTGTGAGACAGAACACTGGACTGGATGGGCTGTGGCCTGTTCCAGCAAGGCTGTTCTTATGTTCTTATGTAATAAAATAAAATAAATTAAAATATTTAAAATAAAATAAAATAAAATAAAATAAAATATTTAAAATAAAATAAAATAAAATAAAATATTTAAATATTTAAATATATTTTTAAAAAAGTATGTTGTGACCTCCATGTAAAATTTCATTTGGACCCATTATTCAGAGGTACATTGCCCCTCTCAATAGGGAGCAGTCCGTGAGTTATTAGAAATATTAAACAGAAAATGCAATAAAATGCTACAACAATCAGTTCACAGAGAAACATTGCTGTTGGGGTTCTTGACAGCCTGGAACAGGAAGTCTTGTAAGGGCAGTTGAAGAGGGGACATTTTGATGGTCTCTCATTCATAGATTTGCCTTAAGCCACATGACAGCACATAACAACAACAACAAACTAAGGTGGTACAAGTATGGAAAAACAGCATTTTATTTCTTTAGTAGATCCCTTTCACTTTCAAATTGCTGGCGTGTAAATGGCCACATTTACTCTTACAAGGAATGAGACTCTCATTGCTATTTGCCATAAAGTCACATCCAATTTATGGTAAAATCTAAGAGGGGTTTGATGGTATGTCAGATGTTCATGGTGTGATTTATCACTGCCACTCACCACCCTAATTTCCATGCCCGAGGAGGAAACGGAGCCCTGACTTCCTGAGGTCTAGTCCAGCCCTAGAACTAACACACCACATTGGTTCTCATAAAATAATCCTATGCCTGCACAATCTTTTCTATACATCCTTAACATCACTAACATCTGCTCAGCGGGGCCTTCAATAAAAACCTTGATGCAAATGTAGTACGTGAACACGGGTTTTTCCTGGGCTCCTCAAACAGTGGCATAAAAAGGGATGAACTGGGCCTTATTGGAAAAAAAATGAAGGCATTTTCATCAGCTTTTTTGTCCTCTTAAAAGTTCCACAAGAGCAGTTTTGGTAAACTAGCATTCCACCCTGCCAAAGATGAATTGAGTTTGCTTTTCATGCATAAATTTTGCAAATCTCTCAAGAATAAATTTCATCACTTTTACTCAGCCTTAAATGCTCCCAATAAAAATTTGTGATCTTCTTTATGATCGCACTCACTTCTAGTGATGTAGTAGCATCTATACAGATTTATCACATTCCAGTCTTCAATGCCAAGAATGAAATTTATTGTCAAATGAAATTATATTTTGCAGTTTTTCACTGCCCTGCTTTAGAAAAGCATCACTTCTATTCATTAATTGCATGTACCAAATTATATAAAGGGAGTTTTTCTGCAGTTGCCATCTAATATTGGAGAAAATCCAAGCATATACAAACAGAAAGAACACCAACCAGTAAGCACAGCTAGCAATGATTGGCCAAAATTGTTTTTGAGGTTGTTGGTAATGAGATATAAAATATTTAGAGCATAGCAAAACAAATAAATTGCCCATCCTAATTTCTTTCATTTCTCCTGTAGGCTCCTGTCCAACACAATGTTTCTGCAATGATAGCTTATTAAAGCTCCATGGACCTCCCAAATGAAAGTCATTTGAAGCTCCAGGAGAATTCGTGCTCCTCTGAACTGCTTACTGGAAGCACAGCTAGCATATAAATCCAAACTTTCATTCTACAGAGACATGTACTGGCTCATATTGAGAATTCCAATTTCTCTCCATCCAAGCCTGAGAATTCCAATTTCTGTCCATCCAAGCCCAATCCTCTAGGGTAAAAATGAGATGTGAATGGGGTGACCAAATTGACAAAGAAACTTCAGATTATAGGCAAGGGATGCTAATGTTGCATACTCTTCCATACATAAACAAGACTATCATGTAAACAAAAACTTAGTGTGTCTGAGGAAAATCAATACCCAGTTATAGTCATGCTGTTTTCAATGGACAAGCCTTATTTCCATGTAGTATTTCTTTTTTATGCCATCTACTTAGAGCATTCTGATGGCAGGGGACGGCGACGGGCGTGGGGGTGGGCGGTGATCGGCACGGGGGGCGGCGGGCGGGCGGCGGGCAGCAATGGGCGGACAGCGATGGGAGGCTGGCGGATGGTGGGGGAATGGACAGCGGTGGCCAGTGGCGGTGGGCGGGAGTGGCAGGCTGTCCAGCGCCCTCTCTCCATTTTGGCACCCTAGGCAACTGCCTAGTTCACCTTAATGGAAGCGCTGGCCCTGATCACAGGTGTGCTTGGTTAGTTCACAGGAGAGGGCCTGCTCTAATGCTCTTCGCAGACTTTGGAACACCCTCCCACAGGAGACTTGGCTGGCTTCTGACAGGCTGCCTGAGTGGATTTTTTAAATGGATTGTTGTGCTTAAATGTGTTTTAAATGTGTTTTTGGTGTTGCTTTTATTTACCATTTCTTTAGTGTGGCATTTGTTTGATCCCTTTTAGTATAGTAATGCCTTTAATTAAAAAATTAATCCATTCTAATGGGATTTCCTTAACTCAAAATTGTTGTATCTCAAAATGCGATTTCCCATAAGAATGCATTGGAAATGGATTAATTTGTTCCAAGTGGGAAATGACCCCCACCCAGAATGAAAAAAGCATGATAACAGGCATGCAAACAACAGAAGCTCAGCTCCCTGCCTTTCAACTGCTTGAGAAATCCACCTAAACATTCCAAAAAGTCCCGAAAACAGTGCCAAATATTTTTGCAATGCCTCCATAACAGGCACTTTCTGCTATCTGTGTCTGGCTATAAACTGCTTCCTTCCTACTTTGTACTTGCATTACTGTAGTCTGGGTAGCCACTAGACAGCAATATTGCAGGTGGAAACTTTTCGTAACTCAAAAAACCAAGGTTAAAGTTTCGTAATTCAAAATTTTCCTATACCTGCAGATTTCATTTCGTAATTCAAGTTTTACGTTGTTCAAGGCATTGATAATTCAAGGCATTACTGTATTGTATATTCACTGTTGCTAGCTTTAATATTGTCTTTTAATGATAACGGTGCATCACCCAAATTCTGGGTTGCTTGGTTGCTTTCAGAAAGGTGAGGAAACAGAAGGTGCTATAACATGTGAAACAGAGCATGCCACACTAGAGGTGGGCACAAAATGAAATGTGAAATGCTGTTTATCGTTTTGTTACATAACGAATTGTTTCATTACAAAATGAAACAATAGAACCCATTTTGTGACTAAACAAAACAAACCACCTTTTTTGTTTGGGAAATGAAACAGGGCAGTTTCTTCAAGCTATTTTCTGTAAGCCCTCTAAATTTAGAGATTTGGGGTTCAGGTGGCCAAGTTATTCAACTGCAAAGAAGGTCCCCCCCAGCAGTAATTGGAAAAGTGCTGTGCACATGCCATGCCGGCAATAGGTCAATTTATTACTTTCCCTTGCTTAACCTCTATATTGCCAGTGCACACCATACAACAGTTTTGCAATTAGCTAGGGAGACCCTCTTTGCAGTTGAATAACTTGGTCCCCTGAACCCCAAGCCTATCCAAGTTATGGGGGCTTACAGGGAATAGCTTGAGGAAGCTAACCTGCAATTTCCATGCTGCTAGATGCATGGGATCACTATTTTTGAATACATAGTGATCCCAGGCATCTAGCAGCATGGAAATTGCAAGGGAGCTTCCTCAAGCTATTCCCTGTAAGCCCCCATAATTTGGAGAGGTAAGGGGTTCAGAGAACTGAGTTATTCAACTGCAAAGACGGCCCCCATAGCTAATTACAAAACTGCTATACAGTGCATGCTGGGAATATGGGGTTAAGTTTCGTAAGCTAATCCCTATATTGCCAGCCCATGCCACAGAGCAGTTTTGCAATTAGTTGGGGGGACCTTTTTTGCAGTTGAATATTTCAGCCTCCTGAACCACAAATCTCTCCAAATTTTGGGAGCTTACAGGGAAGAATTCAAAGAAGCTACCCCTCCCCCCAAAATTGTGCCTTTCTGACCCAGAGGAGCCATTACATAGAGTAACTAATCATTGTGTTTCATTTTGTTTCATTCCAAAAATTCTTTTAAACATTCATTAATAATAAATGAAATAAAACAAAAGGAAAAATTAAACAAAATAGAACACTATATTTTTGTTTCACTGCCATCTCTATGTCGCACTAAGTAGAATGAGAAAGGAGAACAGAAAGCTGTCAAATCTTAGAATGATTCTCCTAAAACTCTTTTCTTTGGGCATGGAGCAGGTGATGAACCTACTAATTGGTAGTGAGCAATGCAGTATTAATAGGAATGCAAAGTAGTTTCCTGCACAGTGGCTTTAACAAGATCCCTCTCTTGCGTTTACTTACTTATCATACTCGCAATCGGTCATCCTGAAGCAGTTGATCTCAAGAACTCTTCTCAGTTCATGGCGCTGTATCTGTCCATTTTGATTGTAATCGAAAAGTCTACAGGTCTTGATAAAATGCTTCAGCTTTTGGGAAATCTGTTCCGTGTTTTGAAAAGACTCACATTAAAATAAGCCAATGGTTAGCATTATCATTTAATGCCTGGTGGTGATAAAATGTTTTTGATATATTTCACAATAGGCAAACCTAGGCACAGAGGTACTATTTGTATCAGTGTGTTCTCTCTCAAGTAGAGATGGGCACGACTCAAAAAAATGGTGTTTCGTTTGTCGTTTAGGGGGTCCGTTTCGGTTCGTTTTTGTTTTTCATGAATTGTTTGCAAAAAAATTCATTTTTGTTTCGTTACATAACGAAATGAAAAAATGAAAAAATGAAAAATTGTTGTTTTGTTAGCATTCATTACAGTTCAATGTATTTGCCGCAACGAAAACGAAACGCACGACAAAATTTCTGTTGTTTCGTTTCGTTTCGTTTCATTTTGTAGACAAATTCATTTTTCGTTTCGTTACGTAACAAAATGAAAAAAAATGAAAATGAAAAATTGCTTGTTTCGTGCCCTTCTATACTCTCAAGTATAAGAAAAGACCACTGTATTTAACAAAAATGCAATTTTCTCTCTAAATGAAATTTGGGAATGTCAAGAGTCTCACAAATAAAGTAAACACTACTCATTTCTGTTGAATAAATGAGCAGCCCAGAAATGATACTTTTGTTCAGCTACTGAAACTTAGAGATTTGGGATGGAAATAAATATTTTTAGAGACTGGGTTTGGAAGGTACAGTAACCCTATTCTCAAGGAATGTTTAGATATACTTAATATTTGGGTTTAGGCACACAATATTACAGTATCAAGAAAATAGCTTTCCTTGAAAACAAGGTAGGGGGTGGCTGGAGGTTTTGCAAAGCTCTACTAAGGATTAAATCTGTAACATTTGCATTCTTTACTTCTCTCCCTGCCTGCACAAACCATAAAGCAATACAGTGGAAATGGCTTCTCCACAGAATAAGTGTGTGGCTTTCAGTCTCACTCCATCTACAAAATCAAATCCAGGATTAAAAGCACCTCATCCACTATTTCAGAGAACACATTCCTAGGCTAGTTCTCAGAAAGACAAGGACCTATACTCTGAAGTCACATTCATGACACCAAGGTGTGGGGGAATAAAAGGTCAGAAGGTGATGTGCATCTATTACATGCAAATATGTTATCATTCCTACAATCGAAATTAACCCCTTGTTTTAGTGAAGTGCCCATTACAGAAAGAAATCACTCATGCATGCCTATGCACTATTTATGTCATGGCTATCCAATTCTCTTTTGAGCTAGTGATTGCTCATTGCATAGCAAGGTCATTTTCTCCAATGACAGAATGGGTCATCTCTTAGAGTCATAGAATCATAGAGGTGGAATAGACCTCAAGGGCCATCCAGTCCAACCCCCTGCCATGCAGGAACCCCCATCACAGTATTTCCGACAAAAACCTCCAACGAAGGAGACTCCACCATCCTCCGTGGCAGCATATCCCACTGCTGAACAGCTCTAACCATCATGAAGTTCTTCCTAATGTTCAAATGGAATCTCTTTTCCTGTAGTTTGAAACCATTGCCCTGAGCCCTAGGTCTTCCTTAGATTAGGTTGGCTATGCACACTATTAGCCTTTAGCAGGTGGTTGAGAAAACATGCTGTTCTGTGGAGCACTGGCACTTCATCTCTTCTTGTTTATTTTTGACTACTGAATTTGGTTCTTTGTAATGGTTTTATTGAAAATTGCCTCATGTGCTCATTGAGTAGAGAGGGAATTATCCAAGGTAACACAGATAGGTGCTCTAAGTCATACACAGAGCCTTTCCACAGCCTCAGACTGTCCCATTTCTTCCCCATGAGACTAAGGTGGTTACTTCACATCCCTCTCATCGCGGTTCGCTGTCCTGCTTGGGACCGGTATGAAAAAAGGTTACTCCACGTCCATTGCATGACGGCAGGGGTTCATCCTGACCACACCCCCTGAACCGGGAACAGAGTGTGATGAGACATACCTCTCCCTGGCCTTGAGAATTGTCTTGTCTCGGTTCTTGTTTCGAGACGAGAGCCCGTGAAGTAATGCTTGTCACACAACGCACACATTCTCCATCTAGTGGCAGGAGTGCGAAGTTGCATTCTCCAGTACAATCCCAATGGCATAAACAATGCATTGCAGAGAGGGAAGAAGGCATGAAACTAGGAGTTTTGCTGCTTAACGCATGAAATGCAAAGTTGCAGAGATTTGAAATATAGAAAAATGGAAGCCCGGGCCAAAAAAAAAAAAAGGGTAAACGAAGCCAGGAAAATTCAGTAATTGTCACAAAACAAGAACGCGAAGTAACAGTTGTCACGATACCATCAATCACACCCGTGGGTAAACGGAAACAGGGACAGAACTGAGACAAGACCACGTGACCACGAACAACGTTATCACGAAACAAACGTAATCTCGGAATGAGGAAGGACGTGAAGTAACCATCTAAAATGAACCTGGCCAAAGGCCAACTGAATCATGGGGGTTTGGTGAGTCAACTCCTCCATAAATTCCGTTGATTCAAATTGGCCTGTCCCAGCTTCACCTTGCTATGATCAAGTAACCTGCAAATAGAATAAGCCCATTTAGAACTTACTCTAATATGATTTCCTATGCTAAGCAGCAGTATTTTGGCCACTGTGATTTCCCCCTACTCAACCAGGCCCACAGGCATGACAAAGAACAGGGAAGACATACTTTATGAACATATTCTAGCAAGCACACTTGAACCAAACTACCTTCAAATCCATGAAAAGCAGTTTAAAGCTTTTTTTTTTAAAAAAAGCAAAATATATTAAAAGGAGAACTGATGTCCTAAGTAATAAATACAGCCATGCCTCATACTAGCACTGTGTATTACATATCTAGCCTATTTTGCACAAAATATTTCATTTATATATTTGTAATTTTCCACCATTAAGGCTAAAAGAAATATTTGGTGTGGTTTATTTTTCCTTTTTAAACACACACACACACACATGCACATAAACTATGGAAGGGCACAGCTGTGCATATATGAAGTGCTATTCGGCACCAAATGAATTGGAACAAAATAAGTACAGAGACTGTTATGCTCCCGATTTTGGCTCCATATTCTCAGTAGCACAGTCTAACTTGTCACTTTATATTGATTCCATCTGTTTACACTCTGCAGAGGATTGGCTTCCTACGGCGAATGTTTCCTATTTACCAGCTGGTAAAGATGGGCCAAACCAGATAGGAAAGAATTAGATTATTTTCAGATACTCGTAAACATAAAAAGGGAAGGGGGCAATTAAGGGGGAAAGCTGGGTGTAGGGGACAAAGCCAGGGAAAAACAAAGTGATGAATATGTGACAGACAAGGGAATGTTGTGGAGTATGTGGGGTTTTTTTTTACCTTATTTTCCTTTCCTTCTCCACCCCGCCCCCATCCCCATTTCCTTTAAGTCTGCTTTATGTCAGCTTGGCAATTTTGAAAGGCCTTATGTTGTTGGTTGAAAGATATTTACTCCTTAACATTGTGTTTACTGCATATGTGAAGGCCCTGCTGGCATAATGCTAATTAGATCCCTGATGCTGATTTTTTTAAAAAAGAGAGAGAGAGAAAAGATGATGATAGATTTCAAGTCTAGCATGCACAAATGTGTGTCCTTGCTACTTAAATGTAGCCCACTGGCCATATATGGAGGTCTTCGGAGGCCATTCACACCATTTAATGCTTTCCCCTGAACCCCTCCACCACCCCCCAAAAAAAAAAACAGGCACGGAAACATTGTCAATTGCAGTCCTTCTTTTCAAACATGTTGTTTTCTAGGAAGAGAACGAAAACAAAGGTGAAGTGGGAGGAGTGTGAGATACACTGGTATCTGCAATGTGAAGCTGTACAAGCCTGACCTATGCAGGCTGACCATCGACCTGAGAACCACAGCAGAAGTATATTCCAAGTCATCTATCCCTAATGTCAAACTTGGCAGTGCTGATAATTTTTGTGGAATGTTTTCCAGTATCTTATAAAATCTGCTTGTTGAACATGGGCAGAGGATGCTGGACTAGGCAGATTTTTTTCCCCACAGGCTTCTCATGTTCCTAAGTCCAGATATATTATTCCACATCTGGGGCGATCCACTTATATTTCACATCTGAAGGTTATATCATTTCTCTTTGTGGTCAGACATGCTCAGTCAAGCAGAACACTTTTAAATGTTCCACCTCTGCCACAATCAGAAGTTAAATGGAAGGCCAAAAGAGTTTAAGTAAGTTGAGGAAAACTTCTCAGAAACATTTCACACAATTCTCATTTATTCTTATCAATATAATCACCATCATCATTAAACTTATTTGTTCTGGTGTGTCATCATTGTAATGGTGTAAAATAGAAGTACAAAGTAAAATAGATTAAACAAGCATGTCTCCTCTACAAGAAGCTTAGAAACAACCCTCTGATTAGACAGAGAATCATTGAAAGTAGAGATGGGCACGAAAAGCCAAAATGGTGTTTTGTGGTCGTTATTTGGGCCCTGGGGTCTGCTTCATTCCATTTCTGTTTTTCGGGGGCCCCGGGGCCCGCTTCGTTTCCATTTCTTTGTTTTTCGGGTGTGGCAAGCTGTGGCCACAGGGAGCCCTCCCAGGGCTGGGTGCCATCGGAGCCGGTGGCAAGCTTGCTGGGAGAGCGATCCCGTGGTCATGGGGAGTCCTTCCAGAGCTGGGCACTGCTCCGATCACCCCCCCAACAGGCCGCCACCCCCAGAGCACCGCCGAGCACCGCCCTTCCTTGGGCCCCCTCCTCAAGGACCAATCGGCTGCGCCGTCTGCCACCCCCGTCGGGCTACCCCCGGAGCTCCGTGCAGCGCCGCACTAACTGGGGCCCTTCTCCCCGGGAACCACTTCGCCCCGGGAGCCACCGCCCTGGCAGACCGCCACCCCGCACCCCCGGCCTAGACCCGGGAAACCTGTGGGGGTGCCACTGCACTCCCCCCATGCTCCAACGACGCCCTCCACTCCGGCTTCCGAGCCGGCTGCACTGTTGCCGCTTCGCCATGTGGCCGAGATCCCGGAGCCCAGCCCATAAGGGCTCGGATCCCACCTCTTCTTGCAAGACCGGCGAAAGTCTCGCGTCAGCTCCGGCGGGGAGGGGGCAAAGAGGCTCCACCAGGCCCAGGCCCCTCTCGCCGCCCTCCACTGCTCCATTTTTCATCGCATGAGCAGCGCGATGCCAGTAACGAAAACAAACAGAACCGAAGAAAAGTTTCTTGGTTCTGTTTGGTTTGAGCCTGCCCCATCTCGATAGTCGTTATTTGTACTATTATGTAATGGAACGAATAACGGAGAACAGTAACGAAAAAAATGGTCATTTCGTGCCCATCTCTAATTGAAAGTCCTTGAGTTTCTTCGTGTATTCAGACCCCAAATGAAGCCAATAAATGGGGGGGGGTATGCACAAACACTAGCATCCCCACAACTCTTCACTCCACTATTTCAATCTCATTCAATCTCATTATTAGCAGTTGACATAAATGTGCACCCATTGGATGGCTGATGGACATATTTTCCCTGAAAATACATCGTAGTATACCTACGGCAATATAATATTTGAGTAATTTTGATTGTTTATTTTTTTTAAAAAAAAAAACTACATTTTACAGTACAGTATTTTGAGTCTCGGTATGTTCCCAAGCAGAGCTGCTGCTGAGGAGAGCCAAACAAACAGGAGGAAGTGAGCACTGGTAAGTTTCTGGGGTGCTTGCAGTTGGAGTACAGCTGCTTTAGAGATTTCAAATAAACAACAATGGAAGAAAATATTCTTATAAGATAGAAAGGTAGTAAAAGTGTAAATTTTTGAGGCCCTGAATACTGCACTAGTTAAAATGGATACTGAGGGAGCAGCTGTAGTTACCTGCAACACTTGTGCCTTGTTTGTGATCTTGCCAAAGCATGTGGAAACTACACTTGCAGCAAGTGCAAGCTAAACACTACTAGAGAAGGTCCAGCAGTTAGAGGCCCACATAGCTAACCATCAACAAATTAAGGAGCTTGAGCTGCTCTTGGACACAGCAGAGCAGACTATCCTGGACAAAGAAGAGACAGGGCACAATTCTGAAGAAGAAGTCAGTTCACTAACTTGGGAGGTAGATGCATGGAGGAATGTGAATCAAAGACGTAGAAGGACAAGAGATTGCTCTGAAAGTCTGAAATTACAGAATCAATTTGAGGATCTTTCCAGTTCTGGACACCACACTTCAAGAGGTTTTCCAGCGAACTGGAAACCAAGCCCCATGAAGAAAAATGGAAAGAACTGGGCTTGTCAGCCTTGAGGAAAAGAAGTCTGAGGGGAGATAAGATAGCAGTTTTCAAAAATGAAAGATTGTCATACAGAAGAGAGGTGGGATCATCCTGATCAGCTCAGAGTGCAAGGCCTATAATAATGGTCTCAAGCTACCAGAAGCCAGATTTCAGTAGAATATCAAGAAAAACTTCCTAACTGTTATTAGAGCAATAGAGCCAATTACCTCAATAGTTGGTGAGTGCTCCAATGCTGGAGGCATTGACAACCATCTGTCAGATATACTTTGACTCAGATTCCTGCATTGAGCGGGGGTTGTGCTCAATGGTGTTTTAGGCTCCTTCCAACTCCATTATTCTACGATTCTATGATTCTACATTGTTTCAATTGATTGTGTGAGCCACCTTGAATCCCTATGGAGGGAATGCCAGCATATTAAAAAAATCTGATGCAACATTTTGCAAATGAATGAGAAACAGGAAACTGCAAACCTTAAATCTTCCCTCTGTCTCCTACATTTAATATCTTTCATAAGAATTAAGATGCTAAAATATAAGGTCCAAGATGAAACCACACATGAGCTTCCTCTCAGTTTGCCCTTAATCAAATAAATAAATAAACACAGGCCCTTATAAATTAAATTTTCTAGAAGCTTAATTGGGACCATGGGGGATATTTTCAATTCATAAATGTTGCAACAGAAAGATAGCTGGGCTATTTCATTTGCAATGGGAAAATAGAAATGTAATTCTCCTGTTAGCTCTGCATACATAGATGAATTTAAGAAAAGGAACTGCAATAGTAAAAACTATTTTGAATCATGGATGACTGAGGGGCTTTACAGCAGTGGGGAAAAGCTGTCTTGGAAACCATCTGTCCTGACAGCTCTGTGATTTGTGAATGTCTCACGCAGTCTATGATGGACGCAGACACCCCTCACAAGGGATGGAGTCTGGCACCTGGATCCAATAGAGCTACATGTGGGTGTGATGGCACACACAGCACTTGTGCCAGAGTAGCTGAAATCTGGCAATTGAGACTGCTTCCATTTGCTACATTGCAGCTGTACAATCAAATCCTCTACAGAAGCTTCCTAATGAATGTCAGGCCCAGAGGGCTAGACGTTCATGGTTTGTTTGGTGAGCAAAATGCATGCAAGGCATTGTATAGGTGAACACGGTCCAGGGTCAGGGATCCATAAATGTGGTTTGCCAGCCACTGCCAACCCATGGATGCCTGCACAGCCAAAGCAGGTTTCTTCCTGAAGTCAGCGCGTACACTCAAGGACACATGTCTTACTTTCTCTCGCACTGTTTTCTTCCCACTAATGTGATCTCCCTTTTTGGGTAAGGGCTCACAAAACCCAAACCAACCCCATCCAGTTGTTGACATTTCACAGATAATTCCAATGACAAACATGGCTCCGTTTAATGCAGTTTCATACATCGCTGTATCCACTGCAACCACACTTGGGAGTGCTAATACCCGTATTAGACCACTAAAAATCACAAATACTGTACTAGCTTTCAGCCCATTCAGGCATCCATCAGGTTTGGCACGTAGGGGCAGAAAGCTAGTGTTTAGTTCTGCTTTTTTGTGGTCTATCTTTGCCGTTGGAGTAACCCTTTGAACCGCATAGCCTTTCTCCCCCTTTTGTTATTTCCTAAGGACTGGAGTACCTCCTTCAAGCTTTGTCTGCGGAGAGGGAAGAGAAGAAAAGAGAGAGAGAAATCTGCTTGCTATCTGGCATTTACTGGCATTTAAAAATACAGTACTTCAGGCATGTCCAAACTTCGGCCCTCCTAATGTTTTGGACCACAACTCCCAGAATTACAAGCCTGTATTTCCAATGGCAAAGGACGGTGGGAGTTGTTGTTCAAAACATCTGGAGGGCTGAAGTTTGGACATGCCTGCAGTACTTAGAAGCAGCAAGATGGAGAATCAGTCCTTCACTTTGCAACAGATGTTGTAGATGGCCGAAATCAGCTCTTTGCTGTTCCCAAAGCTTGACACAAAGATTGACCTCTCGTCTTGCTTAAGAAGAGAGTGTCTGGGAGGCATTAAAACTGACCAGACAGAGTGGCTGGCTACCAAGGCAGAAAAAAAATCTGGAGACCCAAATCTACAGTACCTTCTCTCTTAGGAGGCATTCTAGTTGACTCAGGGTTCTTGTGTGACTGTCTCCAGCATTACTCCACCTTAAAAAAATTGGTTGCTCGTTAATGGTCCACTATAATTGCAGGCCTTGTATATGTACATACAATTAAATACCATGTATTTAATTTTCAGATATCTTTACATGACATAACTTAGGAACAGAGGGGACTGTGACTGGGTTATACTGTAATGTCAAGATTATTCATCCATCTACCACAATCTTGTCTCTGCACTGATTGACAATAAATCTCCGGGGTTTCTGATATAAACTTTACCCAGCCTTACATGGAGGTACCAGGGGCTGAGCCAGAGGCATGTTGCATGTAAAGCATTTGCTTTAGCACTCATCCAACACAATCACTTTAGCTGTGACAACAGCAAAACAGGGTCAAATCTCACCAATCAAGCATTTAAATAGGAACATTAGAAACTATATACTGTATACAGATTTGGATAGTGTACCTACCTAGCTCAGTATTTAGTTACAAGACAGTGGTTATTAGGGATGGATGGGCACAAAATGGAAAAATGACGTTTCATTTCATTTCGTGCCCACCCATTTCATTTTGTTTCATTTCTTACAATTTTTATGAAAAAATCGTATGAAATGAAATGACATGAAATAAAATGGCTCCCCTGGGTCCCCAAGGCACCAGATTTTATGCCCAGGAGCCTTTTTTAAAGGGCTCCTGCCGAGCTGTTATCACCTGGACCCCTTTAAAATTGGCCTAGTCAGCACCAGTGGATACCCTGGTGTCGACTGGGCCAGTTTTAAAGGGGTCAAGCCATTGACAGCTTGGCAGGAGCCCTCTGAAAATGGTTCCCTGGCACCAATTCCCCTGCCTCTAGGACCCAGGTGAGTCACTGCCCCATCTCCCAGATGAGAGGAAGCTGGAAGCCAGACTGAGAGGAGACGAGGAGCACTGGAGTGGTGGTGGTGGTCCATCCTCTCCTCTTCCCTCTCCTGGGCTCCAGCAGCGGTGGCCACCGTGCAGGTAAGGGACCCCTTATACATATGGAATGAAATGGTTCATTTCAACAGAAAAAAACGACCATTTTATTTCATCTGTAGTGAAATGCTGCTTCCTCATTTTGTTTCATTTTGTTTTGTTTTGTTTCGTTATGTAACAAAACAAAATGACAAAACAGCATTTCATTGTTGATTTCATGCCCATCCCTTGTGGTTATCCATTGTCTCTGCCAGGGGATTTGGCCCTTCTTGCAGAAAGTTTGGAGATCCCTGCCTTAAAGCAATCCTTCCATCCATCAGGACGTTGCTCCAGCCCAGATGGAAAAAGTAGAAGCCTTTAAGCTGAACCAAAAAGATTTGGCTGCTGCATAAATCAAAGCTGGGTTGGAGCAGATAGCCCTGCATTTTGCTTGACCATCAGGAATAGAACTTTCACCAGACCACTTCACAAGTGATACAAACTGTAATTTATTTCCCCATACAATCACACCCTCTTTGTTATTACCTCCTTCGATACCTCCAAAAGCCTTTGGCAAACTTGAGCTGCCATACTTTTTGACTTTGTGAAGGGAAGGATACAGGGAAAGCTTTGCTTATTCTGTATTTTATACTATCCACAACAAAGGGAGGGGGGCTGAAATTCTTTCACAATGCAAATATCTCAGTCCATTAAAGAAATCCCCCTTTTAAAAAAGTAAGCATTTTTGGTACATTTGGAGAAAGTCAAAATTCTACCAATTAACACAGGTCTTTGTAAGGTTTCACAACAGGATTTTAGTCAATATGTGGTGGTCCTGTCTAGTAATTTCCTCATTCTGGCTAAAAAATTTTTAACAAATGAGGGAGATTATTGAGAAGGCTATATATTTCTCTACTATCCTGGGGCTTTAGTCTCTTTTTAAAGACAGCAATCAAGCCTTGCAGCATAAAGAATTAATTATTACCATGTGTCTGGAAGCTAAATTAGAAACAGCACTTAATTGGAAAAGTAGTGAAACCATCTCTCTTGAGAATTAGAAGTGTAGAGTTTGGATTCTGGCCTATGGAGAAACTATACAAAGACTCCAAAAAGTTAAAAAAAATCCAAAGATTCAGGTCACATTATTTAGTGAATGGCATAATTTATCAAATCATTGATTGAAGCCAAGTGTTGTTTTCAACAAACTATTATGTTTAGGATCAAGCCTCCTACTACTTCCATTTACACTTCTGTCTTTCTTTAAACAATTTAGCACAGAAAATGCATTCTTATCCATTCATATTGATTGACTGCTTCCTTATTCTTTAAAAGAATTCTATTTATTCTTAATGTGTGTTCTAGTCCTTGTGTGGATTAAAAAACTGAATTAAAAAAGAAATACTACTACTAAATGACAGGTTGTTTTTGCACCTGTACTCAGTCCCATCTCTCCTTATCATTCAACAATCAATGCCATAGAGAACATGTGGTATTAGGAAAAGGGAATGAAAAACATCTCTATTAGACATGGGCACGACTCGGCGAAATTGTCATTTCCGTTTTCGATTATCGTTTCCATTATGTAATGGAAACGGTAACGATAATTAAGCTGTCAGAACTCGAACTCGAACCGAAAAAAGAAAAATTTGGTCGGGTTTTTCATTTTCGTTTGTGGCATCGCGGCGATCGTGCAATGCGAAGGACAGAAAAAGTTTTTAAAGTTTTTTTAAAAAAACCCGACTCCCGGCCAAAAAGCAGGCGAAAATATGCCTGCCTGAGCCTTTGCTACCTACCAGAGGGGTGGTTTCTGGGGGGTCCCCGGCCTTTCCCCCCTCTTCTCCTGTCCTGGGCTGCTTGCACCAGGCTGGGGGGGGTCATCCTCGTCGTCTCGCCATGCCATGCGGTGGGGGGGAATCCAAATGGCGACAACAATTTTTCTTTTGAAATCGTGGTCAAAAAACACACCAAATCACCACAGAAACATGTGAAATTAATTTATTTTAAATGCCTGAATTTTAATTGTAGCAGCAGTGGGTTTTTTATAGCAATAAAACGTCGTATTGATTTTATTTTATTTTATTTTATATTTTTTAGACCTGCCCATTTGGGCTGGGCATGGGATGGGACCATGCAATTTTTTGAACCATTCCACCAATGGCATCGCCAGGTTTTTGACTGACACTTCTGGATGTCTCGGAGGGCATAAAAAGCCGAGGCACCTTCCAGAAATCGCAGTCGGTGTATGGATGTGGTTGAGGGAGGAGGGCTGGCTGCTGGTGCTGGTGTGATCCAATCAAGATTGAGGAGGGAGGCTGGAGGCTTTAGGATTTAAGTTAGGCAGGCAGGAAGGGAATTGAATTTAGAAAATAATTTATTTGATTCCCTGCAGCTTTGTCTGCTGAAGGGAATAGCAGTTTATTCTTTATTTCTTCTCTGGCAGTTTGTGAGGATTTTTTTCTGATATTGGATAAAGGGGGAGGTTCGACTGGGAGTGGGAGGTGTGGATTTATTTTAAAAATATATTATATACTACCATTTATTTTCTATTTTCCCAACTTCAATTTGCTTGCACACACACACATTTGGGGTGCAATCCAAGAACAGAACCTCTATCCTAAGTGATATCCTAACTGCCCACTCGCCTGTCTGCCTGCGCCGCCACCCACCTGCGGCCCGCGCTGCCGTCCGCCCACTCGCCCGCCCGCCGCCTAGGGCGCAAAAACACCTAGCGTCGGCCCTGATTGCGGGACGCCCCTATGCTCTGGGAAGTCAAATCGCACTAAATTGCGGTGGAAACGACAAATGACAAACGACAAACAGAAACGACAAATTTTTGAAAAATTTCGCGACAAACGGAAACGACCCGAAACGGACCCGTTCCGACAAATGGAAACTCGAAACGTCATTTTTTCTGGTCGTGCCCATGTCTAATCTCTGTCCATAAACTGTCACGTTTTTAGATTTGAACAAAGTTATAAAAACGTAAATAAAATATTGAACCATACCTTACTCAGAAGAGTACAGCAACTCAGAGTTTGTGTGTGGGTAATACACATGCAGCTGTTAAGGTCTGAGGGAAAAACTGAGGCTGCAGTTTGATTGTGGCTCTCTAAGTTGAATGTTTAAATATAAAATTATTTTTCTAATGCAAGCAGTCTTCAAAGTTTTTTGGTATCCCGAAAAGTACTGGGCTTCTGCTGGGTCTCAGGTCTTTTTTTCCAGTATGCAATGTTTTATTAAGACTATGTTATATAGCCTATCAGGGTTTTTGAGGGGGAACACTGTGCATATACACTCCTAATGTTTCTGACATAAAACTGCCCTCCACAGCCAGTTACACTTTTTATTACGGATAATGCACTAATAAATAAAATAGTCAAAGGCATTTTGGAGTGAATAATTAAAAGTTTGAGGAACAGCAGTACAGCAGAAACACAACAGGAAATGAGCAAGTTAGTTAAACCTAATCCTACCATAGCTTCGGCATATCATTAGATCATCCCCTCTAATTTCCAGCCCTGCTAGGTAGGACTGTGTCCCTCGTGTGTGAAATCACCCCCCCTTTGCAGGTTCCATCACAACAGGAACAAAAATGGTAACTGTGGATGTGTATGAGAGTAAAAACTCTGCATGGAGGGGACCTTGCCTTGGATCATACATGCAGGACAGCAGATGTGCACAACCTCTTTCCTGAGAGATAACTAAAAGTCATCTAAAATAACTTCTGACCAATATTTTTATCTAAAGCTTTTACTTTTGTGCCCCTCTAGAGGATCTTCCAATCAGGTGTTAAATTCCCTTAAACATCCATGAAGGCAATCAGCTGAGCAGCATCAACCCAAGCACCACATGGGTTCTAACACCTGCCCACATCCTTCATGCTCATGATGATGGAGGCAATAGTTGCCCATTGATGGGGGGGGTGAGAATACCCAGGATGTGTTGGAACTTCTCTGTCATGACAAGAGGCATGGTGGTGAGGCCACCAGCACCTCTTTGCTCCTGCACCAAGTAATGAGTCAGCCTGGCCTTGACAGCTACTCTCATGCCAATCAGCTACAGGTGTTATTCCCTTCCAGCTACTGTCAGCATCATCCTTGTTCTCTCAGATAGCTTTTGAAAGTCTGAATTTTCCAGAACAGCACCAGAATCTATGTTCCTTCAATTTCCACTTCCTTCCTAGACCACTCCATAAAATATAATATACTTTTTTTACATAATATCCACTGTCACCTGAAAATATAGTAGGCCCATGTCAAGGGTTCTCCTTCCACATGACTGTGTGTACACTTTATTATAAGTTACATGGTCACAGTATGCATGTCCTTCCATAGGCTCTGCATATCTGACTGCCGTTGATGAAAACAGAGAAACATAATGATGTGATCATAACTTGGGGAAAGGGCAGTTAGAAAGGGAGTGGAAATCAATAGTGGCTTGCTGTTTTCAGTAGCACATGTCCCTGTATTCTTGGTTATGTGCAGACTTATCCTCTATTCACTATAATATGCCTCATAATTTTGCAATACAACAATATCTATAGCACATCAAAGTTCTTACTTTATGCAGACGGGGTCAACTGGCTTTGAAAATTTAGACAGGAACTCCAGATAGGGAACAGAAACACTGCTACTCCCTGGAACCTGTTCCAACATAAACAGATGCTGTTTTGAGGCAAGCACATAATAATGTTTTATCATGTTACGCTCTCTGCTTCCACTGAAGCAATACAGTGGTACCTCCATTTAAGAGTGCCTCAATTTAAGAGCAATTCGACTTAAGAGCAGAAAACAGTTGATGTTTTAACTGCTGCCCTACAAATTTTAGATGTGATCTGCTCTATTTACAATTTTTTAAAATTTTTAATTTTTTTTAAAAAATATTTTTTTATTTTTTTCAATTTTTCACTTTTTTCAATTTTTTTAAGATATGGCTCCTCTACTTAAGAGTTGTTTGACTTAAGAGCATGCATTCAGAATGGATTAAATTCGTAAGTAGAGGCACCACTGTAATGGATTAAATACCTAACCTTCTACATTCAGATTTCTTTCCTTACAAATGTATTAAAAGGTTAAGGTCTTTACTCTTCATTTCCCGTTGTCCAATTTAGGTAAATGCAAGAGGTAAACCCCATCCTTTAGTTCCTTAACTTGGAGAAGGAACTCTATTTACTTTGGTGTAGGACTTATAAAAAGCAACCCTATCCACTAATTTGGATGAATTTTGACACCACTTGTAAAGATTATACAAGTAGATAGGGCTGCACTGCAATCCTGTTGTTTCCCCATGTTGGCTATCACTGGCAAGCATCATGTTGGATATTTTAGTTCACATAAAATGAATCAAGCACATTTTCTATAATGTATGGATAATATGTGAGTCACATACTTGATTATGCACTTAATAGCACACTAGCACATGCCAGGCCAAAAATATACCACCATAGCACTACAAGAATTATCTGGGTGGTTTACAATTTAATTATGCAGACTACACATTGCCCCCCCTCAGGATGCTGGATACTCATTTTACTGACCTCGGAAGGATGGAAGGCTGAGTCAACCAGGAGCTGGCAACCTGGGATTGAACCCCAGGTTGTGAGCACTGTTTTAGTTGCAGTACAAGCATTTAACCACTGCATTACAAGGCTCCTTAGTTCCAATTAACCACAGCAGCTTCCATAATTTTCATTGCATATGGATATATGTCCAAAAGTCCACTGTCCAAGTATATGTTTCATTGTTACTGTATAGGGAGTGAAGTTGCAAGTGGATTGCTCTGTAATGTTTACTTGGGGTAGACGTTAAAGAATAAGGTACAATGAGGTTGTCATATTGTGCACATCTGGAAGATGAGTCATGGCAACTGGACTTCTTTTTCTTGAGAGACAAAAACGTTTCGCTGCTCATCCAAACAGCTTCATCAGTCTGAATAAAGCTAGTTGCGAGCCCTTCATCTTATAGTCCACTTGTGCACATTCCCTCTTTGGGAATAATGAAGTATGAGAAGTTGCAGACGATAGAAAGGAAGGTTTGGCATATTAGAAGGGTGTCTCCAATTCCCACTTCATTTCAGTAGCTTCAGATTCTAAAACTTATTTCATAAGGAAAACTGAATTGAAACAAAAAGGAACATTATTTTGCTTCCTCTAGTCTAAAGGATTTTGATCAGGATTAAAAGATATAGTTGATATACTGATTAGATAAATAATTTTGATTGTAACTAAAACCATGTAATATTTCTATTGTTCAGAAGACCAACAAGAATACTTCCAATAATGACCATTAACAAGTACCACTGAAAATGTGTCCATTTTTCACTTCTGAATAAAGAACACCTCTTCCAAAATGCAGTCACTTGTACATGTGTCATCTAAAAAAAATTATGTGTTTTTTCTTTAGAGCAACTGCTTTGTTCATATGCAATTGTAGGTAATTTTTACTCATCCAATAATATTCATCTCTCTGCCACCTAACATTTCTTCAATTGTATGCCAACTGTAATTTTGACTGATTTCAACAATGGAAAAATCTTGTCCAAATACATCAAAGTACATACCTTTGTCAGTAAAGAATCAAACTGTTCTTGTGTCAGGGGTAAAATGAACATTTCGATCACTCTTTTAAATTCACCCTTGGTGACTTTCAGAGTCTGGTCAATGTCAAGTGTTTGAAATGCTTTCTTAAGTTCATCTTCTTTTGCAGTTGTCTTCTGGAGCAAAATTTGCTCTATGTCCGCCGAGGATAATGTGGAATCAGGAACAGAACCCACAGCTATAAAATACATTATAGAGTTATAAAGCTTTCATAGGCCAGGAACAAATGCAAATTATATATAGAATCAAGCACAAACATTGTTAGCTTCTAAGATCTCTCGACAACATAGGTATTTGTGCAGGAAGGAACCTTTACAATTCCAAAAAGAGATGAGGAACTGATGTAGGATTCCAGTTTCAGCAGTGTCTCTTAAATACATCATCTTTCCCTCTCTTGGTGAGGACATGTCATGCCTGGGAAAGTTACTTTTGGACTAGAGATGCCAGAAGTCCCAGCTAGCACTGGCCACCAAATATAATGGCTGGACATCCTGGGAGTTGCAGTCGAAAGAAATTACTTTTCCAATCTCTGACAAAGCCCAAACTCCTTCTACTAACCCCCCCCCACTATGAGCTTTAGATCAGAGCTCGTCTGATCCATTCCTTTATGTATTCAATTACATTGCACTGTGTCTCTTCTCCGGCTAAATCTCAACTGATCTGCATCAGGGCTTCAACTGCCGCCCAGAGTTCCTTCTGGAAGATGGGCAGTATAAAAATGCAATAAATAAATAAATAAATAAATAAATAAATAAATAAATAAATAAATAAATAAACTTCTGTTCCTCTTCATGTTTCTTCTTTGTGATAAGTAGAGATGGGCACGAATCGAGCGATTTTTCGTTTTCATTTTCGTTTTTCATTTCGTTACGCAACGAAAACGAAAAGAAATTTTTTTAAAAAACAAAGCGAAAATGAAAACGAAATGACCAAATTTGCTGTGTTTTTCGTTTTCGTTGCAGCAGATGCATTGAACTAAAAAGAATGCTAACGAAACAGCAATTTTTCATTTTTGTTTTTGTTTTTTCGTTTCGTTACCTAACGAAACAAAAATGAAATTTTTTGCAAAAAACATCACGAAAATGAAAACGAACTGAAACGGACCCCTAAACGACCAAACGACAAACGAAACACCATTTTTTTGAGTCGTGCCCATAGTGATAAGGGTGTCTCAAATATGCATTTGGATCTGGCTGTTCAGTGGCGTTCATGCCCAAAGAAGAAGGGGTGCTTCACCCCAGAGTAATGAGGTGAACCCAGTATTCTGATCATGGACCACCTATGATTCTCAGGGGGGAAAAATGTATCCTCTGAATTGCAGTGCCCACTGGCCTCCCCCAGACTGTCCCCCCCCCCCGCCAAAGTTTAATTTTGCACCAAGAACATACAAGGGAAACAGTATTTTGGATATGATATAAACCCTAGTAAGTGTGGCAGTATGGGACTGGAAGTAAAGTGGTACCTTGTATAAAGGAATTAATTCGTTCCAAATGAAATTATGTTAAGCAAATTTCCCTTTATACAAATTTCCCATAGGAATGCATTGAAAACAGAGTGATCCCATTTTTATGTTGTACGGATTCCCCCAGAGGCAATTATGTAAAGCAAATTTCCCCTATCTCCGGAATTTTTATGTTGTACAGATTTTATGTTATACAAACCCTTTGTTATACAAGGGTCCACTGTATCAACAGAGGTATACACATTTCTGGTTTTGGACTATAGTGCCCAG
Organism: Phrynocephalus guinanensis; assembly: GCA_037367245.1. Classification (NCBI taxonomy): domain Eukaryota; kingdom Metazoa; phylum Chordata; class Lepidosauria; order Squamata; family Agamidae; genus Phrynocephalus; species Phrynocephalus guinanensis. The sequence goes on along the minus strand of CM074740.1, from coordinate 13,420,172 downwards.
AATTCCCCACCTCTAGCCACAGTCTTGTTTTTTCTGGTTCTGGCAGTCCTCCTTCTCATCTAAGAGTCATCCACTACATTCTTCCCAATGTGAACACATATACAGTACAGTATAAATTTGCTGTGTGGAGATTACCTGCATGTTTCCTTCCCAGAGGGAGATACATGACATCATTTTAATGAACTGCAAACATGTCACCATGATACTAAGGCCCGTGTGGATTCACCCAATGCACACTTGTTTTATCTTACCCACACCCAGCATCATCCCATGCATTGCAAGTACTTAAACACTCCCAATATACCAAGAGCAAATCAGTTTGCCAACCCAGGCAGAGGCACAAAATATTCTGGGGATGTGCAGTTTGGTTTTATGCTGACTTAAATCATACCACCTTCATGGCTATAAGAAAACAGTGCTCACTTCTGCTGCCCTACGGCTGAATATGTTTACTTGGAAATAAGCACCATTTCTTCATTTTGATGTTTTAAAAAAGAATAATCTATTATTGAAGTAAGAAGAATAAAATTAGCATCTGGAAGGATGTACAGCTGGCCACTCTGACTATAAAAGGTTTTACAATGGAGAAAAAGCTGTTGTTTTAATCAGTAAAAACTGCATTGTTGAGGTCAGACATGGCAGGACCTTCAGCAGTTGCTGCTCTCTCTGTCTCCACCTGCCTGCCTTATAATCCGCACCATTCTCCTTCTTTTAAAGCCAGAAATAAGAACGAGGAAGCACATGCTTACTTGAAATGGATCTGGCAGAGCTTTGTACGCTGCTGCTGCTGCCACCACTGCTACGTGTTGCTGATCGGCTCGACGATGTGGACTGGAGTCTTGAATTAAACACAATTCCATGGGACCGCGGGCATAAGCTACTATAATCAGATGCACTAACCACTCTGGACATGATTCCTATGGGGAATAAAAGGGACAACACTATCTCAACAATCACAAAGTGAAATGAAGCTCTTCATACTGCATATGTATGTCAAACAGTTTTTAAGAGGTTTTATTTTTATTTTTCACCGGTGCCAGCAAAGACAATAGATACCCACAGCGCTTGAAGAACTTGCTGCCACACAATTCTTCAAATTTACAGTTTCTGTGACAGGAAAATGTCTCAGGCACTCCTGTTGAATAAGTGATGTGGCTCCAGCTTCAAGTACAAGATACATGAAACCTGATCATTGTTCCTACATTTTGTAAAACAAACAAACAAATAAATAAAGTGTATTATCCCAGCACAGCCTTTGGGTAAAAGAAATTCTTCAAGGAAAGACTAGGCCTCCTATGGTCATAAGTGCTGGATTAATGTAATTTCAGGGCTGAACGGGGCAATTAAACAGCTAGCCCTGAAAAGAACTGCCTACCTGAAGGATAAATTTGTAAAATACGCATGTGACCTGTGATCTGTGAGTTTAATATGCAGTATAACTTAGAGGCTCATATTTGTGTCCATCGCAGGTTACAAGCCATGATGGGGATATGTATTATTTCCAGGCTTAAAAGGAGGGCACCTCAAAGTACCAGATGCAGGGGAGTTGTATCAGAAGACAGGTTGTCTCATGCACTCCCAGACGTATCTGGTGGGGCCACTGTGAGACACAGGAATCTGGACTAGATGGGCCCTTGGCTTGATCCAGCAGGTCTCTTCTTATGTTCTCATGCAGTCTTTCAGAGTATTCCTCAAAGGAATCCTGTCCTTAAGTCATGTGAGATAAGAAACACTTGCGCTGTGCACTCAGATGAGTTTCACCAGTTAAGGAATTCTTGCTTTTAATGATAGGTTAGAACAACAGAAGCACTGCAATGTTTGCCTGTAGAAGAAAAAGCAACTTGGGGTGTGTGTGTGAGATTAACTTCAGAACAAAACACTCCCACATATTGCCTTCCTCCAATTTCTGCTGCAGCCTACCAAGACTGCTGGGAATTTTAATAAGAAAAAAATATAGAGAAGAAATGCAATGTAAATGTTGAGCCTAAGGTGGGAATAAAAATATTCAGCTACGATGTAGGTCAATATCACAAACTAAGTGTTCCATCCTTTCCTTTGCAACATCAGCTAAACAGAATGCATTTTGTAAGATGATCACATTGGTTCAGTCTTTCTATACAGTACTTTGTTCCACCAGCCAGCAAGTGAATACTGTCACCTCATTGTTTTTAAATGAATTTCATCTCCAGAAGATCATGGTGGGCTGTATACTTTGAACTTGTTAATATTTTAAACTGGTTAGCAGCTGAATTAGCAGCAAAAGGTGTAGAAATTTGACCTACTTTCTTTTTGAAGTAGTCCCCATACTTGCAGTTTTTAGAAAATTAAGAGGTGACTAGGACAGGATCTGACTAAATGTGATGGGAACCAAGAGATGGAACTTGTGATTTCACTGATACCATCTTTCACCTCAGAACTGATAAATAATCTACTCAACATTTTGTTATGTACATTTTTTCTCAGGGATTCATCTTTTATGAACATTATGAATGCTGTTAACGCTCCCCCTTTTGCTTCTTTCCAAGGGGCATCCCTACTGATGTCTACTCAGGAGTCAAGTCTTTTTTTATATATATCTTTATGTATTAGAGGCCATACTGTATATTACATATGCAGAAAAGTGCTGCTTCTATGTTATTGTGCAGCAGAGCAAATCGACATTCTACAAGCCAGTTCTGAAAATAAGGGGGGTTGCCCAAAGATGAGGTGCTACAGACAGCATGCTCTTGATCAGTGCAAAATCATGGAAGTTCAAGCAACAGGTTTTTTTTACTTGTTATTTAATTATTATTTTAAAAGTAAAATGTTTATGTTCAGAATCAGGCAGCCATTAAATGTCCCCATATTTGAAAAAGTTCAAATAAATAAAAAAGATCAAAACTAATCTTCCTTATATTGAAAGGGAATGGTTTGTAAAACCTGCTTTTTATTATTATTTGGAAAGAATTCAGTCTTCGGGGACTAAAATATTGATCTTCAAAGAGGCCTTTCAAATGGGAAAAGCAGTGACTTTGTTATAAACTGACCATGCATGCTACAGGCTTGCCAGCCAGATGATATAATAGGTGGTATGTGCGAGGGAGAACTGCAGGTCAAGAAAAGTTCACAGCGGTTATAGAAAGATATATATTTTTTTTTAAAAAAAGGTAATGGAGAGTCCTCCAGAAAAGGAGACATTTTGCCAGGAAATTAGCATATAATTTTGTAAGGCATATTCAAAGTATTTCTGTATTGCAAAATCACAGAATACCTTATGTTAAGTTCTTTTCCTACTGACCCCCTTTCTAGCGTTTGTCCCAGCCTTGAGCACTTTCAGTAAACATTATCTCTGGATTTCCAAGACCCGGCTACTGGCACAAGTTTTCAAAGGGAAATCAGTTCTATGCATGGTTGAACATGCATAGAGACATTAGTAAGCCCAAAACGGCTTAGGGCCTAGATACCTGAAGGACCGCCTCCTTCCATATGAACCTACCCGGCAATTAAGATCTAGTCAGGGGGCCCTCCTGAAAGAGCCATCCCTTAAGGAGGTGAAGGGGGTGGCTTGCAGGAAAAGGGCCTTTTCAACAACTGCCCCCAGACTATGGAATGCCCTCCCAAATGAGACTCCCCTGGCACCGACGTTGCTAACATTTCGGCGCCAGGTAAAAACCTTCCTGTTCCAAAAGTTTTTTAACTAATGATTGTGGGTCCTGATGGCAATTTTAGTGGTGTTTTTAATGTATCGTATTTATTTATTGCATTTACATGTTTTTATTGTTCTGATTTTATTATATTTTGATGTTTTAATTGTCCATTTTGATTGTGAGCCGCCCAGAGACCTTTGGGTAGTGGGCGGCATACAAGCTATATAAATAAATAAATAAATAAATAAATAGTATACCTGAAAGGCTAAAGGGTGTGCATATTTCTTTGTTATATGTGCTGCAGTCACTCATATTTTTGATTCACCAGTTCATTAAATCCAATCAGCTCTTCAAAATACAGTATTTTGGCACAAAGGGACTATAGCCACATCCCAATTGTTCTTGTTTCTGTTCTCCAGAAACCATAGTATGTACCATGAATTCATCTTCTGGCATCCTCTAACATGCATGAGATAAATTGTTGTTGGAATCTGTGTGCAGCGTACATATATTTAAACTTCTGTTTTAAAAAGCTACAACATTCAATTATTATTTTTTAAAAAAGCTCTCTGGTTTTTGAATGCTGGAGGTTGTGCTTCTGCATTAACAATTCAAAACAAGAGGGAAAGACCTGCGATTGATACACAAAATTGTGCTGTGTTGTTGCCAGGATGCTGTAGAAAAGGGTAGCAGGAATGTTGATAACTCTGATGCCAACAGCTAAAATGGTTCACAGCAGGCCTGCACAAGAGGTAGCCCGCTGGCTACTGGTAGCCCATAAAGGGTTCAAAGGTAGCCCGCCGGCCATCATTTCTTCACTGCATTAATGTTGTATTATTACTTCATATTTCCAACCAATATTCCCTCTAAGGTGTATGCAGAACTCCATTGATGACTCACAGTGGCAATCATGGTTAACAGGCATTTATTTTTGGGTTTGGCTGAATCTCTGTCCCTCTCCCCCCATGCAGGTGGATGAGGCTCCCAATTACAGGGAATTATGTTTCAACTAAACCTTCACAACAACCTTTCTTTTGTATCTCATCTTTATAATATCCCATTAGAAACACAGGTATCACTTCATCATATGTTTTATGAGAGCTTTGAGATCTTCATGGAACTTTTCTATGCCTTTTAAAATTTTCACCAGCATTCAGGGCACATATTTACAGAATGTTGATGTCAGCTAGGCAAGTGTTACACAGTTTGCTAATATGAGTAGTTTGGTCTTTCAGTACTATGACCACAACTCCCTAACAGCACTGTTAAGTTATTGCTGATCAAATACATCATAGCATGCCTAGTATCTAGCTGCACAGAGATTCTGTCCAACAAACTCCAGAGAGAATGATTCTAAGAATCTGGGCATTTAAATTCTTCATTTACTTTACTGCATTATGTATTTTTCTTACTTCATACACTCCAAGTTCTTTATCAGTCATTCAGCCCAGAAATTCTTAACATATTTTGACCATCTAACACTTTCCAGGGACTGGGGGGGGGGTCACATGTTTGTCTACCTGTGCTGAGTATTACTTGGAAGAGATGAGGTAGTTTTCCACAAGCCAATCCTATGGCCAATTGGAATCACTACTATTGTGAAATTTTCCATATGGAAGTCTAATGGGTATCTTTTACCTTTGGCCATGAGTTGGTTAACCAGTTTGATGTGTTTGATAAGTGCAGTGACTCCACTCAACTGAGGGCGTTTATACACGACCCCTAAACTCCGGAGCAAATGGCTCCCAGCTCCAGAGCTTAAAAATGTTTACTCACCAGCTCTGGAGTTTCCAGGAAATTAAGTGCGACCACACCCACTTTAGCGCATCCCAGCGCACCTTTCAAGTGCCTGCTCTTCCGTCCTGAAAATTCCTTGATGCGGTGTAAAGATAGTGGGTGCGGGGCTCTCCTCGCTTCTGTTTGTTGTTGTTTTGGCTTCTGCCCCTTTAAGAGCTACTTTACAGACACAGGAATCTTGCCGGCAAGAGCGAGAGCCAGAACGAGAGCCAGAACGGAGGTGAGGCACGAACTTTTCTTCCTTTTTTTTCTCCCTCCCCTCACGCAGCCAGCAGCCAGGAAGTGCGGAGGGGTGGGGAAGCAGGAAGAGCGACGAACCCCTAAGATCTCTGGTCCAAATTTAAGTGGCCAGCGGATCTTAGGGGTCATGTAAAAGCGCCCTAAGTTGGTCCAAAAGCTAATTCCCTGTGTGTAGGAGCAAGACCCACCAAGTCTAACTAATGGACTCTATAACCCTGAAAGAAGTTGGTATAGAAAATACTACAACACTTATTTAGCGTTACCTGGGAGTGCTGTTCAGCATAGTCAATAAAACCATTTCTAAATGCCTGGTAGAAGCAAAACAGGCAAAGAATAAAATGGGTGTATATGTCATAGGTATGCTACAGTTGCAAAGATATACTGCAGTTGTACTACTGGGCTTAAATAAATACAGAAACTGAAACTGAGTGGCTTTACAATACTGACCTGAATTACATAACATAGAAATAAATATAAACTTGCGTATTTATATAGTTATTTTTCTATACTTCTGTGGTTTCATATTATGTTAGAATTTTAAGTACATGTATTCAAGCACATCTATAACAGTTTCAATAACTAATCATGTCCCATTGAGTACACAGCTGGATGTAATTATGAGACCAATACTATAATAGGAGAATTGGAAGGAATACCCCTTATATAGCTCATCATGGTTCAAGCTCTTCCACACTACATTACACCAGTTCTAACATCTGTCCTGCATCCCTTTCTAAAAACAAACAAAACCCTTTTTCTTCATAATTATAGGAAGACACTCATCACTGTATATAGCCCTATATCCTTTGTTTTGTTCTCACTTCTTATGTTAAAAATTCTATTCATAAATTAGTCTGTTTCCCACTTGAATTTCCAAAGAGCAACTAGGGACATAAATGCTGTCCACTTTTACACAGTTGAAGTGTCCTGCTTATACAGTATACCACCCCATAGCAATTAAAGCACTCTCTGGATAGTTTACAATTTCTTTATGCAGGCTACACATTGCTCCCCCCCCCACACACACTCAGGGTCGGCGCTAGGTTTTTTTGCGCCCTAGGCGGCAGGGGGGGGGCCAGGCAGGGGTGGGGTGGGGGGGGTGTGGGGGGGCACAGCGGTGGGGGGCCGGGCAAAGGGGGGAGGTGGCGGGGGGGGGCAGGCAGCGCCCCCTGTCCATTTTGGCGCCCTAGGCAACTGCCTAGTTCGCCTTAATGGACGTGCCAGCCCTGCACACACTAGCAAGCTGGGTACTCATTTTACCAACCTTTGAGGGATAGAAGGCTGAGTCAACCATGAGTCAGCTACCTGCAATGAACCCCATGTTGTGGGCACAGTTTTAGCTGCCGTACAGCCATTTAACCACTGTGCTACAAGTTAAAATAATTACCTGTGTCACTGGTTTAATTATAAAACTTGGAGATAAAATACTTTAAAATGTTCATTATTTTTCTGTTATTAGGTCTTTTGTGAAAGTATGACTTTTAAACATCTATTTTGTCCTTCCACATTCATTTATCTGGCTTACTCTCCTTGTGGTCATCTCAAACATACTGTATAGCATTTGCTTTGTCAAATGTGTGTTCACTTAGGGCGCTTTTACATGACCCCTAAGATCCACTGGCCACTTAAATTCGGACCAGAGATCTTGGGGGTTCATTGCTCTTCCTGTGTTCCAACCCCCTCCACACTTCCTTGCTCCTGTCTGCGTGAGGGGAGGGAGAAAAAAGGGAGAAAAGAATGCAGGCTCACGTGGTCGTGATTCCTGTCTCTTAAAGGGGCACCAGGGACAAAGAAACAAATGCAAGGCGAGGAGAGCCCGGCACTCACAGCTTTACATCCGCATCAGAAATTTTTCACTCTCGGAGACAAGGTACTTTTAAAATGCGCTGGGACACGCTTAGGTGGGCGTGGTTGCACTTAATTTTCTTTAAAGTTCGGAGCTAGTGGGGAAACAATTTTAAGCTCCGCATCTGGGAGCCCTTTGCCTCGGATTTTAGGGGTTGTGTAAAAGCGCCCTTAGTCACCTCTTCCTACCTTTGCTTACTGCTGTGAGAGGTAAAGCTACTTTTAAATGAACAATGAGTTTCTGGAGGCCCCAAGTTGAAACATGATGTGAACAAGATGCACTGCTTTCGCTATGCATTTGAAAGCATTTTAGAATTGTGGCCTAAATCTGTTACCAGTACAGATGCTGCCATTTTTATTTATTTCTTACAGTTTCATCTCATCTGTTTTTCCCAGAATCACAGTGCAATGTCTCTGCCTGTGTGCTTTTTATTCAAACAGCCCTGCAGCCCTACAAATGGGTTTAGGTTGAGAATAAGTGACTGGTTCCAGGCTACACAATGGTCTTTGCAGTTGTCAGGAGGCTTGAAAGGGGTCTTCCAGATCCTAGCCCGGTGGTGGCTAATCTTTGGCACTCCAGATGTTTTGGACCAGAACTCCCAGAATTCCAAGCATAGACTGCCAATGACAAAGGACTGTGGGAGTTCTGGTCCAAAACATCTGGAGTGCCAAAGGTTTGCCACCACTGTCCTAGCCTAACACTGTGATATACCTCCAGATGTCATACAAAGAAAGAAGCACACAAAGAGCATGTCCACATTTTCTCTGGCTTGTCTCAGGAACTAAAACATTGTGTCCATTATCAGGTATTTCTCTCCTCTACCTTCCCCCTCAAGAAAAAAGTCTACAAAAGTATTACCTAACTTTTGAATGCACACAAATCAAGTATCCGGATGTTGAGTCAAGGCAACTGGACGGCTGAGAATCTTCACAGACACATCAAGCGTGCGGGTTTCTTGTAACTTGGACTAATGAAGCAATACAGTATTTGGAGCAGAATCCTAAACAATACCCACTGAACATGGGATTTGCATCAATAGCAAAAATGCTGTGGGTGGTCCACAGCTGGGTCTCACCAAGGTTAGCCCCCACCATCCTTTTAAGGTAGCTGCAGGAAGAGGTAGCTGCCAGGTGTAAAATGGACCCTTCCGAAACACAGTGGGAAAGAGACAAGAACAGCAGAAAACTCATCATTATAGAATCATAGACTCGTAGATTTGGAAGAGACCTCAAGGGCCATCTAGTCTAACCCCCTGCCATGCAGAAACCCACATCAAACATCAGGGAAGGGCAGTTCTCTCAGGTTTTTGTAAAGATATAAAAACATAAATGAAATATTAAACAAACCTTTTACACAGAGGAGTGTAGATACACAGAGTTTGTGTGTGGGTAGAGCACACACAGGTGTGAAGGGTTTTAGGAACAAATTTTGAGGCTGCAGCAGCAACGGGCAGCTGCAGGTAGTTAGTGTTTGAAATCTATATAAATGTAGCAAGGAAGAATCATTGTTTGCTGTTTTTTCCTCAAAGCCAGTCAATGCTCCTGTGTAAGATTAGTTGCTGTGTTTTTTCCTGATATTTTTTTATACTGAATTAAAGCTTTCTGGGTTAAATGTAAATATATAAATTATTTTTTCTAAAAAAATAGTCTGCAAGAGTTTTTCTAATGTTCCTGAGCACTGAGTTCTGCTAAGTCTCAGAGTTTTTTCCAGTACACAATATTTTATAAGACTAAGCTATAGTCTGTCAGGGGGTTTTGGGGGGAATGCTGTACAATATCCATATTATTATTTTCTAACAAGTTCACCTAGAAAATGCCACATATTTTAACCTTCGCTTCCATATACATATATAGTTTAAGACTGGATTTCCGATTTGAGGCATGTTTTGTTGGGAGTGAACCTCACCCACCACACTGAGTCCTCCGGTACAGGAGAGCACAAATGAGCAGGAGGCCTCAGCTATTTCATCAACATATCCAGTGTCATATTTGTGGGCTGGGGAAACACATATTCAGTTTCCACTCAACCTGTGACACAGTGACTCTGGCAACCCTCTTAATAATAACCTGTCAGACAAGCCTACACCTTGCATGTGTGAAGATAAAATAAGGTATGGATAGACTGTGCCTTTTGGGGTGGAGGTGGAGGACTTCTTGGCCTCGAATTCTTCTAAGAATTTTTCCTGAATTTGAGCCACAGGCTTCTGGGCTACAATAAGCGAACCAAGCAGGTGCATTCAAAGCTTGCAACCTTTCCTCTCAACCCTTCCTGTTTGCATCCAGAAAACCTATCCCAGGAGCCAGACCATCGTTACCTGGTTGAATTTGCGCAGCCTTGCCGTGGCTGGACGGGGCAGTTGGCGAGTCCTTCCCCTCCCCGCCTTTGCAAGCGGGCGGCGGCGGCGACCGCAAGCTGCCACCGTCGGGTCCCCGACTCGCCTGCGCGGAGTTCCACCACCCGGGATTCGACACGCGCTTCCTGAAAGGAGCGTTTCTAGGACGCCATCGCCCTAGCGACGCTGGGCGGCTTCTGATTGGCTGCAGCGACCAGGGGCTACCTGGCAACTCCGAGACCGGCGACAATAAGATCTGTGCGGTGAAATGCACTTGCAGTACGCTGCTCAGTCCCAACCCAAGCCGCGCGCGCTTGTGAAGGGGGATGCTCCAGCAAGCAACTTGGAAGAAAGTCCCAGTAAACTGACCCACCTGTCACACATAAATACTGTTTGTTCCCTGCACAGAAAACCCGGGGGTGGCGGTGGAATTTGGCTCCCCTGAAAGGAAATATGAGGGGTTGTCAAATACTAAAATATAACCTTCTGCACCATCGTTGGAGAGTATGGCCGGCTGCATTCATTTTAACGTCCTGGTGAATGCAGACAAAGAGAATAGGAGGGACTGGGTATGTACAGTGGTACCTTGTATAAAGGAATTAATTCGTTCCAAATGAAATTATGTTAAGCAAATTTTCCTTTATACAAATTTCCCATACGAATGCATTGAAAACAGAGTAATCCCATTTTTATGTTGTACGGATTCGCCCCATAGGTGATTATGTTAAGCAAATTTCCCCTATCTCCAGAACTTTTTTATGTTGTACAGATTTTATGTTATACAAACTGTTTGTTATACAAGGGTCCACTGTATTATTATTATTATTATTATTATTATTATTATTATTATTATTATTATTATTATTATTATTATTATTATTATTATTATTATTATTATTTTGTCATCAGGTTCAAGATTATCATCAACAAGGATGACAGCTGTAGTATTTTGGGCTTTGAGACTCAAAAAGTAACGTTCACCGATTTTGTGTAGCCTGGTGCTACAAATCTAACATATTGTTAAATTCATCAAGACAAGAGGGATTTGTCTACGTTTTAACAGAAAGTTGACATAAGGAAGGTTTGTAAACATGTGCAGCATCCTTCCTTGCTTGATGAATTTATGTTAGCTTTGTAACCCCAGGTAGCAGGTAGGTGTGTCCTAATCACAAGTCACTGAGCAGCTTGTTTGCAATGCATTGGGCAGGGTGTGGACCCCTCCTGATGATGTTGAACTGGAACTCCCCTCCAATGTCACCCACACGGTTATGACGAGCAAGCACTGCAGGCTAACAGCATTGACAGCATTGGGAGATGTTTCCCATCTGTGCTGTACTGCTATGATGCACAAACTTAACAGATGCACAAACAGGCAGCAGTTAGAGAGAGAGAGAGAGAGAGAGAGAGAGAGAGAGAGAGAGAGAGAGAGAGAGAGAGAGAGAGAGAGAGAGAGAGAGAATAATTGGAAAACCTGAGACTCACTTTGCATGGCAAGTGTGCACAATACCAATGCCGCCCTCAGTTTGTTGTTTTAGAAGAGGTAGTGGCGTTAGTCTGCATTAGTCAGGCGAAAAAAATGAAAATAAAAAAATAAAGAAGACAAAAACATCTCACCTTAAAGACCAGCTGCTATATTTTGATGTGAACTTTCATGGAACGGTCCACGTCTTCACATCTCCTTCAAGATACCACTACAGAGAGTGTTTTTAATGTCTTTAATATAAATTTGCTGAAGGCAAAACCTAAATCCTAGCATGAATAGTTATTGTCAAGTAGAAGAGATCTTCACACCATAAAAAACATTTTTGTCGTTTTAATTTTTATTTGTTGGCCTGACATATCTTGGTCTAGCTACACCACACATTACCATTTTAATTTTAATTTCTCTTTAGCGTTCTGTCAATGGTATGTTTAGAAAAAACACAATGTGGAAGTGTAATTCACAGTCAGGTCAGGCTGTAGCCAAATATGTTATTACAGCACAATTTTCTAAGTTTTACCTCAAAATTCAGTTGAACTTAATGGGGTTTACCTCTGAGTAAGCACATAAAAGATTTCCAGTGGGATGTTTCAGGATAATTAACAAGCAAAGAACTATGTGTTTAGATATAGGGCGATGATGGTAAGGGGATTACTATGTTACTCTCAGGGCCTTTTTACACGACCCCTAAGATCCGCTGGCCACTTAAATTCGGACCAGAGATTTTAGGGGTTCCTCGCTCTTCCTCTGTCCCCACCCCCCTCTGCACTTCCTGGTTGCTGGCTGCCTGAGGGAGGGAGAAAAAAGAAAGAAAAGAATGCCGGTTTAAGATCTCTTAAATGGGCGGGGCGCAAAAAAAGAACAAACAGAAGCCAGGAGAGCCCCGCACTCACTATCCTTACACCGGATCAAATATTTGTTACCTCCAAAAAGCAGGTACAAGAAAACTGCTGTTTGGTCTTGCTAAAGTGGGCGGGGTCGCACTTAATTGTCTGCAAAGTCCGGAGCTGGTGGGTAAACATTTTTAAGGTCCGGACCTTGCAGCCATTTGCGGCGGAGCGTAGGGGTCGTGTATAAACGCCCTCAGTTCCCCCCCCCCAAAAAAAGTAGCTATGTCAGTCTGTCTCAGCATGTTGACAAAAGGAATAAATACAGAGGTTTCTACTCCCTTTGTCTGTAGAAGTGGAATTTGATCCATGAAGGATTACACTGGGGGGGGAAACTATTAGTCCTTAAAGTGCTACAATGTATTACCTCCACTCCTTCCACCTTCACTTTTTCCTTTGTGAATTTATTTCAGTTTTTCCTTTCCTCTCTTCTAATTGCTGGCTATCTTTTAATCCTATCTATGCTCAGTAGGATACAAAGAGCACGTTGTGATGTTGCTTGCATTTCCAGGGTGAACAAGAGTTCCTTGTCCGGCTCTGTTGTTACTCTGGAACTGCCCAAACAGTTCCAGATTTGGAACGATTTGGTCCCCTTATTCTGACATGGTTCCTTTCCCCCCACATTTGCATAAGATTGTACAATGTCCTACAAACTAGTATCCATGTATGCCAGGGGTGTCCAAACTTTTTGCAAGGAGGGCTAGATTTGGTGAGGTGAAAGTGTGTGGGGGCCGAACATTCACTCACAGTTGGGCTGGACTTTGGACAAGCCTCTAGCCTAGCAGAATGGAGGGGGGGATGGACGGAGGCAGGGAGGGCAGGCAAACTGTAAAACTGCAAGCTGACATCTCCATCCGGTATGGGGAGGGGCCATCTGGCAGGGATGCGTGACAGACTGAGCCTGTGGGGAAAAGAGGCTGAGGGCTACTCAAAATTTGAAAATGGGCCACATTTGGCCCCCGGGCCTGACTTTGGACATGCCTGATGTATGCCAACATAAGAGAAGAAGACAATGTGGATTTCTTGCACTGCCTTTTAAACAAAATACTGTTTGTGCAACACAGAGAGAGACACATTTGCAGTGAATCAGTGAGACCTGTTGTAAGCTGTGAATAAGTGAAGATGCCTACTGAGGCCTTGAAGCCACCACATACATAATAATCACACATTATTTTCCTCTAGTATGTCTCACCCTGAGATTTGTCTTCCTGCCTAAAGATCCAGAGAAGCATAACAATTCCCAAATATCTCATTTGAAATCATGAGACCTGGTAATTCTTTTACTTAGTGAGTGGGCAGCATCCCTCTGACTCACCTTTCTTGTTGTTGTTGTTGTTGTTCTTGTTTTCTTGTTCTTGTTCTTGTTCTTGTTCTTCTTGTTCTTCTTCTTCTTCTTCTTCTTCTTCTTCTTCTTCTTCTTCTTCTTCTTCTTCTTCAGGGCCACCTAGATGCCAGCTAAAGTCTGTAAGACATCCTGTGCTTCTCAGGGTTTCAAGTTTGAGAGACAGATCTCAGGGTGGGCAGCAGTGGAAAAGAAGACCCTTACCATTTGGCATTTGCTGCAGCTTTCAGCACTATACAGCTCCCATTTCCAGCTGGCACTAGGACTCAGTTGCGCAGCACCAGATGTTTGCATCTCTGTGTTTGTGTGCTGGTCAAAATGCCATCATGCTCCCAAGTATATCTAGCTACTGGTTTTCTCCTCATGCCAGACTTTTTTGGTATTTCAATGTTGTGCAATTGCAACACACATAGAAATGATTTGCCTTTCAGTCAAGTGATGTTGAGCCCTTAGTGCTAGTTGGGGCAAGGCAGGAGTACAGCATCACACTTTTTTTTTTTTTTTGCATAAGCTCCAGCAGCACAACTGGGGGGGCATGTCCTTCCCAAGTCTTTTCTGCCCTCTTTGTAGCATCACTAAGCTACAGGTTGGCGTTCTACTCCAGAATTTTAACGTGGCCTTGCTCCATCTGGACATACCCTACTGACATAACAGATATTAAAGAAGGATGAGACAAATTAATATAGGTTTATCAATGACCGTTAGCCATGATGATTTCTAAATGGACCTCCAGATACAAAGGGCAGTCTCTCTCTTTCTGAATACAAGATACCAGTCACAAAGAAGATAGACAACCATTTGGTTCAAGCCCTACCTATGAGTTTCTAGAGGCATGTGGCTGCACACAATGCAAGATCTCAAGCAATGCCTTTGTTTAAAAAAGCAATGCACATCCTGGAATGGACATACTTCAGAATACAAAACCATACCATGAAAGCTGGTGTACTTATGTAACTTCTTAAATTTAATTTGTTTACGTTTTCCTTCTACCTCCTCACAAGCGCTCAGGGAGGATTACAGATTCTGATCTCATTAATCATGGGAATGTCTTATCCTCAATCACCCTCTTAGAAGCATTCACTGCAAACTTAATATTTATAAAACATCAATTAAACTTAAAAGTGGACTTAGGGATCCAAAATTGAAAGTTTTGCTTTGAATGTTGATATCCACCCTGGATTTATGTTCTTATATGCAGATGCCACACTGTCTTCCAGGAATTGTCTAGAAGTAAATGCAAAGGGTGTGTAGTCATTTTAGCATTCAAGCAAATAGAGATTTTCACAAGGAAGGAGGCATAAAGATTCAGTAGGAACCTTTCTGTTCAAAATGGGCAGGAGCTCTGCATCGCATAAGAGTGAGTGTGGCTCAAAAGTGAGTTTCTCAAATTGACCAGGTCAAGTAGAAACCTTGTTTTGGGCTCTGTTTGTTCATTTTAGAGGTACGGAACCTATGGTTTAGTGCAGTGTTTCTCAACCTGTGGGTCTCCAGATGTTCCTGGACTGCAACTCCCAGAAGTCTTCATCACTAGCTGAGCTGGCCAGGATTTCTGGCAGTTGCAGTCCAGGAACGTCTGGGGACCCAAATTTTGAGAAACACTGGTTTAGCGGTACTACTCACATTGCATACCGTTAAAGGAAGGAAGGAAAGAAGGAAGGAAGGAAGGAAGGAAGGAAGGAAGGATGGATCAGTGGGTCCTTTATTGCTGTGTTGGGGACAGCTGGGTTATAAATGGATAAATTTTCTTGCTTGCTTTTCATAAGAAATATTCATAAATACAATTTATAGGTGAATCTTTGAACACTGCAGTGCAGATGAAGAAGCTTACAAAATACATCTCTGTCTGGCAGGCACTTCAAGTTGTTTCCAGCTACAGAGACACCCTGCATGACTGCAGCAGAGAATCTGTTCCAATGTTCAGGAAATTAATTGAAATTCATTAAGCTACAAGTTTAAGCATTTTTGTTAGGGTGGCTGCTTACACCTCCCCCAAAAAAGAAATCAAAAGAGGACAGTGGGTTGGAAGGGGGGAAAGAATATTGTAATCCATATAGTGAGAAGCAAAATTAAATGCTATTGTTGTCATTTAGTCAAAACTTGAGTGCATGCTACTCAAGTGGAGAACACTGTGACCAAATTACCTGTGTGCCTGCTGTTCCAGATCCTGCTAATAGTAGATCAGCAGCTACATTTTCCCTGGTCTCCCTCCTTGCTGTTCTTTAACTTTAAATAAGCTTTGGGGGAACACCCTTCAAAGGGTTGTTGTCTGGTAATCCCTGGCCTTCCTTAGAAGAGATCATATACTTTCCATGTACAGTGGTACCTCTACTTACAAGCGTCTCTACTTAAAAATTTTAGATGCTGTCTGCTCTACTTACATTTTTTCATTTTTTTCATTTTTTTAGATATAGCTGCTCTACTTCCAAGTTGTTTGACCTATGAGCATGCATTCGGAACAGATTAAACTCGTAAGAAGAGGTACCACTGTAATCGTATGGAAAGCAATAGGTTAACAAAGGCTGCAGGTTCAACTCCCCCTTCAAGTCCAACAACCAGCTGCTAAAGCCATAATCAGGGTACCAGTTTTCTAAGGGTACCCTTTCAATAAAGCTATTTTAGTAGCTTGAAACTATAATGTTGAGATGAGGTGATCCTCATCCCAGTCCATGAGCATCCCTTGGGCAGGTGTAAATGTACACCATGTTTGTTACGTAGCTTGTAAAGCAACTGTCTAAACTCTTGTTACTCTAATATATTGCTTTGTCTTATTTATTTAACAGTTCCTTTTTTTCACTCACAGGGAGCTTGTAGTTACCTAAAAGTTAGGTAAATGTAAAGGTCCCCCCCCCGCACATGTGTGCTAGTCGTGTCCAACTCTAGGGGCAGTGCTCATCTCTGTATTCAAGCCAAAGAGTCAGTGTTGTACAAGTCTTTGCCCATGTGAGCGGTTTGGCTGCAAGGAAACACTGTTTTACCTTCCTGCTTTTTATGGCGGTACCTATTTATCTATTTGCATTCGCATGCTTTCAAACTGCTAGGTTGGCAGGAGCTGAGGTTAACAGCAGAAACTCACTCTGCTGCGTGGCACCCAGGATTTGAACCGCTGAGCTGCTGACTTTGTAGCTGACAGCTTTCAGTTTTCAGTGCTCTAGCCCGCTGAGTCTACCACACCCTAAAAGTACTTCACAATAATTATTTGATCTGCAAAAGCAGTTAACAATTACCTTTACTAAATGTGGTTTCTTGATGCTCCCGCATTAGTACAGGCATGATCAGAATGGTGTTTATTTCGCTCAAAGGGCCTTTTCACACGACCCCTAAGATCCGCTGGTCCCTTAAATTCGGACCAAAGATCTTAGGGGTTCGTTGCCCTTCCTTCCTCCCCACCAGAGAAAGAGGGGGGGGGAAATGCAGCTCACCTGGAGGAGCTTCCCGGAGCTCCGTTTCTATTCCGTTTCTCTTCCGTTTCTCTTCTGCTTGCTTTTTTCCCTCCCACCTCTTCTCTTAAAGGGGCAGGAGGCAAAAAAAACACAAGCAGAAGCCAGGAGAGCCCCGCACTGACCAGATTAAATCCGGACCTGGGGATTTTCACCCACCTCAAGCAGGTATAAGAAAGTGCAGCTGGGTCGCGCTTAGGTGGGCGGGGTCACACTTAATTGTCTGCAAAGTCCGGAGCTGGTGGGAAAACACTTGTAAGGTCCGGACCTTGCAGCCATTTCCTGCGGAGCTTAGGGGTCGTGTATAAAGGCCCAAAGACAGTTCCTCCATGCCAGGGTGTAAAAATGATAGCCAATAAAGCAAACCTGAACTAATGTGTGTAGAGTTCCAAGATAAGAGATGCAAGGCAAGGTAAGCATTTGCCACCCCAACCAAGGCCGTGGCAATGGGTGGATCATCATCAGTCATGGCCTTCATGAACTCCACTCTCCCAGAACTACTTGAGCCAGACTTTATTAAGATATGGGAGTGGAATACCAAGTATCAATGGGAGTCAACAATGCTCATTCACACAATCTCCCTGGCCTGGGAGTTGAGTTTTCATTACCAGCCTCCTTAACTGGCCCAGATTATACTAACCATTAATGGTCGGGGGAGGAATTGAAACATGCTCATTCCTGGCATAGGAATCCTTAACAAGGTCCTGGAGATAAGGCACTAACAGAGGCTGAAAGTTGGAATGAAAGCATTTACACTGGACGCAGACAGTGGGAGAAGAAAGTGAAACACTCACCACCATGTCAGCAATGGTGTTGGCCATCGCCGCCCCCAGCCGGAACTCCAAAGAAAGAGTTGTGAGGAGAGGTTGTGCATTATGGGAACTAAATGTGCAGTGTCACAGGGGTGGGATGTGTATTCTACTTTCCTGCCCCCCCTCCCAATCCACTTTGAAAAATGATAACTGAATGATAGATGAGCATGGTTCTTATGGTAGTGTGAGTCATATGGGTTGTAAGGAGAAATGGGCACAAATTGCTTCATGCTGAGTCATCCTAAGTCATCAGCATGGCACCCCAGATGCCAATTGTCTCCTTTCCCTGCCCCCACCCTCAGCCGACTCCCCCAGTCACAAGCCAGCCACTCAGACAAGAAGGCAAGGTGGCCAGCTTGTACTCCTATCAGACTGGAAGATCCTGCAAAGAGGAGGGAATCAGAAGCATGTGCCAGCTTGTGAGTGGGGGAGCCAGCTGTGGGGTGTGTGTGTGCAGTACCTGGGGGTTCTGTGCTAAAGATGCCTCTGCGTGAAGCAATTCATACCCAACTCCAATCGTAAGCAAAGTAGCAAAACCGTGTGCTGACCCAAAACAGTGGGAAATGGCCTAGATTCCCTGCGTGTGGATGCCCCACAATTTCAGTCCATAATGATTAAATGAAAACTCCTTCCATAACTAAAAAGAAGCAGTTAAACAGAGCCGCTCTATAACTCTCCTATTTAGAACATTAGTATTTATTGCAGTTTAACCAGAAATGGGAGCATTGTCTTTTTAATCTACCAAATTAGTATGCAGGCTGGTATATTCTGGGAGCTGCATTCTATAAAGTGACTTTTCCCATCTCCAAGTTAAATTACTATTGAGGTAATGGTCATTAGTGGCTGCTGAAGCATACAGATCTGCAGTTTGTTCTTAAACTTTACATCCCCTTTTCTGATTCCTCTGTAGAAATGCGGCAACTGTTTCATATTTGACAATGAAATAACAGCAATAGCCTTTTGCTGTTTCTCTAGAACCTTTGCTGTGAGTTTATGTGGTTACACATATCTTCTGTGAGTTGGAACCAGGTTTAGATTCACTGAGCTACAGATCTACCCTAAGTAATGATTAGTTTGGGATCCAGTCCTAGATGTATGAGTCTCAAGCTGCTAACAAGAGGCATAGAACACATACTTAAGTTGTGAAAATTCTCTAGCCCAAGGTGGCATTTGCTTGTATGCAGAGGGGGTAGAGAGTTCTTGAAAGATTTTAATAATAGATATAATTTCACTGTTCATAGCTACAGCTCTAGCTGTTGCATATATATTTTACTAGCGCTCTACCTCCCTCTGCTGGAGACTTCTTAAAATTACTTGATAAGTACAGTATAAAGCAGGGGTCCTCCTCAACCTAAGGCCCCGGGGCTGGATGCGGCCCCCCAAGGTCCTGAATCCGGCCCCTGGCACCAATTGCAACCCCCCCACCTACCCCCTGTTTTGTGAGCAAGCCAATCTCCGCAGCTGCTTTTGGACTGTGATCCGGCCCCCAGTGGTGTCTGTGCGGCTGTTTGAAAACTTTGAGGACCCCTGGTATAAAGATTGCTGTACTGCAATTAGCCCAGCTCTCAAATAGATGTCTAATTATTCCTGTAGAGGAGCAGCTGGCTTGACACAGGAGTCAAGTAGTGATCTGAGCAACTCATTCATTAAGTACAGTACACAGTTCTGATTGATTGGATAGGTACTCCAGCATATAAGATCTTACCCAGGGAAACCACGTCAGCTCTTTGAAACCAGTTGGGGGAGGCTCCAGGAGTATAAACAGTGGCCAGTGAACAGGCAGCTCAAGCCAAAATGTTACATAGGTGAGTATTTTTTAAGAGGAATAGAATGCTTAGTGCTCCTGAATATCCTTGTTTGCCCACACATGCAGTGGGAGAGGATCTCTCTCTTTAGCACTACTCAGTTTATATAAATATAAATATTGAATCCATGAAGGGGAGGATGAGATCATGTCTGCTTAGCTGGCCCCAGGACATTTGCTTGTTAAACAAACTGTGGAAAGAACTTTATTCAGCAGATGATATACAGTATACATAACAAGCCTCCTTCAATAGATGGGAACTCTGTGCCAAGTCACCAAGAGGTACCTGCTAAAAATATTCTGTACACATTTTTACATGTCAACGGAACATGGAAAGCAGCAATTCATAGCCAGAGGGATATGTCCACTCTTACCTCCCAGAAGGGCATGTCAGGATGTCGCTTATATATTTTGTTTTATTTTATGGGTATTCTGCCTTTCTCCCAAAACTGGGGCTCATGAAAGCTTGCAATATATATATTTTAAATAAGGACAATTAGCAACACACTGGCTAGAATCCTGTTCACAGACAAATAAGGCTGATGATATCACCAGCCATGGTAATTTTCACAAATAAAAAAAATCCCATCAGTCTCCAAAGACCCCGAGGTTCCGATGGAATCCCTCTCCTCCCAGGGAAACTGTTGGGGGTGCAGACCAGGAGAAGGAGTCTTTAGTTTTTTGAAAATCACTGCAGCTGGTCAAGTCACCCTAGCAACAGGGATTTTTCAGATTAAAGATATCTCCTCCACCCCGCGGCCCCCAGCAGCATCCATACAATCCATGGGAACCTTTGAACTTTCAAGGGGAACTGGAAATCACTGCTGAAAAATCATTGTGGCTGATGACATCATCAGCCTTACCCAACCTAAGATACAGAACAGGGTCCCCAGCAACACATTACAAATGTCTAACCATGATTAAATCATTTATGACATTAAGACACAATGAAGTCAATCTTTTAATGATATTTAAATAAATAA
Organism: Phrynocephalus guinanensis; assembly: GCA_037367245.1. Taxonomy (NCBI): domain Eukaryota; kingdom Metazoa; phylum Chordata; class Lepidosauria; order Squamata; family Agamidae; genus Phrynocephalus; species Phrynocephalus guinanensis. Next base: position 13,399,586 of record CM074740.1, on the reverse strand, counting down.
TAATAATTGCAGTAGAAAAACCTGCTCTTGGCAACCTGTTGCTGAAAGGCCATGTTAAAAGGAAATGCTTTTGCCCCCCAAGCCCCAAAATAAAGAGGCGAGACTTCTGATTTGGTACGAATGGGCCACAACTTTATTTATAACTCTTCAACTTCTTAACTGATAAAGTCAGGATCACTGAAGGGGACCTGACGCCATAGTGCAAGCTGGTAACAAGGTGGGATGAAATTCCACAGCCAACAAGCTCTGTATTCAAGTAGGTAATACAAGTCAAATCTGAAGCTCAGCACAGCCCTCGGGTGGCCTCCAGTCATATTTAGCTTAATTTGTCTGCTGACATAGCCAATGTGGATAGACTGAGTACGAGGGCTGTGAAGCGCCGTAACGGCGGCTAATTAGAGCTTAACTTGAATACAGTTACCAGCTGCACTACCTGCCAAGTTAGTGGCCAAGGAGAAGGGAGCCCATCCCCACGGTGAAGAGAATGGGATGCGCGAAAACACATGGCTACTCGTGGCCAATCAGAGTAACCACCAAAAATTCCCATCTGGCCCCAAATGGCGACCAGCTAATCTCATTCTCCAACCATAGGGGGGAGGGCGGGGCTGAAAATCTCGCTGCTGGCAATAATGGCGGTGAGGGACGGGAGCCCTCTTATAGGCTCCCGTCCCCGGGCAGAAATACTCGGATGGGCACGAAGATAGCGCGCCCAACCCGGGGCTGGGGAGGCAAATGCGCCCCTCCCCCAACAGAGTGGGGATCGGAGCTCCCCTTGGTGCTGGTGGACGGATAGTAGGGAGGGGTCCAAACTTGCCTCCCTTGAAAAGGAGTTTTGTGGTTTTGGATCCCCAAAATGAATAATCTCTTGTTCTGATCCCACTTACCGCTAAAGGTGGTGGGACTTATGAAAGGGTTTATCCTGAAAATATCAATATACAAACACAATGAGATTTTTCCAGTAAGCTGAGAAACCCTAATTTGTAAGTTGGGAACTAAGACAGGGACCATGAATGCCTTATCCCAACCCTCCATCCCGGAGGATTGTATCTTGCTCTGCTTGCCTCTCACACCATGAACCTTACTCTAGAGCAGTGGTTCCCAACCTAGGGGGTTGGGACCCCTTTGGAGGGGGAGTGTCAACCATTTCACAGGGGTCGCCATGAGCCAGTGAAGAAAAAGGAACAACCGGCTTGGGTCTGGAGGAGGAGTGGGGAGAGTAAGTTACAGCTTGATAGGTTGGAGGGGGTGTCAGTCAATTGCACTGGAGGCTGCGATTGGCTGAGGGTGCCTGTAGAGGGAAGTTCTCAATGGCAACTGCTGCAGTGGCCTGCCAAAGTGGGCTTGTGGCCTCTTCTGAGCAGGCCAAGGGGTCACCACAACATGAGGAATTGTATTAAAGGGCCATGGCATTAGGAAGGTTAGGAACTAGAGATGGGCACGAAACGAGCGATTTTTTTGTTTTTGTTTTTGTTTTTTCGTTTCGTTACGCAATGAAAACAAAACGAATTTTTTTAAAACAAAATGAAAACAAAAAAGAAATGACCAAATTTGCCGTGTTTTTCGTTTTCGTTGCAGCAGATGCATTGAACTAAAAAGAATGCTAACGAAACAGCAATTTTTCGTTTTCGTTTTCATTTTTCCGTTTTGTTACCTAACGAAACGAAAACGAATTTTTTTTGCAAAAAACGTCACAAAAACGAAAACGAACCGAAACGGACCCCTAAACAACCAAACGACAAACGAAACACCATTTTTTTGAGTCGTGCCCATCTCTATTAGGAACCACTGCTCTAGAGCATGTTTATAAATGGAATATATTGTATTGTTATTCAACATATTAGATCCATTTGCTTTTGTAGTTCCAACCATTTTTCACTTGTGTACCTCCTGGCAGCCCATTCCCATGCATTGCACTCTTTATATTATTTGTTTAAAATATTTTACCTGTGTTTCTCCTGAAACAGATATCATTAAAGATATCTCATGCCATTAAGGAAAATGTTTGTACTTAATATGGTAGTTGTTACTTCAAATCCATATGTTGTAATTGCAACTATACAGCCCAGTAATGGGATTAGAACACAATGGAATAATATGAAGAGACACTGAATATACTGTGTATATCTATCTATCTATCTATCTATCTATCTATCTATCTATCTATCTATCTATCTATCTATCTATCTATCTAAACTGGAAATATGCAGTGAGTGCAAGTAAATGCATCACAAAAGACCAGGAAGAACTCACTCATTGAGCATTGCTGACTCAGTGTGCCCACTTATAAGTACACGAGTACTGGTATGTTAAATGTTCACTAAGCACAGAAGAGTGAAAGCTGAGTCTACCAGGGTGAGGTGGGGGTGGAAACCAATAAGCCTACACACTGTAATGGTGTGTTTGCAATACATTGTTTAGGGAGAAACTCCTCACTGTTTCCCAGAATAACAAAGTGAGGGAACATATTTTTTCTCAAGGTTAAATAATGAAGAAAACCCACTCTGCCATGTGTCATGTTCAATTAATTTCACAAATTGTGACTTGTATCTTGTCTTACACTGTCAACATTTGTACCTTTTCTCACCATTATTCAACCCCCCCACATAACCCTAAATGCCCTGGTTGGTACCCCTGGGGGCACATGTATCCCAATATGGAAATCACTGGCCTACTTCATTCCTGTGCAATGAGGCATTCGATACTTCTCTGTGCAATCTTGGAAAAGAACTGTTTGTGCAAGGGGCTGTTGCACAAACAAAGAGAGTGAACTATATTCTACCTACATTGGTTCTTTTGTTTCTTTCTTTAGGATCAGTGGAATAAAGACACTAAAAACAGTAACAGTAGCACATGGCAAACAAAACATGCTCAGCAAATCCTTAAATGTGTGTCCTACCAGTAGTTACGTATGTACAAGTTGTGTTCATGGAAATCAGGCATATCCAACCAGTTTAAAAACTATTCTAAACAGATAACAATAAAAGTTATGTGTTGTCATGTTGATTCTGATTTGTATGGCATACTCAGAAGCAGTTTGCCATTCCCTTAATCCATTGGGCTTTGCGACCTTTTAGCTTGTCTGAGGTCATACAAAGAGGATCAGGGAGTAATCACATGTCCACCTTATAACACACTGAGATATTCATCCACCAGGTTTATAAGAAGAAAGTGAGCCCATAAACAAGAGAAAGACATTCTACAGTTGAGGTGCCACAGCAGAGGGTTTTTTTGTGTGCAGTGGTGGCGACCACACATCAAAAGATTAAAGTGCCTTAAGCATGGCTCCATAGCTGTGAAAGTATTTATATGAAGAAGCGGCCTTTCTGCACCCAGCGGACGGTAACTTTGGGGATAACAAGCTGTTTATGATTCTGTAGCTCAAACTGAGCACCTTTAATTGGAATCTGGAAACAAACCCGGAGTGCACTGAGCACTCTTACCAATACCAGTCAGCCATCTGGCTGCTTTGAACTCGAAAAGGATGACAAATGATGATTTGCATGACATTTAAAAATGGACATTATTATTTCATCATTATTCTTTAAATTTAAACAAAATCATGCCTCTCACCTGAGTGGGGAAAACTGTCACTAGGCAACCAGTGTGCTTGCTCTCTAGGCACTCCCTGCAAACACGCCACTTCAAGGTTCTTGCTCATCTGGTTTAGGGTCTCTTAGCTTTAAATTGCAATTTAATATTCACAGAGAAGATACTTTCAAAGGACAAACTGTCCTCCGGCAGTGCAGCCCTTTAAATGAAGGACTGTTGTCTGTAAAAAAGGATATGTGCCAATCCTACGTTACAATTAGCACTAGAGAGGGGCACGACTCAAAAAAATGGTGTTTCGTTTGTCGTTTGGTCGTTTAGGGGTCCGTTTCGGTTCGTTTTCGTTTTCATGACTTTTTTTGCAAAAAAAATTGTTTTTGTTTCGTTAGGTAACGAAACGAAAAAATGAAAACGAAAACAAAAAATTGCTGTTTCGTTAGCATTCTTTTTAGTTCAATGCATCTGCTGCAATGAAAACGTAAAACATGGCAAATTGGGTCATTTCATTTTCATTTTCGTTTTGTTTAAAAAAAAATTCGTTTCATTTTTGTTGCGTAACGAAACAAAAAAATGAAAATGAAAATGAAAAATCGCTCGTTTTGTGCCCATCTCTAATTAGCACCAGGTCGAGTACATTGCAACGTGGGATCTTAAGGCAGAATGGTTATAAGTCACATATAAAATTCAAGCTGGTAAAAGCTACTGAGAATCGGGAGACTAGATCTAACAACATTCCCAAGCTGTTCACCTGTTTTTGTTTTTTCCTAGAACACTGTCAAGGCACCAGCAGAGCCCAGTTTGATCAACTACTTCACCAGCTCGACAGCACCCGAGTCCTACCTGGATGGAGTCGATCAGCCCTCCTTCAGACTAGTAGTGGTTGCCACCATCTGTTCAGGACATTCATCTGAAGATGTCGAGAAAGCCTGCCATGCCATTTCACTCCCAATTTGTGGAGAGCCATGGTAAAAAAAAATAATATAATAATGCAGACCAAATCGTGGAGGGAAGCAGGTGATATTTCCCTCCAAGCAGAATGCCATCAATGAACTGGAAACAGAGACTATGGCTATTCTGCAATTGTCAGTATCTGTTAAGAATTCCATTGTTAAGTGTCCCTTCCTCACTTCGTGCAGCACCATCTACAATGTTCGAAGTGGCAAATAGTACAGGTTTTTGGAAATGTATGAGCTGGGCTTTGATCTCCTGCATGTTTCCGGTGATCAATAAAAGTATTGATCAATGAGAATCCTCATAAGATACAGGTGCCTACATTTCCTCCCAAGAGTTTTACCCATCTTCAAGCTGCTTTTAATCCTCTTCACAGGGACTACGAAATAAAAAAGCAGTCACCCTCCATAAGACATGTCTTTATTAAATAAGCAGGCAAGCACAGAAGATTAATGTGTAGTGCTTAAATATTCTTAACAGTACTAAAAATATAAAAATAAAGTTTACTGAAAGCAGTTTCACTCACAAATATACAAGAACTGCTGCCGAACCACGCAATTCAACACCATTTGCAAACAGCTGCACTGACAGACAACTGCCTTGCTCTGTCCAATAGAAATGATACCTGTTGCTCTTTCTTGATTAGATATATTTCTTTGAGCTATATTAAAGTAGGTCAAGCCACCTTCAATCCAGAAAACCATTTCCTTTTTTTAGCAAACCCCAAATGATAGCTGTCTGTATTCTGTTGATCCCTTGGTCCCATCACCTACTAGAATTTGCGGCAGCCCTAAGGCTCACGCTTCACATTTACATATGGGGTCCCCATGAATTGCCTGTTGTAGAACAGATCTTTGTGCATCTTGAAGATTTGCATGTTTGCATCCGCCTCTACCCGAGTTTGTCAATGAGAAACAAAACAGCAGGGGCAACCCTGTTTTGGTTGCAAGGGGTGGGGGTGGGGAAATCCACCCTGTTGTAATTACCACATAATGGATTTGGGATCTTTCTTAATAAGGTTAATCTATTTATAATTGGTGCCTTACTATATTGTTATCAGTGTTCAAGGTGTTTCAGAACACTTTGATGTTTAATGTAGCTGATGAAAGGATGTCCACCTTTTGCCATTAACAGGAATAAAGGTTTATTGAAGACACATGCCATAACCTTGGGCCAGTGTAACTCATTGTGTGACAGCTGAATGACAAGTGGTGTCCGCACAGCACCAAGAATCTGCAGGTTGCAATCTGGCATACCTGTTCCCCATCCATACCTGTTGGAGCAAGCAGGAGCCATGCATTGCCCCAAAGCAACTGGCCCTGAGGAGGCTAGGCAATAGAGCTGGAGGACAAATGTCGCAGGATTAAAACAGGGATGTAGTAACTTTTTTGGTATATGCCAGATTACTGGGGAGGCAAGATGGTTCTTCAGTTTGTGGCTTTATAATACTTTAATAAGGTGGCAAAACAAAAATTGATTCTCCTATTATAAAAAGCAAACCACTCAAGGTTATATACGCATGTATGGTGAGCACACCATTATAGTTCACATGGTTGCTTTTGAATTGTGTTCTGTATGCTGTTGGTTGTCTTTGAATGCCTATCAGAGGGAAGACCAAGTCATTTCACTCAAGGATGCTGCAAAGTACATAGACGATATGCCAGTCACAAAGATCTTACAGGAGTGTTCTTCAAGAATGCAGTCTGCCCCTTTGAAAGTGTCAAGAGCCACTCCACAGGAGTTAAGCCCTCCCATACTATAAATTCTACTTGTAAGGAAGACAGAAGCCATCCTACTGGACCAGTCCCATTTCAACTGGAAAATGTCGCTGAAACGCAATGTGTCTTTGCAGGGGACAGGCTAGCCCCACATGTGCCTGTCCCCTTCATTTTCCTTGGCAATCACAGGGACAGGATAGCTGAACAAGCCCATATTCTCATCCCCTTGGGCTTCGCTTGCAGGAGCGAACAGACTCCTCCTGATTAGCCACAGCCTGGTCTCGCCTGATCTCAGAAGCTAAGCAGGGTCTGCCCTGGGTAGTACTTGGATAGGAGACCACCATGGAATACCAGGTGCTGTAGGCACCTGGAGTAGGAACTGGCAAATCACTCCAGTATTCCTCCCAAGAAAACTCCATGGACATGGAGTCACGAAGAGTTGGTCACGACTGTAACGTGCAACACACAGAGAGAAATGTGCTGTTTGGGTAATATTTAGTTTCAATCAATCTCCCAGAGGTCAACGGAGGCCAGGCCCACTTGAATGTTGCGGGCGCGCTCACTCAGGGTGGCCACTTCCAGGGAGGCACGGAAGTCGGCAACGTGCAGCCGCACCTTCTCTGTTGTTGGCCCTTTATTATGGAACCACCTACCAAGTGAGCTGTGCCTTGCACAGTCCCTGCCCTACGTCAAATAAGCTTTAAAAACTATGCTTTTTCAGGAGGTATATGGTGACTTTATTTCTACTTATTATTTGTGTGTGTGTGTGTGTGTGTGTGTGTGTGTGTGTGTGTGTGTGTGTGTGTGTGTGTGTGTGTGTGTGTGTCCGCTGCATCTTGCTGAGGGTGACCCCTCTTTTGCTCATATTGTTTGTTTTTCTACTTGATGTTTCCCCATATTGCTGTTTTATCTGATTTTTTAAAATCTGTAAACCGCCCAGAGTTCCTTATGGAAGATGGTGTGCTATAAAAGTGTAACAAACAAACAAACAAGGTTCAGGGGCTTCGTGGCCCAATGATGGAACTAAGTCAGTTTGGGTTCTCATTGGACAACCTATATAGCATTGCTATCCCAGGGATGTAATGCTCACTCTTTGCATATTAGACTTTGATACTGTTTAGAATAATTGGCTCACATCACACTGCTGCGTTACACACAGGGACATGGTGTATCATGCGGTTTAATGTGACACAGCTCCAGCCTGGCCTGCACTGAAGAAACAAAGATATGAGAATGAATGGATGTTTCATCTTCTAAAAACGGGGGGGGGGGGATTCTTTGGGGACCAGCTCTGGCCTAGCTCTAGCTCTCTGGCATTAGTTTGTATTTTAAACTCATAAACTACTTGCCCATACTTCTTATATACAGTAATACCTTGATTTTAAGAGTAACTTGGTTTAAGAATGTTTTGCAAGACAAGCAAACAGTTCTAAATTTTTCCTTGAACAACAACCAATGTCTTGCAATACAAGTAACTGGAGCAGGTCACATGATCACAAGTGAGATAATGGTGTCTCTCTCTCTCTCTCTCTCTCTCTCTCTCTCTCTCTCTCTCTCTCTCTCTTCCACACACACCTTTACTGGATTGTGGGTAATTGCCTGCAATCTTCCCTCTCTGGCAGCCTCCAAAGCAGAGGGGAGGAGAGAAGAAGGGAAGTTTATCTTGCACCAGCCAGGAATGTTTTCAAAGGGCAGTACAAATTAGGGGTTTGTTTTATTTTTCTTTCTATTTTTCTTTAATCTGTTTTCAACATCCTTTCTTATTTTTCAAGCAATTTCTAGTCATGGGACAGCTAGTCAAGTGCATATATGGCTACAAATTACATTTTATTATTGTCACATTAAAGCATAGATTAAAATCCAGTTGTTAGTCCCAAGCAGAGCAGATTCTGCTGCTAGGTACCTAAACTATGGTGTGGACGTGGACTTCTAGCCAACTTCTTTTGTGAGTTTTTAATATTTTGTGCATACAGTATGTGGTCTATGGGACCCCAGAACAAATAATCTGAGTTTCCATTATTTCTTATGGGGAAATTTGCTTTGATAAAAGAGTGTTCTGGGTTACAAGCATATTCCTTTCCAGAAACATGCTTGTTTCTGGAATGGAATATACTTGTAACTCAAGTTATTACTGTATCCAGATACCTTCAGGCATACCCCAGGCCCCCAACTGCAGTCTGAAGTGGTATGGCCCAGATTTAGATTTTATTATGTTAGTGAAATATTTTTGACACTTGTTCAGTCGACATCTATATATGAAGCCCCACAACTTAAAATAGTGTGAGTTGTCTGCATTAAAGTGCTTTGGCTGAGAAGTAGAGCAAGAACATTTTTGAATTTGTACTATTTAAGTACAGTATATGGGACTGTTAGTCTTTGAAACAGAATGCCTTTGTTTTGTCTTTGCTTTCGAGGACCTGTGAGGGAATAAAAGCCAAGGCAAACCCAGTGCATGAAAATGTAACTTTCTCAAATGACCAAGTGCCAATTTCTGAACCACTGTCATAGCTCTCACTTTAACGGGGCTTGATATGCAGTAGTTAGCACATCATGATGTTTAGCTTCATGTCACCCATTGGATTCTAAATATCAACCCTAAATTCAAAGTACAGACCCAGATTAAATTACATAAAGCAATCTGCCCCTCCCTTTCATATTTTGCCTTTTGGAAAGATGTTCCCCTGAATCAACTGGAGATTATTTCCACATCATCCAGCACCCAAGCTGTACTGGGATTGGGCTGCGTGTGCATACACTGGGAGGGCTGCAAATGCACACCTGCAGGGCACAAAAATGCACATGCACACATAACTGTGTATCCAGCAGAAATACCTTGCTGAATCTGTTCAAGGGGCAATCCTATTTTGCACAGTGAAGTTCAATTAAATTCATGGTGACCCTAGCCATTACGTTGCTCCGTTTTGTTCAAAGGAAGATCATCTGTTTGCCAACATGCCCTGCTTCAGAGACCTCTGCAGAAGACCAGCAGCATATGTGATAGCCACATACAACAGGCTAGAAACAGCCTGAAGGTTGTGAAAAGTGTGTGTGTGTGTGTGTGTTTTGTGCATCAGGGCAAGAGCTATCCAGCTGATGCTCCCCAGATTAATAATCTTGACTGCAGCAAAGCCATTTATGTGCCATTGGTTTTCATTCTTTCCAATCATACCACTAATACATTTAAGGAAAATGACGTTTCTGCCTTTATGTGCTAGAATCCTGGGATAAAGCAGTAAAAGTAATAACACCATCTTAAGACCCATGGCAATTTTTCAGCCCATCAGTTTTAGCCGGTAATCTATTGTCCCCCAAAATGAATGTGTGTCCAGATCACTTAACTGCTATTAGATGTCCAGTAAGAAGCTTCTGTCACTGATTTAAAATAAATCATCAATTTTTTTGGCTGGGAAAGGTCAACATCCCTAATTGGATATATAATACAGTACATAACTTTACATGTCAAGAATGCATTCATAGCAGCCACGTATTCAGCCAAGGAGAAGTATATCTTTTACGGTCTGCTAAGATTCTCTATGGGCACGATGCACTGGGAACTTGTCCTGCACAAGCCCTATTAAAATGAATGGGAACTGTGCAAGTGTTCTGTAGAGCTCTTCATCCACCTATATCTGAGAACCCACTGGTTAAAATAGCTGGAAATTGTAGCCCAGCAGCATCTGGAGAGCTATGGTTGCCTACCCTCTGCTCCACAGACTGACTGCAATCTTTCCAGAGGCATCTGGCCAATCACATCTGCCTGGCAAATGCTGCCAGATGTCAGTCAGACCTTGGGCCAATTGGGTGGGGCTTCTCTGACGTTTATGTCCCAATGCATGGTGTCCTTAGGTTTCTTTTCTTCTCCTTCTTCTCCCTCTCTCTTTTTTAAAATATTGATACACGCAACAGGTACAGTGTTTTGTCCAACAAGTAGTTAATGAATGCAGAAAGCACTTCTAGCTAAGATCTAGCTAGCATTTTGTTTTGTTTTCTACAAACATGCATTTTGTTTGTTTGTTTTATAAATAAAAATCAAATGTGAGGTCGCACTTTCCCATCTTCTGCTTGTAAACTAAATCAAATTTCTCATTCATGGAAACAGTAAAGATGTCTTTCCATAGTCCAACTCTTCCTGAAAAGAGAGAGAGAATGAAAGAGAGTGGGGAAAAATCAGGTCAATAATTATTATCTTGATACATCAGAACTATTTTTTTTCTAACAAGAATGGTTATGTCCCATCTCTCTAAGTACTGTAAAATCCCATGCAAACCTCTGGTCTATCCTTTCAGAAACTATAATTCTTCACTGTGCTATACAGTAGGAAAATGTCTAAGGTTGTAACAGACAAAAGATGTCTAGAGCAAGGCCTGCACTTGAGGTAAGAAAATAGGACAGGGGTGTCCAAACTTTGGCCCTCCAGATGTTTTGGACCACAACTCCTAGAATTCCAAGCACAGATTGCCAATGACAAAGGACTGTGGGAGTTGTGGTCCAAAACATCTGGAGGGCCAAAGTTTGGACACCACTGCTTATGAGATGCAATATGTGTCTAGCCCTGTACAGAGAAACACACAGCAGCCCTTCCACAGGTTCCTTGCTAGTGGAAGCTCTGCTACCTAGTGTTAAACGAGAGTCAGTGGCTTCTTTCCCAACTGCAGCACCGGTTCTGAGTGCCACACTGTCCCAAACTGCAGTGATTTATTACACAGTGTGCTCAGGGCCAACAACATAACGGATAGCCCCAAGTGTCTGGGAGGAAGGGCATCAAAAAGGTCAATAACCTGTCACTTGGTGCTTAAAGGGATGCAACAAGATCTAGCTCAATCTTCATCCATCTGTATACACCCCACACCCCCTTGCTTTGTGAAAGTGAAAGAAACACATTTGGATTCTACTCCTCAATGAAAAGGCATGTGATGAACCAACTGTTACAGGATACAGAACTCTGAACACTCCACCTAGCTGCCCTGAAGGTCATGGAGATGCCTAAAATATGTTTTCTGATCTGTGGCTTCTGTCCAGAGGAAATGTATGATGAAGTCTACCGTTTTCCATTCTTCCTAATGATGCTTTAGAGGCATGCTAATAAACAACCTGATGAGGTTGGCATAGTGTTGTAAGTAAAAGTCTATGGTTGACATCTCAACTTAACCTTCAGCTCAGTGGCTTCAGGCAAGCCACCATCCCCTGAACTTCTTCCAATTACTCTGTGGAGATATTAACGTGGTATGATATTGCATAATAACTACATCTCATGGTGTGAACTTCAGTCTCTTTCCCAAGGTATCCCAGGGAATGTCAGGTCTTAGAAAGACCTGCCAGGATCAAAAAGGAAAATGTATTTTTGACTGCCTGAAGAAGTTTTCCCATTAAAGTATGGAGTGGTTTTCTCATTAGAGCATGGAGTGGTCAGCTCTGCGTGGAGGCGTGAATAGCCAGCTACGTGCAGAGTCCAGTGTGTGGCCCAGGCAGCAGGAGGGAGGGTATTTGACCACATCTGGCCAGTGGTGTTTTGTGCTTCATATGAAGCACAAACCATCCATCTCTATTTCCCATTCATTCTGCCTCACCCTGTCCATTGAGGTCCACACTTGCAGGAAAATCCATGAATCTGAAAATGGAAGCCCTGTTGAAAGCATCTGGGTAAGAATAAAAGGAGAGAGAAACAAAAGTGATTCTATGTGTTGTCAAAGGCTTTTATGGCCGGAATCTGGGTGGTGGTGGTGGTGGTGGTTTTTTCAGGCTGTTTGGCTGAGTTCTGGAACACAGCCAAAGAGCCTGAAAATCCCACATCAACCAAAAGTGATTCTGTTTGGGTAAATATTACAAACTGCCCAGGCAACTGGCAGATATGGATGAACCTTCCCTAAAACAGATCATAACACTATTACAAAGGTGATCCGAAGTAGCTAAAACTTGAGCCATTTTACAATCCATTCAGCTACCCTTAATGTTGGCCAAAAGTTGGCTAAGAATAGAATGTACAATAAATATTTACCTTCCTGACAGTGTCACCTTGCTGTGTGTGTGTGTGTGTGTGTGTGTGTGTGTGTGTGTGTGTGTGTGTGTGTGTGTTGTGTGTAGATTTGTTATCCTACATGCAGGAGCAGCTCATGGACCAAATGTCTAAAAAACAAACAAACTGAGCTAGTTGCATACCTTGCTGGCCCATGGACTGCTGATCCTTGGATGTAACCCTGACCAACAGAGAAGAACTGTTGGTTGTGATGGGAACCTTGAGAGAAAGTCACCATTGTCATCTAGGAGATCATAGGTTGCAAAAGAGGTGAAAATCAATCCCATACCAGAAATAACAATGGAGAAAGTGATTCAAGAAAGACAGGAGACTCTGAGAAGTAGATACTAAATGCACAGTCATAAACTAGTATCTGGAGGAGGAAATATCGATATCTGAAGATGAAAAGGTGGCTGAACAAGGGTGTGTGTGTCTCTGAGCATCTTAAAGAAATCATAGGAGATGAAAGGAAGTACAGATAACCAAAAGCGGCCAGAATGTGTAGGGCAGTGACTAGGAAGGAATTAGCTGAAAATTCAGAAAAGATGATTAAACAAAACAAAAATAGCTTCTTCAGCACTGCTCACAGTATAGAAGAACAAGACAGATCTGCAGCTTTCTATATAGGACAAAATAACAGGGTGTACTATGAAATACTGATTACTAGATAACAGCAGAGTTTTAACAAGTTATGTCAATGCAACCTTCTCTCTTCTTATTAGCCTAGCTATTAGGGTGATAGATGTGGAGGATGCTGGAGAACAGTAGGTCTTGATTTCAGGAAAGCCCTTCACAAAATGTCCCATGATATACTTGGAACAGCATACTCAAAAATACTATTGGATCCATCGCTGAACATCTCTGTATCAACTCAGAGAGCATTTATGAGTGGACTGCAACAGAATTGGGAGCATGCTTCTCAACATATTTATAAATAATTTGCATGAGAATTCACAGGGGACACATATCAAATCTGCAAATAGGAAAAAGAAATAGTGGGAGGAATTGTTGACATCTCAGAAATCAGAATCAAGAGTCAAAACAGCCTTAATAGGCCAGAGCTTAAAAAACAAAATTAATCAGAAATGAAATTAAAAGCATGTTCTTAAGCATTAAACGAAAGTCAAAGGCACATATACAAGGAGAGTCCAGACTTGGCAACAATATAGGACAGTGTTGGTGAACCTATGGCATGAGTGCCAAAGGTGGCACTCGGAGCGACCTGTATTTAGGTTAAATTGCTGTATTGGCATTGTGCAAAAAATTAGTGGGTTTTGAATTGCAGTTTGTGCACTCGGTTTCTAAAAGGCTCACCTATTGTATAGGTGGAAAAGATCTATGCATCTTAGAAGATCACAAGGTGAAAATCAGCAGTGTGGTGTGGATGCTAGCAAAAGCTGATGGCATTATGATGGTTTGATCTACTCTGTGTTAAGCAGGCTACAGAACTGCTGGATAGTGGTTTAGATATCTGGTTAACATGGGGAGGAGCTGACTAAGTTGACAACTATCTTCAGGTATCTGAAGTGTTACCATGTAGAAGATGGAAAACACATAGGTTCAATTTCCACTCATTCTCCAAGCATTGTCCCAAGTCCCCACCATAGATTTTCTCTAACACCTGAGGTTTCTGAAAAAGTTCCCAGTTTCCAACCAGGATTCAAACCTCTAGCAATGTGCTTAGCCTAGGGAAAAAATGAGAATTGCCATGTTTTGGAACATTTCAATAGCATAAAACCACGTGTACCACACACAAACTTGTACAGTTGCCTCTCTTTCTGAAGCTTTACTTGTCCAGTTAACAGACTAAAAGCAGAAATACCAACAGTGAGATATCTCTCTCTCTCTCTCTCTCTCTCTCTCTCTCTCTCTCTCTGTATTAGAAAGGCTCTACCTCTTCCTTTTGCATTGCATTATAATATATAAGCAAACATGTTTTTTTTTTAAAAAAACTAAATATAATACATTGGCAGTTTCCAAACTACAGTAGGACCCCCATATCCACTGATTCATTATCCATTGACTCAGTTATCTACAGTTTGCAGAAAAAATTAAATAAATAATTGAGCAGCCGCAAAGCAAGCTATTATCACAGACAGCAGCTGTAAAGCAAACTGCTCTCATAAAACAGCAGTGTAAAGCAAGCTACTGTCACAAACAGCAGCTACAAAGCAAGCTACTGTCATGAAATAGCAGTTTTGGGTGAGGTTTTGGCATTCTCTCTTATCCAGGGATTTCATTATCCACGGGTAGGCCTGGAACCAATCCCCAGTGGATACTGGAGTCCTACTGTACATAAATCCTAACTATGCATCTCTCTCTTACTGTCACCCAATTTCTACCTACATTCATGGAGAGTCATCAAAGAGCTACCCACCTGGGTTCACAATTTAACTCAAGACACTGTGAGTTGTTATAGGACATGGAGCATATGTAAGGAACATTGGCTAACCAATGGCCTGATTTTCACGGCAACTTGAAGGTTATCTTCTGAGTAAAGACCAATGAACTAAAAGGGGGGAAATTAAACAAAACCAACATAAAGCAAAATAATAAGGCAAATGTAACAGATGACAAATGAAACATAGCAATGGACTAATTTCAGGATATCGGCTACAAAATTTAAAATCACAAAACTAAACATTCAAAATATAAACTATGTTGTGGGAACAGAAAATTGCCAAAAATGACAAAAAGCAAAGCAAATTATTTAAAAAAAAATGGGTGAAAAGCAGGCAAAGCAGCAAGTAGAATAAGCTTATTGAAGGATTTCTAGATCACTGGAGGTTGATGCTGGAGGAGAGCAGCTCAGGATGAGTACGCAGCACCCAACACAAAAGGGTAATTGGTATCAGGCAATTAAATGGAGCAAAGAAAACAAAGAGACCACACAGGAGTACAAGAGAGGAAGGTCATTTTACCTCTCAGATTCCTTCAGCTGGAGACAGTCCAAGAAGACACAGAATGTGGTCCCAGCCCTGCGCACACTCACCATATTTCCATTTCAAATATATGGTGGTGGCTTGTGGCACCAAGCATATAAATACAGACTTTGACACGGCAATGTCTCCTGGCAACAGTCCTAGTGCAGTATATTTGAATACAGCATAGGTCCAGTCACAGAGAAAGCAGAGCATGATGGGTCGGGGGGGGGGGGCTTTAATGCTGAAGGCAAAAGGGGATGTCTGAATGAACTGAATGACAAAGTTCTGTCATGAACTTCCCTGACCACTGTTTTATTTTAAGCTGACCTCTACATTCAGAAGAAACATGGGGCACAGCTCTGCTGGTGATAGGGGCTGCATGTTTAAATGGCCTCAAGGTTTTTTTTAAAAAAAAATAAAACCTGACTAGTATGTACTATAATAATCTAAAAGTGATAACTGCCAGGGAGTGCTTCTGGTTTAGTTTTCATGATGAAAAGTATTCAAATATACACTCGCCTCAGTGTTCTGACTCATGTCCTAGTCTTGTTAAGATTACATGACATCTTTCTGAATGTATAGGTCAAGTACTCATCATAGAAACCAAGCAGGGCCAGAGATGGATGTGGCACCTCCATCACAAACTCCATACCTGGAAATGCCGTGACTGCAGGTTGCCTTTAAGACCCAGAGAGTTGACAGCCCCTCCCTTTCCCTTCCACCAGTCTTCTCCATTTACACCATATATGCATACCTCTGCCAATGGGAAGGGCCTCTGCATTGCAGCATTGGTCAATGAGCTGGTGACAATGTTCCACCATTGATTCCAACTGTGCTTTGTCATACGAGATCCCCAAGAACCTTGCCAATTGTTCAACCATAGTTGCCAGGTCCTGCAAAAACAGATTATATGTGGGGGAGGTGGGAGGGGCCGAAAGTCAGGAAATATATAGTGTTTTGCTACAAAACTAGAAGCACCACAAATAACACACTGTACCAAGTTGGATCAGGGTCAAAAAGTCATTTTTGTGGGTGTTTTGCACTGTCTCCGGCCTTACTCCCAACAGTGTGTCTTAAAGCAAAAGTGTACATTTGTATCATTTTTGTTGATATATTATTGGCTATATGAACCAATTCCATAGTGACTTTGTCAATATAATATTAAAAACAACATAAATTATGAGAAACCAAATGAAATAAACATTATGAGCCAACCATTAATTACAATGGAAATAAAGTAGAAACCATCAAAAAAAAAAAAAAAAAACTTCAGCGGTTAAATGCAACTTTAAATATAAAAGTAGAACTACAAAACCAGCTTTTTACAACTAAAAGCAGGGGAAAACACAACATTTATATGTGATGTCTAAAAACTTAAAGAGACTTGGATGGCATCCTAAAAACCACAGTTATCACCCTTGATAATTTTGATTATTTCCCCACTATTTAATATACTTCCACACTGCAGGAACACTGAAAGTCCCAAGCCTTCATTAAATCAAGGGGAAACATTCAGCCAAAAAGTACGTCACAAAAGGATATTTCTTATTCTGAGTCTCTCTGCTTCCAAGGAAATTGGATAAATGCCCATAGTGAACCAATGAAAAGGACTAAAGGTGAGGACATTACCCTGTGCATATCTTCATACTTGAGAAAGAGTACATTGGAGTCCATGTGATGCTGCCAAAATTCTTGCACGTGTTCAAACCATGAACCATATCCTACTGCAAAAACACATTGAAAAAAACATAATAGTTAACACACAAGGAAAATTATCTCCACAGTCTAGAATTTTAGTATGGTCTGGAAGATTAAAAAACTAATCAGAAGCAAGTGAACTGAATTTGGTTGCCTTGTTTTCTAGACGCCATTCATTTATCCTAACAAAAACTGTAAAGAGATGTGCATCTATAACCCTGAAATACAAGAAATGAAAAAAAAAATCAAAACCTCACCCTGCCGTTAACATAGAGGAATAAGTGTGTTGCTACCTCCACTTTATTTTTTTAAGAGAAAGAATCACACACAGTATAGATTCATGTACATATAGGCTTCCATATTTATTTGATACCTTTCTAGCCCCATCATTTTCCAGTGATTCGAAACAAGTATTCATTGCTCCTTTCCAACCACTCTGTGTTCATACCAACCTCAGAGGGTTGGTATGAAGACAGAGTGAATTTGTATCCTGGATTTGTACAGGAGTTTTGTGAAGAAGGGATTCAAAGACATGACTGGCAACACAGTGCTAAATTCTGCTGCTAATAAGTGATGCAAAATAGAATGTTTAAAATATTTAAAAGTGCTGCCGTATAGATCGACTTAAATTTGCTTACACTTGTCATTCATAAATCTCCGGCAGAATTCCTGAAACGTTCCTCTGTAGCTCATTGTTCGTAGGGAGCGGTGAAACTGATAATAAGAGACAACCAGGTCTTTGGGGTTCCGAGCCATGTAGATTACCTAAGAACATAGAAACAATTCAAGTTGCTGAGTGGTTTGGTTTGAGGAATGGATTGGACGTCCCCTATTTCACAAAACGCACAGGCAGCATGTGAAATGAGCCTAGTTCATCCGGTACCTTGGAATTGCCACTGTGTAGATTGGAAGGCAAAAATCGATATGGCAGATGGCTTTTGATGAGGCGAGGCGATGTAAGCTCCTGTAATATGAACAAAGGAAATTACATAAATAAATACCCCTTTTAAAAACTGAATCCGATGACTCATTTCATTCACCAATTTTCCCTACTTCCAATTCCATATTTTAGACTTCCAGCTAAAATATTGAGTGGTCCATGTTTCCTTACAGTTTCTTTATAGTCCCTTTGCTTAACTACTGTATACCTGCCTTGGCCAATTTTGTGTTTCTACACCGAGATGGCCCCACTCTCCAGATTGGCAGTCTGCTCTTGGAAAGAACCCCGGTCGGGAATTGGGATCATAATTGGGCTAGGAGAAGCAGGCATCCCATCCTTTCCATGACAGCCCCCCCCCCAGTCCTGAATGATGTGTACTGTGGTTTTGGTGGGAAACAGAGAGAATCTACAGTATTATACAGCACAGAACACCCTATGGTTGATCAGCAGCAGTAAGCAAAGCCATCCTGAAATTATGGACCAAAAGCTTCCCCTGCTGGACAGTATGGCATGGTATGTATGTACAACAAACATGGGAAGCTTTTTGAGGTCCGGGAGATACACAGATAAATATCCCTCAGAGTACCACACGTTCCCCATGAAAGCCATTTCATACCTTGTAGGGTTTGTGGGGTGCAATTCACTGTTTACAGTACAAAAATGTCTTAATATGGTGTCCAGGGAAGAGAAAATTGTGTCTTGAGTGTAGGTTTGTTAGAGTTCCTCCCCCTGCTTCACAGTTGGTTAATCAACTGCTAATCCGCTAGAAGAATTCACATCTAACTTGTTTGAGTAACAAACTGGTATCTTGGCCTTTCATCCTCTACTTACTGCTGTATCTGAAGTAAATATTGCACTGCCTTCCATAAGTAAAGATGCTGAACCAGAAACAAATCAAATCAAATGGCTTTGCACAGCATCGGAAAGTACCAAAACAGAAGGAGTTAGTGAGTATCATTTTCTCATTTGTAGTGTGAAGGGAGAAATTCAGACATTTTCCTCAGGGGAAACGCATGAGCTGTAACAAAGGAGTAAATGAACTCAACCATCTATAACAGCATTTCTTTCTTTTCTTTTAACAATAGCAAGAAAGAACAGCAAACAATCCCTGCCTGCAGCACACAAAGGAAGGGAACAAGAATGAACAGCACAAGAAATAACCCAGACCAGTGAGTTTTTGATACAAGTTGATGAAGAAACGAACTGATGAATTTAAAATACAATTACACAAGCTTATGAGAGAGATTATATGAATTTCCCCTTCACAGATCCTGATGGAAGCAGAACAGGGAAAAGGGAAATACATAACATCTTATCACTGAATCATTCACACTTCTTTTGGGGGCATCTGGATACTATACAGAGCCATCTTCAGTTCTTAATTTTGTATAATTTAAATTAGAACTTGGTTCACAATCCTTTCCTGGTGCATTTAGGAAAAGGCGGACTTGTCTGAACACATCATCTACCTTGCAAATATATCTCTGCAGATTGTGACAGCAAGACAATCAATTATGAATCGTTCCAAATGCACTGAACTGGCCCATGCAAACAGCAGGGGGAGGAAATGAAAGCTAAACAAACATAGATTTATGGGGCCGAGAGGACGACACACAAAAGCTCATCACATTTTCAAATTAGATTTTACCTTGATGATGTCCAGACCAGGTTGGGGATACTCCAGGACTGGAAGTTGTTCATCGATATTCATTAATCCAATTTCATCAGGGTCAGCACCTTGGCTCACCAGATATACTACTTCCTGCAATAAACTGGTGCCTGCAAGTTCAAGAAACACAAGATGAACAATTATAATCTGAACACCAAAGAAGAAAAAGAGAATTGTCCACTGTCTCGTGGCACAGTGGTTAAATGCCTGTACTGCAAGTAAAACTGTGCTCACAACCTGGGTCCAATCCCCGGTAGCAGGCTCAAGGTTCACTCTGCCTTCCATCCTTACGAGGTCAGTAAAATGAGTACCCAGCTTGCTGGGGGGGGGGGGCAATGTGTAGCCTGCACTCTGTAATTAAAATTGTAAACCGCCCAGAGACTACTTGTAGTAGTATGGGGCGGTATATAAGCAGAAGCAGAACACTTTTGTCTCAAGGCTGGTAACACATGTCCACATTTTTGTAAGAGGTCATGTTCAGGAAATGTGTATAGTAAATACTGCCTACACAGGTAGATGGATGAGCACTAATTATAAACAATCTCTAGTCTGATCTCTCATACAAACAGCAAGAAAAACATTTCATGCATCAAAATGTTCAGGAAAATGTACTCTATTTGAAATATCAAAACTCTCAAGAAATCAGAGTTTTGAAAAGTAACTTTTCTAGAATATAGAATCCTTTAGCCATCATTGCTGTTGGCCACTAATTGGGGGAAAAGTGGAAGCTGTCTAACAAAAAATGTGACTTTCCCAAAATCTGCCAAAAAGTTATCTTGAGGTCACTTCCTCCACTTGCTAATCATTGCATTCTCTGGAAGCATGTTCACATAGTTAAATGACTTGGGCTGGTTCATGAAAACTCATATCAAAAATATAAAAGTTCATTTATGAGGTGCCACCATGTTGTTGAATTGTTAAACTTTTTATTTTTATTTTGTTTTCACCTACAGTATAATGTTTGCACAGACTAATATTGCTACCCCTTCTACAACTAGATATTTACACTGGCTCAGGTCCACCAGGGTAAATTTCATTAGTAAATCTGCGCAAAGCAAGAATTAAATTTCTTGTTAAATCCAGAATTGGTATAGCACCAAATATTTATGTTGTCTCCTTAGCTTGTGGTAATTTGTTACTGCAAGTTATACATTACTGGCAGAATGATGCTGCTAACAGGCATACAGTAACTAACAGGATCTTGACCATCTTGTTTTGGTTCTCGTTTTCTTCAGGTCTACTCAGAAATAAGTCCAAATGCAATCATTAGGACTTAACCCAAGGCAAATCTGGAAAGGATAGTAGCCTTTTTGAATACACTCAAGCACCACTTTACTGGCTCCAGAATGTTTTGCTGCTGTTTATTATCCTATTCCTTATTTATATATTATTTGAATTCAATACCATCTTTCTCCTAGACTGGAACCCAAGATGGCTAACAAAACATTTGGAAGATGCTAATAGAAACAAGTAGAGATAATTAAAGCTAAATTATTATATTAAAAATATTAATTAGCAAAGTGAAACCCCATTAAAAGCCCTTTCTTAAACACTTAGCCAATTGCCTCTGGAAGAACATTATGTCATTCTGCTGTTCCTGGGTTTAGAGTTTATTAATTAATTAATTATTTTTTTTACTCCTACTTGATCTCTCGATCTCTCTCTCTCGCCAGTCACCATCCACTATTTTCACAGAGGAAAATGAAGATAAGGATGTGCCCTCCAGGTACTGTTCAACATTTCATCATCTATACTCCACCACTGGTTATGCTGGTGAGACCTGATGGGAGGCCAATTGTTGCAAAAATTTAGTATGCTTCATATACTCTTCCCTTGCTCTGAGATCCTAATTGTTAAGCCTGCATGAGTTGCTTGGACCACCATTCGTCTTATAGCAGCACAGGCAACCATTTTGTATTATTCTTTCCCGCACTGCAGGTGGGGCTAGAAGTCCAAAAGATGGTTGCTAAATGCTTCTTCAGCAAACATAGGTCAGAACCACAATCTGAACAATGACTTCCCTCCAGACCTCTGCTTCTTACTACCTGTGCTGCATTGGCTCTTTAAGATTTACTTGCCTGAATTAATGATTCCTCCAGCAATGGTGACCAATTAGTGCCTTTGGGAGCTTATAAATTAGGTAAGAGTTTGCCCGATTTGTGTAACTCCTGTGGAAATTGATGTTTTAAAAGTTGCTGAACCTTTTCTGAAGTTGCTTCAAGCTGTCACTGCCTCATGTGGAAACCCTGCCTCTCCGCCTGTTCCTACTAAAATCCTGTGATATGCCACCCAGTCATCTCCTTTATTCGCATCTGGCAAAATAAGCAAAGCACTTAAGAGGCTGGATAACATCCATTGGTTTAACTGCCAACACACACATCTCATTAGTGTGCTTTGTAGATTGGCTTTCTCAGCAATGCTTCTGCTTACTCCATCATTTCAAAGGTACAGTCACAATTATATACAGTATACAATAATGTGTTGTGAATACTTCCCAGGACAAAAAAAAAAAATTAGTCCTTTATACCACCTCTCTCTTTTTTATTTTGTTGAGTTCTTTCCTGAGTAATGTTTGAATGTGTATATTTTGATACTTCTTGTGAATATAGCAGTCTACAATACTTTTCGAAAAAAAATAGTGAGATTTACTATTTCATTCTATTATGGTAACACAGGACATGATTAATATATAACAACAAACATATATCATTTAAAAACATAAACATAGGAAAGGGTAGGCAGATTTCCATGTGCAAAATGATGGGATATAGCTAAGTGTTGCATCGCATAAAATGTGACTTCCAGTCCATCATTATACTTGCTGGAATGCACACCTTTAGAGTAAAGCAGGCATGTCCAAACTTTGGTCCTCCTGATGTTTTGGATCACAACTTCCAGAATTCTAAGCTTCGATTGCCAATGACAAAGAACTGTGGGAGTTGCAGTCCAAAACATCTGGAGGGCCGAAGTTTGGACATGCCTGGAGTAAAGCATGTAACTCCCTTCAAACTGTACTGTGACTAACTGTCCGTAGAATTCTGCATCTGTCTTAATGCTGACTTTCTACACATACAGTACTTTTCCATGTATAAGAATATATTTTTGTCTAAAATTGTTAGACTAAAACTTGAAGGCCGACTTATGCACAGAAGTAAGCTGAGGAGAGAATAGCATGGACGTGAAACTGTAATTTGTGGTTTGAAAAGTGGGGGTTGTCTTATGCATGGGGGCATCTTATAGATGGAAAAATATGGTCCATTCTCAGAGCTCAGACATAATTTTAATCATTTAAATTGGTAATTTGTCCATCATATAATGGCAGCAATTTAAAATTGTAAACTCATTTTACGCTATGCTAGTGTGGTTTTCACGCTTATTGTCATTAGCCGTCAATCACAATACCAAAGAAGTCATCTGCCTAAGAAGCCAAAAGCTGGACAGGTTGCCCTTTATTGGTTATTTCACATATGAATGCTTGTGGTGCCTGACTGCAAGAATGCCGGGGTGGGCAGAGAGAGGTGTTAACACACACCAAATAAGGACTGAAGAACATGAAAAGCACAAACGAGAGATTGAAGTCCATCTTCTTACTACAGAATACAATGGAGCTTCTTGAGGAACTCTCTTCAATGCAGTGTCCTGTCTTTCTTCCATTTCTTTCATTTCGAAAGATACAGTCGTCCCCTGCCATTTTGTGGTTCATATTAGACAAGGGCACGACCAGAAAAAATGATGTTTCGAGTTTTCGTTTGTCGGAACGGATCCATTTTGGGTCGTTTCCGTTTTGTTGCGAAATTTTTCAAAAATTTGTCATTTCCGTTTGTCGTTTCCACCGCGATTTAGCACATTTTGACTTCCCAGAGCATAGGGGTGTCCTGCAATCGGGGCCGGCGCTAGGTGTTTTGGGCCCTAGGCGGCGGGCGGGGCAGGGGCGGGCGGTGGGGGGGGAGGGGCGGGTGGGCGGTGGTGGCGGGGGGCCATGGGCGGGCGGTGGCCACGGGCAGGCGAGTGGGCGGGCGGCGGCGCGGGCTGCAGGCAGGTGGCGGCGCGGGCGGATGGGCGAGTGGGCAGTTAGGATATCACTTAGGATAGAGGTTCTGTTCTTGGCTTGCACCCCAAATGTGTGTGTGTGTGCAAGCAAATTGAAGTTGGGAAAATAGAAAAAAAATGGTAGTATATAATATATTTTTAAAATAAATCCACACCTCCCACTCCCAGTCAAACCTCCCCCTTATCCAATATCAGAAAAAAAATCCTCAAACTGCCAGAGAAGAAATAAAAAATAAACTGCTATTCCCTTCAGCAGACAAAGCTGCAGGGAATCAAAGAAATTATTTTCTAAATTCAATTCCCTCCCTGCCTGCCTAACTTAAATCCTAAAGCCTCCAGCCTCCCTCCTCAATTTTGATCGGATCACACCAGCACCAGCAGCCAGCCCTCCTCCCTCAACCACATCCATACACCCGACTGCAATTTCTGGAAGGTGCCTCGGCTTTTTATGCCCTTCGAGACATCCAGAAGTGTCAGTCAAAAACCTGGCGATGCCATTGGTGGAATGGTTCAAACAATTTGCATGGTCCCATCCCATGCCCACCCCAAATGGGCAGGTCTAAAAAAATAAAAAATAAAATAAAATAAAGTAAAATCAATACGACATTTTATTGCTATAAAAAACCCACTGCTGCTACTATTAAAATTCAGGCATTTAAAATAAATAAATTTCACATGTTTCTGTGGTGATTTGGAGTATTTTTTGACCACGATTTCAAAAGAAAAATTGTAGTCACCATTTTGGATCCCCCCCCACCACATGGCATGCAGCGAGACAGACAACGAGGATGACCCCCCCCCCCAGCCTGGTGCAAGCAGCCCAGGACAGGAGAAGAGGGGGGGAAGGCCGGGGACCCCCCAGAAACCACCCCTCTGGTAGGTGGCAAAGCCTCAGGCAGGCATATTTTCGCCTGCTATTTTGGCCGGGAGTCGGGTTTTTTAAAAAAACTTTTAAAAACTTTTTCTGTGCTTCGCATCGTGCGATCGCCGTGATGCCACAAACGGAAACGAAAAACCCGACCAAATTTTTCTTTTTTCGGTTCGAGTTCAAGTTCTGTTGGCTTAATTATCGTTACCGTTTCCGTTACGTAACGGAAACGATAACCGAAAACGGAAATGACAGTTTCGCCGAGTCGTGCCCATGTCTAGTTCATATACTACAGTTCTGGTATATTGTGGGACTGCAGTGTATGAAATAAAGGGCTCCTGGGGCAAGCTGCATCAGCCTGTTTGAAGCCTGCTGCACTTACCCCAGGCCTGGCATTGCCCCAAGGCCTCCAACAGACTTCCTGGGCCAGTCAGAGGCCCCAGAAGTGGTTTCTGGTGATCCCAGGAAGCCCGTAGGAGGCCTGTTTGGGGCAGTGCCAGGCCTCAAGTAAGTGTAGGAGGCCCCAGATAGCCCCCCCTAGTCCCAACCTGACCCAGCACCCACATATCACAGATTTTCCATTATTTTGGGTCAGGTCGGGTCTCTAATCCCCATGATAGGTGGGGGATAACTGTACTCTGAAAAAATGCAACATAGTAACATGCCTATTTTCACTGGTCTGTCTTGGACTGCAGCCTCAGATTTCAGTAGGAATGGCGTCTCTCCGCCCCGATAATCAAGCA
The DNA here is from genome assembly GCA_037367245.1 of Phrynocephalus guinanensis. Lineage (NCBI taxonomy): Eukaryota > Metazoa > Chordata > Lepidosauria > Squamata > Agamidae > Phrynocephalus > Phrynocephalus guinanensis. The sequence goes on along the minus strand of CM074740.1, from coordinate 13,374,466 downwards.
GACAAACTTTTATGCAATTTTTGCTCACTCAATCAGTCCAGTTTTTAAAACAAGCAGATAGATGCAACAAAATGTTTCTGTTGCTGCTTCCAGACTTCAGAATTCTCTCCCACAGGAAGATAGATCGGCCTCATCTTTGCTGTTCTTCTGCAAGGAGGCAAAGACCTTGACCTTCAGGCAAGCTTTTCCTGAGTAACTTACTGTCTGAGTAGGGTTTTTAAATGTGTTGTAATACATTATTGCCTTTGATGTGTTTCTAGTATTGGTTTTGTTTGCCATTATTTGTTTGACCCTTTTTAATCATTGTATACTCATTTTAAAATATTATCTTTTAATTATATAAGCCATCTTAGGTCCTTTTAAAGGAGAAGGGCAAGGTAAAAATATTTTAAATAATAATAATAATAATTAGACATGGGCACGACTCGGCAAAATCCTCATTTCCATTTCCGTTCCTCGTTTCCGTTATGTAACGAAACGAAGAACGACAATTACTCCGCCAGAACTCGAACTCAAACCAACTTAAGAAAAATTGGGTCTGATTTGTCGTGGTCGTTCCTGGCGGCATCGCAGCAATCGCGCAATGCCAAGCGGCTCAGGAAAAAAGTTTTAAAAATAAAAAAAACCCGATTCCCGGCCAAAAAAGCAGGCGAAAATATGCCTGCCTGAGGGCACCTACCAGAGGGGTGGTTTCTGGGGGGGGGGTCCCGGCCTCCCACCCTCCTCTCCTGGGCTGCGCATCCTCGTCGTCTCGCCAACTCGCCAAGCAGTGCGGCACAGAAAAAAAGTTTTAAAAATAAAAAAACCACATTTTCCGGCCAAAAAAGCAGGCGAAAATATGCCTTCCTGAGTGAGGGCACCTACCAGAGGGGTGGTTTCTGGGGGGGGTCCCCGCCCCCCCCCCTCCTCTCATGGGCTGCGCATCCTCGTCGTCTCTCCAACTCGCCATGCCATGCGGTGCGGGCGGGGGATCCAAAATGGGGCGACCACAAGCAATATTTATTTATTTTGAAATCGTGGTGGTCCAAAAACACACCAAAGCACCACAGAAACATGTGAAAATAGCTATTTTAAAACTGCCTGAATTTTTACAGTAGCAGCAGTGGGTTTTTCTTGCAACAAAACGTCTCCATTGATTTTATTTTATTTTTATTTTTATTTTTATTTTTTTACACCTGCGCAATGATGGGCTGGCCATGGGAGTGGACCATGCAAATTTTTGGAGCCATTCCACCAATTGCATGGCCACTTGACCAGGTTTTGACCGAGACTTCTGGGATGTGCCTGTCGGACATAAAAAGCCCACTAAACGTAGCCCGAACCCAAACCCGAACCCGAACCCGAACCCATACGCCAGTACACTGTCCTTCTTAGTGGGTCAGAGAGGCACCCAGAGGTGCACCCCACGAACTCAACCTAACCTTACCCGTAACAACCTTAAGCCTAGCCCTTGCGCTAACCCTCCTAGACCCTAAACCACTCTGAGTCCTTTTTATGGGAAATAGAGCCGTATATAAGTGTAAATAATAATAAATAAATAATAAACCAAATCTGTACTCGCATTGCACTCACGCAAGTACAGTTCCCTTCTTGGTGAACCACAGAGTGCCGAGACTGAGGAGGAGCCTTCCCCCAGTGTGCGCACTGTGACACTGCAGTTAGCAGTGGGCCTGTGGTCAACAGAGAGAGGCACCCCAAAAAGAGGTGCCTCGAGTCTCAACTTGGTATGCATATCCAGTTGGCTATGCATGCCATTTTGTAGCGGGCCAGAGGAGGCACCAACCCCAGAGAGGTGCCTCCAGGAGCCCGCTTTCCCTTCATAGCGGGCCAGACGAGGCACCCACCCCAGAGAGGTGCCTCCAGGAGCCCGCTCCCCCCCAAACCAGTACTAACGACAGATGAAAAAACGACAAACGAAACAACAAATCTTTGAAACATTTCACGAAAAACGGAAACGAGCCGAAACGGGCCGGCTCCGACACACGACAACTCGAAAATGTCATTTTCCCTGGTCGTGCCCATCTCTAATAATAATATATTTAATTTTTCTATTTAAAATAGTTTACCCTTCCTATCTCCTAAAAACAGACTGAAGCCACCTTACATTATTTAAAAAATAATATTGAAATCTAAAAACAGTAAATCATTCACATATTAAATAATTAATACTGTTCTAAGTGCCAGGTAAAAGTATCATGAAAATGGATTTAGAAGCAACAAAATAGAAATCATCCAGTTTGTTGTCTTCTAGGCAGTCAGTCACTGAGAGGAAAGACATGATAGAGAGGTCATCTCAGTCCACATGCAGAGTGCAAATTCCTTTCATAACATATGTAATATTAATTCCATCATCAGGTGGTTTCTCCAATGCAAACAGCCATCAAAATATTTAGTTGTTTTAATTTGTGATTAGTTTATGTTAGTTCATGAATTTATTTCTAAGGGGCGAAAACATATTTATTGTGCTTCCTATTTGTTTCCCGAACAATCCCGATGTACAAGATTATACATATGAAATCATAGAGCAGATCAGCACTCCATAAGCATGTGGCACACATGTAGAGTAGGTTTGGAGCTAAGGGGTCCCATGCTGATTTAGCATAGCGCTAAGATTGTGATCCCCTTTATCGGTAGTTCATGGCTGTATATGCAAAATGGCCAACCTTATTGAGGATTTCATCCTCCTCATTTGACAGGAGTGATTGCATCACTCCTATTGACTTGTCCGATTGGTTGTGGTGTTCCAAGTACCCCCCAAATTTTCCCACTCTTTGGGGTGACTCCATCAATTGTCTTTTCCAGCCTGTGCCACTTGACCCTGCTGGTTTTCTTTAAAATACCATAAAACCTCTGGCCATGGGTTTAATTAATACTCCATCTGTCTCCAAAGACATGCTAGGAGAGGTCTAAGATATTTTCAGCATTGAAGTTTATACAGAGGACAAGTTAAAACATCATGTTTGGTTGTCTCTGCATGATTTACACCACAGGGGCACAGCCTTGAAGACAGAAGGTAAGGAATTGCATCTCACCAGCATAAAAGCTCTTCTTAGCTGTGGATTGTACCAATGACTAAGGTATACAGTGACCCCTCCCTATCACGACCCAACCCGCGATAATTGAAAATCCATGCTATGTGGATGCAGATGAGGTCAGGCCTGGGGTGTCTAGCTGGGGGCCTGACAATGCCCCAAACAGGCCTGTGAGGGCCTTCCCAGGCCTTTTTGAGGCCCCAAAAAGGCCTCCCTGCAAACTGTAAGTGACTTCCAGATCACCAAAAATCATTTCTGAGGACTCCAACAGGCCTAGAAAGGTCCTCTGAGGCCTCAGAAATGATTTTTCTGCGAACCGGCAGTGACTTCCGGTTCACAGGGAAGCCATTTTGGGGCCTCTAGAAGGCCCGGGAAGCCCCCCGCAGGCCCATTCAGGGCAGCACCAGTCCTGGGGTAAGTATGGGAGGACTGAAACAGGCCTTCCCCCCTTACTCCAGGGGGCCTTTTTTCATATACTGTAGTCCCACAATATACTGGGATTGCAGTATATGAACCGCGAACAGGCAAGGGCCCACTGTAGTGGCATTATGCCAAACTGCTCTGAGATATGAAAGTACAGTGGGGAAGTTTTAGCCATACTATTTGGCTCCTGATGTTCAATGTCAAAGGAGCTATTCTTAATAGTTGTAAGCACTGCAGTCTGGCCCATCACAATTAGCCCCTCAATATCTAGACACTGATTTCATTTTTGTATACAGGGTAGTGATGCCACATGGCAGAACTATATCTGATACTATCTGAAACATCATGCTCTCGTTGGCAATATTAAAAAGGGCATTATGTCAAAAGTTTGCAAATCTTAGCCCTGCAAAGGTGTTCAAACTGATGAGCCCTGATTCGAGGCATACAGTGGCATAAGAGATACAGCATGGCATGCCTAAAACTTTCCAGAGAAAGACTGATTGCATGTGCTCTGTAGCCAGTGCTAATGCCTCAAACCAGGCGGGTGGCATAGTGGTACATCTTAAAACAAATTTAATTTGTTCTACGAGTCAATTTGTTTTAAGAAAATGTTGTCTTACAAACTATGGGTTCCCTTAGGAATGTACTGGGAATGGATTAATCCATTCTGGAGGCTAGAATAAAGACAAAAATAACCATTTTCTCCTGGGTACATGCAGAACTTTTTTTTGTCTTGCGAGGCATCCCATAGGGATTTTTTTGTAATGCAAAGCATGCCTATTCCCAGAATTTTTTCTCCCTGCGAGTTTTTTTTTATTTATCTTACAAGGCATTTGTCTTAAGAGGTACTGACGGAATCAGATTCAGACAGCTGGGATGGGGCCTAGCGAGAGTCTTCATTTGGGTCCAGAGTCCGCATTCCATGAGAGTGAACACACTCCTGATGGGGCACTCTGCTGAATCCACATGTATGCAGACCTTGCTATCCCCTCAAACCAGCTTGGATAAACTGGATAAATTTTGTTCATCTATTACTTACTATTTAGCTAAAGCATTAGTTACTTATCATTGCTCAGCTTGTGCACCCTGCCCTGCTCATCTCTCATTTATTTACTGTTGGTTACTGGGATAATTCCTGCTTGCTTTCCATTTCCCTTTACCTATTCTTATCTTTCCTCCAACTATTCCTGTCTAGAGATGGGCATGACTTGAAAAAAAATTTTTTCGAGTTGTCGTTAGTCGGGCCGGTCCCGTTTCGGCTTGTTTCCGGTTTTTGCGAAAATTCGCAAAAATTAGTCGGTTTGTTTTTTCGTTTTTTCGTTGTCGTTAGTACTGGTTTTGGGGGGGAGCGGGCTCCTGGAGGCACCTCTGTGGGGTGGGTGCCTCCTCTGGCCCGCTATAAAGGGAAAGTGGGCTCCTGGAGGCACCCGTGGGTGCCTCCTATCCTCACCCACTAGGAAGGGGAAGCAGGCTCCAAGAGACCCCTCTACATGGGGGTCTCCCCTCCTCACCTGCTGCTGCTGCAAAATGCTATGCAATAGCCATATGGATATTGCATAACAGAATGTGCAGACAGTGAGACCAGTGAGAGTGATAGTGTCATGCCCGCCCTGCACAAGGCTCTCGCACCACCATGTCTCACACAGAAGGGAATTGTACTTGCTGCGTGTAGTGCAATGCAAGCAAGTAGATCTGGCTTTAAGGTGGCTTAGGGCAAGGGCTAGGGTTAGGCTAGTGACGGGTAAGGTTACGGTGGGCTAGTGGGTTTCACCTCTGGGAGCCTCTCTGACCCACTAAGAAGACAGTCTGTGACGTATGGGTACGGAGTCAAGGGTTAGGGTTAGGGCTAGGGCAGGTTTTAGGGGGCTTTCTGGCACATCCCAGAAGTCTCCATGGCCAAGTGCCCATGCGATTGGTGGGATGGCTCCAAAAATTTGCATGGTCGTCCACTCCCACATGGCTGGCCGGCCAGCCCATCATTGCGCAGGTGTAAAAAAAATAAAAAAAAAATAAAATCAATGGAGGACAGAGGAGGAGAGGAGAGACATTTTGTTGCAAGAAAAAACCCACTGCTACTGTGAAAAATCTGGCAGTTTATAAATTTTCGCGTGTTTCTGTTGTGCTTGTGTCAGTGTTTTTGGACCACAATTTCAAAAACAATATTGCGTTCGCCGCCCCATTTTGGATCCCCCGCCCGCACCGCATGGCATGGCGAAATGGTGGCAACTTGAGTCCGGCTGCCCAGGACGGGGGGGGAGGCAGGACCCCCCCTCCAGAAACCACCCCTCCGGTAGGTGCCCTGCGCCCTTAGTCAAGCAGGCATTTTTCCGCCTGCTTTTTTGGCCCGGGAATGGGTGGGGGGAGAGTTTAAAAGTTTTTTCCTGTGCCGTCCGTGCCGCTTGCTTGCGCTTTAATTGCGGGCGGGAGGCGGCGAGACTGGGCTTTTTGCTGGCTGCGAGCCTGCGGCGAGTCCCACCAGAGCAGCCCAGGACGGGGGATGAGGGGGGAGGCCGGGGACCTCCAGAAACAACCCCTCTGGTAGGTGCCCTGAGGCACGGCAGGCATTTTTCTGCCTGCTTTTCAGCCGGGAACCAGGTTTTTTTAACGTTTAAAAACTTTTTTTCTGTGCCGCGTGGCATCGCTCGATCGCGCGATGCAAGGAACGAGCACGACAAATCAGACCAAAATTGTTCGTTCGTCGGTTCGAGCTCGAAGTCTGGCGGAGTAATTCCCGTTACCGTTTCCGTAGAGTAACGGAACCGAGTAACGGAAACGGAAGCGGGAATACCGCTAAGTCGTGCCCATCTCTATTCCTGTCTCCTTGTCTCCTTCTCATTAACTCACCTTTCTCATTAACTCGCCTTCCATCTGCAAACAGCAAGGACCTGGGTTATGGTAATCAATAACTGGGAAAAGCATGCTCTGTTCACGAGGCAGTCCTAGACAACCAGCATATGTGACATTTCCCTTGTAACCAATCCCTGATTCTGTGCATACTCTGGGATGTACCCTTTCTTTTGTAACCAATCCCTGATGCTGTGCATACTGTGGCATATAAATGATATGTAATAAAACGTGCCGAATGGCAAGGGGCGGGATCGCTTCGCTCTGCTGGTCGGAACTGGACTCGAGTCTTTCTTCTTCAGGACCCTCCCACCTCCCACAACGTACCACTGTATGCAAATATAAAAAGGATCAAACAAATACGACACTAAAAGGCTGTAAACAAAATCAACACCAAAAGCACATGTGAAAGCAACAGGACACAACAATCCATTCAAAAACTAAACTAAATTAAACAAATCCATTTGGCAGCCATTCACACAGGGAAAACTTGCCTGAAGAGCAAGGTCTTTGCTTGCTTGTGAAAGAACAGCAAATATGTGATCAGACTGGCCTCCTGTGGGGGAGGGGGAGTTCCAAAGTGTGCAGCAGAGAAGGCTCTATCCCATGTCCTTACCAATTGCACCTGTGAAGGTAGTAGGATGGAGAGAAAGGCCTCTCCTGACCATCTTATCACCCAGGCAGGCTCATGATGCTGCAACTCCAGCTGGGCCACTGAATCAATGGAATTTACAAAGGAACTGACTCAACAAATCACCAATTCAATGGGCCTATTCTAATCACAACCTATTATCTTACTGTCCTGAGCAACAGAATTTCAGCCAAACAGTACTTTTGAAGTAACCAGTAAATGTGCTGTGGTCAATGGTGAAAAAGAACATGACATTACCTCTAAGTTGCACTGTTTGTTCTAAAATTAACGATTGAATTCATGAATTTAATTCAATGAATTAAGCAACCTGAGTGCCCAACATTAATGATAACCCACTACTCCCATGTCTAACATTTAGTGTTAACAAATTAATTATAACCTAACATTCCTAGCTCTGCACATTCTGTATGCAAAGAAAAGCTGACTGATCAATAATCAGAAATGACCACTAGTTCTCTTTTTCGAGTATCCAAGTAAAATAAAAACTGATAACCACTTGCTGACATACTATTTTAAGCAGCATCAACATAGACACCAAGCATTGTGTCCATCAATGTACTGTATATACGAATTATATTGATATCGATCATGGGCCTGAATTATTCAAGCTTAGGAACAAGAAGCCTCTACTGTATCATGTTATTACTTAATTTGTTTGCTTTCAATTGCTAGTAATCCATTACACTTCATATAGCTTGCTTTCAGAAAAATGGCAGGAGATGGGTCCTGCTGGTGAGGTCAGTTCTGGGAATCCATCAGAAGGACCACATAAGGAATGCATGGTAGCTGAAGATAAGGATCCATTTCTACAGGCATCTGCCTGGGATTATCATATCATCTTATTCTAGGTTGAGGCCAGCATTATAAAACTTGCTTGATGAGAAAAATTCTGAGTCAGTGAGGGCAACGTAATGCCAGGCTGTAATTAGAAATGCATGAGTTCATATCCAAGGTAAGCCCTGAAGCCCTGAGGTCAACTCTGAACCCTTCAACTGCAAGTTTATTATGGCATTAAAACATGACAGCTACAGTAAATATAGGCTGTCTAAGACCTTTGGAGGAAAAGAAAGAGATGGAGGCGAGGAGGGCAGCGATCAAATGCCAAATCCTGTTGCCAAAATTCTGCTATCTGATGTGTAGCACAGTTCTTGATCCTGAAGTTGCTCCATCTGCTATTTCTCTCTACTAGTATCTTCTCCTGACAACTGATCACACTGTATGAGCAACAGCAGAGGCTCAGTCAGAATGCTAGTCTTTGTAAAGCATTAGCTGAGGGAGTTGAAGGCTGCGTTAACTAGGCCTTTGCTTCTGTTCACCCTGGTGGGAAGCACTGAAGACCCTTGGCAGGTTTTTCTCAGCTTACTAAGACCCATCTGTTCATTCTCAGTTAACTGTACTGTTAACCACTATCCCCTTGTAGCATATCTTGTCACTGGCATCTTCAATAATCTGTGAAATGTTTGTTTTTATAAGCAATTGTTCACCAAGCTGCTCGATTTACAAAACCATCATTGTCTTCAAATACAAGTCTCAGAATCCACCAGCCAATATAGCCATTAGCCAGTGGCCATGTTTGCCTGAGAACTCTGGGAGTTGTCATATCCCAGAAGTATTGTTTCCAGGCTCTGGATTTATACCAGTTGGGGGCAAATCCAAATCCATGATGCAAAACAGGCATTGGCACCATTAGTTTACCTGAGTGGTTGAAAGGTATGTCAGTTTTTATGTTGATCTTCAAAATGTCAAATGATTAACAGCTCTGTTCAGGTCTTATAAAGCAACAATATCTCATGGATAGGCTCATCTCTCTTCCCGTTGCTCCCCAATTCCCTAGCAATATTGTCTTTTCCAGTAAATTCTGTTCAGATTTTGCAAAGTAACATCTATTTCATGCTAGATCTTCCTAGTGCCCCTCTCTACTTTACCCAGCAATATTGTATTTTCAGGTCAGTTCTATATTTTCATTGTATGCCAATGACAGGGTAGCCTCAACTGGGTTTTGCTTTCATAAGAACTCAGGCTTGATTTGATTGAGCACCAACATTCCTGCCTTTCTATCTGTTAGTGGTATCTGTTAGGGGTTCTTCCCCCAACACCACATTTCAGACGATGAGTTGATCTTATAGGACCACCTACATAGAAAAATACATATCCACTAGTAGATTTACGATCAGATATGTCTTCTGCCCAATCTGCATCAGTAAACCCCACTAGTATAGGATTTTCTGTCAATGGTAATTTGTTTAAATTGTGCAGTATACTTTAAATACTTTACCACCCTCTTAATCTCATTCTAGTCTCTTTGGGTAGGTGAACTGGTCCTTCAGCAAAGAATGCCCACTGCCGCCGTGATATCTGGTCTTGTTGTTGTAGCCAGATATAACAGTTTCCTTATAACTTTTCTGTACCCGTGGTTGTTGGGTAAGAGTTCACTCAGTTCTTTCTGTTCATGAAAACTAGTTTCCATAGAAGTGTGTACAGGATTAGCACCCTGCATTCCAAGATTCTCAGCCAAGTCTAGAATCTTTTGCTTTTGACTCAGAACAAAACTTCCATCTTCTTCTGTCTATTTGTATTCCCAAATAATAGCTGACTTGTCCAAGTTGCTTTATTTCCACTTCTTTATTGAGATAGGAAACAATCTATTTGATATCTCTTTCATCTTCATAACAAAGCATCAGATCATGCACATACATTAGGAAGTACACAAGTCTGTCATCTTTGTTTCTTATGTAGAGACAGAGATCCGCTTTGCCATTGATAAATAAGATTTTGTTAAGTTTTTCATTCCCAACTCTTGCAGCTTGTTTCAAACCATAGATCCCCTTCTGAAGTTTACACACTAAATCAGGCATGTCCAAACGTCAGCCCTCCTGATGTTTTGGACCACAACTCCCAGAATTCTAAGCTTACATTACCAATGGCAAAGGACTGTGGGAGTTTTGGTCCAAAACATCTGGAGGGGCAAAGTTTGGACATGCCTGCACTAAATCCTTCTTTTTGGGATCTGTGAATCCAGGAGGTTGTTGCATGTATAATTCCTCCTCAGTTTCTCCATGTTCAACATGCAATTTCTTGGAAGCAGCTAGACTTAGAAGCAACTTTGACTTAGAAGTACTCTAATTGTTGTGTGCTTGACAACTGGAGCAAAAGAGTCTTCTCCATAATTCTGTGAATAACCTTTTGCTACAAGCCTAGCTTAGTATCTTTGTACATGTCCATTTGCATCTTGCTTGGCTCTAAAGACCCATTTACAGCTTATGGCCTTCTTACCTACTAGTAATTTTGCAAGAGTCCATGTTTTGTTCTTCTGCAGTGCGCTGACTTCCTCCTGTGCAGCTGCTTTCCATATGTTTGCTTCTGCTATGGGAAGCTGCTGGACTTCATCCCATGATGCAGGCTCCTTTGTTTGTGACAACCTTGCAAGGTAGGACAGTCACTTTGCTACAACTCACTTATTTGTTGTTGATGAATGTCTTGGGACTGGATTTGGATTTGCCATTAACTCTGGAATTTATCCTGTTATTTCAGCCTCATCTTGTGCACCAGTCACTCCACAATCTGACTCTGGTGGAGTTACAATTTGAATATCCTCTTCTCTCTGGGTTTCAGTGTCAATTGCATTTTGGAATTCCGGATAGTGAAATGCAGCTAGTTCTTTCATATCTTGACTTTCTCTGTGATAGGCATTAGCATTCTGATAATTGAACTCTCTTTAATCAAAGTACACCACTCTGCAAATATCAACTCTGCCCGATTTTGGGTATAGGATCTTGTATCCCTTGCATCCCAGTGCATAGCCAAGTAAAACTCCTTCTTCAGCTCTGACATCTAGTTTGGACCTTTTCTCTTTTGGTATGTGTGCAAATGCTTTGTATCCAAACACTATCAGATATTTAACACTTGGGTTGTGTTGATGCCACAGTTCAAATGGTGTTTTGTTTACTGCTTTGGTTGACAATCTGTTCTGCAAATAAACTGCTGTCAATGCTGCATCTACTCAATATCTGTTATGTAGTTTTTCTTCAATGAGCATACACCCGACCATTTCCATAATAGATCTGTTCTTTCTTTCTGCGGTGCCATTCTGCTCCGCCATGTACGGCACTGAAAACTGATGCTGAATTCCTTGTTCTTTGAAGTAATTTTGCATTTTCTGTGATTTATATCCTCCCACATTGTCTGATCTCACAACCTGAGGCTTCCAGTTAAATTTCTTCTTTACCCTTTCTACATATGCCTTCACTGTGTTGAAAGGTTTCAGATTTTTCTTTATATTTGTTACAGAGTACCCCAAAATTCATCAAGAAATGTAATAATGTACTTGCTTCCTCCTGCTGAGGACAAAAGGGGTCCACAGAAATCTGTATGAATTAGTTGTACTGGCTTTGAACTTCTTATTTCACTTTTCTTGGGGAAAATATGGCCTGGTTGCCTTTCCTTTCACACAAATTTCACATCTAGAATCACAATCTTCAATTTCAGTATTTTCATCAATTTCAACTCCTGTGACGAACTGATTTTTCTGTAATTTCAGAATTGCATCCATTTGCCTATGACCAAATCTCCTATGCCACATGACTACACTGTTGTCTTCCTTTTTCTTGTGAGCCATAAAGACTCTATGTGGTTTCTCACAATTTAATTCAAATAATCCATTTCTTTGGACTCCAGTGAGATAAGTCACATTTCTAAGTGAGACAATGCAACCTACTTTGTCAAATTTTACGTTAAGTTCTTATTTACTAGCGTGGATGCACTTATCAGATTTGCTGTAAGTTGTGGAACATACAATACTTTCTCTGCAGTAAGATTTTCAAATCCTTTTTCATTTTTGCATCACAGCAAAACATTTCCTTCTCCTTATACTTCTAATACTTTGCCACTAGCACATACTATATTTTTCACTGGACTTAGCTTTAATTAAGTGAACAAATCAACATCTTTAATTAGGTGCATATTACCTCCTGTATCAAGAGAGAAACTAGGTTTTAGATTACCAGTACTAAGACTGTATACATGCATTGCTGATTTCTTTTCCTTTTGATTAGGATTCTCCCTTCTTGCTTTTCTTTTACATTCTCTACCAAAATGTCCTTTCTTTTTACAAAAATGGCAAATTAAAAACTTCTTTTTATAATTGTTTTCAGTTTCCTTTCTTTCTTTCCAGCTGTTATTTGGTTTTCACTGTCTGGAGATATTATCAACTTTAAAAGCAGCAGAACCAGTTTGATGACTTGAGCTTTGTTGTTTAATATATTCTTCTTGTAAGCAGGGAAACAAACTATCCAATCCTTCTTCATGCCTTTTATATGATCCAGAAAAAGAATCAAATTCTCGAGGCACTGAATTAAGAATTAAGATAACTTGCATCCTTTTACTTAAAGCTTCACCTGCTCCAGCCAATTTTTCAAATATGGCTTCCATTCTCAGAATATATTGATCTAATGTTTCTGATTTTTCATGCCATATTGATTGTGTAACTTGCTTTAATAAATTAGCAATACTTTGTCCTTGATCACTTTGGAATTGTGCTTTTAATTTGGTAAGCATTCCCTTGGTTGTTGTCTCATTTGTGATTTGCACCAATCTTCTCTTTTTGTTGTTGTTGTTCAGTCGTTCAGTCGTGTCCGACTCTTCGTGACCCCATGGACCAGAGCTTGTCAGGCCTTCCTATCTTCCACTGCCTCCCGGAGTTTTGTCAAATCCATATTGGTTGCATCGATGACAACACTGTCTAACCATCTCATTCTCTGCCATCCTCTTTTCCTTTTGCCTTCAATCTTTCCCATCATCAGGGACTTTTCCAAGGAGTCCTCTCTCCTCATGAGGTGGTCAAAGTACTGGAGCCTCAGCTTCAAAATCTGTCCTTCCAGTGAACATTCGGGGTTGATTTCTTTCAGAATGGATAGGTTTGATCTCCTTGCGGTCCAGGGGACTCTCAAGACTCTCCTCCAGCACCACAGCTCAAAAGCATCAATTCTGCGGCGATCAGCCTTCTTTATATTCCAGCTTTCACTTCCATACATCACTACTGGAAAAACCATAGCTTTGACTATCCTGACCTTAGTTGGCAAAGTGATGTCTCTGCTCTTTAGGATGCTATCTAGGTTTGCCATTGCTTTCCTCCCAAGAAGCAGGCATCTTCTAATTTCGTTGCTGCAGTGATCAAGGAGCCCAAGAAAATAAACTCTGTCATTGCCTCCACTTCTTCCCCTTCTATTCTTCCCCTTTCTTCTCTTAAAGATTGAATTTTGAGACCCTTTGCTTTTGCATTCTTCAATTTCCAATCTGTGTATTATTCATCTTCTTTCAAGTTCATCTTCTGTTAAAATCTCTAGCACACCCTGAATTTCACACAAATTTTCCAGACAAAACAACCAGTTTTCAAAATTAATAGGCTGGAACTTTGGCATGGAATATTTTATCTCAGACATTTTCAGTTCAGTTTAAAATTGATCAAGATAAACCTTAACTTCTTTCTTTTTACCTCAGCAGTACTTTAGTTCAACTGCTTGACACTTAATATCAGTGACTCTGTCAGCTCAGGAGTGTAAGAGTAATCAGATCAGCGCACTACACTAGTATATTATCAGTCAGTCAGTCAGTCAGTCAGACACCTTTATTGGCATAAATAAATAAATAAATAAGTAAAATAGACAATGGACAATAGAGAATAAAATACACAATTGGGAAAGTGTACATGCCCGAACCAGTATCAATTAAAAACAGGGAAGGATGGAGGGAATATGGGAGTGTTCCCATGTATCCTTATATTTGTCCAGCCAGAATTGACTGCAGACCATCCAGAATGAACGGACTATATTTGGGGGTGTTGAACAAAAGGCCCGTTAAGTAACTGTGGCCTGCGTCGCTGGATTAACAGATAGATAAATGTGGCAATCTGCCTAGTGTAGGTTTTGTCTAGGCCTGAGAGAAGATTATGCAAAATGATCTCGTCCTGGTGACCAGGGAATCTAGCAAGATGTGGCTCTAGGTGGGAAGCGCGGATGTCCTTATATAGAGGACAGTATAGGATCATATGCGCCAGAGACTCGATGGTCCCTGAATTACAGGGGCATAACCGAGTCTCTAGTGGTAGAGAGCCAAATCTCCCATATAGGACATTAGAGGGGAGCACGTTACATCTAGCTAGAGTGAAAGCACGTCGTTCCTGTGGATTCTCTAAAAGATGTAGGTAGCTGGCCGGCTTGCCAACAGGTAGTGGGAGTTGTAGACTGAGAGGAGAACATGCTTTAGAGGCTGCAGCAAAAAGGTCTTGCCTTTCAATGTCTAGCAGTCTAAGCTTTAACAGCCTATAAGCCTGCATGAAAGGTAGTGCCCCCAGTTGATCAGGTGAAATGCCCAGTGCCATAATTCTTTGGAGAAACCGTTTAAGGCCAGGAGAGTAGAAGTGGTCAGAGAGAATGCCCTCTATCAGAGGGTCATTATGTGAGGTAAAACAAATTCTCAACCAGTATTTAAATTGTCTTAGCTGTGCCTGGGTGTTCAGTCTGCTAAGTCCAGCCTCCAGACAGAGGGCTGCATAAGGTACACAATGTGGAACTGCCAATATTTTATAAAGAAAAGTGGATTGAAGCCTTTCAACCAGTGGATCTATGGCGTCCAGCCAAACTGGTACCCCATATAGCAGTTGGGAGATGACCTTGGCTTTGAAAACCTGCAGAGCACTGGGGATATGTTGATTACCCCATATATAAAAAAACCGGTAGATAGCTTGGATGGTCAGTCTGGCTGAGTTGATAGTGATATGCCTATGTCTGGCCCAGGTGTTACGGTAAAAAAAGATTTAGACCTAAGTACTTAAATTCTTTGGCTTGTTGTATTGCTCTCCCGTGAAAAAAATCCAAGAATGGAGTTTCCATGTCTTACTGAAAACAACTATTTTGGACTTACTGTAATTGAGGGACAGTTTGTTGCAAGAAAGATATTTGATACATTCTAAAATTAATCGTCTTAAACCTATCTTGGTGCGGGAAAGTAGTACCATGTCGTCTGCGTACATAAGAATGGGCACTGCCAAATGGCCCAATCTTGGGCAGTGGCTGTTTACTTCTAGCAATAGAGGAGCAAGGTCATTGATGTACAGATTGAATAGGGTGGGGGCAAGAACACAGCCCTGTTTAACTCCTCTGTTGATGGGAACGCTGCTGGAAAGAGCACCATTGCTGGAAACTCGAATGCAGCAAGTGTTCTCTGTGTGTAACCTTTGGATTAAAAAAAGCAGTCTTCTGTCTAAGCCGGCAGCTCGTAACTTGGCCCATAAAAGTTCCCGGTCTACAGAGTCAAATGCAGCTTTAAGATCTAAAAAGGCAGCATATAGTTGACTCTTCATATGGGCAGTTTGCTTGGCTATAAGATGGGATAATATTAAACAATGGTCCACTGTGGATTTATTCTCACGAAATCCTGCTTGCTCTGGCCCAAGTATGTTATTATCTTTTATCCAGGAGTTGAGTCGAATCAGGAGGTGGTTAGCATATACCTTGCCCACGACTGACAGCAGGCTGATTGGTCGATAATTGCCCGGCGTTTTCCTATCCCCCTTTTTGAAAATGGGTAAAATTATAGATTGAACCCATGACTTGGGCATTATCCCAGATCTATCCACAAAAGTAAAAAGATCTGCCAGAATAGGTGCCCACCAGTCAGCATAAGTTTTGAGTAAGTCAGGAGGAAGTAGATCAGGACCAGGGGCCTTTCCTGATTTCAAGTTGTTTAGTAGCTGCTTAATTTCTGAGATGGCGACTGGGGGCCAATCAGGTAAATCGTTAGGATTAGCCATGTTTGAAGGAAGGTTGGACATGCAGTCATCGAAAAAGAGAGACCGAAAATGGTCTTCCCAGGTGTGGGAGGAAATTACAGAGATTGGGTAAGTTTTAGAATGGAAAAATCCTGAGATCACTTCCCAAAAGTGCTTTGGGTTCCTACTTTTAATGGCCTTGCTTAACCTGTCCCAACAGGCTGCTGAACGGTGTTTATGGCTAGATTTAATGGCCTCTGCAAGTTGATGCTTGACAATAAAGTATCTGTGGGGTAAAGAAACACTATTAGATTTCTGGAAGGTATGATAAATTTGGCGTAATTCTTTCTTTAGATTGAGACAGGCCATATTGAGTCCCTTGGGAACGACCCTTAAATGATGGGAAGCTGAGGTAGAAGGTGGCCGTCCAATGCAGGCTGTTAGAGTTTCTACAAACTGCTCGTATCTGTCTATGCAGGCCAAAGGGCTATCAGTGACAGAGAATGTAAAGACATCTAGTGATGGGTTGCTCAGGAGGAACTTTTCAAAGAGAGTTTTGGTGGCAGGGTCCCATTTTATTTTAACTGCACGCAGTGGTGTGGAAGGGGAGTGTGGGAGCATTGTATTAGATTCAGGAGGTGCGGTGTGTATGGCGAGAGTGCACAGTATGGGGAGATGGTCACTAGAGTCAAGAGGTATGACCTTAAAACCAAGGACAATGGATAGTAGTGGAACAGGTATCAGTATATAATCAATCACACTTGTTCCATGTGGTGAAATGAAGGTGAACTCGCCATCGAAATTTAGGTCAGCTAAGCCGTTTAGCCAGAGGAGGCTTCTTGAAATGCTGAAATTGGCAAGTAGATGACCAGCATGATTAATTGATTTGTCCTTGGAGACTCTCGTCCAGGAAAAGTAGTCTGGACAGGAGTTGCCTACAGTTAAGACATCTGCTGACTTGAATACCTCGAGGCCAGACCCCACCCTGGCATTAAAGTCACCTGCCACCAAGCACCATGCTTTGGGAAACCTAATTTCGGTGTTTACCAATGCTTGAGATAAGTAGCTCCATTGCAGTTCTCTATCAGCTTTCTTCTCGGTAGGGGGAATATACACATTTGCTATTAATAGGTCTTGGGTCAGAGTGCTTACTCTAATAATCTGGAGTTTGCAGTGACTGTCAGCCATGAATACTAACTCCGAGGGGATATGTTGTGCAACCAATATAGCGAGGCCACCTGAAGGACGGCCCCTAAGCTTCTGCTTAGAAGCTGGGAGGGAGTAAGCGTGGAATCCATCCAGAGTAATGTCAGAGGTGGACCAGGTTTCCTGGAGGAGAATAATCCCTTGATTCAGTAGGACCCCTCTGGACTCTGGATCTCGCATTGTCCTCGTCCATCCTGCTACATTCCAAGAGAGTATACTTAAAGGATGGAAATTAATCTGATGGGGGGACACCCACGGGGTGTCAAACCAACTGAGTGGATTGGTCAGTGGATGGGGGCTCTACACAGGTGTGGGACCGCTTTGCCGGTAGTTGGGTGGAATATACCACAGCCTGTTCATACAGTGCACAATGGGAGGGTTCAAACAATAAAGGGCCAGTGCTAACGCACTGTGGGTCAGTCAATGTTATAGATTTGGAGGAGGTGGTTACAGGAAGAAAATCAGTACATTGTGGGCAGTTGACCATAGTGGTTGTGGACCGGGGTGTAACCTTGTCAAAATGCTGAGGAGTCATGAGCTGTTCACTTGGGGGTATAGTCCTAGGATCTTTGGTGACAGCAGAGGTGGAGAGCTCACTTACTGAGTCCAGTTGTAAAAGCGGAGCCTCATTTAAGGGGTCTGCAGATTGAGATCTGTGTATGACGTGGTCTGTGGATAATGGTTCTTCAGCTATGGGGTTCGCCTTGACCATACCATCCTTTATTGAAGGAGCAGGTGTGTTGTGGATCTGTTGTTTGCAGGGAGCACTGGAATAGGACTGGGTTTCCATATTTTGTTGCTCGGCTGGAGGTGTTTCCAAGGGTTCCTCGTCAGTCTTATTGAATAGTAAAAGAGCTTTCTCCAGTCTGAGTCTGTACTGACATTTGAGCCATGTTGACCGCCTCACAGGGAGAGTGGGTACAAGCGACCACTTCAAGCACAGGGGGTTTAGTGTGCTTGGATAGATTAGCTGTTCTACCAAGTAGTGGCACGGGAGCGGGTTTGTCATTCTCATTAGAGTTGGAGAAAGTAAGGGAAGCAGACTGTTGTCTAGGTCGGTGGTGAGGCAGTAGGCTTAGGGGGGCCTCATCAGTAAAAACTCTTTTGAGGCTTATGTGGAGGGTGAGTAGAAAACCAGACATCCTGAAGAGCGTCGACGGAATCAAGGAGCTGGTGAATTTAAGTAGCAGCCTTAGTTTGCAACTAGGGGCAGGCAGTCTCTCATGTCCCTCAAGATCGATAGAGCACTCATCCATGCGGAGAAGACAGCTGAGTGAGTGAATAATCTGCACTCTGTATATTATCGAGATTACAAGCACATGAACCAACACAGTTAATGCCCTGACATCAAGAAGGACCCAGAGCTGGGCAACCCTCCACAGCTGGTAATAAGTGGAATGGACCACTGACACTACCTGGGTTTCCATGGTAAGTGCCGGGATTTATTAAGTTGGGATTTATTAAGTGCAGATCTGACTTTAAGCAATATCAGGGACAGAGTGGATGGTTGGCTGAAGAGGCTACCTTGACCCTGACAGTTGGCCACCAAGGAAGAACATGAGACAGCCTTTAAACATCTGTCTCCTGTTCTTTCAACTTTATTAGAAAATAAATATCTGCAACTTATGACAAGCACTACTTCATGACTGAAACCTATTGTGTAGTTATGATACATCATAACTATTAGAAGCAAATTGTTGCAAGATAAGAAATCTCTGTTGGCATTACAGTGGTACCTCGTAAGATGAATTTAAATCGCTGTATGGATCAATATGTTTTACGAAAAATTGATCCTATGAAACTCAGCCTAACACGGTTTCCCACAGGAAAGCATTGATTACCAATAAATTCTTCTTGTGAGGCATCCCATAGGCAAAATTCATCTTAGGAAGCATGCCTATTCCTGGAAATTGCATTCGTCTTACAAATTTTTCATCTTACGGGGGCATTTGTCTTAAAAGGTATTACTATATATGTTGCATGCTGAGTTGCATGGCAAATAACTTCCAAAAGTTATGTCATTGGCAGTACTATGCAACAGGATTTCAGCAAACATACAGTTGTTTATATCCTTATACCACAGATGGGGAATGTTTGACATTCCTAATGTTCTGGGATTAGAATCCACATGATCATTTACTATTGGCAATGGATGGGAGTTCAAGTCCATTTGGGAGGTTACATATTCCTATCCTCTGCGCTGCATAGCATTTTGGGTCATGATGCCCTACAGCGGCCTCTTGTGAACCTGAGACTTATTTTAATGCATTTCTTTTTAAACACATGCACTCACACATATACTGAGAGTCAACATTCTTGGACCTAAGTAATGAATTAATGTGTTCACGGCTACAGGCACAGTCTGAAATGCAGCCAAGTACTCCATTTCATGGAGATAGCAGCCAAAGCCAAACACTCAGGGAAAAAGAGAACAAACAGTACTTTGCATTATCTCTTCAGGCATTTACATGATGCTTATGGCTGCCTGATGTTGACAACTAGTCACCAACTTGTCTCTAGCACACAGCATGTGAAGCATAGCTAAGACAGAATGACATTTTTCTTATTCCTTCTGAATGCATCCATTGTGTTCCCATAAGATGAAGCAGCATGCTCATTCACGGGTCCTGACCCAGGAATCATGATGATCAGGATGACAATCATCCTCAATGGTCTTTCCTTGGCAGATCCTGCAACAGCAGCAGTCGTATCATAAGCAGTTTGCAAATTAAGCAGAGAGTTCCTCCCTGCACATTTTGAACTTGAGCTCACATATAAACCCTGTTCAGTCTATGAGCTGTTACTGAATCCTATATAGCTTCAGAAAAAAAAACATATGGAACAAACCCATGCTTTAGTGAGGGTTACTCCCTAGTAAACTACACTGTGTTCAAAGGGAGTTACTCTCTGGTAGGCACATTCAGAATTGCAGCCTTAGTGATCATACCTAGGCATGCTTTATTTCAATGGCATCTTTCATTCCTGATTCAGCCATAGGCTGAAGCCAGCATCTGTCTAACTGACGTCAAAGCTAAATATTTAGCAGGAAATTCCCAAGGCAACAATTGCTCCCAATATGTAAGGAACAGTCAAGGAATTTTGAAGGGGTGGATGGCAACAATAGGACCTCTAATAATTTCCTACCCTCTGCTATTCTTCTCTGTTCCTTCTCTAGTTCCTGTCTTCTGCTTAATTGGCAACCCCATGCTTGGCACCAAATGTTCTGGTTCCAGGCTAGGCTGGTGACCCTGAAATGCAATGTAGGATCTCCTTGCATTTCCACTGATGGGGCCTCCAGAAATCCATAGACGTTCTTCTGCGGCAAAACCTGAAAGGGGACTGTGGAGAAGAGATCTGCAAATTTCGCGATCTGCTCATCCTGCAAATCTCTTTCCCAATGATATGTTCTCAGTGACAAAGCAGGAAAGGCAGCCCACTTATGAGTTATCCCTTGAACATGGGTAAAACCTGAAGCCGCTTAATGTTCCAAAAAGTGCTGTTTATAATATGTGTCCATGGCAGACTAATTAGTAGACATTTTGCAAAAACTCTGTAATTATGCAATCAAAAAGTTTAGAACATTTTAATGGGTCATTCACGGGGCAAAGAAGAACTGCTGTTTCATAACACATGCAGCCACTATGGACTCTCTATAAGGATAAGCTGTGAAAAATAAATCTAAATTAATTCTAGATAAACTACATTTGGGAGAATACAGTATTGGGAAGATCCAATCCAGATATGCAACTGGAGTGCAACAGTTCAAACTTTTTCTGGACTATATTATTAACATGTGAAAACAAGAGATTGACCACACTGTTTGGATGAGCAGTGAAATGTTTCAATCTCTCAAGAAAAGAGGTCCAGTCGCCATGACTCAACTTCCAGATAAGATATTCCCAAGTATGGCTGTCTTTCCAACTCAGAACCAGCCTGCATGTAAGGATGGTGCTGTTAAGAATTTCATCCTAACCTGCAGCAGTCCTAAATAAATAACAACTCAAACTCAATTATGTATGTCGCCTATAAGAGAGTGCATTGTGTACCATAAAATCACTTCCAACTTACCTGTGACCTATGAATTAATGACCTCCAAAAGATCTAGTCATTAACAGACCTAGTGTATTGTGTATACACTGAAAACTTTTCAGACTACTCTTAGGGAGAAAAATCAAACTGAGCTTTTAGTGCTTCCTGTATGTCATAAATATTTCAGAAGTGCATCTTAAGAAAGCAATAAAGACGTAGTCAGCCAGCTCTAATATGGCATTCGCACGTGATCACGGCTTCTTTGAAGTCTACCATATTCAATTAAATATTTGCCCATGGCCCAGCACAATCCTTAAGAAGCAGAAATGATGGCCAGACACTGGAATAGGAAGACACAAATAAATATTTCATATATGTGTGATACCCTATGCCCTCTTTCCATTATCTTATTCCACACAGCTTTTCTGTATTTTGTGACAAAGTTGCCCACACGCACACAAACACACACACACACACACACACACACACACACACACACACACACACACACACACACACAAGTTGCTTCTATTTTTATTTTTATTATAAAATAAAATAGGAAAGTTAGCCACTTAGGCAAACTTTCTTGGATCACTTCTTTATTCATATCAGAGTAGTGCACAATTCAAAATAATGGATACACATGAAATATTAGCAAAATTTAAAAAACAATTAAAATGTCAAGCCAATCAGGCTGTTTTTGGCCAAATGTGATCAGAGCTTGAAATGTGTGCAAAAACTTTTCCTAGGCTACAGCCATCATCCAGGGGGCTGGTGTCCCTGAAGTGGATGGGTTCAGTGATGTCCAGTGCAACACTTATGGATGTGGATTTGATGGGTGCACACCATTGCCCAGGGGGGACAGTCAAGTGCACTCACAATGCTTTTCCATTCTTTGGGGGGCATCCTTCTATGTCCCCCATTAGGTTATTAAAAATCCATGAATAAGACAGCCTTTCAGGTTCTCCAGAACTTTTCTTCAGAAAAAAATATGATGTAGAATTGCAAAGCTTCGTAAAGTTAGAGAGCCAGATAGTTAAAATGGACTTTTAGATTTGGTGTGAGGCAAAGGTAACAATTTACAGTCTCTCTATTGGCAGATCTGCCAACTACTGGGGGGGGGCACAAAGGCTTTTGTTTTCAGTGAAATGGGGAGCCTGCTACTTGATATCAATTTGTCACTTTTGTCTTGTGAAGACTGTAAAACTCAATGTTGCTTTCCTGGCAATCCAATTACATGAACCATGGGCATCATATCAAGCCCTAAGTCTGGACTTTCTGTTTGACTGACCCCCTAGTTTTTGTCATCTTTGCTCTATGTAGACGCATAGAGATAATCTACCTCCAAAATCTCACGGGCCCTGAATCCACCCCAAATGCGACAGATTTCCCACTGACCTACATTGGGAGATGGATGAAAAGTTGACCAACAGTGAGCATGGAACTCACCACGCACCGATACCTTTGTAACGATATGTCTTGGACAAATCTTTCCACTTGATCTTCTCTGTGGAATTCCCTCCAGAGACTGCCAAGGGCAGAAATCAACAACCATTCCATAGTACCAGGTCTACTCCCATGGGAAACATGTAAGTTTCTGGGTATTCAAAAATTACTTGCTGATCCTTCTGACCGTATTCTATTATGAAGTGCTCTGCTCCTGTTTGCTTCCCCATGCTTCCATTTGGCTCCTGAAGACTGAGATGGAGAAAGCATTGCTTCTAGTATTGGCGCTTTTGGCCTCCTTAAGCATCACAGTTTTTAACATCAAGGACTCCAAGTGGGATGGGTAGGTATTTTAAAGTAAACAAGACATTTAAGGAGTGGTTTTACATAGGAGAAGCTAAGTCTTCCAACCCCTAGTCACCAATCTACCCACTACAACACTCAATAGACATGCACTGTACCTTTTCTCCATTTGCCCATCTTTAGAAAGTGAACATGAGAAGAACAGACCGATGAAGTTGTTTGGATGAACAGCGAAACGTTTCTATCTCTCAAAAAAAAGAAGTCCAGTAGCCATGACTCAAATCCCAGTTAAACGAACCTGGATGACTGAGAATCTTCACAGACATGAGAAGAACTCTCCTGGAACAGGCCAAAGTTTATCTAGCCCAGGATTCTCTCCCTACAGCGGCCAACCAGATCTGTTTATTTATCACACTTGGTGAATTGTACAACAGCCAGAGTTCCCTAGATCTCACACAACATATCAACTTTTAAAATGTGATATCAGAAGAACGAGGCGTCAAACTGTAAAACTGAAATAAAACCAGTAGCTAGAGACAAGTGCAAAGATGCAAACGCACCACAACAGTTCTTCTAATGCAGTTTTTTCAATTCAGCTCTTATGTGCATGCAATCTACGCCCCACCACATGTACAAAGACAGAACTAACAAGTGGCTGATATGATCCTATTGAAGTAATGCACTTATGGTCAAAAACAGTCTAATTATCTAAAAAGGTTCATTTGTTCTTAATTTTGCCTATATCTCATATGCACCCATAATTTTAATTGTGCAATGTTCAGATACAGATCAAGAAACCAAGAATTTAGGGAAGAATTAAAGGGCCTCAAAAAATCCCCATAAATGTAGGTTCAGTTCTGCCCATTTAAAAAGTCTTCTCTCATATTTTAAAAGTTTTTAATTGCTTATTAAAACAATTTAACAACCATATATTAATATAACATAGTACATTATTTCCTTATAAATTATACTAGTACAATTTATAACAACTCACTATGTAACCCATTTTCCATCTTGCTTAATCTATTGCTAGCTTTAATATCTGAGTTTAACAGTGGGTGACATATTTTCATAAAAAGGTCTTGTTTAATTTCCTCTCTATACAGTCTAACGAAATAAGTCAAATTTTCCATTAATACCACTACCTATACTTTATTCCTATATTTTCCATATTTAGGTTTTGTGCAGATTTCCAGCACTGGGCTATTTCACTCCTTGCTACCCCTATAAGGGTACCCACCAATTCTTTATTTAATAGATTTTCATTCTTTCCAGTAAAAACTGAAAGCAATAATGATATTTCGATTATTGTGAACTCGGAGAGGATCTCTGGGAAGAACGCTCCTTCTCCATTTGAGGAGCTAACACTTTTTCTAACAAATAGCTGCTAAAGTGATTTCTTCTATTTTTAACTGCTTGTGAGCTGAAACGCTTTTAGAATTCACAGTTTTCTGGTATATGGCTCCCTCCCAAACAATACAAACACTCTGAGTGTCTGTCCGTGTGGGGAATTTTCCCCACACAGGACGTACACCTTTTAAAAGGTGGTAGAAATGCCATAAAACTCTAATATTTGTTTATAACACATTTTCTAATAATAATTGGAGGAGACTAACTTCTAAGAACCTACCACAGGCAGTTAGAGGGAACTGAGGTGGGTAACAGCCACTCCTGCTCACGTGCAGGGGGAGGAGACTATGTTTTGTTGCTAGGCAACCTCTGGATCCTCACGCAACCTCTGGATCCACACTACCCATATGGGTAGCTTCATGAAGGCCATGAAGGAGAAGCAGTAATGACATTTCATTTGGGATTATATTTTGTTTTGTTATTTTTTCCCCAACCAACTGATCACTTCAAACCAGAATTTTTGGACTTGGGGACAGGTTAGCAACATGTTCTAAGGTTCCTTTGTGTTCACATTTTCTCCATTTTCTTCTCTTGTATCTCTAGCAGATGTCCTTGGGATATCTATCTACAAAACAGCTGTGCAGCAGTAATCCCCTCTTGGATTCCCAGCAATTGGAATTTAGAGGCATATGTCCTTTGATTCTGTGCCTAATGTCTCTCTTAATGCATTTTTGTGCAATTTCTCTAGTTCTAACATTTAGATGTGGATATAGTGCATGTGCTCTGGGTGAGGGAACTCACTGCTTTAATTGCTTAAGAAAAGTCTCAGGTTCTGGCAGAATAATGATGCTACCATTTTAGCTGACAGCACTTAATCTGTATTTACTTAGTCTTAAGGTAGTGATTCCCAACCTTGTGACCCTAGACATGTTCTTGGACTAAGACTCCCAGAAGCTTTCACCACTAGCTGTCCTGGCTAGGATTTCTGGGAGTTTTAGTCTAATAACATCGGGGGACACAGGGTTGGGATGGAACCATGAAGCTAAGGAGTCAATGGAGGTAGAATAAGAAGTTGGGGGATAATGGAGTGTTGAAGCTTTGAAACAATTGAAAGAACGGCGATGATGCTATACAATAAAATCTATTGTGCCCAAAAGGTTTCTTGTCAAACTAGATTATCAGACTGTATTACAAATGCACATCTTCCCTGATATTTTTTGTGGGGGGGGGGGGCATGATCCAAAGCAAACTAAGCATCCAAGGGCAAAATTCTATTTTCCCATTAATGATTAACAATTCTCAGTTAATCTAGTGAGGGTTCAGTATATTTAAATATTTGTCAACGAAATAGGTCAAGCTTCTGGTCCCCACCCCCCATACAATTTAGATAGGACTGCTTTAAGCACCCTCTCCTCTCTTAACCACATACAATTTAAACAGTATTGAATGATGGGAAATATATACAATGTTACTATGGCTGTAATAATTTAATAGCAGTAAATAAATATGAATCCACACATTACAATGTTGCCACTTTTGGGGGAAGGAAAGGGAAAAGAGAAGGGAAAAGCAGGGAGGAGTACTTGGAAAAGTTAGTTTTGTGGACTACAATTTACAGACTCACCTAAGCACCATGGCTTTTAAAAAGTAACATTTCCTGGCCCTCTTCGGGTGTTTGTTTCTTTACAGATGTAAGGAGCCAGGAACATGGGTTCCAACACTGTCTACTGCACTCCTCATCTCCACACATTGCAACAAAGGTCTAAAAAGGAGCTCTGCTAAAATACGGTTACAGAGTCCAAGGCATTAAGAAGTCTCATCTTCTCCGGGTTCACAGTCCCAAATCCAATCATTATCATGTAATAGAGTGAATCCAATAAATCAGTTGCAATAATGTGAGTCACCTGCATTCAGCAGATTTACTTTTGTTCACCGTGATCCTTGTTTTGATGCAGGAAATGAAGTCCATCATTAAGTAATTTAAGAAGGGAAAAACTCCTGGCATAGATACTATCCCCTCTGGAGCACTGAAAAATAATGTTGATTGGCGGGCCTTATCCCTTGTTGCACTATTCACCTTTATAGACAGTAAGGAATATATCCCTGAAGCCTGTAGGCAAGCAATAGTTGTATTGTTCTTCAAGAAAAGAAGGTGGGATGACCCAAGTAACTATATGTCTTATCAGACTCCTTAGTATTACAGCTAAACTATACAGTGGCCATCTTTTGGGTAAATGTAAAACTTGGATAGACCAAGAAAATATACTGGTAGGAGAACAGGCAGGATTCAGGGAAGGAAGATCAACCCAGAGGCATAGCCTGACCATGCAACGCTGACAGTAATTGACAAATGTATGACTGGGAATACAACATCCCTACATCCAGCCTTCACTGACTTCAAGTCCACCTTTGACATCATACCAAGAAATTTGCTTTTGCTACCTGTCATCAAGTCAGAATCACCATACAGTGACCCTAATAGAGTTTTCAAGGTAAGTGAAATATTTAAAGTATGGTTTTAGTAAACACACACACACACACACACACACACACACACAGAGAGAGAGAGAGAGAGAGAGAGAGAGAGAGAGAGAGAGAGAGAGAGAGAGAGAGAGAGAGAGAGAGAGAGAGAGTTTCCATGGTGGAGTGGGACTGTAAACCCAGGCCGCTGATTCCTTATCCATCACTCTATAAGTGGACTTCATCCTTGGGAGTGTTGTATAACACCCTCCAAATACATCAAGGTATTATTCTAATAATCCTTGCCACAACTCTGTGAGACACAGAAGCCACATTATATTGTCTTCATGTTGTAAGTGAGGAATAGAAGCCACAAGATTATGGCTGTTACCTAAGGCCATGTAGTAAAAAGCAAAGTGTTCTGCTTATATAATGCCCCATACCACTTTAAGTAATCTCTGGGCAGTTTACAATTTTAATTACAGTGTGCAGGCTACAGCAAGCTGGGTACTCATTTTACCGACCTCGGAAGGATGGAAGGCTGAGTGAACCTTGAGCCTGCTACCTGGGATTGAACCCCAGGTCGTGAGCACAGTTTCACCTGCAGTACAGGCATTTAACCACTGCACCACGAGGCTCTTAAGCAGAACATTTTATGTAGTAAAGTCATGATGGAGGTGAGTTAAAAACCATGGCATCTTGGTACACAGCTCATTTCCTCTATGGAGACATGAGAAGGTTGGGATGGAGGGATCAGGGATGGAGTCTACATTCCCAGCACCCTCTGTTTCAGTAGAGCAATCATGATGTGGGGTGTAGGGCGTGAAGATTCTTATTCATTGACTACAGGTTATACGATGGAAATCAGGAAACTCTGAATATGATGTCAAGGTCACATTAAACATTAAACATTTTTTTCTACTTGACATGAGTAGAGAAATGTAGGTTAGTAGGAAACATCCATCGCTCATGTAATCCAATTAGGCATTCTTTGTGGGAGTTGGGATGGTTGTATCTTCCTACAATATCTAGGAATATATACACAGGCAACAGAATGTGCACAGTCTGTAGAAAAGTGTTGTATGTTAACATATAGAAGGTGAAATCCCGTTAAGAAGCAGAATAAGTCACATTAGAATAGGCCCATTGAATCAGTAGGGATCTGGGGAGTCATCTCCTTTAAAAAAACTACCATGGTTTCAAACAGGCCTCCTCTAGTAGTAACGTACTTGATCATAAAGAGTTACAACTAGAACAGGCCCAGTTGACTCAACAGAAGTTAGACAGGAGTTTGCTCACCAAATTCCCTCTGATTCAATGGACTTACTCTCATACCACTTGCTATGCTAAGCAACAGGTTTTTAGCAGCAGTGAGTAGTCAGAATACCCCACCTAGACCCAATACAACATGACTACAGCAGATGAATATGATAGATTTGTAGAAACTGTACCCCATGTCCATTTCTACATGCATACTGGTTACAAAAATACAAATTCCAAATTTAATGGCTAAAAAGGAAGAAACAACACCCTGATTCTGTAAAAGAGGTCTGCAGGCTATAGAAGCAGCACACATACACAACAAACATGAGAGCAGATGTGCAAGTGGATGAGGGGTAGGTCCAAAAATGGTAACTTTCCTGAGCTCTACCTTTGAGGTGTGTAGAAAGATTCAGAATCACCGCTCATTATGCAAGATTACTGGTATGCAACTGGAGAAGGATCATAACTTAAAAGAGATAAAGTCATAGAAAGACTACCCCAAATCACATTACTTTTTTAAAAATATGTCCATACATGCCATTTCCTAAGGCAGGTTTGACCACCATGATCAGGTATCTTATATGTAAGGAAAAACATTGGATCACCAACTTTATCTTTCCAATCATGGCAGCTGGCATTAGCCAAAGACAAATGAGAAAATTGTCACTCATGTTTTTTCCTAAGTATAATATGGGCAAATTCATATTTATGAGGCCTATCAAGCAAAAAGAATCAAGGTAAAAACATAAGGATGCCTTGCTGTATCAGTCCAATCTGACCTTGTTCCGAAATCCAGCTAAGCAGAGGTTTCCTGATGGTCAGAAACAGAAGATGGCTGACCGTTTTCTACCCCCACCTCCACTACCTTTTAACCCCCAGCAGTGCCATTCAGATACCACACACAATTTGTTTCAATGCCATCTCCAAACTATGAAGGTCACCACAGCTGGTGGTAGTTGACTCTGCAAGTTAATTATGCATGTAGCCACTTATGTCATAAAGGCACACTTGATAAATAAAAGCAACAAACAAATATTTTATCTCTGTAATCAGTCAATATATTTTAGGAGACTGGCCACTCTCCACAATGCCCCTCCATCAAAACTGAATAACACAGGCCTCGGAGCTTTGAGGTGGGCAGAATAACCAATTACCCCTAGAAGTCTTGACAACTCTGGCATTTTTGAGTCTGAAACTAAATCCAGCAGAGAAAGATCTATTAGCAAGTTCACAGCACAGAAGCTTCTAGACCTAGTGCCCTAAATACTGGTGATTTTTGTATGCCTATCAGTGTTGGTCTCTGGCATAGTAAAATGGCCTGTCCTGGGCAGTAGGTTTTGGGATCATGAAAAAAAACAACACATTGGTTTTTGGGGTGTGTGCATCCTCTTCCATCATGGATAGCGGTTACTGAGAGATGATTTTCCTCCAGACGAGTTCTGCTGGAAGGTCAACCCCATCCCACTCAACAACACTAACATCTGAGTTAAAACAACAACAAACGTTCAAGGATCGTGCTGCAGAAGGCACGAAGGCCAGGCATCCATTTATGATTGCCGACCATTCAGCACTGCGGGTGACTCCCTGGCAAGGCAGCCAGCCCAGAAGGCTTTAGAGATGTCAAAATCCACAGGGCAGTTCTGCCCCACGACCCTTTTTTTTGCCGCAGGCATGGGGAGGTCTGGGAAGCCCGCGGTCTCTTTTGGGGAATCAGCAGCACAGAGGAGGATCTCAAAAACCGCACCTGAGAATACCCACCCCATTTCCGCAAATCGCTTTAGCGGCAAGCGCTACCTGGCAGCATCCATGCGATTCGGTCTCCATTGGGGTTCAGCGGAAAACACGCGGGGGAGGGGGGAGAGCCCAAATAGTAATGTACTACTTATCTTATTTTGAGATGGGGGAAGGGGAAATGCAACCGGGATGGAAAACAGCCCATCCTTTAAACAAGAAAGGAAAGCAGGCGAACCTCCCCCCCCCCGCTCCATTCCCTTCCCATCGCTCAGTGATGAAATCTGGTACCTGATTTGGGGTAGGTAACAATCCAGACATCATTGTCCCTCACTGGGAAATTGGCGATCTCTTCCATCTTTCCCCTGCAGAAAGGGGGCAGGCGCACCCCATTGTACTCGAAGTATTTGCTCTCAAACTCCCCTGGAGTGCCGGGGGTCTCGCATTCGCTCTCCGCCATCCTTTTCCTTCCTTCCTGGCAGCCCAGCAGCCGGGGCCAAGGTGCATCAAAGCCGGAGGGAAGCCGCTCCCAACCCACCCACCCACCCTGCTAATTCCCCTTGGCACTCCTCCTCCTCCTCCTCCTCCTCCCGCCTGGCAAGGCACACACAGGCACGCCCGTCAAGAAGAGAGGCTCCTCGCGGCCCCGGGTAGGTTCTGCTGCTCCTCTCGGCTGGGAGAAGAAGAGGCCGGCCTTCCGCGAATGGGCTCGGGAGACGATGATGTAATGCGGAACCGCTCTATAGGCGGCCAAGGTCGCCGGCGGCACAAGCGAGCGGCGGCGAAAGAAGAAGCCAGATGGAGCTCGCCTTAACCCTCTGCAGTCTCTCTCTCTCTCTCTCTCTCTCTCTCTCTCTCTCGGCCAGTGTTCCCTCAGACGTCCCCGCGGGTTGCAGTTCTTTTCCCCCCGCCTCCCTCTCTCTCATCCTTCTTGGTGAGGTAACGTCCGCTACCTCCCCTGAGACGGCTGGTTTCTCACACGTGGGAAACAAACCCATGTTTGCAGTCTTGCACGGACAAGACTGGCTTTCTCACAAAAGGACCGGTAGAATGTTGTGTTTGTAAGAGTGAGGCTTGATTTCATTCACACGTTCCATCTCAACGCCAGGAGGTCTCTGCCTTCCTGCATTATTATGGATTCTATTGTCGGCAGCTGAGAGCATCAGGTTCCGGCTGATGCCCTCATCCTGAAAGTGGCTGTTTCTACTGCCAAAGTGGAACCATCTTGGGATCTTCACTACATGTACTGGCTGGAAATTCTTGTTTTTTTAAAAAAAAAATGCTTATTGAACATTTTTATTTATCATTTGTAAGCAGTTCATTCTAACTCTTGAGAGAATAAATTTCAGTGATATTTGCCCAGTTGGCATTTGCTCACATTTATTCTGTTTTTTTTCACCCATCTTTGATTGTTGTCAAAATTAGCTTGCATGTTCCTTGAAACACAAACCTGGGGTTAGCCGCATATCTTGATTTATTGATGTTTTCTCCACAAAAATTTCACTTCCCTTTTCATCTGAATCAAGCCTGGCTTTCGATTTGATATGTTCTAAACATAGGTTGAACAGATAAGGGGATAAAATGCACCTTGGTCTGACACCTTTGCTTACTGGACATCATTCCAGTTCTCCAGTAGCTTCCTGTCCACAACACATCCAAAATGCATCACAATAATCGAGTGCTAAGGCAACACCCATTTCAGAACTACCTATTGCTTCTCATGATCTGCACAAAGGCTTTGTTGTAGTCTAGAACGCAGACTGATCTTCTGAAAATCTTTGGTGCTCTATAGTAGTCAGCAGATATTTGCAATATGATCTTAATTTCCTTTTTGAAATCCAGCCTGAACATCAGGTACTTCTCACCTCATATGAGATAAAAGCTCTTGTTGCAACACCTTGAGCATCACTTGGCTTGCATGAGAAATTAATGATCCTATAGTTACTGCATTCTTTGACATCACCTTTCTTTGGATTTAGAAGGTATATTAAGCATTTCCAGTATGGGGGCTATTGTTTTGTTTGTAGCTTGAAACAGTTCTATAGGTTAGCTGTCAACCCCTGGTGATTCATTTTTCCTTGTGCTTTAAGAGTAGCTTTCACCTTACTTTCTAGAAGTTCACATTCTTTAACATAGACTTCTTCTTCAAATGAGTCAGTAATCCTTCTGTCCCTTCTGTATAGGTCTTTGGTGTTGTGTTTTCATGGTCATTCAGCATTCCTAATCTAGGCTTGGATTTCCCTTTGATGTTTTGGATTTCCTGGAAAATATCTCTTGTTTCCCCACAACTGTTCTCTTCCTCTATTTCTTTTCACTGATTGTTGTACTAGCTCTTTTTGCCTCTCTATGACATCTGCTGAAAAAAAGCATTTGGGATTCCTACCCTAATTGTATCACCTTTTAATTTTGCTTCATATCTGTCCATTGCAATTTAAAGTCAATGAAGTGTTTCTTCCATCATCCATCTAGGTCAGGCATGTCCAAACTTTGTCCCCCCATATGTCTTGGACCACAACTCCCACAGTCCTTTGTAATTGACAATCTAAGCTTAGAATTCTGGGAGTTGTGGTCCAAAACATCAGGAGGGCTGAAGTTTGGACATACCTGATCTAAGTTTTTCTTTTATTTTTGTTAAAAATCTAGACGTCTAGCAGGACCATGTGTGATGGTACTCCAGTCTCTGTAGCAAGTCTATCACACTAATTCTATTTCTTCTGTGGTAGGTGGACTCAGTCAAGAGTCAGTGAAGGCAATGAATGAAGACTTTGGAGCCTTATTGAGACCATATTGTGTCCAAAAATATTTACTCAGATCTTATAGTGATAGACTAGCATACTTCTAGGAAATGCATAAAGTACATTCTTTCCTGACACCTTCATAGGACAGCAATGAAGAGCAGATATACCAGATCATTTTCTCTGTAAGAGAGGGTAGGCTCTCTCACTAGTTTACTAGTCCTCTTTATACAATGACAATAAAGTTATTCAAATGAGCTGTCCAAACCTGTCATAATCCTCTTTCATGTTCTCCCAAAACAAAAGCATCTTCCTCTCTTTCTTTCTCACAGTTTCAAATTCCCTGTTTCTGGGGAAGAAAGCGGACCAGCTTTTAACATTGAGCATTAAAGTGGAAGTGCTATACATTCGTACCTTGTATAAAGGAATTAATTCGTTCCAAATGAAATTATGTTAAGCAAATCTTCCTTTATACAAATTTCCCATAGGAATGCATTGAAAACAGAGTAATCCCTAATCGCCACCATTTTTATGTTGTACGGATTCACCCCATGGGTGATTCTGTTAAGCAAATTTCTCCTATCTCCAGAATTTTTTGTTTTGTACAAATTTTATATATAAACTGTTTGTTATATGAGGGTCCACTGTATCTCTTTTGAGATATTGTGGTATTGCCTGGAGATGCCCTTTGAAGTCTTCTTTAACAGGAGGTCAATTGAAGGTGTGAATTTCCTTTTGTTCATAGTTGATACTAATCCCTGTCCTTTCAGCCAACTTTCCAGGTATTTCTAAAGAAGTACCCAAATGTCTAGTAAATGAATCCTATATTTCTTCTTCCTGGTCTCTGAATTTCTTCAAACCGTATACTTTATTAAGCTGAAATAACTGAAGCATAAGAACTGTGGGTTGAAATCAGATATTAGCAGGAAACAAGACTAGAACATTATTTTGGTGTCAAAAATAAAAGCTTCGATGTTTGATTGATGAAACTCTTAAAATTCGTAACAATAGATGAGAAGCAAAAGTAAATAGGTAAGTGTGAGCACCTGTAGGGAACGCAGAGGAGGGGGGCATGTGAGTATAAAGGCAGCGAGCAAAAAAGGTGTAGCAGCAGCAGCGGAATATAACAGTGGACAGAAGATGGAGGTTACTGGCAAGAGAGTGGAGTCAGAGAGAATGTGAGAGGAGAATAGCTGAGCACCACCACCAGAGTTTCTCCAACCATAACCTTCAGAGGAAGCTCTGCAGCAGGCTCCACGCTTTAAGAATGATGCCAACAGGGTGGGGATGCACTTGTATTGTTATTTGTTTGTATGTCTTAAAATTTCAAAAAATCAATAAAAAAAAGAATGATGCCACTAGACTGGAACAAGTTCAGAAGAGGGAAACAAGGGTGATCAGAGGACTTGAAACCAAGTCCTCTGTAGACATACTGAAAAAACTGGCCATGTCTGTCTTGGAGATGAAAGATTGAGGGGAGATCTGATAGCACTTTTCAAGTACTTGAAAGATTGTCATATAGAGGAGGGTGTGATCTGTTCTTGATCTTTCCAGAGTGCAGAACATGTAATAATGGACTCAAACTACAGGAAGCCAGATTTTGGTTGACTGTCAGGAAAACCTCCTAACTATGAGAGCAGATGTGTAGCTAGAGTTTGGAGCGCCCAGGGATAAAGTCAGTTTTTGCGCCCTCTCCTCCCTCCCAACTGTGTCTCATCCACCCAACAAGGGGAGCCAGATCCTGGGGGAACAGTGGGGGGAGGGGAAGAAGGGTCTCTCCTTCTCCTGTCCTCTTTGTGGGTCTCCTTTTCAGTTAAGGCTCTCCTGTGCAAACTGCACAGTGCATGGATAGCGCCAAGCAGGTGATTTTTTTTTAAAAAAAGCATCACCTCCGTAGCACGCTCCCCCCTCCTTTCCCCTGGCTAAGGCTCGGGGAAAGGAGGAGAGGGAAGCATGTGATGGGATTCCCCCCCCCCCCCAAGAACCACCTCCATCACACGCTTCCCTGTCCACCTTTTCCCAGGCTAACAATAGCCAAACCTTAGTGGGGTTGAGGGGAAGGAGGAAGGAGGAGCAATCGACGGAGGTGCTGCTTGGAAAAAACATTGCTTGCTTCCCTCTCCTCCTTTACCCCGACTAAGGATTGGCAAGCCTTAGCGGGGTGAAAGGAGGACTGCTGGTGGGAAGGTGCTTGGCTTCCTTCTCCTGCCTCCCCTCAAGGGACCCCCAGATTGCTGCCCACCCTGGGGAAAATGCATTCTTCTGCCCCTCCCTAGTTACGCCAGTGTATGAGAGCAGTATGACATAGGAACCAATTACCTTGGCAGATGGTGAGCACTCTAATGCTGGTGGATTCAAGAAAATTTGAGAACTATCTGTCAGATATACTTTGATTTGGATTCCTGTATTGAGCAGGGTGTTGGACTTGATGGGCCCCTTCCAATTCCACTATTTTATGATTCAGTTGTCTGCATTGACTACTGAGCATATCAAAGCATTGTAGAATAAGGTAGGTATTAGATTACTATGAAGGCTTTGACTGTGTGTATCATGCAGAAATATGGGTACCACAATATTTAAGTTTTCTGATGTGGTAACCTTTATTCTGGATAAGAGGCTATTGTTGGAGAAACACAATAGTTATCAATTGGTAAAG
Organism: Phrynocephalus guinanensis; assembly: GCA_037367245.1. Taxonomy (NCBI): domain Eukaryota; kingdom Metazoa; phylum Chordata; class Lepidosauria; order Squamata; family Agamidae; genus Phrynocephalus; species Phrynocephalus guinanensis. The sequence goes on along the minus strand of CM074740.1, from coordinate 13,339,572 downwards.
GTTATGTTTAATATTTGTGTTGGTCACTCTATGAGTAGAACATATACAAAAAAGTGGGTTAGAATCTGATGAACCATGAGTGAAAACTGGTGGAAGAAACATAAGTACAGTATTTCAATAAATGCAAATAATACCATATTACAGGCAGAAAACAGCCATGTGTTGGAATAACTACTGGGAAAAGTGAAATAGGATAGCACAGAAGAAGGATTACAGCTGAATATTATGAAAACCAAAATAATAACTTAAAAGTTATACAGTATAATTATAACATTTATAGGGAAGAAATTATGACTGATCTCATTTCAATCATTAGTCTAACTGAAGGCTGTGGCTAAGACATCTGGGGGGAGCCCCCCTTAGATAGGGAATCAGTTATGAACTCAAAAATATGATTAAATTATGAAGGAACCAATAAAGATGATTAAATGTATGGCTATGTCACTGGAGACCAAAGCCAAGATCACCAGCAATGGTATTCCCATTTTCTATATACAGATCTAGAAGCTGGACAATGGAGGAAGACGACGGGGGAAATGTTGATTCATCCTAAAATGTAGTGTTGGATGAGCCCTTTACAGATACTGTAGACTACTGGAAACATATAAAAGTAAGTTCTAAAACAAATCAAGCATGAACTCTGTTTAGTAAGTAACTGAACTGAAACTACTGTAGTTTGGACATATGGTGGGAAGACGAGATTTGCTGGAAAAGACGATAAGGTGAATCCAGTGAGAAAAGAGAAAGAATAAACATTAGGTGGATTGACTTGATAAAGGAAACCAGAGGCTTGAGTCTGCAAGAGCTGAGCAAGGCTGTTAGTCATAGGACCATCTGGAAGTGATTCATTTATATATGGCAGTGTTTTTCAACCTTTTTTGGACAAAGGCACACTTGTTTCATGAAAAAAATCACGAGGCACACCACCATTAGAAAATGTTAAAAAATTTAACTCTGTGCCTATCACACACACACAAACACACTTCTCACCCCCCCAAAACAACAACAACAACAACAAATCCATCCTCCAGCCCAGGCCCTCCCAAGGCATCCCTATCAAAATGTCCGCCTGCTCTCACCTTCCCCCTCCCTCCTCCTGGCACTTTTTTTCAGAGGAACTTGCAAACCCAGGAAGGTGGGGCTGGGGGAGGCTCTTCATATACGACCCCTCAACCCCCATCTTTTACCCCTTCCAGTATAAGCCTCCCTTCTCTTCCCCCCCCGCCTCCTTCCAGCCAGGCAGCCACAGGGCCCGGAAGGGACCCCCCATCCCCGTCTCCTCCCTAGGTCCTAGGAATCCCCTCCTCAGCCTCCCATGTCCTCCCCTTTATTTACCCCCACACACAAAAAATGACCATTGTCAACGGCCGCCCGCTCCCCACCCTTAAAAGAGGGGTGCGCACGCGCACTCCTACATGGCTTGGGAGGCGCGCGCGCCCACCCTCGGGAGGCAAATAGCGAGTGCGCGAGGCGGGGGAGGGAGGGAGGGAGGGGGGTTCGGTGAGCGAGGAGGGGGAACCAACCCCAAGAACCTTTAAGAGCGGCTTCTGGAGTGCCCTTCGCCGCAATGCGCCTGCGCGGGTCTCCCGACTCTCTCTCACTCTCTCGCTCTCCAGTCTCCTCCTCCTCCTCCTCCTCCTCCCTTATTTCTTCTCCTTCCCCGCCCACGGCCAGCCTTTCTTCACCGGCGCGCAAAGCACGCCTGGAAAGGTAGTCCGCTCTCCTCCCCAGGACTGCGTCTCAGACCTGCGGGAGGAACTACATCTCCCAAGGAAGCCTTGCCGCAGCCGGCTTCTTTCTGGACACCCCGCCTTCCTCCGGCTCGCTGGCGCCGCACCGCTGCCTTGGTCGCGAGCGGGATGCGGGGGGGGCATTGCTGGTGTTGGGAGAATTTTTCCCACGGCACACCAGGCAACATCTCGCGGCACACTACTGTGCCGCGGAACAGTGGTTGAAAAACACTGATATATGGTACTTACAGGCCATTCGTAATGTAAAGGCCCAACAACTATCCTAATTATGTATTTCTATACGCCATTCCTGACCAGACCCTAAGAAATAACAGAACGCCTTGTTCTGCCCAAAGCATTTCTTTTGCCTTTGAAAAACTTTAGTAGTGTCCAGTGTCTGCTTTAAGAGGACTGACATAGCTGGAGATTTTGACATGCTTCTTAAATTGTTGATGTTAGAATTTTATTCTAATTTGCTATGTTAGCTAGTGATTATATGATAGCCTGTGGTTAGTACTCATGAATTCCATATATATTAATTGTAATCAAGCTGCACTTCTGAAGAAAGGCATTTCTGAATCGAGAGGCATTAGGATAAATAATCTTGAGGACATATTGAATATTCTCATATTTCTTTATCTGCTGATGGGTTTTTGCTGTCAAATTGCTTTATGTACAGTACTAGCTGTGAGCCGTGAGCTCCCCACTCCCATATAAATACTGTACATCTTCATCTTTCAGAGTGGGTGTGGTGCTCTATGCATCCTCTTTAGCCTCTTAAAAACCACAATCTCTTTCTGAGTTTTTGTAAAGGGCTCCTCCTCCTTTTCTTAGCAATCCATAGGTTCTGTTTAGTTCAGGAATGTTTTGTTGCCATGACAACTATGACGATGACTGGTTAGGCTTATTCCGCTCAGCATTTCTAGACTACATTCAGAGCACTTTTTGATTTACAGATTATCTCAGCAATATCTGCACGAGGCACACAAGGTAGGTTAAAAGTGTGGTAGTTTAAAGTAATAATAATAGCTTTGTCTAACATTATCTACTAAGTTTGTAGCAGCAGCAGAGTTTTAACTACAGCGGTTCCCTTGTCCTTTCATGGTTCATATACTACGGTCCTGCTATATTGCAGGACTGCAGTACAGTGGTACCCCGAAAGGTTTTTCTCCCCCTCCCAGTGCCAATCAGCTGGAGCCTGGGGCTTGAGGGAGAGGGGGAAGGTTTTAAAAGCCCAGGCTTTTTAAACCTTCCCCCTTTCCCCAAGCCCTGGGCTCAAGCTGATTGGAACTGGGGTGGGAAAATAAAAGGTTTTTTCTCCCCCACCCCAGCATCAATCAGCTGGAGCCTGGGGCTTGGGGAAGGGAAAAAAAGGTTTAAAAACCCTGGGGGGTGGGGGTGGGAGAAGTGGTGCACGAAGTTTAAAATGTCTTTAAGCAACAAAGCCAAGCACTTGGCTCTGCTGCTTAAAGACATTTTAAACATTGCACGCCACCCCCCCAGGCCTGACTCGCCTGCATCCGCATATTGTGGATTTTCAATGATCGCGGGTCGGGTCAGGTCCACAGGTCGGCTACTGTATACACTTTCTGCCTCACATCTCATTGTCTTAAACATTATTTTCCTTTTAAAAAAACAATCAGTAAAACATGTAGCTAATATTAAAATATGTTGCTTCGATAGAATAATTACAAATACAAATGTTTACTAAAAAGAAATTTTGTCGTGGAAGTGTGTAATCATCTCTAAAAAGCATATCACACAAATATTATATTATTTACCTTTAAGCAATGTTTGTCTTCCAAATCTTCAAATATTCTTCATTGTTTCCTTTCATGTGTTTTTTCGCATTCGTACAGTATGTACATTTGCTTAATTTCTTCTGTTGGAACTACATTACCAGAATCATTTGCTGAACAAGTTTTTCAGCTAATGTGTGACATAGTTGAATGAACAAATGAAAATATTTTACTCAGATTGCAAAGCTGTGTAATCTTGTGCAGCAAAGAAGACAACAGAATAAAAAATGAAATAACTATGCATAGATATCCAAAGATGACAGTTTATTACACCAGAACTGTCCGGTAATCATTTTTCATCAATCATAGATCTCAGAAATTTTACTTTTTAGGACTGCAGTTTCCAGAAGGCCCAAGCTGGCATGGTGTGCTCCCTGGAGGCAAATGTTCGTTTTTAAAACAGAAGTTTAGAGGCCATAAGCAAATAAGCACAGGGTGAATCTTAAAGATTTTAATAACCATAAAAAGAGATGGACATTAATTTAAAAATGACATGCAAAATTTGTTTAAAAATCCTTAATTCATCCATTCAAAGGTTTACAAATCTAGGACCATGGTGAATACAACTGGGTTTTGTGGCTTTTTTTTCCATCAATTCATTGGGATACAAAATGACCCCCAAGACACCTAGAGACACCAGCATTTCAGGGAAGATTTCCCTGATGATCCTCTTCAATCCCTCCAGGTATACTTTCAGAGCTACATATCAATCTTCTGTTTAAAATTCTGCAACACTTTTGTATTCAATGCCTTTCCTCCAAACAAGATTGTGTGTTTTGGCCTATTTAAGCTGACTAGATTGCAGATCTGTATTGGAAATGGACATCTAGGTTTATTTATTTATTTATTTATTTATTTATTTATTTATTTATTTATACATCTATATACCACCCGTCTTCCAGGAGGAACTCTGGGTGGTTTACAACAGTCACAAATTACTGTGAGGGTTCATTCTTTGCCCAGGCGTCCCGCCCTTCCAACTTCAAAGAAGGCATATATTGAAATGAATAAACAGAACTTTTATTTGGTTCTTCCACTACAACAGAGGTTCTTTTTCTTACAAGAGTTTCAACATCTTTAACTTGGGTAACAAATGGGTTGTTCTTAAAGTCATAGCTGGGAGTTCTTATAGAGAAATCAAGTCCTCCACGTCCACCTGGGGAGAGCTGGCTCCACCACTGGTCCCCTCCACCTTCTCGGAGAGACACGGTTCCCCCACCTGTACCCCATCCTCGGATGTGGTTTTGGGTCCAGGGCGCCTCTGCTGGCGGGAACGAAATGGATAGCCTTCTCTCTGGGTCAAGTCCATCGAGATGTTCAGCTTCCCGGCCGCTGCCTCTGCTTGAATCTTGGCCAGCCATTGCTCCAATGCCAACTGCTATCTTATCTCCTTCCTCTTCCGATTGTACTCTCGAGCCTCCCTCTCTCCCCAATATGAACAACCTTGCTTGTGAACTCGGCGTTTGTAACTTTCGGCCTCCTTTTTAGGCATCATCATTCTTTCCCACTTTCCAGTCCATGGATCCTCCATCCATACCCACTCCCAATCTGGGGGAAGGTCACGTGGTTTCCCCCTTTTTACAGTCTCCAAACCCCACCTCCACCACCTCTGATTGGTAGTACCTTCCTGCCATTTCCTCAACCCCTTTCTCTACCCTAACAGGGTTTTTACTCTCTCTCTCTTTCTTCTCTTCCTCTAAAATCTTAACAGAGTCATTAAACCATTGCCACAACATCGCTCTCTCCCCAGCCTCCAGGGTGGATGTAGCTCTGGCTTTTTCCCTTCTCTTCTGCTTCTCCAGCCACTTGTCCCTCTCCAATTACAATACAATAATCACACAACATTAAACTATCATTAATAAGCAAATCAAAAATATCCTTTATCACAATCACCTAAGAATGAAGGAACATGTCCCACTTTAAATAGTAATTTGTATTTTCCATTATGGGTCCTCATTGATTTTAAATCCCAGGGTCTCCTAACTTAGATGCTCAATAAAAAGTTCCTTTGCATTGAGGAGACCACTCATGTTGCTTCAAAAAAGCATTCCAGTGTGTGTTCACGTTTCATGGGGTAGCAAGTTGTTGGAGTTCATGAAGCCTAGGAGCTAAATCCAGAAATATGACAGAAGGGGAATTTGCAACACACTTATGGCAGTCACTGGGTGAAGATGTGCCACTGACTGTCCCTAAGCCTCATGCATCTCAAAGGGTTGTTTTGTGGGTTAGTGGGCAGAGAAAAGCTATGTATGTTACCCCAAGCTTTTTATTATTTATAATAATAATAATAATAATAATAATAATAATAATAATAATAATAATAATAATAATAATAATAATAATAATAATAATAATAAACATAGTCAAGATGAATTAGCAAATAAGCAACATACTGTACTTAAGTAGTTTTTTGTCATTACTGTTTAATAGTACCAATAATAATTGCATGCCATCAAGCTGATTTCAACTTATGGCAATGGCAACCCTTTCCAGGTAGACATTACTGAGAAATGGGTTATCATTGCCTTCCAATGCTACATAATTATTATAGCATTACTAAGATCCATCTATAGTGCCTTTTAAAGAAATTTATTTGTTCTCATAAATCCCTATTACAAGTGCAACATTTTCTACTACATTCTCCACATAATTATTCTCCAGTGTCTCCTAGATGATGCAATGGTAAGTCAACATTCAGGGGGGAAATGACTATAGGCAATTGATACCCAGAAATGTGTGGCTTTTTAAAAACTGGAGTTAAAAACAGGAGATTTACCCCTCCTGGTGGCTTCCAGGTATAATGATCTTTCTTGATCAGAAAGTGTGCCACCCTTTTTTAAGTGACACCTGGCAATTAAATTTTGATTTTTTTTTGAGAGGAGTGCAGTATTGTCCCTCGGCCAAAGTTGTCTCTCTCTCTCTTTCTCTACTCGTTTTATTCAGTGCCCCCTTGCAATTTTAAAAGCATGCTCTTGCATATACATAATACTTTAAAGGTGTGTAATTTCACTGGCACCGCTAGGTCTTCCACCAAGGGAGAGCAGAGCACTACTGTTTCATGTATAGTTGCTCCAAACCATTTGTTGATGCCCTAAGCACGTCCGATCTTGACTGATTTCGGAAGCTAAGCAGGGTCGGCCCTGGTCAGTACTGGGATGGGAGACCACCAGGGAATACCAGGCGCTATAGGCGCCTGGAGTAGGAACTGGCAAACTACTCCAGTATTCCTGCCAAGAAAGCTCCATGGACATGGGGTCAGAAAGATTTGGTCATGACTGTAAAAACACAACAAAGCACACAGGCATACATCGTAGCCATCCCTCTGGTGACAAGCCTCTCTATACTTAGCTACACTCTTCTTCTGGTAAGAAATGCTCATATCTAGGATGATATCAACACCTTATCAGCCTGGTAGCATTTGTCAGAGCTTGCGCTGGACTGACACAGTCTTGGGGGAAAGTGGGGGCAGACAAACCTCACAGTGAGTCCATGAAAAGGATTGCTTGAATGACAGACATCACTTTCAATATTCAGCAGTTGGTTCAGGAATAGTTCACACTGTCTGAACAGTTGTTTCTGAAGCAGCTTATACATGGACCTCTCAATGCACTAATGGGAATGACCTTTTAGAGGTTTGTGTTCCAAAATGGTAGAAATGGGGTTGGATATCTATTCATTCCTGATTAAGTTGCATGGATTGTACCACAAGGAAAGAAGGGTCAGAGAAATAAATAGTTTCCTTTAGGGACACTTGGAAATTGTCTTTTAAAAGATGTTAAGAAGAGTGGCTTACAAGTGGCTTGTTGCCAACTTGTAAATGTCCTTCAAAATACCAGACATAGAGATTTTTCAGCCCTCTAGATTTAAATGACTAAAAGCCCCACTTGATTGGAATGGTTGGCTAGAGGGCTGCCATAATGAACACATGCATTCCAAATTTACCACTATGTTGCTGTGCTTCACCATTGGCAGACTGGTTAGAAGAATTGATAGGAACGAGAGGTCAGCAACATTCAAATCACAGCTTTCAAGCATCGCAATCATCCATGGTTTCTTTAATCCAGAATCTATCCAACAAGTGCACCTGCAAAAGATAAGTAAGGTATGTAATCATAGGACCTTTTTGCAGGTGAGTGCAAATATATGCATCTTCACCTTCCAGAATGAAAATGATCTGCTATACTTCCTCCTTAGCCTCTTAGAAATCACCTTAGGAGTACTTTCTGTGTTTTAGAAAGGGTTCCTTCTTCCTTTCTAGCAGTCTATGAGTTCTGCTTAGTTCAAGGATGCTTTGTTGCCATGACAACTTTGATTATGACTGGTTAGGCTTATTCCACTTGATATTTCTAGACCACATTATGCAGCATTCAAAGCACTTTATTTTATATATTATCCTAATTTAAGATGGCAGTGCTCCCTAACAGTAGGAAATACCATCTGCTGCAGATGATTCTTCAAGGAAAAATATATGGGAAGTGTGGGCCAGGGTGTAGAAGAACATTCTGGCTTAAGAATTTAAGCCAATGGCTTGCAGTGAGTACAACTTCTCTACTTAGAATACTGGTAGCTTTGGATAAAAGACAGATCATGCTACTGATCGCAAGTGTTCCACTAGGACATGGCACCCAGTGAAGAATGCTCTCTACCTGTAAGGTTAACAGGATGGCTTCAGGAACATGGGGAGGGTGCATACTACAGTTATAGCATCTCATTCTCTGCGATATCAGAGTCAGAACTGAGACCTGATGTGACTGGGCATTTCTTGTGGTGTCACAGAGACAGGGCAAGTGGTATGTAGAAGGGGCCTGAATACCTTCTGCGGCAACACGTTGCAAAATCCAGCTGACTAGGTAACCCAGAGCCAAGGTTGGGCTGATGGCCTGGTGGCAAAATGTGCTCGCTAGCTACCGTGGTTGCTGCCATTCCTTCTCAAGACTATGTCCTCCACATGGCATGTGGGGAGCTTTCCTAGCCCCCTTGGTGCTACTTTGGCTTGTGGAAAGCTCCCCACCAACCTTGGGGAAGCTCCTCCAAGACCATGCCTCTGCTGCACAGGCATGAGCAAAATGCAGGTTCATGAGTTGTAACGCTAGGCCTTCATTCCTGGCCTTGTTCTAAATGATACAACGGGCCCATGGGCATGTACCAAGAGTATTTCTTTCCAGCCCCCTCTCTTGATTCCTGACTTTTTTTGAGCACCAATACTTTATAAGCATAATGTACCCAAAAACACATTTCCCAGTGAACCCTGGGGTGAGCTGTGGATGACTAACAAGGTGTGCTAACATTTAAGCCAGTGGTTCTCAACCTTCCTGATGCCGCAACCCTTTAATACAGTTCCTCATGTTGTGATGACCTCCTTGCCCTGCTTGGAAGAGGCCACAAGCCCCCTTTGGCAGGCCACTGCCACAGGTGCCATAGAGAACTTCCCTCTACAGGTGCCATAGAGAACTTCCCTCTACAGGTGCCATAGAGAACTTCCATCAGTCAATCACAGCCTCTGATGCTATTGAATGACATCCCCTCCAACCTATCAAGCTGTAACTCACTCTTCCCCCCTTCCTCTCCACCCTCCTCCGGACCCAAGCTGTTTGTGCCTTTTTCTTCACTGGCTCATGGCAGCCCCTGTGAAATGGTCATTCGACCCCCGAAGGGGTCCCAACCCCCAGGTTGGGAACCACTGATTTAAGCCATCTCACACACTTCTCTGGCATGGCTCGCCCTGAGATCTGTCTTCTGGCCTAGACGCTAAAGGAAGTGCATGAGTTCCCTGACACTTCCACTGGTTCATTGAGACTTACTGGATAAGTAAAGGCCAGGTGAGGGCTCAGCTTCTGGAGATGTTGCAAGGGGAAGATGTGCCTTGTCTGTCCAATGCTGACAGGCCTAATAAAGAACACAGAAAAGGATGTTTAATTTTACTGTGGCCAGGGGGACTAGCAGGGGAGAGCAGAGTGCCTGTTCCTTTCATGGGAGAAGAGAAGAGAACTGCCTGAAATCCTACCTTTATAGGACCTGGTATGCAACAAGACAGTGGCTCTTTACCTCTTTTTCAGTGATGGACCTATTTGAGATCCTGCTGACAGCCATGGAACCTATTCCCACAAAAATACAGATAAAATATAAAAAGAAATTCTAGGTCCAGTTCATGGTCTCCCCTAAAGTTCACAATGGCCCATAGTCCACAGGTTAAGAACCCTGAGAATATGTTGTATGGCATATACTTAGGTATGAGTGTGTACAATGCTTACATGGTCTTTCTTCCTTGTCAACCACCCAGAGTTCCCGTGGGAAAGTCGGTTTCAGTCAATAAGTGCAATAATAAATGAATAAATAAAAATTAATTTCCTCTTCTTATGATGTGGGTTGTAGGTGGTCTAGAGCACGGGCATGGTCCCAGGCTGGAGACAATTCTAGACCTATTGAGTTGACTAATCTGTTATTGGGCCTACTGGGCTGGGAAGATTTTAGCTCCTCTGGCTTTATGTAAAGGTTATGCCATTGTGTTATGCTTGTTCCTGTGTGCATGCTTTTATTGTTTTTATACGCTTTTATTTTGGTTTTATGTGCAATGTATTTTGTATTTTGCCTGGTCAGTGACCGAAATAAAGACCTATTCCTATTCCTAAATTAATTTACCATTTTATACTAATAGAGGTTCTGAGAAGAAGGTTTGGCTGAGCGAGACAGTAACTAGTTCATTCAGGGAGTTTTATGGCCCAGCAGGGGCTTGAACTCAGGCTTCCAACACCCATTTATGTGGATAAGTCATTATATAATTTAGCCACTAGATGGTGCTGGAAATTCTTGGTTTAAGATTGCCTGTCAAGGGCAGACATCCCTATCAGGGACACACATGTGTTCTTGTCAATCTATAAGGCAGGGATGAAGGACAGCATGCCAGAGTGAGTGCATCAACTTCATCATCACTGAGCATGCGTGACATATGTTGTGCAAACATGCAGTGTTGACAATGCAGAAAGTGAAATTGTTAAAGATTTTGTATACCTTTGTTCAAACATACAGTAAATTAGAGATGGGCACAAAACGAACAATTTTTTATTTTCGTTTTTGTTTTTCATTTCGTTACATAACGAAACGAAAAACGAATTTTGTCTCCAAAATGAAACGAAACGAAACGAAACAACAGAAATTTTGTCGTGTGTTTCGTTTTCATTGCGGCAAATACATTGAACTGTAATGAATGCTAACGAAACAGCAATTTTTCTTTTTCGTTTTCATTTTTTTGTTTCATTACATAACGAGACAAAAACGATTTTTTTTCCAAAAAATTCACGAAAAATGAAAACGAACCGAAACGGACCCCCTAAACGACAAACGACAAACGAAACACCATTTTTTGAGTCGTGCCCATCTCTACAGTAAATACAAATGACAACTGTATCCAAGAAGACTGAGACTTGGAAGGGCAGCAGTGAAGGAACTATAAAAGATAATGAATTGTGCGGATGTGTCACTGGAGACCGAGACAAATATCATCTGCACTCTTAACATTTCTGATCACCATGTATGGTTGTGAAAGCTGGAGAGTAAAGAAAGTTGATAGGAAAATAAATTGATTTGTCTGAAATATGGTGCTGGTGGAGAGTTTTGCAGATTCCCTGCTAGAAAGACGAACAAGTGGTTCCTAGAAGAAATCAAGCCTGACCTTTCTCTGGAGACAAAAAAGACAAAGCTGAGGCTGTCCTACTTTGGACACATGATCAGAAAGCAAGAGTCTCTTGGGGAAAAAATATGCTTGGAAAAGTTGAAGGCGGCAGGAAAAGAAGACAAAATACCAGATGGATTGACTCCATAAAGGAAGCAACAGGGTTGAGTGTGCAGGAACTGAGTAGGGCTCTTGAGGAGTGGACATTCTGGAGATCATTCTCCATAGAAGTTGGAGATGACCTGGAGGCGCATAACAGCAACGCTAATGTAAGCTACAGGCTAAATTAACATATGTACTATTGATATTAGTCAGTTTAGTCAAGTGAGATTTTAAAATTATTCTTAATTTTATCTATTTTAGCATTGCTTGAGAAAAGCTGGGGTCTGAAGATTGCCCTTCTTTGAGGATCTAGGTCCTGATAGCCAATTTTTACCTTAAAATCCCACCACTCTTGTACCCTGCTCAGGAGAGTGTCTGTGGAGGTGGTTTGGGGCCTCCCAGGTTACTGGATTCCATAGACATACTTCTCTTTGTGTACTTTAAAAGTTACACCAACCCTTCCAGGTAGAACATAGGAATAAAAATATCCCATGTTCCAAAATTTCTTATCTGGCCAAGACACTGGGCTTTAGCCACACTCACTCTTAGGCAAAAACCACACTCTAGTAAAATATTATTATTTTAATTAAAATATAGAAAAGTAAAAAGTAAAATCCAAATCATTTTAAATCTCAGTAAAAAAGACAAATGCAAGAAAAAATGAATATAGCATTATTCAGGGGCATGATTTAGAATACACAGTCCAAGAAAATAATAAAACTATCTAAGTAATGCTAGCACCGAAGACTGCAAAACCCATCTTGGAGTACAGTACTAAAAGCTAAAAATCCTAAACTGAAGCCATATACAGAATCTAAGGCTCTAAGCCCCCTCTCACTAACACGAAGCAGCATTTCATTAGCAGCATCTCCTCCCATCTTTCACAGTCACTCTGGTGGTCAACCAATCACAGGGCAGTCATCAACATATTCATCAGTTCACTTCCAGTCTTTCTAACTTCCTCCAATTTCCATGAAGTCCAACTTCAGGAATTTGGATGTTAGGTCTTCGCAGTCTCTTTTCTCTCTTTCTCAGGCGATAACATGCACCTGTGAGGCCTAGGACGGAACATGGGAAAACAACTCCCCACACCAATCCTTTCTCAATTTCTTGACCTAACTACTGCCATTTTTCCATTTCCCTGACAAGCATTAAGCTACAACAGTCTTGCAGCCATTTTACTTCATCTGTAATGCACTTTGCCTAGCGTCATTCTAGGGCAGTTGCGCTGTGGTGAAGAGGCAGATACCAAACAAACTGTACCTTGATTTTTCAAGCAATTCCGCTGTCACCCACAAACAATTCTGGATTGCAATGGGTTAAGCCTTTGCAGGCTTCTAAGACAGATTGACAGATAGGCTGACACCGGATTGTCAGATTCTGAGAATGATTTTATTTTCGAATGTGCATTCGGGTGCTTCTTAGAAGGACGATTTTCATGACAGACCACAGCCTTCTTATACCCTATTAGAACTAGGACATGTTATCATTCCCAGACTGTCCATGTGAAAATCAGATGTTTCTCAGTTAACAAACTTCCTCATTACCTGAAATATTTCTCTTGCACACATTCTAAGTCTTAAGAAAGAACAGCAGAGACAGAGAGCTATAACAGTAAATTTCTCCGTTTAAAGAAGCTTTGGTTTTTCTGATTTATTCTCAGGAGCCCTGTCAACATTCTTTTGGGAGTATTTTGAGACTTTAAACCCTTGGCTTTAATTAAAGCTGAGGCTAGAAGGCTACTGGCTGCCACAAATACGATCCTATCATGAAAGGAATGAACACATAGTTCCTAACCATTGCAAAAGTAGGTGCAAAAATCCAGAATTTCACCTATGAGACCATCTCCAATGTTTCTCCTCCTTTGGATTTTTTAAAAAAAAATTGTGTTAGAGATGGGCATGGTTCATCCTGGTTTGTAAAGATGTCAGCACAGGTGCTGCTGCTCCTTCCCCTGCCTCCTCAGCCAATCTAGCCACTTACCAGGCCCAGTTTGTGGGTCCCCCCCACACACACACACACACCTTGGCTAATCTCCCAGTCACGAACAGGAGCACACATATCTCTGCCCCACCCTTTTGTCTGAGTGGGAGATCAGCAAAGAGGGCAAGGCAGAGAGTGGCCTGAGCTGTAACTGGGACTGAAAGATCAGCTGAGGAGCTGCAGGAAACTAGCAAACTGGGGGGGTGGCCAGACTCAGCTGATTAAGCTGGGGAAGGGGAGCAGCAGCACCTGTGCTTCTGCCTTTACAAACCAGGACAAACTGGGAAGAACCAATTTGTGTCCCTCTCTAAGGATAATACTATTATTATACTGTAGAGAATAAAAAACTGGCTGGATAGCTGAGTAGTTTAGATCTCTGGCTGTGGAACCAGAGGTAGGGAATTCAATTCCTCACTGGGCCTACTTGACAGGGGGTGAACTTGTATGGCCTAGCACAGTCCCAAGGTACCCCCAGAAGAGAATCAGTAAATCACTTCTGGATATTCATTCCCTGGAAAACCGGGAAAAGGGTTGCCATAAATCAGAATTGACTTGATGGCACATGATGGTGATTATATAGAACAGTGGTTCTCAACCTGTGGGTCCCCAGATAGTCCTGGACTGCAACTCCAACAGTGGTTCTCAACCTGTGGGTCCCCAGATGTTCCTGGACTGCAACTCCCAGAAATCCTGGCGAGCTCAGCTAGTGATGAAGACTTCTGGGAGTTGCAGTCCAGGAACATCTGGGGACCCACAGGTTGAGAACCACTGATATAGAGTATAGGTAGCCAGCGTGGTCTAGTGGGTTGTGTGAGGGACTAGGATTCAGGATGCCTAGACTGAAATCCTTGTTTGGCCATGCATACTCACTGAAGGAGTGAAATTGATAAAGCCATTCCTGAAATACCTCACTTACCCTGAAAGCTCTATTAGGGTCACTATAAGTCATTTCAACTTGGCAGCAGTAAGTACATATAATATACTATATAAAATATAGTAACATTACATAACACAATACTATTCTTATATTGTATATATATGCACACACACACACATTGGTTTTTTCCCCCAAAGGGAATTTTGAGACTATTTCAAATTCCTGTGGGATAACTTTTCATTCTATTACTAAGTATTAATGTCACATGACAGAAGCCCTCCTATCCTTTGCATCTGATTGCCTACCTAGGGCTGGAAATGTAAAGAAATTATTTAATGGAAGTAGCAATTTTGGCGAGTGCAGCTTGTTGAAGCATAAGAGGGTGGCGGGAGGGGGAGAGAACCACGTGACTCTCCACCACTTGGCTCAGTACAACCTTGGCCCGTATAGAAAGCATTAAACATACTGTGCTCCTGGGATGGGAGGTCAAAGGATAATCTGGGAACATGCAGGTTCTCTATAGAAGACACCTGGCATGAATGTGGAGGAGAACAAACCCTCTCACCCAGCTTTATGTGGGCAAAAGGAAATGCTGTTGATTTGGCCAGGTATTGCAGAAATGTCAACCAGGTTTTTTTTAAAGCTTGTTCATTTTATATTTTTTTAAATACATAATGATTTTATAACTTATTTATATTCTGCTTAGTAGTGTGTGTTTATCTGTCAATATAATTAGTTGGTGATTCTGATATAAATAAAGAAGGGGAGGAGCATGACTGTCAAGATGTCTTTGTCCCAACATGCCACATCTTGTCATTAGAGATGGGCACGACTTCGAAAATTTTTTTTCAAGTTGTCGTTAGTCGGGCCGGTTCCGTTTCGGGTCGTCTCCGTTTTTCGCGAAAAATCCGCAAAAATTAGTCGGTTCGTTTTTTCATTTTTTCATTTTCATTAGTACTGGGTTCTTTTGGGGGGAGCGGGCTCCTGGAGGCACCTCTGTGGGGTGGGTGCCTCCTCTGGCCCGCTATAAAGGGAAAGTGGGCTCCTGGAGGCACCCGTGGGTGCCTCCTATCCTCACCCACTAGGAAGGGGAAGCAGGCTCCAAGAGACCCCTCAACATGGGGGTCTCCCCTCCTCACCTGCTGCTGCTGCAAAATGGTATGCAATAGCCATATGGATATTGCATACCAGTTGTGCAGACAGTGACTGTGAAGACTAGTGGATGGCACTGAACCCAGAGCCATCCAAGTAGACGGAAATCCTTGTTTGGCCATGCATATACGAAGAGTGAAATATACTTCCTGAAATATAAACCCTAGTCATTAGGGGCTGTACTATAAGCACAATACTATTCATATAATATTGTATATAAAATATGCACACACACACAATACATTGAGGTGAGATGCCTAACTAAGGCTCTCGCACCACCATGTCTCACACAGAAGGGAATTGTACTTGCGTGTAGTGCAATGCAAGTACATCTGGCTTAGGGTTAAGGTGGGTTAGGGTTAGGACTAGGGTTAGGTTAGTGACGGGTAAGGTTACGGTGGGCTAGTGGGTTGCACCTCTGGGTGCCTCTCTGACCCACTAAGAAGACAGTCTGTGACATATGGGTATGGAGTCAAGGGTTAGGGTTAGGGTTAGGGGGCTAGGGCAGGTTTTAGGGGGCTTTTTGGCACATCCCAGAAGTCTCCATGGCCAAGTGGCCATGCGATTGGTGGGATGGCTCCAAAAATTTGCATGGTCGTCCACTCCCACATGGCTGGCCACTCGGCCAGCCCATCATTGCGCAGGTGTAAAAAAAATAAAAAAAAATAAAATCAATGGAGGACAGAGGAGGAGAGGAGAGACATTTTGTTGCAAGAAAAAACCCACTGCTACTGTGAAAAATCTGGCAGTTTATAAATTTTCGCGTGTTTCTGTTGTGCTTGTGTCAGTGTTTTTGGACCACAATTTCAAAAATAATATTGCGTTCGCCGCCTCATTTTGGATCCCCCGCCCGCACCGCATGGCATGGCAACTCGAGTCCGGCTGCCCAGGACGGGGGGGAGGCGGGACCCCCCCTCCAGAAACCACCCCTCCGGTAGGTGCCCTGCGCCCTTAGTCAAGCAGGCATTTTTCCGCCTGCTTTTTTGGCCCGGGAATGGGTGGGGGGAGAGTTTAAAAGTTTTTTCCTGTGCCGTCCGTGCCGCTTGCTTGCGCTTTAATTGCGGCGGCCGGTGGCTGGCGAGACTGGGCTTTTTGCTGGCTGGCTGCGAGCCTGCGGCGAGTCCCACCAGAACAGCCCAGGATGGGGGATGGGGGGGGAGGCCGGGGACCTCCAGAAACAACCCCTCTGGTAGGTGCCCTGAGGCACGGCAGGCATTTTTCCGCCTGCTTTTCGGCCGGGAACCGGGTTTTTTTAACTTTTAAAAACTTTTTTTCTGTGCCGCTTGGCATTGCGCGATGCAAGGAATGAGCACGACAAATCAGACCAAAATTGTTCGTTCGTCGGTTCGAGCTCGAAGTCTGGCGGAGTAATTCCCGTTACCGTTTCCGTAGAGTAACGGAAACGAGTAACGGAAACGGAAACGGGAATACCGCTAAGTCGTGCCCATCTCTACTTGTCAGCGTTGTGTGAGAAGCTGAGGACTTTTTTCTTCTGACCACTTCCTGTGAATAATATTTAATCTATGTTATCCTGCTCACATCCTTTCATCCTGAAGCACATGACTCAGAATTCAAAACAGGCTACATGAAATAATTAGGAGGAAATGGAACTGGGGGATGGAGGAGAGAACAGGTTTGAGAAATGCCATCTATCAACTATGTGGATTGGGCCTGAGATTGCTGGCGAGCTGGTTTGCACAAGCATTGTTTGTACAAACATGTAGCACATCTTAGCCGGTGTGATGTAACAGGTAGAGTGTTAGCCTAGCCTTGAGATACATAGGTTCAAATCCTTGCTTGATTACAGAAACTCACTGGAGGGTGACAGTGGTAAACTGCAATCATCTCAGATACTTTGGGAACCTTTCAGGGTTGCCATGGGTTATAAGGGACTTGATGGTACTTAACAGTAACTTCTGTTAGCCAGTATTAAAACTTAGGTGCATATTTTCCCCATTCCCCCCCATGAGACCACACTCCCCGTGTGATATATTTGCATGTTGAAAATAATAAAGACTCCTTGTCTAATAACATAAGAATATAAGAACATAAGAAGAGCTGTTCTGGATTAGGCCAAAGGCCCATCTAGTCCAGCTTCCTGTATCTCACAGTAGCCACACGAAATGCCTCTGGGAGCGCACAAGACTAGATATCTGTCTCCTGATACCACTCCCCTGCATCTGGCCCTTGAAGTACCCTGGTTTTAAGCTTGGAGATTACACATCCCCATCATGGTTTGTAACTGTTGATGGACTTTTCTTACAAGAATCTGTTCAACACCCCTTTTAAGGCATCCATGCCAGATGCCATCACCACACCATGTTGCAGGGAGTTTGACAGACTAACAACACACTGGGTAAAAAAAAATTTATTTTGTCTGTCCTCACTCTCCCAACCCTCAGTTTGAGTGGATGTCCCCTAGTTCTGGTATTTTGTGAGAAGAAGAAGAGCGTCCCTCATGCCCTGCCTTATTTTGTACATCTCAATCATATCCCCCGTCAGGCACCTGTTTTCCAGACTAAAGAGCCCCAAATGTTTTAGCCTTTCCTCATAAGGGAGGTGTCCCAGCCCAGTAATCATTTTAGTCGCTCTCTTCTGCAATTTTTCCAGTTCCTCTATGTCTTTATTGAGATGCAGTGACCAGAACTGTACGCAATTCCCCAGGTGCACACTTACTATTGTTTTGTACAATGGCATTATAATGTTGGCTGTTTTATTTTCAATCCCTTTTTTATGATCTCTAGCATGGAATTGGCCTTCTTCACTGCTGCCACACACTGGGTGGACACCTTCATTGAGCTGTCCACCAGTGCACCAAGATATCTTTCCTGATCAGTTACAGATAGCTCAGAACCCATTAGCTGATAAAGTTTTGAATTTTTTTTGCCCCAATATGCATTACTTTACATTTTCCTACATTGAAACACATTTTGTCATTTTGTAGCCCATTCTCCCAGTTTGGAGAGATCATACTGGAGCTCTTCCCAATCTTCTCTGGTCTTCATCACCCAGAAAAGTTTCATGTCATCTGCAAACTTGGCCACCTCACTGCTCATCCCTGTCTCCAGGTCATTGATGGACAGGTTGAAAAGCACCAGTCCCCAGACAGATTGTTGGGACACATCGTTTTACACCTCTCTCCATTGTGAAAATTGCTGCTTGACACAGGATGATGTGTGTAAGTATCCCCAGAAACAGAGGGAACCCAGATAACTAGGAGACATAAAAAATGATGGACAGCAAGAAGAATCAGCAGATAGGCACATGGCACGATTTACCAAGCAGCAGCTACAGTGGTTTACTTTTGACTAGAGATGGGCACAAATAAAAAAAATGGCATTTCGTTTGTCGTTTGTCGTTTGTCGTTTGGAGAGTCCGTTTCGGTTCGGTTCCATTTTTTGCGATTTTTTGCAAAAAATCATTTTCATTTTCGTTTGTTTGTTGTCATTTCATTACCATTTATTTCAATTTTTTGTGATTTTTTTTTAGGATTTTAAGCAATTCACTCATATTGCAGTAACGGAAACGAAACGCACGACAAAATTTCTGGTGTTTCTGAAAACGGAAACGAAAAATTGTTCGTTTCGTGCCCATCTCTACTTTTGACATTGAAATTAGCCCTGTTTAAAGTGCCTGTCTGTGTTGCTGCATTGTGCTAAAACCATAGAGTCCTATTGTACCTTGAATGCTTTACCATTGACCACACTCAAAACCGTTGATATGATCAGGATCAAACCCCCCATGTACTCCAGAATTTGCCTCAGATTTTCACTGTTAGACAAAGAGTGATATGTATCACAGGTGGGGGTGGTTCGGTCGATCAAATGTATTTATTTATTTGTGAGGGAACCTAATAGCCACCACATTAAAGGGGTTGGCATTGTTCCATCCCTTAAAATAATAACAGGCAAAAATAAAAGAAAAACAAAACAAAAGATACAAAAGATACAAAATTTCGTTGTTCCTGCAAGGGGGCAATGACAATAAAGATAACTATTCCTAAAAAAGACACAAAATATATGACACCTTAAAGACTAACTTTAAAATTTAAGGTAACATTTCGTGGACATGTCCATTTCTTCAGAGATATAGCAGCAGAGAGCCTTTGTACACGACCCCTAAACGCCGCAGCAAATGGCTGCAAGCTCCGGAGCTTACAATGGTTTCCCACCAGCTCCGGAGTTTGCAGGAAATTAAGTGCAACCACGCCCACCTAAGCGTGTCCCAGCGCACTTTTCTTGTACCTGCTCGAGGAGGGTGAAAATCGCCAGGTCCGGATTTAATCTGGTCAGTGTGGGGCTCTCCTGGCTTCTGTTTTTGTTTTTGTTTTGCCTCCCGCCCCTTTAAGAGAAGTGGCGGGAGGGGGAAAAAAGCAAACAAAAGAGAAGGAATCAGCACGACGGAGCTCCGGCAGCTTCTCCGAGGTGAGTCTGCATTTCCCCCCCACTTTGTTCCTCCCTCCCCTCAGCAGACAGGTGCGGAGTGGTGGGGAGGAAGGAAGAGCAATGAACCCCTAAGATCTCTGGTCCGAATTTAAGTGGCCAGCAGATCTTAGGGGTCGTGTGAAAAGGCCCAGAATGAGGTATGCAATATACTGTAATATGGAATGGAATATATGTTTCATACCAAATATTCATTGGCTGTTGTATGTAGGCATATATACATATCTTTGTTTGATTTTTCCCTGGAATTAAATAATCACTTCATACATATGGCTCCTCCCTCCTTTTCTTTCGTTCTTTCAAATTTGATATGGAAAATACCATAATTAGTAACTTGAGGATGGATTCCCCACCAGAAGAAGATTTTCAATACCCAAGATGGAATATACCACAATGACAAGTTCAACTCCCTCATATTACTAGGTGTCACTTACAGTCTGGCTTCAGTTGCCTTGTAAAAAATCTGTACTACTTAAATGTGTTTTCTCACTTCACTCATAGACAGGCTGCTCGGTTTCTCTACTCCTGTACTTCAAGCAAAGTCTGGCATCTGTGAGCTTTGCATAATGCAGAGACATTAACTGATTTACCACTATGGTGTGGCTACATTTGCAGCAGGGAGCGAGCTTGTGTGGGCTGTTTTGGAATGGTCAGGCTTGATTAGAACGATGTTATCAGACCTAACCATTCCAAAGCCAATATTGTGAAGTGGCTTAATAAGCAAGCCACTTCTGGATATTTGCAAATTAATCACTCCCCCTGCTTGGCAGAGGGCTGGAAAAGTGGGAGGGTGGGGAGATTTTTCAGTTTCAGACTATTACTTATGAGCTATATTTGTTATATAACAATATATTCTTTTCCTTGCTGGGTATCTTGATTAGTGAGGCAAAGAAAAGATATTTTGAAATTTATTTTTAAATGTTACAATTAGTTTGCCAATAACCAAAAATGACTCACTTATTACAGAAGACAAAGCATGTTGGTGAACTTTGGAAGCTCACTTATGTAACACCTTTTTGATTCTAACTGAAGGCATTACCTAACTCTGTTTTTGTTTTAACATAGGGATGACATACAGTAGCTACTTTGTTTTCTGAGTTCTAGACATTCTGCTATGCTGTGGGAAGCTTTAAAAGCAAAGGTAGTCTACAAATTTTTTTCCTCTCCCGCCATCGCCGTTTCCTGCACTTTGCTGTTTTATCTGTTTAGTTTTTTATTACATTGTGTTATCTGTTGTTTTTTAATATGCTGTAAACCGCCCGG
Organism: Phrynocephalus guinanensis; assembly: GCA_037367245.1. Classification (NCBI taxonomy): domain Eukaryota; kingdom Metazoa; phylum Chordata; class Lepidosauria; order Squamata; family Agamidae; genus Phrynocephalus; species Phrynocephalus guinanensis. The sequence goes on along the minus strand of CM074740.1, from coordinate 13,318,555 downwards.
AGTTCCCCACCAGGAAGACGGGCGGTATATAAGTCCCACAATAAATAAATAATAAATAAATAAATAAATTAGGATACAGATAGACAAACAACATGAAAGACATCCAAAGACAATTGAAGCCTTGTATGTGCACATCTACATGGACTTTGCCTTCAGTTTCAGCTGCTGGTGTTCTGGCACAACCCAGAAGAAGCAGATTCCAAAATACCCTATATCTGTGGAAGACAGAATTTTATGGATCCAGGAGGCCTCTGGGTCGTGAATGAATTAGGCCAAGTTAAACAATGCAAGGTTTTCTGTCATCTGCATTTTTGAAGGCGTGGAGCTCTGAAACTGATTTGCAACTGTGCTATAATACAGTTTGGTTCATGCATGTTTGTGTTTTGGTTCAAAATGTGTATGTCCCTCAGGAATCACATGAATATGTCAAGTCTTGTTTGTTTTACAAGTTGAATTTCAAGAGATAAGCATCTATACTCCCACCTCAATCTTCCATTACATCCATATCTCCCCAGAATTTTTCAAAATCTTTGTTGTTTATAGGTCGTACAAAAGTTATAGATTTTCAAGAGACAGGTACATATGCTCTTTTGTCCCACTGTGCCATAGCATTCATGCTCTTTCAAAATATTCTGAGCATCTACTTATATCGAATTACAGGCTATCCCAGCCTGAGGACTCACTGGCTTGCACATATTTAGAAAGAATGATGATAAAACCTGAGGGGCAACTTGGTTTTGAAAGACTTAGTAGAAAGTGGGAACATCTGTTAACTCACAGGAAGCTTGACCAACTGCTGTCATTGTGGCATGATGCAATTTCAATAATAATTTTGCAAGTAAATACACTGCAAAATAGTTGCAGCTGGAGAAGTAGAAGCAAATGTGGCATAGCTAAAAAAAACCAGGTTGTGCCTATAAATATTTTGTTGACAGAGAAAGAACTGTGAGTCCACTCTAGCACTCATTGTGACACAGCCAGTTGCCTCTTGCTGCAATTGAAAAAAGAGGACATACATAACATAGTTACAAAAGTGCTTACAAAACATATAATCTCACACCCTAAGTGCGCAAATAACTGCTTACCATGATAATTTGTTCCCTGTCTCCTTCCCTTTGTTATCTATGTTGCCTCAACAACACATCTAAGCATTTGATTACTTCTCTGTATGTGATGTTTGAAACTTTGCCAAAACACTTAAGAAGGGGACTGAAGACACCTGGGCCTGATATAAATCTGTGGTACTGAAGCCCATATCCCCCCCCCCAATTCACCCTGAATGGCATTACTGCCCCTAGGTCAACTTTTTTTTACTTCAGGTCAGATGGTTTTTGGTTTTGTTTTGTTTTTTGTTTGGGAAGAAAATATTTTACATGAGGCAATTAAACAATTAAACCTATTGCAAAAATATTAGTTCTACAGGATGTTGCTCTCAATCAGTTTGAAAAATATTAATTGATTCATTATCTGCTCTTCAGTAAAGCCTGTGTATCAAACTTTCCATACAGGCATTTCCTTGACGGCACTCACTGTTAAAATAAAATGTTTGCCTTAATAGTGTAAGATTGTTAGGTGGTGATGGTCATTTATTCCTTATCTGCAAAATGTCTTGCCATTCAGACCCAATTAAATTCCAATCCCTTACCACTGAAGAGGCTATAATATTAAGGGATGTAGAGTCACTGTGCATCTCAACTTAACAGATAATTTATATTACTTTATATGTGACATTAACAGTGAAATCCTGACTCAAAGATATGCTGGCCATTAAAAGTTTGAGATTGACAGCAGCCTTTTTTTGCTGGTTTACATTCCCTTCTGCCAGCAGAAATGATCTTGTGTGGAATATCCCTGCCCTCTAATGTTGGATGCTCACTCCCTGATCAAACCAGACAGATGTCCCTCAGTTATTCCCCAGTTAGACTTTTGGATCAATTTCCAGTCACTTGACACACAGCCATTACTGAATCATTTTTCCCAGCCAGTGGTGTAAGTACAGAACAGATCCCCCTCACTGGGAAGGTTGTTTTATTATGTACCAATGGTGTATCAAAACATTCCTAGCTGGTACTGCTTGTGTAAATGTCCCTATTGGTTCTCCCCCCCCATCTCTTCTCCACCTCCTCCAAAGTTGCCTCCTCTCTTTCTCTCCTCCTCCATTCCTGGTTCTTCCTCCCATGCCTACCCGGTGGTCCTCTGACCATCTGTTCACCCACCTCCCCCCTTCTTGCTTGAGACACAGTGGCAAGCTGGGAATTGTGTTCCTACCTTGCAGCAAGGATTGGTCACATGTGGGTGCAAGCCAGGCCAGGCCAGGCAGGTGTGGAGAGTGTTGTTTGTGGAACTGACCACCCTGCTGGGAACTTTCTCCTCCAAACTGGCTCTGCCCCCCACAGCCAAGCTTGGGAAGTTAACTTGGGAACTGTTTGCCAAAAGAAGGAGGTCCCCCACGGGAAGTGTTGCTGTTGCTTCAGATGCTGCGGTTGGGAGAAACTTCCCTCACCTACAGTCTGGCATGAGTGGGGCATGGGGGATATTGTGAACAAGAGAAAATGAATTGGTTGCATGGTGTAGCCAGCTATAATGGAGGAAATGAATCTGTAACTGTCAAGTAATGTAACTTTTCTAACAGATTCAAAATGGTTTCTGTGTATAAATGCATAGTCATTTGCAAGACAGAGGTGAATAGTGTAATCACATCAAAAGGTAAGAATAATTATATCCAGGTGCCATGGATAACTGATTAACATTGTCTGCCTATGTCTACTCATGTGATTGGTTTATATCAGGCCTGCCCAACTGGTAGACCGCGGGCTACTGGTAGCCCGTGGAGGGTTCAAATGTAGCCCGCCAGCCATCAGAAAAGTGGGGGGATAAGTTCCCCACCCCAAGGACCACCACTGTGCCAGCTAAGTTCTGGGTCTTTCAGCCCACTGTCTCAGCCAAGCGGGGCAGTTCAAGGGCCATGGCGCATTAAAATCTGTTCCCTCCAAAACAGATTAATTGGTTTTCAATGCATTCCTATGGGAAACTGCTGCTCTACTTACAAAAGTTTTTAGTTATGAGCATGTGCTCGGAACAGATAAAATTTGTAAGTAGAGGTTTTAGTGTAGTAGCCCTCAGGCACTTTGGGCTGTAAAAAGTAGACCTTGGCCTGTTCAAAGTTGAACAGCCCTGGTTTATATGATGTCTGCCATATGTATAAAAGGCAGGGTGGTAACCCATTTTACTTTGGGACTGCTTTTTGGTGAGATGAGCAGTTTTCCCACCACTCTGTAATATTTATGCTGTGTGTTTTATCTCGTTGTCTATCTGTGTATGTTTTGGTAATACAAGCTTTTCCGCTAAAGTTTGCTTTCTGTCTCCCAGCTTCAAATCTGTGCTTAGCAATTATCTTTCCATGCCAATGCACAACTCTGCTAATCTTTGTAGCATTTAAAACCCAACCACACTTCTTGACAGTAACATTAACAGTAATGGGTCATTTGCCCAGTATCTAGACCACGTGGCTGTGATTCAGTCCAACAGAATAAGCAGAGCTAGGTAGAACTAGGGAACGGATCAACGGATAGCTGGAAAAGGGAAAAAGAACCGATGCAAGGAGAGAGAAACTGAGTTTTGCCAGACCCAAACCTCTTTCAGCCCATGGACAGAGCCATCATGCAGACACAAAATCAGGCCAAGGTGAGTGTAGTCCCAAGTAACTTCTAACACCCCTAGGCAGAGAGGGGTTGGAGTCTAATGCCCCTTAAATGGGTGTGGTGTCATGTCTGCTGGTCTTTAGCTGTCTTGGGTACAAAAGAAATTGCTCTAAAATAGCACCATGTTTTAATTAACTGAGCCACCAATTAAACAACTGAAACACCCAGCCCTGCGGTATACATTTTACAGAAGCACAATGTCATAGATGATGTTTTTAAGCAGCATTTTTACATCAGTCCATGAAACTACTCTGCCTGTGTATTGACTGCATGGTGTGCTGTTGGCTTGAAATATTTGGCAATGTTGCTGGGAGGTTTTCTATCAGGACCACATCTATTTCACCTTTTTCCTGCAAAATACCTGATATTCATCTGCATAAGAGAAACCTTGACCAGGTCTTTTTAAAAGGAGGACCATGTGTTGGGGAAGATTGGACCTTATGTTGCTGTGCACTCCTTGCATGGCCTCAGAAATGTTAATCTCCCCTAGGTTTCCGGGAACACAGAAATGAACCGTGAATATTTGGCACCAACACTAAAAATATAACCTCCCTATGCAACCTTTTAATCCCTTAGAACTCTCTTCTACAAAGCATTCCTGATTACAATGGGAGTTTTTGTTGGTGCTGTATCACACACAGAATTGCCTGGGCTCCTGATGTAGCCAAGACTGACATGGCTGTACAAGGAGTCCCATTGACTTCACTGACTGAAGGGTTTTATTGACTACATCTGAACCTAAACTGGAGCAGACGAACATGGGGTGAAGCTGGGCCAATGGAATATGTATAAAGTTGTCTTGTTTAGCTCCTCTCCTACCAGAGCTCGGATGTCATCATGGTTCTTCTGACTCTGGATGCAACATTTGTCAAGGAAGATGTTGCATCAGATACAAACAAGTGTCTGTCTGTTGTTGCTGTTTTTCTGCCCATATGTTTTCCTCCTTCCTCTGCTGCTTTCCCCATTTATGTCACTTTGAATGGTCTGCTGTAATCTGTACTTTTGGTTGTTCACTGCATGGGAAATGCATTCTGCTCTCCTGAATGTGGTGTTTTGCATGATGGGTGGGAGCACCTGGCTGGGGGGCCAAGGACTAGGAGTCTGAATTCTCACTGTGCCTCCAGGGAAAAGAGCCAGCTGAGACCACTTGGAGCCTGTGAGGGCTGCTAGCTTTACCTCTCCCACTTTGATGGCCTTGGCCAAGTTGCACAAGCCCAGTGAGTCACTAGAAGGAGGGACTGGTAAACCACTTGTGAGGACCATTCCCCTAGAAAGCCCGAGGAGTCAATTTGAGATTACACTGGAATCTCTTGAGATTACATAATTATTATTTATTAATATATGATTTATTGGTGTTTAGTCATTTAACTTTGTACACCTTTGTTGCACTTCTTGATTCAGGTAGAGAGTAAATTAGCAATATGGGAGATGTACTGAATTAAACACTTTGCTATTGATGTAAGGGCCGGACACTGGAAGCAGAGATGTAAAATTTCCAGAAATTTTGAAGCTCAGAAAAAAACCTGTTTTTTTCTGGTTATTATTATTATTATTATTATTATTATTATTATTATTATTATTATTATTATTATTATTATTATTATTATTATTATTATTATTTATTTATTTATTTATTTATTTTTAATTTGAAAAAACCCAGAAATTTTCCAAAAAATTGAAAAAATGCTACATTAGCAGTCCCCTTTGTTTTACAGCTTGAAAGTCATTCTGTTACTTTAAGAACATAAAATATGACAGACAATTTGACTTGGCATAAAATTATCACAACTAGCATATTAAAATATAGTGTAGCCCAACAATATTACAAACAGAGTTTACTTTTTAAATAATATTTATTTATTTGTTTGTAACTAACAAATGGAGAACAATCTCCTGAATGGTTTACTAGTTTATGTGGAACAAACAAAACCTCTACAAAACAATGTTCAAAAATCCAGAATTAACCATTATTCATATTTCCTCTTCACAGTATTAAATAAAAACAAAATAAAAACCCAATTCTCATAAAAAGAATTGAAGGGGGGGAATGTATACAGTAGAATGGAGTGGGACTAAGTTTCAAATATATATTTTTAGAAATGGTTTGGAAAATAGTTGAATGCCCTGTCTTAAAATATTTTCTTCTTTGCGTTAAAATAAAACATGGCATGTTGTGGGGCAACATTTAAAAATATGCCCCCCTTGTGTGTGTGTGTGTGTGTGTGTGTGTGTGCTGGTGCAACCATAGGCTTTATGAAACACCCCGACCTCATTAAGAACCTGTGTAGCACAGCAAAGAAAATTTTCTAGCTTCCATATTGGTCTGTTGTTCCAGGTCTAAACAAGCTTGAATCCTATATCCCATTTTCCGCATGTCTCATCTTTCCTGACCTCACTGAGAACCAGACCTACAAATAAGCCACATTTTTGCCATATGTCAGTTGCACAGATCCCTTGGTGAGCCCTTTTGTTCTGAATATGTGAGCCTCTTCTCATATGACCTAATTAACATCGCTGAGAGTGCCACGCTAAGGGGAGGGGAGCACTAAAAGGTATAAAGCTAAACTGAGCTATAAGAGGTAACAAGCTAAACTGAGGGAAGATGGCAAGCTGATACAAGGGAAAGTCCCAGGAGCTGCTGAGGAGGGGTGCAAGGGTGAGTTGAGAAGATGTGGGATTGTTCCTTGAAGTGCAGCAACAGCACATTGAAAGCAGAAAAGCAAGTGGCAGCTCTTGTCACAGACATTGCTGTGGGAAAAGCCTGGAACTAACAGGGCTTGTTAAACTACTACATTTTGCAATCCTCCGCTATTACTAATGTGACTGTAGGTCAGCCATGTTAGATATGCAAGACTGAAATACAATGACAAAGCATAAAATATGTACAATCTAAACAGAGGCGACTGAAATTCAGAGTACAATTTGGTGTGAGTGCCTAATCAAATTACTGCAGCGATTTAATCATATGTTTACTTACTGTACAAGCAGGTGCAGAGAATTTTGCAACCTTGGCTGTGGTTTCACTTGAGGAATTAGAGAGGAGGAGGAGAGATTGCAAAATGTGTTTATTTATTTTATTTATTGAATTTATATACTGTCCCATCTAGCTACAAATATTGAACAAATATATAACATAACCAACATACAGTACCACAAAGAAACAATCCAGTATAATAAAACAATAGATTAACAAAACAATAACATCAGAGACTACATGGTAAAACTATATTATCAAAAGAAATATAAATCTGGTGTCATACCTGTGATTCCTGTCAAATGTGTAGCTGCCCTGGGAAGCATACCTAGGCAGAGTTAGAGGTTTCCAAAATTCTTCATTGGGACATAGGTACTGAGAAGGACAGTACTGTAGTTCCCTGGACACTGACCTGTTACAGGATCGAGGTAGTATAATGGGATACCTGTAGGGTCCACAGTCACTCCCAGACACTTAGTGATATCAAATTTGAAGAGCTCCTAGCATATTTACATTATATATTCTATATATATAAAATTCTCTCTTGCCTATTCTTCAAGGAGTTCAAGGAATTGTTTCTATGAGTATGATGTTGTTCCCTGCTTTTCTCTCCACATTTAGCTAAAACATAGGATCTGTTGTTGTTTTGTCTCCTCAACTGACCTCCGACTTATACGGATCCTATAAATGAGTTCAGCTTTTGTGAACTCAAGCCTGTGGGGTTTTTTAGAGCATCTGTCATCTCATATTGAATCTTCCCCTTTTCCTGCGGTCTTCCTCCTTTCCCAGCATTACTGCCTTTTTCAGAGAGCTTTGTCTTCTCATGATGTGCCCAAAATAGGACTGCCTCAGCTTCAACATTTTTGCCCCCAGAGACGTAGGAGCCACTTGACCATCTTTCTGGAAGCCCAGGATATCCTCAAAGATCTCCTACAGCACCACATTTCAAACAAATCAGTTTTTTTTTCACTGTCTGCTCTCTTAGCTATCCAGCTTTCACACCAAACATGGTTATTGGGCATACAGGAATGTGGATGATTCTTGGTATTGGCCTTGAATGTCATCCTTACACTTGGTGATGCTCTCCTTCCAAGTCCGCCTTCTTCTGATTTGTTGGCTGCTGTTGGAGCGTATCTCCCAGAGGTCAGCTGAGGCCAGACCCACTTGGATGTCGCAGGCGCACTCACTGCGGGTGCCCACTCTTAGGGAGGCGCGGCGGTCAGCCACCCACAACTGCGCCTTCTCTGTTGTGGGCCCCTCACTTTGGAACCACCTTCCAAGTGAGCTGCGCCTTGCATCATCCCTGCCCGCCTTCTGAAAGGCATTGCAAACCTTGCTATTCAGGGAGGCATATGGCGACCAAATTTAATTTAATTTAATTTAGTTATCCAATTCAGTTTTTCCCCCCTTTTCTTTTTTGGTTGTTTGTTGGTTGCTATTGTTATTTGCTTACCGCCCACTGATCCATCTTGATCTATTGTTTTTATTTGTTTTTATCATGTACACTGCCCAGAATTCCATATTGGAAGTGGGGCGGTTTAGAAATGAAACAAACAAATAAATAATAATAAATAATGAACCAAGATTTAAAAAAATCTCTAACAATTTCAGTTTCTTCATTGTCAATGTTAAAGTTGTAGAAAGTTCTTCTGTAGTTATGATTTTTGTCTTCTTAAATATTCAGGTCCAATCCTGGATTGCCACTTTCCTCTTTCACTTTCTCTAAAAGTTATTTCATGCGATTACTACATTCTCCTAGTAAGATGGTATAGATTCAAAGGCATATTCTTCATTAATTTGAAAGGAAGCTTGCCCCCCATGTATTGGCTTTATCTAGGTACTGTTTAAACAATTGGGAAAATAAAGTGAATTTTGTGTATCCTTATACAATGCTCAGCACAACTGAGCTTGTTCCCCGGTCACCACTATGCTAGATTGGCAGGACCAAAAATATTGCTTGTAAGGGATGCATGAGTATCACTTCTATAAAATGGAAGAAGACAGACCACTGAAACAGGATTGTCAGAGATCACAGTGTTGAATTAATTAATCAGAGTCATTAGCTGCTGTGGAAGAATACAGACCACGAGGATTCACTGAGGCATTTTTCAAAGTATCAACAGTTGTTGGATTGTACTGGTCAAGATTCTCCTTTCCAAGTCCAGAGTTTTAAAGGTAGCCAGACAGGAATGTTCATTAAGGTGCTCTTTTCAGTCAAGGCTGGAGAGCTATGCTGCTAATGAGCTAATGATGACATCTGGCTCCATTGCAGCATAGTCTGCAGGCAGTGTCTGCTCTTTAATCTGTATTGATTTGGTTATGTTTTCCTCTGAAGGAAATTGGTGAAGAGTCATAGCCACAGAGCATAGTTTTCCATAGAGTTCTGGAAGCCTGCCAATGAGTGTGTTATCTTTCATGAGATACTCTTCTAAGAGGTTAACAGGATGCTATGAATCTGGTACTGCTAGAACTTTGATTAAGGCAGACTTGCTCGGAGGAGCTTCAAGGTCAAAGGATGGATGAGTCATATTCATTTTCCTTACCTTGAGTGCATGGGTGGTCTCATCAGAGAACAATCCAGTCGCTGAAATTCCAAAGGAGGAGAGAAATGTTCTAATTAGAGATGGGCACGACTCAACGAAATTTTCATTTTCGTTTTTGTTTTTTCATTTTGTTTCGCAATGAAAACGAAAACGAAAAATTTCTCAGAAGCAAAATGACAACGGAAACAAAACGAAAAATTTTGCTGTGTTTTTCGTTTTTGTTACGGCTGACACATTGCATTGAAAAGAATGCTAACGAAACGAAAATTTTTCATTTTCGGTTTTTGTTTTTTCGTTTCGTTTCGTAACGAAAACGAAAACGAAAAATGTGCAGAAAACCCCCGAAAAATGAAAACGAACTGAAACGGACCCCCCAAACGACAAAAACGAAAAACGAAAAAATTATTTTTTTGAGTCATGCCCATCTCTAGTTCTAATTTTCAGGAACATCAGGGGGATGGTTGGTTGGCCCAAGGACAGAATTCTTATTCGTGATGGTGAATTAGTCAATTTCACAACCTTATCAAGGTCAACAGTATTTATGTCAGACTGTAATAGCTGGCTCAATGAGTAACTGTTTTTTTCTTATTTATCCATTATCCAGAGTTGATTGAATTTTGAGTTATGTATAGCACAGCTTGATTAGTTCTTACTCTGCCTACTGATTCTCCCAGGTTTCCCCTTCCACTCCTTTCACGCAACTGAGAAATGGGCAGAACTGGAGTGCCGTATGAGGTTATTACATTATTCTTAACATGGCCTTTTTGGTCAGCCAGAAAAGGTACAGAATCTGTGACCGTCTTGTTAAAGACATCAAATGCTTCTCCTAGTGCCTCTGTTTCATCGATGTGGACATGCTGTTGAAAGATGTTCCTTATTTGTTTGCAGTATGAAAAGAGTGGTTTCATATGAGCTCCCAGCAAAGCTCTTTAAAGCTATTCAAGTTACACTCTGCCTTCTGGATTAGCTTCCCTGCAAAGTTTAGTGTTTAAAGTTAGTGTTTAAAGGTTTCAATTCCCATGGGGCTTTACCAAGAGCCCAAAAGGAATGGTTTACAATTGTACAGATGTCTAGAGTTCATTTACATTTGAAGACATTAGGGCAGAAGACTCATTCATGAGTCTTTCATATCACAGATCAATAATCAGTAATTGTTTTGCAGCTTGAGCTGGAGAATGTGATCTTGAACTTATCCCGCCATGTTTGTGGATTGGAGTTGGTTTCAGAGCACAAACCACTCCAAGCTTCTACAGTTCATTATTTATAGAAAAGCCATGAGTATATACCCAAACAGGTTGCAACAGATTCAAGTAAAAAGTGATGAGTAGTTGCAGATGTTTAGAATAAATTATAAATAAAATAAGCTAGCTTGCCTAAGCAGCTCTGTGGGAGGATCCTGATGAAAGAAGACTCAAGTCCAGTTGTCCGACCAGCGGAGTGATCACGCCCCTTGCCATTGGCATGTTTTATTACATATCATTTACATCCAGAGTATGTACAACATCAGTGATTGGTTAGAGGAGTAGAGGTGGCATATGCTGGTTGGATGCTCCATAGGGAATCGCCTCGTGAACAGAGCATGCTTTGCACAGTTATTGATTAAAATAACACATGTCCTTACTGTTTACAGACGGGAGGTGAGTTAATGAGAAATAGACAAGAACAGATGAGGGGTAGACAAGAATAGGTAAAAGGAAATGAAAAGCAAATAGGATTAGAAAGGAATTATCCCAGTAACCAAGAGTAAATAAATGGAAGATGAGCAGAGAGAGTCAGAGTGAGTAAATAGGCTGAGTAAATGAAAAGTCAATAAAAGGTAACCCAAACTGGTTTAGAGGGATTCCAAGGTCTGCAATATGTGGATTTTAGGCAAAGGAATTCCATCAGGAGGGTTTTCCCTCTTGTGAAATGGAAATGACCCCTAGTCCTCATCCCAACTGTCTGAATCAGCCTCCATCACAGCTCCAGCAGCAATTAAGATATTTTTAAAATAAAAGAATAAAAAGAAAGCCTGTAGAGTTTCTAAATGAGATTGATTCACCACCACCATTTTGCCAAGGCTTTCCTGAAATAATAATAAGATTTGGTACCAGTTCCAGAGCTGCGGGATGGTGGTGGACTGGGGCAATTGGTCCTGGGCCCTTGCCCTGCCTTACTGCCTGCTGGATTTCTTGGTGCTTAATACTTTTTCTTTTTTAATAAAGAGGAAATTGTATTTTAGTGTCTAACAATGCTGAAAGTGACTGGCTGGGTAGCTAAGTGAATTAAGTATCTGGCTATGGAGCTAGAGGTTGTGAGTTTGATTTTCCACTGTGACATTGGGAGAAGAGACAGCTTGTGTAGTTGTGAGCGAGCTGCACAGTTCCAGGATGCCCCCAGAAGAGATTGGTAAGCTACTTCTGGGGATGCTTTACCAAGAAACCCCTGAAAATGATTGCCATGAATCAGAATTGGCTTGATGGTACACTTATTATTATTGATGATGCTGAACCATAATAGATTATTTTTAACTACCACAATGCAGTAAATATTTAGATAATTTGAGTCTAAAGGGATTGTTTAAAACATTGGTATGCATTCTGTCAAAAAGCAGGGGAACTCGATTATTTCTGTTACACTGCTCAAAGTAAAGCTGGCTATAATTGTCCTTGGGAGGGGGCTGCTTATTTGACAGGCCTGCAGAGCAACTGTAAGGGAAGATATATATGTCCAAATTGATAATGAGGTGGCTAAGGATTATCAAAATTTTAAATTGTTTGTTTATACCAGGATTGGGATATCATCAGAGCAGCTGAGAAGAAAGTTCAGGTCTGTGAATAAAGCTGCCCAAGAAACATATGCACAGCTAGGATACAAATTAACAGATTTGTTGTCTAGGTGGTTACAGAGTGAAAAAGTAACTACTGTTGAAGAAACCTGTTACAACCTGATCTGAAGTTCTTAGTACGTGATAAGAAACCTAAAACAGTCATAGAAGCAGCAAAAATTGCTGATGAGATAAGTGTTCTGAGAGAAACCAAGTTTTTAAAAGTGAAATATAGAAATTGGGATTATAAAAAGAAACCAGGGCAGGGATATTACAAATCTTTTAAGCAAGCTCAGAGTAAAGAACAGGGGAAAATGCTTGAGTGCCAGTCTTCAAAGTCTGAGGGAGTAGATGGAAAACCCAATAAATGGAGTGCTGGACATAAACAGAAATTAATGTGTTGGGAATATCTGGAGGAAGGACACATGAGGCAATTTTGCCATAAATTAAAGAACAGACAAAACCAGAATGAGAAAAAGTGTTTTGTGTTCAGAAACACCAAGAGGAAAATTCAAAACCCAAAGTAGAAAGAAACTCAGAAGCTGAGGAGGGAAGGATGGAAAAGACAGAGTTACCTATAGCTGAGGTGGTTCACTATTATTTAATCAACTCAGACAATAGATTAATAGCAAAATCTGGCGAACCAGTAACCATAAATGGAAAAGCTTATGTGGGGTTGATAGATACGGGATCCAGTGTAACTCTACTGCATCCTAAGATATTGAAGCCTGAAGATATCCTACCAGAGGATAAATTAATAGTAAAAGGAACTAGAGCTCCGAAAGTGGAATTACCCATGGCAAAAGTTTGAATGAAGGTCAGAAAGTGGGAAGGAACATGGGATGTAGGAGTCTTGGATCAAATTCCTAGTGCAGTGCTGGCGAACCTATGGCACGGGTGCCAAAGGTGGCACTCGGAGCCCTTTCCATGGGCACCCGACCTCAACACTTCACAGCCACCTGTATTGAGGTTAAATTGCTGTATTGGCACTTTGCAAAAAAAATGGTGGGTTTTGAATCGCTGTTTGGGCACTCGGTCTTTAAAAGGTTTGCCATCACTGTCCTAGTGCATATTTGGTTGGGATAGATATCCTAGAGCATGTTTTTGTGGTGACAAGGGCTCAGACAGTCCAAAAATCTAAAAAGAGTGAAAATAGTACACTAATGGATAAAATCTCCTCAGAAGATATTGAGAGGGAGCAGGCAGTAGAGAAAGTTGGTGGCAGTTTAACAGACATTCTGAATGGGCTTGGGCCATCATTTGCAGTAGAGCAGCAGCAAGATAGTTTAAAAGAATGCTTTGAAGTAGTGGAAAAAATAAATCCCTGTTAAGTCCTGAATGCCCTGTAAATTTTATAATAGAAAACCAACTATTATATAGAACATCAATGTCATTGCCAAAAAGAGGAAACACTGATGTGAATAAACAACTGGTTGTGCCTTTAAAATATTGAGAGCAACTATTTAACAGGACTCACAGTGATGTGTTTGGAGGACATACTAGAACAAAACAAAGGATTAATCAGAACTTTTATTTGCCAGGAATGGGAAAACAGATTAAACTGCTAGTAAGAAATTGTGATGTGTGTCAGACATTGGGGACAAATCATGACAAAACCAAAGCCAAGTTGAACCCCATACCTGTAATTGGCATCCCCTTCCAAAGACATAGTAAATATTGTATCTACCAAAACCCACAAGGAGAGGAAAGATATACTATTATCGATTATGCAACCAAGTATCCAGAAGCAATTCCTCTAAAAAATATTGAAATGGATACAGTTACTGAAGCTTTAATTAATTACATGTGTTGGCTAGAATTTGCCTTTGAAAATGTGTCAGAAGCAATTTTATGTCAAAATTGATGAAAAGAATATGGCAAGCTTGTGGAGTGGTGCACCTAACTTCTTCTGCTTATCATCCTCAAACCAATGGTTTGCTGGAAAGATTTAATCAAACATTATTAAGAATGATTAAGACGTGATGGAATCTGATTCAGACAGTTGGGATGAGGCCTAGAGGACATTTCAAGAGAGGGAAAACCCTCCTGATGAACTCTGGCTCAATCCACATGTTCCAGACTTTGGAATCCCTCTAAACCAGATTGGGTTACCTATTATTTACTTTTCATTTACTCAGCTTGTTTGCTCACTCTGACTCTGCTACTGACCCAAGGAAGCCAATCGGCAGCCGGCAAGCTGCTGTTCATCTTTCATTTCATCCTCAAACCAATGGTTTGCTGGAAAGATTTACTCTTGGTTACTGGGCTAATTCCATTTCTAATTCTGTTTGCTTTTCATTTCCCTTTACCTATTCTTGTCTACTCCTCATCGATTCTTGTCAACTTCTCATTAACTCACCTCCCGTCTGTAAACAGCAAGGACATGTGTTATTGTAATCAATAACTATGCAAAGCATGCTCTGTTCACAAGGTGATTCTCTATATAGCAGTGGTTCTCAACCTGTGGGTCCCCAGATCTTCCCGGACTGCAACTCCCAGAAACCCCTTCCAGCACAGTGAGTGGTGGAGGCTTCTGGGAGTTGCAGTCCAGCAACATCTGGGGGCCCACCGGTTGAGAACCACTGCTATAGAGCATCCAACCAGCATATGCCACATTTACTCTTGTAACCAATCACTGATGTTGTGCATACTCTAGGATGTAAACGATATGTAATAAAATGTGCCAATGGCAAGGGGCGTGATCGCTCCGCTGGTTGGACAACTGGACTCAAGTCTTTTTTCTTCAGGATCCTCCCACAAAGGGGTATGTCCATGAACACCATAATGATTGGGACTTAAAGCTACAATCATTACTTTATGCATATAGATCTATTCCTCAAAAAAGTACTGGTTTTTAGTCCCTTTGAATTACTATTTGGTTGACACGTTCGTGGTCCTTTAAATATAATCAGACATACATGGGAAGGAAGCAAGAATACAAATGATTTTGTGAATGTGATAGAATATGTTGACAATTTAATGAATACTTTGAAAACATCAATGGAAGTTGCGACCAAAAATATGGAAAAGACGCAACAGAAACAAAAAGTCTGGTATGACAAAAAGCCAGATCCAGAACATTTGAACCTGGAGAACAAGTGTTCATGGTAAGACCAATTACACGAAACAAAATGCAACTATATTGGGGGAGAAGAAGGACAGCGGAATATAACCTGGAAGCAGTACAATATAGTCCTACTTCAAACAGAGAGGCAAGACAGATATGCAAGAACTGTTACAAAAGCATAGGACCCTGTTTACACCTAATCCAGGTTGAGCTAAGGGGGTGAAACATAGGATAGACAGGAAATGCTGCTCCTATAGCTGTGGCTCCATATAGAATTACCAGGACATATGTAGACAAAATCAAAACTGAAATAGGAGATATGTTACAAGCAGGCATAATAGTCCCATCACAAAGTTGTTGGGCCACTCCAATTGTTCTAGTTGATAAACCTGATGAAACGGTAAGATTTTGTGTGGATTATTGCAAGCTGAGCAGAGTAACAAATCCAGATACCTATCAAAACTGAAATAGGAGATATGTTACAAGCAGGCATAATAGTCCCATCACAAAGTTGTTGGGCCACTCCAATTGTTCTGGTTGATAAGCCCGATGAAACTGTAAGGTTTTGTGTGGATTATTGCAAGATGAACAGAGTAACAAATCCAGATGCCTATCCCATGCCAAGGCTAGATGATCTAATTGAGACTGTCGGAAGATGTGGTTTTAACAGCAGCTTCGATCTAAGCCGGGCATATTGGCACATTGGAATGGACCCTAGGGACCAAGAGAAGACAGCTTTTTGTAGTCCATTAGGATTATTTAAATTCCATGTGATGAGTTTTGGCTTAAGGAATGCACCAGCCACATTTCAAAGATTAATAGACCAAATGCTTCATGGTCTATCCAAATTTGCAGTGGTATATTTAGATGACATTGCTGTATTCAGTTCCTCTTGGGAAGAATATCTACAGCAGTGGTTCTCAACCTGTGGGTCCCCAGATGTTCCTGGACTGCAACTCCCAGAAGCCTCCACCACTTGCAGTGCTGGAAGGGATTTCTGGGAGTTGCCGTCCAGGAATGTCTGGGGACCCACAGGTTGAGAACCACTAATCTACAGCATGTCAGGATGGTGCTCCAGATAATTAAAGAGGCTGGTATTACCATCAAAGCATCAAAATGCCAACTTGGAAATCTGGAGATGAAATATTTGGGACATGTTGTAGGCGGAGGAGTCATCAAACTCTTACAGAAGAAAATCGAAGCAATCGACCAGTGGCCCTGAATGACATCAAAGAAGAAAGTAAGGTCATTCTTGGGACTTGCTGGCTATTACAGAAGATTCATCCCACACTTCAGCCCCATAGCAGTGCCATTAACCGAACTCACCTGAGTGTCAAGCAGCATTTGATGGACTGAAACAAGTGTTAACCTCACAGCCTGTTTTATTGGCCCCAGATTTCGACAAGGACTTTCGGATCTACACAGATGCATCATGCACAGGACTGGGTGCAGTGCTTTGCCAGGAAGGAGAAAAAGGGACATTCAAACCCATGATGTTTGTCAGCAAGAAACTGCAACCAAGGGAATGTCATCTGGTGATGACTGAAAAGGAATGCTTAGCTATAATTTGGGCTGTAAATAAACTGAAATCATATGTATGGGGGAGAAAATTCATATTATGTACTGATCATTCTCCGTTATTGTGGTTAAATAGCATAAAAACCAATAAAAATAAGCTTTTACATTGGGCTTTACTGTTACAAGATTATAATTTCGTACTAGATAGAAGGTGTGAATAATATTGTTGCAGATGCACTTTCGAGAAATCCAGTTGATGTTTAAGAAAAAAAAATGTGAGAAAATGTAATGTATTGTAATGCTATGATGGTAAAGGAAGGTAAGATATTAATGGGGGAAAAATAGAAATAAATTATAGTCAAGATAATGTCATTGAAGAGTTATAGGATGCAAAGTAGTATGAATATATGGTTGAAATAAAAGATAAATTATATGATATAAGTATAAAGGTAAGATTGTGTAATATGATGTGGTAGAAAAATAATGTGAGTATACAATGTAATGTTAAAATTACTAAGAGTGTAAGTAGATAGTTCCAGAGATTCATGTTAAGCAAGCAAAACTGATTAAAAGTTTCCTCTCTTAAAATTAATTTTATAAGGGGGGAGGTATTGTGAAGGAACCCCTGCAGTGAAATACATGAATATGCTAATAGGCAGCCAATCCCAGAATGTGGGTGTGGTTGCGGCCTATAAAAAGGGTGACAGTTAAACTGAAGAGAGAGAACAAGAGGCAGCAGCAAGCAGGAGAGCAAGGAACATCCTGAGAGTAGAGAGTAGTTGGCATCAGGGCAACGTGTTTGTCAGAGATAGGGACTGGTCAGGAACTGGTTAAGGAAGTTAGGGACTGGTTGAATAGATAGATAGATAGATAGATAGATAGATAGATAGATAGATAGATAGATAGATAGATAGATAGATAGATACGTGGTACCTTGTATAAAGGAGTTAATTCGTTCCAAATGAAATTATGTTAAGCAAATTTTCCTTTATACAAATTTCCCATAGGAATACATTTGAAAACAGAGTAATCCCTAATCACAACCATTTTTATGTTGTACGGATTTGCCCCATAGGCGATGCTGCTAAGCAAATTTCCCCTATCTCCTGATTTTTTTTATGTTGTACATATTTTATGTTATACAAACCGTTTGTTATACAAGGGTCCACTGTATTAAGAAAACTTTAAAGCACACATTATTTTATTACTGTAGTTTTATTCACTTCAATCAACATTGTTTGTATTTGGAAAGGTTACCAACAGTGTCAGTCCCGCTTCTTCTGATTTGAGATAAGAACATAAGTAAATGAATGGTGGCAGCAGAAGACAAAGAAGAGTGTTTTCACGAGTTTCATGCACGGATCGAGTTGTCAAAGACTCGGACCCATCACAGCATCCTGCAGCCTGGCAAGCATCATCTGTTTCCATTAAGAGAAAGAGCACTTGATATGAAATAATTTGTGAGAGGAGATCTTTACTTGCATTTGTTGTAAACAGGTGTGCACCTAACTTGAGCGGAAACATTTTAAACCTGACATTTTGCCAACTCAACCATTCAAATCTGTGCCTTCAGTGTTTTTCTACTTCTTAGCATAAGCTGATTATCAATGTTCAAAAGTTCCAGTTATAACCATAGAGCAGTTATTATTTCTAGCCAAGTGCCAGCCCTTGTGTTGGCATGGGAAGGGCTTATTATATATTGTAGAGATCCTACAGACTGTGGTTCCTAGCTAGATATTAAAACATGCAGGGACATACACTTAGTTCCCCATGTGTCTTTCCAGGCCTGGATAAACATCCCAGGGATATTGGCATGTCCTGGGCCAACTATAGGTTTGCAGCAATTTCCTCCATGTGCACGCTCAGCCACATTTGTAACTGAAAAAGACTCATGTGAACTATCCATTGCTACCATGCAACAATATGTGCTGTATAGTTAATACTCAGTTATTAGTGCTCAGCATACCTATACAGAGGCAAGAAGCTAGAATTCTGTCTTTTGGGAGATAATGCAATTGGTTTATATGTGCAGCAAGCATAACCAGCTGAGCAAACAACAGTTTTTCTTGCCATATTTTCCATACCAAGACAAACTCGCAATCTATAGAATTTTGGCCTTTGTGCTGCAGGCAAATGCACGTATTTGCTAAGTGAAAAACAGAACATTCATTTGAGTCTTGTGTGTGTGTGTGTGTGTTGTGTCGTTACAGTCGTTACCAACTCTTCGTGACTCCATATCCATGGAGTTTTCTTGGCAGGAATACTGGAGTGGTTTGCCAGTTCCTACTCCAGGCGCCTACAGCACCTGGTATTCCTTGGAGGTCTCCCATCCAAGTACTAACCAGGGCCGACCCTGCTTAGCTTCCTTACTGCAAAACAACTTCTACTTGATTCATTGTATTTGTTGGTCATCCCTACTTCTGATATGCCCAGCCTTTCTCCTTTGAAACTGAAAGGGATAAGACAAGCAATTTGAAATGTTCTTAATGCCATTCAATATGGCAAAAGCCTTAGCCACTTGTGATTTCTTGTCATGTGAATCCAAAATAAGATTCCCAGATCTGCTCTTTTTCAAAAACCTGAACTTAACATTAGGTAAAAGAGGTGAGTATGAAGTGATTGTGGTCTTTCTGATGCCTCACATAAAAACCTTTTTTACTGAAGGATCTCCCAAAGTTGCAATGGTGGCAAGAAGAGACACAAAGCCAAGGTAGAACACAAAAGCCGTTAAAAGCCTATTGTCTCATTGCTCTATTACACCAGGGCTCAAGATACTGCTATTTTCATTCAAGATGTCAGTTAATTTATAACCATTGTCAAAGGATCAAGGTGTAGTGAACTAGGACACAGGAGGCCTGAGTTTGAAACCCCACTCAGCCATGGAAACTCACTGTTGAAGAGGAACTAATAAAACCACTTGTTAAATACTGTGTCTCACTTCCCTTGAAAGTCCTATTGGGGTCACTAGATGTTGGTTCTGACTTAGGGTATTTGTACACGACCCCTAAACTCCGCCGCAAATGGCTCCCAGCTCCGGAGCTTACAATTGTTTCCCCACCAGCTCCTGAGTTTGCAGAAAATTAAGTGCAACCATGCCCACCTGTGCACGGCCTCGCACACTTTTCATGTACCTGCTCTCGGAGGGTGAAAATCCCCAGATCCGGATATAACCTAGAGTGCCCGGCTCTCCTCGCTTCTGTTTGTTGTTGTTTTTGCCTCCCACCCCTTTAAGAGAAGGAATCAGGACAACGACGGGGCTCCGGCGGCTTTGGAGGTAAGCCTGCATTTTTTTTCTCTTTTTTTCTCCCTCCCCTCACACAACAGGAGCAAGGAAGTGAGGAGGGGTGGGGACGCAGGAAGAGCAACGAACCCCCCAAGATCTCTGGTCCGATTTTAAGTGGCCAGCGGATGTTAGGGGTCGTGTGAAAAGGCCCTTAGAATACATACTTGTGTTCCTGTTACAGAAAGGCAGACAATAAGGAATACACCACATATATAATAAAGTACCTATATAAATAAATATTAGGAAATTAAGATAGATGAAATAACTAAAATATATTCTTGGGGATTTTTATTCAGATGCTTCCATTTCTTATTTATTTTAAGGAAACATTCCTTCGTAATATTGTACTTACTGGTTAACAATCTTCTGAGCCGGTCAAACTTGCAGAGTTCAGTACAGTAGTCTTACTTGCAGTTTATAACACTGATTCTAAAAACAAATCAAAGGCTTTTTAAACATTACATTTTAAAAGCCAGTACTTTTATATACAATTTGAAATGCTGCTATTAAAAACAAACCAAAGCATGGAAGATGAATATATTTACAGTACTAACATTTTAAAAGATCGAAGAAAAGACGAACTATATATGTAGGTAGAAATGAAATGAACGTATACATAGCTGTAAGAGCACATTATTTCTAGCGAATCTGCATCCGTTTACTCTGGCCGTCACTTCACGAAGAACTTCTCTTCGCAGCGTGATTGCCTTCGCTATGAATTCGAAGGCGGTCACGTGGTAGTCACGTGGTCTCCATTCGCCCCCACCCCTCTTTCCGTGTCCTCACCGGGCGAGGTTTTAGGGTCGAATCCAGTAGTACTTCACGTGCTCCCTTCGCATTCGGAAGCTTACTTGCAACGTCCGGTTTCTGCTTTCTTTTATTTTTTTAAGAAAATTACCACGGCGTATCGATGCATCAATACCTGGCTGTCATTTGCGGTCAGAGGACTTGTGGGCGGCCATCGTGTTTCCCTGAAGCAGAGCTGCTGGGTTGGTTTTTTTTTTTTGGGGGGGGGGGGGCGGGGAGAGGCTTCTCTCAGCTTCATCGCCCTGTGTGCCCCGCCGCCGCTCTCTGGGTGGGCGCGCGCGGGGGTGTCTTGCGGCGGCGGCACCGACACCCCATCCCCCCTCCCTCTGCGCAGCCCTTCGCCATCCCTTGCCAGCGGAGGGGCTCTGCTCACGTCACCCGGGGACGCTTGCCCCCCCTCTGTTGCCCCTGCCCCGTTTACAGAAGGCAAGATCAAAAGAACGGGTTAACCGAAATATCTATGCATCGGCATTTCGGAGAAAAAGTAAGTTAAAAAATAAATAAATATACTTTTTAACTGGCCACACGTGAATTTGGATACGAAGCGGGATGCGAAGCGAGGGAGATTCCCGGCCTCCGGCAGGGGAATCTCTCGCCCCGCTTGGAGCACGGTTTAGGGGCGTGGTCGGGGTGGCGCCGCATCCAAAATGGAGGATCGTGCGGACAAAACCGACCGATTCGCGCAGAAATCACGGCTCGCCGCGCAGCGAGAGGTTCGTGAAGTAACGGCCAATGTTAAGCAACTGAAATCGAATGAACACTTTCCCTGTTGTTGAAGGAAACCATCAGTGCATGCGCAGAGCTGCAAAATTTTAAATCTTTATTAAAGAGTGCAAAGCAGGTGCCCTTAATTATTGAATTAGCCTTGCAGCAGAAGCGGAAAAGGTTTCGGACAACAGATGGCTTGCAGCAATTGGTGATCGGCTTTTTCAAGAGCCTAAAAACGTAACATTATTAGGTCAAGGGGGCTCGACATTCGACACCCTACAGAAGCTCCTCCTCTGAACCAGGACACTGGCTCCCTCCCTCTCACGATCGCTGACATCCACGTGGGAAACAGTTCTAAAAAGGGAGCCCGGGAGAGGAGATGGCAAGCGAGGGGAAGAGGGAAACGCGGAGGGAAACCATCCTCCTCCTCCTCCTCCTCCCTATGAAAGCGTGATCCGTCCTGTCAGAGCCACAGCGCAAACACGCTCAGTCTGTAGGAGGGGGTCGCCCAGGGGCTTCCACACACACACACACCCCTCCACCCGGGAAGCGGGGCGGCGGCGGCGGGGGGGGCGGCGGCGGCGAGCGCTCCGTGACCCACATCTTTCAGAAAGGCCAAAACAGGACAACAGCTCTTCTCTCCGCGGGGGCGACCCTATCTGACCCAGCCGGTTTGTTTTGCATACCTCCCCCTGATTGGCTGAGCTTGCCTAGCGCCGCCTTCTCGTGGTGCGGGGGGGGGGGAAAGGGGCGGAGCCGCGGCCGGTGCGCTGTGTCCGTCGATCTGGCGCTCCTCCTTCATTCGGAGCCCGGCCGCCGGGAGTGGAGGTTGACGGCGCCGGCTCTCGAGGCGGGGGGGGGGGGGGGGCTTCGGTCGCGCGCCGGCTCTCCTCGCGCAGCCAACTGCCAACTGCCACCGCCCCCTTCGCCCCCCCCCCTTTTCCTTCACCAACGGGTGGTTCGTCGTCGTCGCCGTCGTCGGGTCGGGATGGTGGGCGGCGGCGGCGGCGGCGGCGGTTGGAGCGTTTCGTTCGCCGGCTGCGGGTTCCTGGGGGTCTACCACATCGGCGCCGCCACTTGCCTCCAGGAGCGGGCCCCGCACCTCATCCGCAACGCCCGCCAGATTTACGGGGCCTCCGCGGGGGCGCTCACCGGCGCGGTCCTCGTCGGAGGCGGCTCTCTGGGTGCGTGTGTGTGTGTGTGTGTGTGTGTATATATATATATATGTGTGTGTGGTTTTTTTTGGCGGGGGAGGGGGTGTCGCTTCGGAGGAGGAAGGGAAGGGGAAGCCGAGCGGTTGCCATCCGCCTTC
The DNA here is from genome assembly GCA_037367245.1 of Phrynocephalus guinanensis. Classification (NCBI taxonomy): domain Eukaryota; kingdom Metazoa; phylum Chordata; class Lepidosauria; order Squamata; family Agamidae; genus Phrynocephalus; species Phrynocephalus guinanensis. Next base: position 13,295,836 of record CM074740.1, on the reverse strand, counting down.
CCCGTTTTGACAGTGTTGTCCCAGACAGGTATGCGACAGGTGACGTTTCGGGTCGATTATAATTGGCCAGATTGTTGGCTTAAACCCATTTTTCAAACTGCCCTCTCCCATTACTCTGGCAGAATGGTCATCGTCATCGTCGTCATCATTTGAGGCTTGCAGACCTGGAAGGGGACCCCAGTCTGGGTCACTGAATTCGGACCCTGTCAGGGAGGCACAAGCTGCCGAGATGCCCTAATAAGCACATCCGATCTCTCCTGATTTCGGAAGCTAAGCAGGGTCGGCCCTGGTTAGTACTTGGATGGGAGACCACCAGGGAATACCAGCGGCTGTAGGCGCCCCCTGGAGTAGGAACTGGCAAACCAACTCCAGGATTCCTGCCAAGAAAACTCCATGGACATGGAGTCACGAAGGGTTGGTAACGACTGTAACAACACACATCTATCTATCTATCTATCTATCTATCTATCTATCTATCTATCTATCTATCTATCTATCTATCTATCTATCTATCTATCTATCTATCTATCTATCTATCTAACCTACCTACCTAAGGATAACCCAAAGAACCATGAATTAGCCTGAGACCCAGATCTGACGGAAAAATCTGGCCATCCCCTACATGGCTGGAGTGTCTGGGAAGCTTAAAAGATTTTTTTGGCAAGCACTACATCCCTGTTTACATAGCTGCCTAGGTGCCCTAAGCACATCCGATCTTGCCTGATTTTGGAAGCTAAGCAGGGCCGGCCCTGGTTAGTACTTGGATGGGAGACCACCAGGGAATACCAGGTGCTGTAGGCGCCCCCTGGAGTAGGGACTGGCAAACCACTCCAGTATTTCTGCCCAGAAAACTCCATGGACATGGGGGTCACGAAGAGTCGGTCGCGACTGTAACGACACAACACACACACACACACACACACAGGGAGGCACAGCAGGGAATCCAGCTCCCAACCTCTGGCTCCCCAGGCGGATATTTCAAACCGCTTCTTAACTGTTACTTTTTTCATCATTATACGTTTCTGGGTGAGAAGTACCTTTTAGGAGCCGTACATGATTTTTCTCACACCGCAAAAGGTGGTGGCATAATGCGTGTGGAAGATTATGGACACTAGTGGTAAAGCTTTCTAGTGTAAAATGCATGGTACTCTGTAGTTCTTTAATACTGGCGCAGATATCCACTAACTGTAAAGCAGCGATTTGTTTTAGAGTGTTGTGACTAAGTGTTGAGATACTTATACACACCATCTCATCAGATGGGCAAAGCATTACTTGTAAGCAAGGTGTTGGGAAATAAAGAGGGAGGAAGCTTGTACAGCAGCAGTAGGGTGATAAACATATTACAAGAGCATGGTCTGGTGGCAGTGCTGCAAAAGAACCTAGAACCTAGATGAGAGAGCACAGAGCCATACTCTAATCTTTCTATAACATCTGCTCTCTTTTGCAAATACGTAGTGGAAGATAGTGGAGACAAATGCACTCCCACTAACAGATAGGACACCTGCAAATTTTCCATCAGGTTCCCAGGAAAAGGCTGTTGCATCCAGAGTTTGGAAACTGTTAGCTATAATAACTAGTTAACTGTAATTGATTTCTTTTCTCAATAACAAAAGTATACCTAAATTATACTTGAACTGTAATTTGTGCCGTAACAATAACAAATCAGTTACTCCTACAGCTGTGGGAGTGTGGCATCTCTAAATGGTGAAGAAGGAACATCACATGATTCAAGTGCTAGTTCATAATGCTTCCTTGTTCTCTCTGGTGGGTGCAGGGAGGATGATGAAAATGTGTGTTATAGATAGGCCAGTGGTTTGTAGCACATGGAGATTGTTTTTAAAAGTAACGGAAGCAAACTATAGAATTCTAAAAATTTCAACAATATTTCTGTTAGCCTACCAGAGTAGACCCACCACACTTGGTAAGACAGTATTTATATGCTTTATAGATTTATGGGCCAAACGTCTGCTGTTTACATCTGCCATTGTAGGTGTGATGGCATAAATCACAGGAGTGCCACGAGTTAAGGAGTCACCACTTTTGATTATCACATCCCATGTCATAAAAATTGTATAACAGAAGGAAAACAAGGAGCAGCTTCTTATCTAGAGGCAGTTTGCTGCTGTAGTTTATGTTGTTGCACTTATGCTAGGATATCTGGGAGTTGAGTCATGGCTACTGGACTTCTTTTTTGAGAGATAGAAACGTTTCGCTGTTCATCCAAACAGCTTCATCGGTCTTTAAACAAGATGATTCTGGCTAATAGGTCTGGTAATGTTGGGGCCAATAAGTGATTTCAGGTTTGTAATCAGAATTAAGAGTTAGGAGCAACAAAACCTTTTTTTTTGTAATTGCTGCTAAAAGCTCTAATTGCATATGGCTTCAGAGGTGCAGTCCAGTCCAGCTAGTGCTAACAAACTTCCATAACTATTTAATCTACATTCACTGCCCGCCCTTTTCTCTGTTTTCTATCCAAGGGGAGGCATTGTCTTCACAGTTGTGGGATGCTCACACTCCAGCAATGATTCGTTCGGATAGCCTTGGAAAAGTCATAACACTGTTTTTAGGGATTTGTATGAGATTGCACTGCACATGGAATAGTGTGTGAAAATCTTACTTTAGAAGTCCTTTAGAAGCTTAAACTCTTATCCATTGAAATGTTGCCTTCACTTTTTAATTAGTGTCTGAATTAAATGAAAGAATATCCTTTTCTCATGACTGCTAAATAAATATAAACGCAGTATGTTGAAAAGTACACCTAGATCTGATTTCCACACATAGTGAAAATATCTCAACTGAGACCAATACTTTTCTAGTAGATTTTTGACACATTATAATATATTTATTTCAATAAGAGAATGTACAACTTCAAACGTATCTTTCCTCTAGCTGACAAGAAACTTTGGGCCTTTTCACACGACCCCTAAACTCCGCGGCAAATGGCTCCTAGCTCCGGAGCTTAACATTGTTTCCCCACCAGCTCCGGAGTTTACAGAAAATTAAGTGCGACCACGCCCACCTAAGCCCGTCCCAGTGCACTTTTCAGGTACCTGCTCTCCGGGGGTGAAAATCCCTGATGCGGATGTAAAGGAGTGAGTGCCAGGCTCTCCTCGCTTCTGTTTGTTGTTTTTTTGCCCCCCACCCCTTTAAGAGACAGGACGATGACAGGGCTCGGGGCGGTCGACTGGCAGACGGAGGTGAGCCTGCATTTTTTCCTCTCTTTTTCTCTCCCTCCCCTCACGCAGACAGGAGCAAGGAAGTGCGGAGGGGTGGGGACGTAGAAAGAGCAACGAACCCCCAAGATCTCTGGTCCGAATTTAAGTGGCCAGCGGATCTTAGGGGTCGTGTGAAAAGGCTCTATATCTACAAATTCTGTTGAGTTTTCAGTACTCAGTTTTATTTTCTTTTGCCAAATAGTAGTTTATTTGTTACATGGATACCCCCCTTTCCTTCAGAGAGCCTATGGTGACATACCTGACACTCTTCCTCCCCACTCTGTTGTCACATTTCTATGAGGTAACTCAGGCTGAGAAAATGTGGCTAGCCCAGTGTCACCCAGCACCATTCATGCTCCATTGGTGATTTGAACCCAGGTCCTAGTCCAGCATCCTACCTACTGCACCAAGAATTATAATGGACTCCCATATTAGAACAGAGTTTCATTACAAGTCAGGTAAAAACTAAGTAGCACAAAAAGAGAAAGTCTTAGACAGTTGCACGTACTGTTGCCCATGATATACAGAAACAATTTGATATGTATGGCTTTCTAAAGAAAATTCCTTTTGCTGATACTGTAGCAAAAAGCTAAGCAATTAAAATGAACACTCAGTTAGACACCCAGTGGATGGAAGAACAGTCCCTTAATAAAAACGCACTGAAACGTGGGGGCAGAATGTAAATTTGATTCAGCTGTAGCTTTGCCTAATCTTTTTGCCATGGGCTAATCAATATTTTCCTCTCCAAACTGCTGCTTCCCTTATCCCATGAGAAAGAAGCAGGTTGGGATGATTTCAGATCAAAACTAGACCCAGAGGAAAGGATTAATCACTCTGCTGCCACCCTTCTGGTGAAATAAATAGCTTCTTGCTACTATATTTTGGTAACTTAAAAAACTTTATAAAAAACATGATAGTTAATGTGTAGTTTGCTTTTTAAATGGATTGATAAAATCTGCATCTGAAGTATTCCTTTCCCCCAAAAAGTATTTATTTGTTTTTTTTTCTCATTGAGTTGTCCAGGTGTTGGAGGGTTCCAACACTCATCAGCCTTTTGCAGCAAAAGTAATGGAGATGATGGGCTTTGCAGTCCAAAACAGGGCCACGGTTGTCGTCCATTTTCTAAACTACACAGTGTATGTAAATTATGTATAAATCTACATTAAAATCCTTGGCTCATGATAAATTAATATTGTGACCTTAACAAATCCTGGATATCAATACTAAATTGCATAAAACACACACATGCACTCAGACCAGAAAAATATCATTTCTGAAGATCCAAGTAGTCCACAGAACATACAGTTAATGCTGCCAAATGTGCAGTGCCAGGATGCCCCCAGAATAAGGGAATGGGAAACCGTTTCTGAGTACCTCGAATACCCTGCAAGGGGTTGCCATATCAGAATTGACTTGAGGGGACATAATCTATATGAATATATCCATCCTGTATGGTTTCATCTTTAGATTGAGCATTTTCTGGTCTGTTTTACTAGGTCAAATTCCTTCTGAAATGTTGACTCTGACTTCCTTTGACAAAGGACAAATGTTGTGGCAGGGATGAAAAGCAGTCCTAATAAACTGATGGTAGAAGTCACTCGCTGTTCTGTGATTGGATAAAGGAAATAAGCTGAGGTTCTGCTGACAAGTAGCAGGATTAGCTATCTGTCCCCACGGAGAAGGTTACTGCAGGGCATTAACCTTTTGTATTCCTTGAGAAACACTTAGAGCAAGAAAGAGTGAACCTTCAATGTTAATAAGATGAAATGCTTATCAATAAAACAAGCTTTAAGAAAATTGGTAAGAAGAGTGCTCTACCATACAGGTCTTTTAGCAAGATGTTACAAGAATTGCTCCTATATTTTCTTCACTTACCATGTTAATTTGAAGTTAGGCATTGTTAAATCTGGCATGCCAATAAACGGAGTGGTAGAATTATTTCATCTGATCTGTCATTTCACTGTTGTCAAATGACACTTTTGATGTTTGAAAAGCTGTCCTGTTGCCACCTTAGCGTGATTACCTGTTAAACCATCAAGCCAATGCTTTGCTTTATTTTATTTTTATTTTTGAAACTTCTGTAACTGTAGGCTTGACTATAGTTCTTCAGATTAAAAGTCAAAGAGAAGAACTCGAGAGTAAATCACATGTTACGATAAATCCTTATACACACGTTTGGCTGTTGGAAGAATTTTTCTGTTGAAGGGTCTGTGTCAGGGAGTGTCCTTCAGGGAGAGGCAGGGGCATGGTGACCATATTTTTTGATTTTCTGCTAAACTCAGCTACATTTTGTGACCCTTGAAATTAACCAATAATGTGAAGTAATCTGCAATTTATCATACTTGCTGATTACTTGTTTTATTCTAATAAAGATTTGGCTGGTCAGTTGACATCTTTTTAACTTAGGGCCTTTTTACACGACCTCTAAGATCCGCTGGCCACTTAAATTCGGACCAGAGATCTTAGGGGTTCGTCGCTCTTCGGGCGTTCCCACTCCCCTCCGCACTTCCTGGTTGCTGGCTGCGTGAGGGAAGGGAGAAAAAGAGAAAGAAAAGCATGCTGCTCACCTCGTTCTGCCTCTCATCTCTGTAAAAGTAGCTCTTAAAGGGGCGGGAGCCAAAAAACAACAAACAGAAGCAAGGAGAGCCCCGCACTCACTATCCTTACACCAGATCAAATAATTTTCACCTCCAAAAAGCAGGTACCTGAAAGCTGCGCTGGGATGCGCTAAAGTGGGCGGGGTCGCACTTAATTTCCTGTTAACTCCGGAGCTGGTGGGTAAATATTTTTAAGCTCCGGAGCTGGGAGCCATTTGCCCCGGAGTTTAGGGGTCGTGTATAAACGCCGTTACACTTACACCATCAGAGCAACTTGATTTTAGCATTAAAACTTCATGTTATGTCATGTGCCTTCTAAGATTTTCTGTTGTGGTTTATGTAGTTTAATTTGATGAATAGGTTTTTCATTTTTTATACTATAAAGCTCATAGTTTAGTTTAGGTATATAAATCTACATCAGATTAATTAAATTTTACTTATTTGTGTTAATAAGTATAGTATTACAATCTTAGTCAGGTTTATATTAGTACTAGTAGTTTAAAATGCATTTTGTCTGATAATTTTCTCAAGGTTTCCTAAATAATTTTAATTACTGTATTCTGTTTTTTCCAAATTATTAACTGTCCCATATTTCAGACAAATATCATCTATAGCAAGTAATATATTTTTAAAATACTGTAATAATAATAAAGAGAGAGCCTGACATCAGCCTTACCAGGCAAATAACATGGAATTGAAGGGGAAGTGGTGGAGGAGGTAGATCAGTTTCATGTGTTAGAACAAAGTAGTGAATTATGAGCAGACATTTATATTACACATAGATATAAATGTAAATGTCATGAAGCCAGACTGATCTGTTGCTTATTTTGCCTGCAAAAGCAGGTACAACAAGTCAGCAGCTTTCATTCCTCTTATGGAGAAAATAGCCCAGAGTTACTAATAATACATATATATGTATTTTATAGCTTGCACATTTGTAATACGCTTTCCTTAATGAAATGTATTTTAAGAGTAAAAAGTAATTTGTGCTGCACTGTAAAATTCAGGACTATTAATGACAGGTTTTGGAAGCTATTCATTCATAGAGCTATTATAGGTTGGAGGCAACATGATGATACATAATAACAATAGCAACAGCATACAACTTTGTATTTGAACAGTCTCCTACATTGATACAGTACATATTTCTCTGTATTGCTAAGCAGTGTTTACGACAAGGTGCCAGTGTGCTCTGGTTAATTGGTTCAAGTGGTTATTGATGAAAGGGACCCCTTGGATCATTGAGTCCAGCCTCTGTCAAGAAGGCATACTGGGAAGTTGAATTCCTGACCTCTGTGTAAACCATTGAACTAACCAGCAGTTCATGTTTCAAAAGTGTGTGTTAAGGCTTGTTTAACAAACATTAATGTGTCTTTCAGCTGAAGCATGTTCTGATGTTCTGGATCTAGCCAAAGAAGCAAGAAAGCGAAATCTTGGCCCTCTTCATCCTTCTTTCAATGTAATGAAAATAATGAGAGATGGACTCTACAAAAATCTTCCGGAAAACACTCATCAGTTGATATCAGGGAAGCTTCTCATTTCACTTACCAGGGTCTCTGATGGCAAAAATGTGTTGGTATCCAATTTTAAGTCAAAAGAAGAAGTTGTGCAGGTATGTTCCTGTTCCTTACTCTAAACTGCCCTTACCCCCCAAAATCACATTGGGAAGGTACCCCTGCTATTTTGGAGTGCCAAGGTAAGGAAATTTTGATTGCAGATTTTTAAAAATAATTTTGAATGTATACTTTTTTTAAATGTGCACTCAAACATTACTTACCTCAGGGCACCAAAATAGCAGGGGTAGCTTCAGAAAGTGATTTTAGGGAACCCCCTGAAATGTGGAAACATTTGGGGCAAGGGGGCTGCCCCTAGGGGGGAAAATCCTTCTAATTGAAATCTCTTATCTTCCACTTGATTACAGAGGAGGTATAACTGGAGACAAGTCGTAGGAGGAGAGTTATGTCTCTATAGATGGAGAATGCCTGTGCCAATTCTCATAAGGTAGTGTTTAACAAACACTGCTTTTTTAAAAAATAGAAGAATTGGAAAATAATGTAATAAAAGTAGCACCAGACCAATAGTAAAATATATACAAGTAACATATTATACAAAAATGAGGAGAAGAAAGAAATAGCAGAAAAAATAGTATTGAAATTCTAAAGGGCCATTACTGAAACAGATTGATGCACTTCATATGGGAAACAAAGGCAAAAAGTTTCCTAAAACTAGAACTTTTGCAAATTATTTTGTTAGAATATTTTGTTCCTGTAGAAATCAGATAAAAAGTTAACATTTATTTTTGTTTATTCTAGGCTTTGCTTTGCAGTTCATTTGTGCCAATATATTGTGGTCTCATTCCACCTTCATTTAGAGGGGTGGTAAGTACTTGTTTGTGCTTCTATATAATCCTGAGGAAAGTATTTATTTTAAAAAAAAATATAAAAAGCTGTTGGAGACAAGTTTGCTACTACAGTTGCTGTAAGCAGACTAAAGAAGGACAGGCTGAAGAAATGGGAAGTGTATATCGCATACATTTAAGGGGCTACATTGTTTGATAATGGCTCAAATTCTGTTTGCATATATAACACCACATAAGGCTATAGGCATCGCCCTGAGACATTCATGGCTCCCAGCCATCCTTTTTATTGCTGGGAATCTCTTAGGGCTGTGGGATGCTTTAGTTACTGAAAATTGTTGCTGTCAACAATGTCATCCTGGTGGTGGGGATTTCTAATAATTATAAGACTTTGTTCTCCCATCCAGTAGCCCTGATGGGTTCTAGACTATGAAAAGGAGGACATTGGAGTCATGGGTGCTTTGAGGCAGAAGTTGGAAGAGTTTAATTTCCATAAAATTGCTCCAGCTTAAGTTGTCATCAGACGTACAGGAATAACATTTCAGCCACTTTGTATCAAGTGTGAGACAGGAAATGGTGCCTGCTGCCTGACTAGTGGCTAACTATTATTGTGTTAAAATTGAGCAATCCCTGAAAATGCATTACTTGCAAAATTGTCCATAAAAAAACAAATATTTATACAGGTATATTCTGTGAATATACTGTAAATATTTTCCATTTCTACATGGGTTTGCAGTGAAAACATACTACAATTTGAAGAAGTGTCTATGGCTTCTATTTGTGAATCAAGACCTGTCTTGCATAATACACAAAGAGCGCAGTCTCGAGGATGAAATGCCAATTGCAATCCTCTTAATTGTTTTAAGACTCTTTCTTAGGCAGTGTATTTCAAGGCCATACTTAGAACCTGAAAAATCCTATTAAACTCTGCCTGCTGCATAGCAGATGCTGATGCTGATTTTTACCAGTGTAATTTTTACTTTTTTGATTTTTGCAAAACAAAAGGCAAAATAATCCGGAGTATGCACGTATACATGTGAGAGGATTAACACAATATTTTTTAAAAATAGATAAAAGCTTTGTTTGACTATTTCCCCCCTTAAAATAAAAAGCACAAAGAATAGCCACCTGACATTGATGATAACAATGCGTGAATATATGTGTAAGCTTTCCGAGAGACCAGAGAGAGATTCTCTAGAACTAATGTTTTCCTTCATTCTGGCCCTAGACATTTTGTCATCTGGAGAGCTTATTATCTGAAATTGTGTGCTTACCTACCATATGAAATGTTGAGACCCCCCTTTTTACTGTTGCCTAAAGCAACTAAGTTTGGATCAGTCTTGATCATGTGGAACTTTTCTGCTGAGTAGAAGGCTTTATGGATGTAGCAGAGTGCTCCAGAGTCACAAAATGTTAGATAACAGGTGACCTTAAATTCTTGTGTTACAAACGTGACATTGATCTGGATAAAATACAAATGTTGCATGGACAAGTGGACAATATATTCTCATTCTAAAGAGATAACCTATTTGTGGTCATATAACCGTTGTAATACTTAAGAAGCTTCTTACCTAATTAGTTAACAGTAGACTACCTTATTGGGTAAGAAATGTGCACAACTTTCCAAGTAGATTTTTCTCCCTCAGTTTTTTTTGTCTCATCCATAAAATATACTTGATTGCTGAAAGCTTTCCAGTTTGAATGGCTTTTCTTATCATTGTCCAGAAATATAATTCTAGTACATAACTGTTGTATCCCTTTGTCTTCTAATTCATATGTGAAGATACTGGGTCAGGTTTTTTTTTTACTTGGTAGATCAAGTCAGCTGATTTTGCTTAAGCAAGTAAGCTGCTTTGTTTCTTTGCTTATGGTTCCTACTCATCACAGCGCTATGTGGATGGTGGAATAAGCGACAATTTACCTCAGTATGACTCAAAGAATACCATCACAATTTCACCTTTTTCTGGGGAGTGTGACATCTGTCCTAAGGGCAACTCGGCAAACTTCCATGAAATGAATGTAACCAACACCAGCATTCAGTTTAGCCTAGGGAACATGTACCGTTTAACTCAAGCACTTTTTCCTCCAGAACCCAAGGTAATGTACTGTATCTGCATTTTTTCCTTTAATGGAAGTAGCTTTCCAAGAATATGAATCAAAGTTACTGCGTTGTAATGATAGATATTTCCCAAAGCGATAGCTAAATAAATTTGTATAAACCTCTCCCAGAAAGGTTATGCAGCAATCTAGAGTGTCTCAAATATCTAAATTCACTGCAATCAGTTCTTTTTGTTTCACTATTTAATATTGTTTATAGGCTTTATATAAGATTGTTTTTTCCCCCGCTGTTTCTTATTTTGCCATACTGCAGAAGCACTTCATTGCTTATCAAATACAAAAATATTTCATTGTTTGCTTAAGATTTTGGCTTGTATATTATTCAGTTCTTTTAAAAAAAAACCCTCTGATTTATGAATGTGGGATATTGTGCTTCTGTACCCTTGATTAAAAAAGCCAGGAAATGACCTAATACTGCTGCACAATATCGTGCCTGTGTTGCCAGCAGGAAAAAGAATGCCAAACTTTACACAGAAAAGGGCAGTTGAATGTTGACAATAGCAACAGCCGCAGTTAAGGTGGTCTAAAGGATACCCTCTTCTGCTCACTACCGTTCACACTTATTGAAAAGCAGTAATTGCTTGGTGTTTGGGTGAGAAGTGGTGAACTGATAAAAAAAAGGAGTCAGCTTCTGGGATTTTCCCATGTCACTTTGTGAATGACAGTCATGCTGGAGGACTTCTGTTCAATACCCTGGCCGTTATCCTGTTGAGTGACTCAGGGTTCCACAATTCCCCATACTATTTCACATATACATGAACACGCTTGAAAGGGTCAATCCAGAATTTTGTGGTCTGACACCACAAGTGTTCTGAGACTCCCAACTCCATCTGCTTTTTGAGATCTTCCAAGAGGTCCTTTTTCTCTGACTTTTTTTTTCATCAGTTCACCACTTCTCACTCAAACAGAAAGCAAAGTTCAGGACTGTTTGTCAATAAGTGTGATTGGTAGTGAGCAGAATAGGGTACCTAGTAGGCCACCCAAACTACTTCCATTGGTGTTGCCAACATTCAGGCTGCCCTTTGTTACTCCCCAAGTAACAAAAATTGTTAACTTTATTTTTTCTGTGTAAGCTGTGTTCTTAAGATATGTTGCTCAAACGAATACTAAGAGTTTTACATGTCAAGAGCATCACATACAAGACACAGGAAGGGCTTGTAGGCTTCGGATACCTGCTATTATATCTTAGCCTGGGTACTGTATTATTGTATGAAGATGTGACAATGTTATTATGCAGTGAAGCGAAGCAACATCCTACAGGAAAATTCTAAAAATAGAGGCTGTTCAAACAGAATTTTTTAACATTGATACTGGATTTTGGATCAGAACTAAATTTGTCACAGATTTCGCAGACAATATGTTCTTGCTCTGTGCCAAGTTTTAGGAAGTTTGGGCAACTATTTTCAAGTTATGATTTTTAACTGTAAACATTTTTCTCTCCCCACCGCATGTGGAAACAAAAAGCAAAGCAAAACATTATACGTATACACCACCCCATGGTGCTTAAAGCACTCCCTGGGTTGTTTACAATTTAATGATGCAGGCTACACATCCCCCCCCCGGCAAGCTGGGTACTTATTTTACTGACCTCGGAAGGATACAAGGCTGAGGCAGCCATGAGGCAGCTACCTGGGACTGAACCCCAGGTCATGAACACAGTTTTAGCTGCAGTACAGGCATTTAACCACTGTGCCACAAGGCTCATCAACTGTGGTCCTAATTATCCCTGGATATAAAACAGAGCAAGTAAATTGAACCATGAGCCGGCTACCTGGAACTGAACCCCTGGGCACAGTTTTAGCTGCAATACAGGCATTTAACCACTGCGCCATGAGGCTCTTTGATTTTGAGCTACAGGTTTACCACCAAGAGTCTTCCAAAGTAGATACACGTTTGCAATTTTCTATGAGGTTTGGTAGGAGGGAGGGAGAAAGGCTGTAGGGCAATGAAAGTAATAGAGACCAAGATGTCTGTGAAGCTTCTCAGCCATTCAGGCGAGCTTACCTGGAATTTGAGTCACACAACTAGATTGTGAGGGACACAAACACAATCTGCTACTTATAAAGGGGCCCTTTCATCAATCCCCAAACAAATCAGAAGCACTTCACACCACCACCACCAAGGCCACAGCTAACAGCCCATACTTAATGGGTGTTGGGAAGGGTCCGCCTAATGAGCCTATTCGGACTAGGGTGATGTGAAATCAAGGTGGACTATAAATTGAAGGACTAACCACTAACTTTTGTTTGGATGAGTAGCAAAACATTTTGATTTCTCAAGAAAAGTTCAGTTGCCATGACTCAACTTTCAGATAATAGAGGCCAAGTTAAAAGACAAATTTCTTTGAGGGTTAGAAAAATAGGCTTGCTCTAAAAAAATAGTGGAGTTATAGCCTCCATTAAAAGATTCATGTATCTCCAGAGAACTAGCATACAATTTTGTAAGGCATATTCCAAGTATTTCTGTATTATAAAAGCACAGAACAATTGTGTTTGTCCCAGCCCTGAGTGCTTTCAATAAACAATTCTAAAACCAGGCACCTTATACACATCTTCAAAGAGGAAATCAGCTCCATGCCTAGAGCAATCTGAACTTTTAACTTGTCAGTCAGGACCCAATTATCTGATTCTCAGGAAGAGAATGTTTTAAACCCTTCCTAGCAAAACAGGCATTACAGATTGATTCTGTGTCTGGCTATGAAAACATTAAAAACTATATTAAATAAGAATGTAGAACAAATATTCAAAAGCTTTCTGGTTTTAAGGTGTGAAATTACTGAGTGCATTTTTGTTTGTTTGTCTGGCTTTGTGACTATGGATTTGTTTTATTTATGTTAGCAGAACTTTGGTGCCTATATCCTGTCATAGCTTCCATTCCACCAGTGCGTTGAGTTTCCTGTAGTAGAAGAACATCTGCTGAAAGGTCAATCATAACCCTAAGTAAACAGTCAGCTTTAGATCTGCTCATACCTTCCACATTAAGTTGTAAAAATTTGGGAATGTCTCCTATGTCCTTTGTCAGTTGGTTCTGAGTAGAGCCATTGTTTTTAATTTTGGTGTTCATGCCTATTCTTCTTGCGCAGACATCTTTGTGAAGCCCAGCAGCCAAAATGTGTAGAATGTTTAGCTGTGGCAAGGCACATTGCCTGGGATGCACCACAAGGAAGCTCGTCTACATTGTGATAGAATGCCCCCTTAGAAGATTCCCTGGCTCCTTGCAAGAATTACATCATCTTGAGGGCACAGCTATTTATTTCATGGTTAACTGAATTTGATATGTGGCCTTAGGCTTAATTGCTCTAGTAACTGCTCATACATAATTTATTTCACCAATCATTCATCATTTATATTGTACGTTTTAAAAATCTCATTGAATTTATTCTTTTAGAGCTTTACATTTAATTCATATTTTATATTGTCTTTGCAGTCTCGTGCAATAATGCTGTATCCTGTTATGCTATATTAAATTAAAATCTATTGTACCTATCTTGTGATACAATTGTTGAATAATTAAGAAAAAAACCACAAAGCAGTTATGTGCCATCAAGTCACTTCTGATGTGTGGTGACTATATAAGTTGATAATCTCCAAAATCATTAATAGCTCTGTTTAGATCTTGCACACCAAGATCTCATTTTAGGTTATTTTCTCTTCCTCCTGTCTCCTAGCAAAACTGGTTTTGACAGTAAGTTCTGCGCTTAAAAACTAACTGCTATGGCTTCCTTTATTGAAACTATCTAAGGGTGTATATACACAACCCCTAAACTCCGGGGCAAATGGCTCCCAGCTCTGGAGCTTAAAAATGTTTCCCCACCAGCTCCGGAGTTTACAGGAAATTAGGTGCGACCCCGCCCACTTTAGCGCATCCCAGCGCACCTTTCAAGTACCTACTCTTTGGAGGTGAAAATTCCTTGATGCGGTGTAACGATAGTGAGTGCGGGGCTCTCCTCGCTTCTGTTTGTTGTTTTTTTGGCTCCCGCCCCTTCAAGAGCTACTTTACAGAGACTGGAATGTTGCCGGCAAGAGCGAGAGGCAGAACGGAGGTGAGCGGCATGCTTTTCTTTCTCTTTTTCTCCCTCCCCTCACGTAGCCAGCAGCCAGGAAGTGCGGAGGGGTGGGGACACAGGAAGATCGACGAACCCCTAAGATCTCTGGTCCGAATTTAAGTGGCCAGCGGATCTTAGGGGTCGTGTGAAAAGGCCCTAACAAAAGTTAGGTCTTCCTGTCTTGATACTGCTCCCCCTTTTCCCTCCAGCAATGCTGTCTTTTCTGTTTAGTTCTGTCTTTTCATTATACTGTACAATGGTATGTGTGTGGTAGGAAAGCCTCAGTTTACTCATTTTTGCTCAAGTGAAAGTTTAGGCTTGACTTGACTGAGCAGCCATTTCTCTTCCTTTCTGGCTGTTCCCATTATCTGTAAGATAACAGCAACATCACATTTAAAATGAGTTAATTTTCCCCTGTCTTTCTTTCAAATAATATGGATGATTTTACCTGGGTATCCAGTGACAATCTTTGCTTACTCTAAGCCCTCCTTTTTATTATTTCAAAAGGTGAAGAAAAATCTTTTGGGAAATGTGTTCACTTGTTTGTACAGCTTTTGTTCTGCTCTAGCTCCCCCCACCCCCAGCTTGCCTATCCCAAAGAAAGGCTTTGGAAATTTGAAAATTTCTAGTCTGCATTCAGTGGAGTGGACAGGGTAATATAAGTTTACTGGGAAGTTAGAGTGTATATGTTTCTCCATTGAATGTGTTGCATTTATTCAGCTCTTTCCTTCACCAGTCCAAAAACAGCCCTTAAAAAGGTTTGGCACAGAGGGAATGGTGCCACATCTCAGCTGTTCTTGCTTCAATCCTCTTCCAGTCCCAGAAACTATAATACAGATAATCTGTTCATCTTCTGGGATCCTTTAGCACTGGGTAATTCTATGTGAAAGAATGTGTGTGCAATGTATGTATGCTTCCATTTTTAAAAGCCAGGAGATTTAATTATTGAAAAATCTGTTGTTTTAAGAATCTTGGATATGCACTTCCATGATTCAGACCACCGGTAAATGGCTTAGTATTACTGCACAATATTGTGCCTATGTTGCCAGCACAATTGTCAAATACCAGCCCTGACAATTGCTTTGTGTTTGGGTAAGATGTGACTTTTAAAAATGGAATTAATTTCTGCGATTTTCTATTGTTTGGTGTCACTTTGTGAATGGTAGTGAGAACAAAAGTATATTCTGTAGGTCATCTTGGCTGCTGCCACTAGTGTTGTCAACATTCAGGATGTCCTTTACGGTTCAAGTTTGGCATCCTTGTTCCTGCTGACATTGTGGGTAGGATATTCTTCAACAATGTTGAGTAATGTCTTGGTGTTTTAAATTGTGGATGCAAAAGGCACAATATCCTACCAGAGGTTTCTTGAAGGACTGAATTTACTTGGTACTAGCATGGCCATACTTGTCAGAATATGTTACCGGTAATCTTGAAAAAGATCAGGTGACCTTTTGCTCTGTTTGATTCCAGATTGGCTGTGTTAAAAACAGATGTATGTGAAAGAAACACCTAATACCCAGAACATTTTCTACATCTTTCTTTTTAAGTTTTTCTGTTGTGTTACAAATGTTCTACTTTCTTTTTTCTGTTTTTGTAGGACTCTGAATCTGTGCAATAATAAGTGGCCTTGTGATTCAGCTGTGTCACTGGCTATCTTCTGGGAAACCATGCTTTGGACTAAAATGGGGAGGGGACCACCTCCTATGGAGAACTGCATATTTAATTGTCCTGTGTTTGAGGAAATGGGCAAGTGGGGGAGGGTCAGCTATGCATATTGTTCGTCTATTCATTTTACCTATTTAGGAATTTGAATTTCATACTGCTGTGTACTTTTAAAAGCAAAATTATAATCTAACAGTATAGAGATTTTTATGAACAAAGGAAAATGTATGTATTTAATCTCACACATATGTTCTTTTTCATCCTTTCAAACTTCTGTCACTTATTCTGTCACTTACACCAGTATTCACATTTTCTTTTCGTTATCTGGAACATCAATTTATCTTTCTTTGACATCTTCTTTTCAGGTACTTGGAGAGCTTTGTGAACAAGGGTACTCAGATGCTCTTAGGTTCTTGAGAGAAAATGGTATGTAACTGTTTGTAATTTCAAGTTAGCAATACTCTTAATGCAACATTAAGTAGCCTGGTGGGTCACTATGTATGAGTGAAGACAAAGCTGTGAACCATATTATAAAACCATATTATTATTATTACAAGAATGGTTTGTTCAATTCACAAAAGTCAGAATGTTCCAAGAGTGGTACTGGTACTTCAATCTAGACTTTGTTCTTGATAGCCAAATGTTCAAGCCATGACATCTGAAACAGGCCAAAGTTTGGGGTGAGACACAAGAAGTGTTGCTGCTTCCCTGGCTATTCTGCCTGTTATATTATGAAACTGACTGAAGCTGTTGAGCCCAGCACAATCCCCGCTTTACTATAGTAATAGTGTAGAATGTCTGCTGTTTGCTGGTGATATGTTTTTAGAGATTTTATGGTAATACTGATCACATTTTAGTCCTCTGTTCTCCTTATTTTAGCCAAATTCTCACTACAAGATTCAAAGTGTAAACCCAAAGGTCTTTGATTTACAGAACTGTAATTCTGGCTGGATAGCTTAGTGCAGGCATGTCCAAACTTCGGCCCTCCAGATGTTCTGGACCACAACTCCCACAGTCCTTTGTCATTGGCAATACAGGCTTGGAAATCTGGGAGTTGTGGTCCAAAACATCTGAGGGGCTGAAGTTTGCCGCTACAATGTAATTCCAAGACACTGAAATTGGGTAGGTCCTACAAGTCTAGGACTTTTAAGTGTGTGGCTCTTAAAAATATAGCTTTTATTTCCTGTGTTTTCATCCTGAGGAGTGCTAAGTTATGATCATCTCTTCCCATCCACCCCCCAACAAACTGTTTATCTTCAGCATGCCAGAATAGCTGTTCCTTTTGAATTTGACCACAAGCTTAGAATTCTGGGAGTTGTGGTCCAAAACATCAGGATGGCCAAAGTTTGGACATGCCTGGCTTAGTGCTTTAGTAGGTGGGCAGTTCAATTCCTCACTATGTCTCCCAGGAGAAGAGTCAGCCTGTGTAGCCTTGGGTAAGTTGCTCAGTGCCAAAGAACCCCTGGAAGAAAGGAACAGCAAATCACTTCTGTGTATTCTACACTTAGAAAACCCAGGAAAAGGTTGCCATTTGTCAAAGCAATACTTTGCTTTGACAACAAACTATTATTTTTTATTGATTTTGGAAATCTTTCTTTTCTGTAGCTGCTGTGTTCTGCACTGTGTTATCTCCCATATTTTGGAATAAAAACCCCTATATTTCATTTTGTCTCCTAGGCATACTGCAGGATTCTATCTTCATTGACATGGCCTTAACAAGGGAAGGCCAGGAGGAACACACAGAGACCCAAAAACTTACTGATAGAAAAGCTGTTGCAGCAAGTCAGTTCAAAAAAGATGTGCAAAACAAAGAAATGCTTATTGACCAGCTGAAATTAGCTGGTTGGCCATTGGATAGAACCATTTTTGAGAACATCCCTCCTAGACTCCGCAAAGGTAGAAGATCAAAATCTTTTCCTGTTTTATTATGAACCCATTTCAGTAATTAGTAATGGCAGGTGCAGGTAAATGTGTAGTCCAGACAGAGTTCAGTTTTTACATACTCCGAATGAATTCAATTCAAGAGTTCCATATACAGTATGTACATGCTTAGATTTTTTACATTGTCATTTGAAAGTATTCAACTTGGAAAATACTGATTTGTTGGAATCTTGTGTGCTCTTAGTATAAAAATGTAACATAAAATAATTTGAAGCTTAGTATCTGATAGCAAGCATTTTATGTAATATATGTAAAGGTTGAAAAGTGTGTTATGAATAAATATGCACAATCATATTCAGCATATGTCGTGTTGTACATATTGTGCAAATTGATTTTGTAAAACATTTGTTTAGGTATTTAGGTGTACGTGGACATACATTCTGGAATAGTTTTATATGGTTACATTTATGTAAAAGTTGCTAATGATGAAAGAATATACCGTTTATATATCTGATCCTCTCAAAGCTGGAGTATACTCATCAAGCAGGCTACTGAGTAGCTAATCTCCTTCTTCCTTGTGTGTGCTACTTACCCTATACTCAACTTCCATTTACAGCCATTAGGGATAGGAGAATTACTAGTAGTTGGATTTTTCAAAATTGGCATACATTTAACTTTCAGCTCTCTAAAATTAAGGATGACTTCTGTGACTGCAGGTAATTCATATTTTCGCACTTTCAAGAATTACCAGACATCCCTAATTTTAATATCTTTTGTTTTGTGAATCTGTTTAGACTGAAAGGAAACAAGCCTGGGTCCTCATAGTGACTCAGGTGACACAGTAATCAGTCTGTTTTGATGACGCAATTGCACTTCAAGCAGAGATTGGGCAGAATTGTCTGTATACAGTGTATGCTAATTAAAAATTACTGGGATTTTAAAATGATTAAATTGATTACGAGTCAGCCAATGTTATTACTAATGAGTAATACTAGAATGGTAAGAGTCAGCTGTTGTAGCTGGCTTCTTATGTGTTATAAATTTTACTGAACCTAGAAGCCATTATGTATTTTTTTACATTTGAGGATTAACAATTGTATAAATGATAGCATTGCAGGAGGCTTGTAAAGAGAAATGTGGATTCTACACTCAGCTTTCCAAATTTCTACCAATGCGATTGATGTCTTATATGATGTTGCCGTATACTCTACCAGTTGAATCAGCCTATTGTGTGGCCTTAAGGTGAGTGCTACAACTTTAGAAGGCTACATCTAAAAAGCTGTTACATTATGGGGTCCCTCTTGAGTGCACATTTGAGCTGGGCTTTGTGTGCCTAGAAGCCATTGCACAGGGAGCGTATTCCTGAGTAGGCGTACATAGAATTCAGCAGTGCAGACCAGAGAATTCTGGGGAACTAACAACATCGAGCAAAGCAAGTGTGCTGTTTATATACCAACCCATAGTGCGTAAAGCACTCTTTGGATAGTTTACAATTTACTCAGGCGACACATTGCCCCCTACCCCCACCCCCAGTGAGCTGGGTACTCAGTTTATCAACCTCTGAAGAATGGAAGGCTGAGTCAACCTTGAGGTAGCTATCAGTGAATGAACCCTGGGTCAGGAGTAGTTTTGGCCTCCATATATCGGTTTAACCGCTGCTCTCTGATGCCCCATAAGTCCTTTATTTTAAATATGTTAATTTGTGGGGTTAAGAACTTAATAAAATAAATAAAATAAAATAAACAAATTAAAAGCCAGAAGAGGAAAACAGTATGTAAGATGAATGCTGAATTGGAACCAAAGGGGAAGGTGACTGACGGTATGATTAATCTCTCTAGATTTCTATATACAGTATATTGATTGCCAGTGTTTGTAATAGCCAACTTCTGCTTTTCTTTTTCTTGTGTTCTCTGGGTTGGCAGGGGTTGAAACACTTTGCCAGAAACATTGCTGATGTTGCTGAGTAACCTCAAGTCATAGCCATTTGTGTTTCTCCATTCCTGGGAATGGAACACATACATACACCACCAAAATCTGGAAAAACACAAGTATTAGCACAATCAGATAAGGATTGGGTTGGAATCTCTTCAAAAGCAGTATGTTTCCTTATTTGGACACAGATTGATTCTGGGGAGGGGAGCAGTGTACATCTTTGCTTGATGAGAAACATTCCTAGTTGGTAAACATCTGTCCTTGTCTAGTTTGCTTTGGCTTCTCCATGCTCTTCATTCTGCCCACATCAGAATACAGTCTTCAAGTCTCTTTTCAGATTGGAATTTGGCCCTCAGATTATCACCCCAATACAGCACACTTCCCTAGTGCCTAAAGTTCCCCATAGTCTTCTCAGTAATCCTTACAGAAGACACCTTAGCTGTAGATCACTTCTGTGTACTATCTTCAAAAAAACAACATCCTGTAGTTCCAGTATTCTCCCTGTTTGGCAGATACACTGCACATGTATATTCAAAAATAAGCCCCAGTAGGTTCAGTCGGACTTAGGTCTAAGTAAATATGTTCAAGAATTCTGCTGTAAATGCCTTGTTAAGCACATTTCCTTTAACAACTATGTTGCATGTCACAGGAGAAGAGCTATTTTATCTGCAAGTCCTTGAATTATTTGTGTTCCTTTTCATAAACAAATATGTGTGAATTCTGGTCATTTGAGCTCTTATATTTTAATACAAATTTCAGTATATGTCTCCGGTTTAAAGGAGAAGACTTTATATTGGCTACAAGCTGAATTCCAGTTGTGGGAGTGGGTGTTAGTACTGTGAATTGTTAAAATACTATACAAATAATAACTTTTTTCTGATTTTCCACCCTCAGTACTATTGCAGAAAGAGAGATAAAGTGGCTGAAGGTTGCCTAAATTTAAAGCAGTGCCTGATTGTAATCAATGCTGGAAAGGATTGGTTGTGGTTTTAAGCATATGTTTCTATCAATAGAAAGCTTAGCAAAATTGTTTGCTTCCTTATTTAACTCCCTGTGGAATTTCCCTAAAACTAGGTTCTTGCTCAACCATCAATCTATTTCATCTTTACAGATTAGTAGACTGGTTTCCTGATATTCCTGATGACGTGCGATGGATGCAGGAACAGTTTTGTCAAATTATGGGTGCAGTGTATTCCAAAGCAAGAGAAAGGTTACTGAGCTTCTCCAGGTGTGTGCTTGTTTTGTTATGGTGCATCTTTGTGGGCAATATTTCTGTTTGTTCTTTTGTGTGAAAATTGGAACTGTATTGTAGACCTTGTATCTCCTTTCCTCTTCCCTCTCACACATGCCAACCCTCCTGTGCTTGTAGTTAGCTGTGCCATATTATCTCCACTTAACCTACCAGTCAGTATGGAGACACACATGATATTAAGGCAGGAAACAGGCACTATAGTCTGCAATTAGAGTTGAAAGGTGATAAATTCGCAAAACTTGTACTTTATATAAACATCTAGTGATAATTTGTAAATTTGAAAAAAAACTTATTAGGTCAGGCTGGGCTCATTCCCATAAATGACTAAAAATCAAATGTTGCTGAATAATTTCAAACTTTCCCTCCCTCTTTCCAGTAAAGAAAGTGGTACGTTGCTTAGAAAATGCCACACAGCACCAGTGGATACAAGTATCCATTCTACCTGTTGCCCGCCTAAAATGGCTCATTCTTCTACACACCTCGAAGGATGGCTTTGGGATCTTCCATACTGTGAAGATTTAGCCGAGAAAGAAGTTGCAGCTGAAACTAGTGAAGGTTTTGTATCTCCCTCCTTTTTTATGAATTCTGGACAATCTGGGGTGGACACCAGTATTGACTCCTCCTCTGAGAACAGCTTTCAGACTGCCTCTGAAGACTAGCTTGGGAATCACAGCATCATTCAAAGCAATCTCAAGTCCTGAAGGCATGTGTTCATGTTGCCAAACAGTCTTCTGGCAGACTTTGTTTACAAAAGATGACAAATTGCCTTGGGCGAATCTCTTGTGGAAAGATAAATGCGCTATTCTGGTCTAGCTTCCTGATAATGGATTAAGGGTTAAAAAGACCATAGTGCAATAGGACACTGTTTATCCAAACAAGATGTTTCAGTGGGATCCACATCCTCCTGTTTTATATTTGGACAACCATTTATAGTGAGAATGTAGCTTTTAAAATTATTGAACTTTTAAAATACAATTCTTTTTTCTGTTTATCTTTATAAATGGTGTTTAGCACTTGAGTAAAATCAAACAAATTGTACTTAAAATAGATATGGGATATAGAACATTTTTGGAATGCCTAATATTTTCATTTGCCTTATGTTGAAATGTATTAGATTGGTAGGAGTGTTGCTATCTTAGTTACGGTTCCTGTTTTATGTCTTCATTCTTTTTCAGGATAATGTAGGAATAGTTTGTATTGAACCAGCACTTGTTTTTCCAGAGTAATACTTTTTTTGAACAGACACAGTCCTGATGTCATAGTGATACATATGTGGTGGTCCATACTGGTTCCTTTAGGGCTACATTCAATTCTCAATAAACTTGAAAATATTTTACTGAAAAAAGTTAGTTGCAAGCCTTTTCCTCTTAGTATACAGTATCATCTTGGTCTAAGGAAGAACTTCTCTGGAAATGTTATCAAGGCATAACTGAAGTAAACAGATAAGAGTGTGAGCTGGAATCGGTGGAGTTCAAGTTTGCCTTTTATCTCAACTGTTCCCAAATTAATACAGTTAAAAGAAACCAATAATGAAATATATTTGAACAATAAAATATATGTGATAATCCCTGAAATAATCACAATATTTATTCTAGTCCATGTTTTGCAAATTCAAATCACTTTTTGGCCTGGTTTTTACTGATAAACAAACAAAATGAAAATATGGCAGTTTATTGTAAATATGGACCTTAGGTTGTTTGCAACATTGGGAACCCATAGTAGTACAAAATAATTGATGGTAATTTTGGATATTGTTTTAATATTGAACAGTATGTGAGAAGGGCTGTGAAACAAATAGCCTCAATGAAATAGTTAAAAGTGATACATGAATATTCTCCTTGCTTCAGTGTTGGGTTTATTTATGGCACCAGAAATTGAGGCAGATATATAACCAGTCAAACTTTCTCCACCTTGCCAATAAAATGGTAGGACTAGTCTGCTAACTAGTATCAAACTAATACCTGGTTTCAGGCATCTGAGAACTAATCAGATGGAACTTGATTAGGGCCAGTTTTGTAGCAAATAAGATGGTACTTCTCAAAGTATTTATAGAGTGGGAAGTCTTATTATAGTGGCTGGTATACGATATCAGATTATTTTAATTGTTACCTATGGGCAGGACCATGCTAACAAATTTGAACCAAATGTAAAATAGTATTTTGATTTACTGTATAATGAAAATCTGAAAAAGTGCTATGTTCTGGTATGGAGGGAAGAAATTGTTTTAAATCGTTTGTAAAAGTGTTCCCCAAAGTACTGTATTAAGTTTAAAATCTTGTTGCAGCTGACTTCTAATCTTATGATTAATGCAGTCTTTGGTGCTGTTTAATCCAAGCTACTGTTTTGGTGAATTTTTGTGAATTCTTGTATTCTTTCTTTAAACTGTATTTCCAAAAGAAAAAAGAAAAAAAGAACTGATGACAATTTTTATGACAATCATGTTTTTAATGAAGCAAAATTAATATATATATATATATATATAATTGTTTGGGTATTTATTTATTTAAAAAATCAACAATTCGAGAGTGCTTCACTGCCACTTCATTGGATTGTTCCCCCCCCCCCCCAATCCATTTTTGCTTGTGTTTCGCCATGTCATATTCTGTCTGGGAGCATTTCCTATGCTGATGTCTTGGTGGTGTGTTTGAGGTGGTGCAGGAAAGAAATCAACAATTTTGCCTGCTGTTAGAACAATTTTTAAAAACATTTTTAAACAGTTCATCTTAGCGCTGCAACCTAGATGTCATGCTATGCCACTTAGAATAAAATAAGAGGAAAGAATTAACACTAGATTAGAAGGTTATGGACAAGGACAGAATGTTGGCCAAGTCAAGACAGACCCATTGGTGGATCAAAGTGCCAACTCTGGTTCTCTTTAAGGACTTTTAAAGAGTGGTGTAGTCCCCAGGACTGGTTCAGTCAAGGCTATCTCATAAGATGGATCAGTGACACAAACAGAATTTGCCATGAATCAGTACAATAATGCCATGACACAACATTCAGATTACCTGGGAAATCTGGTTTCTCCCTAAATTGTTACTTGAGTAGGCCTATTTGAATAAATGGAAATTATAGAGGAATTGACTTGCCAAATCCCCACTGATTCAATGGCCTTAATGTGATGCAACAAACTTCACCAAGCGACAGGCTTCAGCCACTGCATTTTTGTCTGATACTTTTGCAATTTGATTCCTTAATTCCTGTTGTGTATGCTCCTTTCTTTTCTCACATAGCTACAGAAAATTATCTGGAACCAAAGTAAAGGGCTGTACAATCTGAGTTCTATCTTTTTCTTCTTTTTTATTGTCAAGAATTTGAGTTTTCCATTTATTTTTTGTTTATTGAGTTTTCCATTAATTTATATATTAATGGAGATCTCATATTATTTATGTATTTATTTATGTATTTATTCATTTATTTGACATGTATACCAAAGAGTTTGTGTGCATTTTGGTTCCCCCTGTTCTCTGCAGTGGCAACATTGTTGCAAGAATGGTTCTAAATCAATTTTGAAATACAATTTCATAACATGAGAGCATTTTACATATTATATGTAGCACTGTACCAATACTTGGAACTGGTTGCTGCTGCAGTCTGTGTGGTTTGAGAAAAATGTCTAGCTGGGGTAATGGAAAGAAGGTGGGAATGGTGGAAGAAGTGCAAAGTGTGTGTTCATGGATTGCAGCAGCAATCTAACAGCATTTAGGTCCAGAGTTCTTTTTTTTAAAGGTTTCTAGAAGTTAAATATTTTATGACTGCAATGAAATTTCAGAGGGGCAATAAAAAAGACTTGACAGGCTTTTGCTTTTTCAGAATGTGTCTTGTTTAATGTTAGTACTTCCAAGCAAAATTGTTTACTTGGCAGCATTTGTTGGGCAAGGGTTCCGATATGAGTAGCTGCTCTTTGATTGGAAAAGTACTAATCAGTTCAGTCAGATAATAGAAATGAACATGCAATACAGCAGAAATAAGGAACCTTCTTCCCTTCTGATATTCTTGCCTTGTACCTTATCATCTTTGACCACTGCATGTGCTACCAAAGATAATGACAGTTAAATTGTGTCTGGTGTGCCATAGATTCCCCACTTTTGAAATCAAGTGTTCCATTGTTACGATGTTTAGGCTCCAGCAGTGGCTGTATTCTCAATTTCATTGAAATCCTGAATGAATATTAATTTGCTCCTTGCACAGAAGTATTTACATTCTACAAAGATAGCTTCGTGGCTATAGAGTTTGTTTTCTTATTTCCATGTGAAAGGCAATATGCTGCTTGCTCCTAAGGTCTCTTCCTCTTAAATAAGTCCTGCTAAGATGGATATAGTTAATCCAACGAAGTGTGATCAGTACTCCATCACACTGGTGTTTTTTTTAAAAAACAGAAGTGGATTTTAAACACCCACACATTCCTTCTTTCTGTTCAAGGCTATACACTGCTTTTCACGGGTGAGTAGGACCTGATAAGACCTACTGCACATTGTTATGTGATGCCAAGTTGCCTCTGACTTATAGCGACCTTATGAAGGATCTCTAACATGTCATGTCCCCAAGTGCGTTTTCCAGCTCTTGCAAAATCAAGCCTGTGGGTTTCTTTAGGGAGTCAGTCCATCTCATATTTGGTCATCTTCTTATCCTGCTACCCTCCGCCTTTCCCAGCATTATGGTCTTTTTCAGAGAATCCCGCCTAAAGGAGGACAGGCTTAGTTTCAACATTTTTGCTTCTAGAGATATTTGAGGCTTGATTTGCTCTAGGACCCACTTGTCTAGATGGAATTGTACTGAGTTTACAGAGATTATCAGGGAAAGGGATCCCAGCTTTCCTAGCATGATTATCTTTTCCAAAGAATCCTACCTTGTGAGTAGGACAGCCTAAGCTGCCTACTTTTGCCTCCAGAGATAGTTCAGGCAATCTAGGGACTCAGTATATCCTATTATTTTAACAAGCCCTGAAAATGTTTTAACTTGAGATTGATCATCCAGCTGTATCAAATGGCATGTGCCTTCCTACACTACCGTAGTGTAGTACAAACTCACCGAGTTCCTCCATGACACACACACACATGTACTCTACATATGTTTGCCCATCCCCACTCTGCTGGCTTGATCATGCACACTTTCTACATTATGCAAATAACTGGAGCTGGGGGAGGTAGGAATCCATGAAGGGGGGGAAAAAAAAGTTGCCATCCAGAGAGGGATCCTTCACTCCCTCACTCTGATGATGGGTTAATTGAAGCATGGCCCCCTTTCAGGCTTTAGTTACAACCTTTCATGCACTTGTAGAGAATGATTGGGGTGCAAAGGCCTAATTTTAGTTTATTGCTGTTGATTTATGTATATTTTGTTTTATCATGTTCCTTGTGTTTTGGTTTTTTTTTACATGTATTCCTTTGTTAGCTTGTTATGTGATTCCATGTTGTAAACCATCCAGAGTAGCCCTAGGGATAGATGGGCGGTAGGTATAAAAGTAAAATAAATAAATAAATAAATAAATAAATAAATAAATAAATAAATAAATAAATAAATAAATAATAAAGTGGGCACCCAGGACATCTTCAGCAGGCAAGTGACAGGGCAAGCCAGCGCTCTGCCTTGAACACTGGGATGCATAGCAAGGTTCCTTTTGTACCCAAGGGAGAATGTCATTGAAAGTAAGCAGGGAAATCTCTCTCTCTCTCTCCTTCCCTGCCAAAGACTCTCAAGTGGGGACCCAGTTTGAGGAGCTTGTGGGTACTTGAAGGGAGGGCAATGAGAGAATGGTCTGATACAGCCAATGGGAAAGGACCCTGCAGAACTTTAGCTGCAGAAGTGCTGGTGCTTCAACTGCCCCCTCGCCATAGCCTTATACCTCGTGCTGCACAATACAGGCACTCCTTCCTTAAAGGCAGAGTTCCATTCCTATTATTAGGTCATTAAGTAAATTGGTTAAGTGAGGGTGTGTATTGAGACTGCCCTCATGCTGGCAGGCCAGAGTGGGGAGGCTCTCTGGGAGGCCATGGGAGAAGCAGAACAAAAAGGAGGAGAAACACAGAGATGGAGGTGGCCAATGCTCTGCCTGGCTCAGGTGATTCTCCTCCCTGGCACAGGAAGTGCGACACAGCAACACCTATCTCTTGGAAACAGCGGAGGAGGAGGAAGGCAGGGGGGATGCTGTAGCCCTGCTTTCTCTGAACTGCTAACAATGTAGGTGCAGGCAAGCATAAGCAGGCTGGATGCTTCCGCCCAGGCCCCGTGGGTTGGAGCTGCAGGTTCTTCCTGAGCCAGCAATGAGGCCTTGGCTGCAGCGCTGGCTGCCGATGGTTGTAAGTCTGAGAGGTCATTAAACAGGCACACTGTTAAGCGAGAAGTGGCTGTAATGACTCTGCAGCAGGACTTCAGTTCCAATGGAACCTGAGCATTCAGATTCAAACCTGCAGCTATGGGGAGACCTTGCGTACGGGCATTTATTAGATCCAGTTTTGGCCCCAGATCATAAGGATCCTCGTGAGTGAGTGGCACCTCAATCACAGAATCAGTTCTACCCCTTGCCTTCACAACTTCTTCATTGCCCAGCCTTTCAAGCCTTCAGCATTCAGTCATCCAATCACAAGAGCTTTTAGTGGTCCAGCCTCTCAGAGGTAGAAAAACCATAGCATCACATCGCCTTTCTCTCACTTCAAAACTTCTGAGGACGCTTGAACTAGTTTCCCCCCGTGGAAGGTAACCAAGGGCTTCCACTTGCAAAATGCCAAGGGACAGAACAACCCCACTTTACGTCCATACTTAAAAGTGTTATATTGGTTATCAAATTATTTGTCATGCAGGAATAAAGCTTCCCGTGACATATCTCCAGGGAGGAAATGCGAGGGGGGAAAATAGTTCAGCGTTGTTAAAACATAACGATCCAGGTCGAAATGAACGGCAGGTTCAAACAACAGAACTTGTTTGTTTTTAAATTTAAGTCTTATTTTAGGTACCGATGGCGTGTGGAATGATCGGAAGTTTAAAAACAATTTACTGTACTGTAGTTTGCCATCCAATATGCACTGGTTAGGATTGTCTGATATGAAGGGGACGGACTTCTGAGACCTACAGACGTTTGAAGCTACTACATGCTCAGCATGTCTCCAAAACAGGCTAAAAAAGATAATTACAGGGAAGGTCGAGAGGGAGAGATCATACAAAACATTTTTTAAAAAAAAATCCCGGAAACTTGTTCCGGATCTCTCGTTGACAATCGCAAAAAACTACAGAAAGCCGTGTGGTTCTTACACAATACAATCGCAGGAGCAGGTGACACTTTTATCAGACTACTATAAAACAAACAAACAAAAAACTCAGGTAGCTGTAGGTTGGACATCACACCACGTCGCAACGACTCAAGGAAAGAATAACCAGGCAACATGCCTATTCCCCGCCCCCGCCTCCGATTTCTTCTGAAACTGCGAGTTTCTATTTGGCCGGGGAACTTTATATATATACAGTGATACCTTGTATAAAGGAATTAATTCGTTCCAAATGAAATTATGTTAAGCAAATTTTCCTTTATACAAATTCCCATAGGAATGCATTGAAAACGGAGTGATCCCATAATTTCCCCTATCTCCGGAATTTTTTACGTTGTACAAATTTTTGTTACACAAACCGTTTGTTATACAAGGGTCCACTGTATACTATATAGTGTATATATCTTGCATTTTCAGGACATTTTTAAAAATCAACCTGTCATAAAAAAATGAAATTAAAAAAAAAAAAACTAACTAGGTCAGATTCAGGAGTTGGTGCGACTGATTCCTAACTGCCGGAGCAGCTATCAGTTCCTCAGCGAGAAGGAAGAGGTGGGAAAAATATGAGATACTGTGTTGGAGCTGCACAGATCGCTGGCTTCTTATCCTGTGCGGAAAGGTTGTGTCACGTGAGCGTCTCACGTGCCTCGGACTTCCCGGGGCGGTCTTCGGCTTCAACGACGCGTTGCAGTAGTAGGCCCTTGATGCCCTCCGGAGGCTCCGCCCTCTTCCTCCTTCCACCGACCAATCGGCGGCCGGGAAGGTTCGGCTGCGCGGCGGCGGGGTCGTTCCCTGCTGCTGGACGTGGGTGGCAGCGCCTCCTCCTCCTCCTCCTCGCGCCCGTCTCTCCTCTCTTGCTCTTTGGGCGCCAGGGCGACGCTATGGGGACGGTGCACGCGCGGGTAAGGAGGAGGAGGAGGAGGAGGAGGCGCCCTTGGGCGGGGGGGGGGGCGCCCTTGAGGAGGAGGAGGAGGAGGAGGAGGAGGAAAGGAGGCCTCTCCTCTTCGGCGGCCCTGCGCGGCCTTGAGGAGCCCCCGGAGGAAGGAGGCAGGGTCAGAAAGGTTGCCTCTCCTCTTCCTCCTCCCTGTTCGTGGGGTCCCCGGGCAGTGCTTCATGCACACCCCGGGGGTAGAGGGACCCCCCAAGGGGTGGTTACGACTAACGCCTTGAGGGTTAGTCGTAACCACTTAGTAGTAACCTTGACTTCTATTACCAGGCATGTCCAAACTTTGGTCCTCCTGATGCTTTGAACCACAACCCCCAGAATGCCAAGCTTAAGATTGCCAATGGCAAAGGACTGTGGGAGTTGTGGTCCAAAACATCTGGAGGGCCGAAGTTTGTCCCTCTCTTTCCTTTTGCCTGGGCCTGCCCAGAGTCCTTCCTGCCCAGAGAAGTGGAGCCACTGACAGGTGTCGGAAAGTCACCGGAGCATGTGCAGAGTGCCTTTTATGAAGGTTTCCCTGCCTGCAGGCGCTTTTGGACATGCGGCGTGGAAGCTGTGGCCTAGGGCTCCAGGTGGTCTGCCTAGGGGTGATGGTGGTGTTGGGAAGTGATGCCCAATCCGTGGACGGAAGCGAAAATAGTGGCCAAAACTGAAACGGGAAGGTGTGGTTTGCCCTATTAGTTGACAGGATCTCCGTATGGTAAATGGAAGACCACCAGTTCTCTGATTCTGAAAAAGTAATTCAGCAAAATGGCATTTGCTTCTTTGCCCTTTCAATTAAGTGGCAAAGTGCCCTCTAAGCAGCACCTTGCCTGCTTGCTTGTCTCTGTGTGTGTTGTGTCGTTGCAGTCATGACCAACTCTTTGTGACCCCATGTGCATGGAGTTTTCTTGGCAGGAATAGTGGAGTGGCTTGCCAGTTCCTACTACAGGCACCTACAGCACCTGGTATTCCCTGGTAGTCTCCCATCCAAGTACTAACCAGGGCCGCCCCTGCTTAGCTTCCAAAACAGGCGAGATCAGATGTGCTTAGGTAGGGCATCTAGACAGCTGCCTGCTTGTCTATTATAGTTAAATGTCATCATGGAGCATGCAGCCCTGTCATATCTAGCCCTCTGTTTTACACATTTGATACAGGATCTGGAAATTTTCCATGGCAGTGATCAGTATTGCACAGGTACTAACTAATGAGAAGGAATATTAGAACAAAACTAAATATTTCAGGGGATTCAAACAGAATCATAGACTCATAGAGTTGGAAGAGACCTCAAGGGCCATCCAGTCCAACCCCCTGCCATGCAGGAACATAAAGACACATTTCTGATTTGATTGCTCATTTACTCACCTTCATCTTATTCAGAGCTTGGAGCCTCTTCCAATGAGTGGTCCTGATTTTGGTGCCTTGGGGGAAGAAGCAGAACTTGTCGAAGTAGAACCTGAAACTAAACAAGAAATTCTTGAAAACAAGGATGTGAGTATTTGTTTAGTCTATCTTCCTTCAGTTTAAAAACACTTTTAAAATGAGTGCTACTTGGAGGTCAGTGTTCGAAGCTTTAAAATATGCACGGGATAACAACATGCTTGTCTTTTAAACTGAAAAACTGAAATTCAATTGAGGCAATTAAAAATATAGACCAGTATCCTGTTGAATAGTTGTATGCAGCAAGGACATTAATGGCCAGTTCAGATTGCCTCTAAATTAAAGAGTTCCTTTGTAGATTTTGGGGCATGTGTGACTTCAGTTATTATGCATGAATCATCCAAAGGCTGAACAAGTCTCTTGAACATCATTGGAAGTTACATATGTGACAGAATGCTGATCATGAGTTTTTTAAAGCTGTGTTCAACACGGTGCCTGATTTCTTTTGGAGGACATGTAGGTTGGTTGATGTGTTGCCATTAGTTGAAATGGTAGAAATTTGGATATACTGTAGATTTAATCATAGTTAAATAATGTTCTTTTAAAGGATGGAATAGTTGGAGCAAATATATTTACCGGTACTCTATACTATTAGATAAAGGCTTTTCTTGTCATATGGTAGTTACCAGCCTTGGGCAATCCATGTGTTTTTGGACTGCAATTCCTAGAAATCCTGACAGGCACAGCTGGTTTTGAAGGCTGCTGGGAGTCACAGTTCGAGAACAGCTTTGAGTTACTCAAGGTTGAGAACGCTTTGTTGTAATACATAACAATTGATGAATTTTTTTACAGACTTAAGCAAGTTCCTGCCTTCAGTTCTGAAGACTACTGTAAACGTATTTGTTATCATTCATAAGTGTAAAATCAGTGCACTTAAGATACCTATTTTCATGTATTGCACAGAATCTAAATTGTGGAGGTAACACTTTACAACGTTGACTTTCATGTTAGCAATATATTGTACTTATAAATTAATTTTCTTGGATTATTACATAGTAATGGAGTAATTCATAAGTCACAATAGTGTTATATTTCCAGTGTAAATAGAACATCATAAAACATTTTTTCTGCAGGTAGCATTTTGGGAAATTTGTCTCTTTATCCTTAGGTTGTAGTTCAGCACGTACACTTTGATGGACTTGGAAGGACGAAAGATGACATTATCATGTATGAAATTAGTGATGTTTTTAAGGCAAAAAATCTAATTGATGTAAGTATAATATAATAAAGTAGACATGTTTTCTGATGCATTCAGGAGCTTAAAAATGTAACTGTCCAAATTGTATTTCATTGTCTTTTAATATAAACTGAGGACTAGGTCACTCAGGAGCATTCTGTTTCAGATATTCAGTTGCATAAATTCAAGATTATAGTATTAGACTGCTTTCCTGTACTTGGTTACGTAAACCCTATGGACAGTATCACGTTCAGTATGTACATGCATGGAACTTCGTAGTTGAAAACTGCTGCAGTGATCTGATAAAGTAACTGCAGTGCAGGCGTACACCTATAAATAGGTGACATGATCAGACATTAGACCATGCATGACCAGCACTTTTTCATACAAACATGGTAGAACTAGCTTCTAGAGCTGGAATTCTAAACATTTAGATCAGTGATGGAGAACCTTTTAGAGACCTAGTGCCCAAACTGCAGTTCAAAACCCACTAATTTTTTTGCAAAGTGCTAATACAGTAATTTAACCTATATATAGGTGGCTGTGAAGGGGCGATGTCGTGTGCCCACAGAAAGGGCTCCAAGTGCCACCTTTGGCACTTGTGCCATAGGTTCGCCATCACTGAT
The DNA here is from genome assembly GCA_037367245.1 of Phrynocephalus guinanensis. NCBI lineage: Eukaryota > Metazoa > Chordata > Lepidosauria > Squamata > Agamidae > Phrynocephalus > Phrynocephalus guinanensis. The sequence continues at coordinate 13,263,351 of CM074740.1, read as the reverse complement.
TTAGATGATACTGGCCTATAAATTTAAGTTATTTTGACATTTAACATACTGAACCACAAAGGAGTATAGCAGATAATATGAATTTCTGTATTTTTCCATCTATAAGATGTTGCCGTTTATTAGATGCACCCCACGTTTTAGACACCCCCCCAAAAAAATAATAAATCCTCTTTGAGTTCTCCTTCATCATCACCACCCCTGCTATTTCCTTTCATTTACTGTTCTAAGCACTCCTCTCCACTTTGGTGAGTTTGTTTTTTGCAGGATCAGGCTCTGTCAGGCTTGAGTAGCCCATTAAGAAATGCCTTTTTACACTAATAAAAGGCATAGCTTTTTTCTTTCCTGAGCACATTTCTTAATGGGCTGCTCAAGCCTGATGGAACCTGATCCTGCCATAAAAAAAAACCAAGCCAACTGAATTGGAGCAGAGTGTTTTGAACAGGGAAATCAAAGCAAACAGTGGGGGTGAGGGGTGGAGGGGAATTCAAGGAAAGATGGAGCCTGATCCTGCAAAATAAAATAAAATAAAATAAACAAATCGTGGAAGGAAACAGCAGGGTGAGTTTGGGTTCTCGGCCACACCCCCAGAAAGGCTTACCTTCGGGTATATGATGCCCCTTAATTTTTTGTGTCATGATTTTAGAAAACAGTAGTGTTGCATACATGGACAATTACTGTATTTTTAAATTTGCCATAAACCATTGTGTTACTGCAATAGCTAGATCCCTGAAAAGAATAGGTAATCTGAAGGAATTAAGCTGTTCTATTGTAGAATTTCAAGTGGTTAAGAAATTAATTGAAAACACAAATAAAAGTGCAGCTTTTTATTAATAGTTCTTCAGTGACTCTATGTCAGGCACATCCAAACTTTGGCCTCCCAGATGTTTTTGACCGCAACTCCCACAGTCCTTTGCCATTGGAAACACAGGCCTGGAATTCTGGGAGTTGTGGTCCAAAACATCAGGAGGGCCGAGGTTTGAACGTGCCTGCTCTATGTGCATTTAACAGAATACTGTTGGTGAACATTGTGCTATTTTAGTTTGAGATATAAAGCCAAAAATCATTATTTTAAAGGTCATGAGGAAGTCACACGAAGCTCGTGAAAAGCTCCTCCGTCTGGGAATTTTTAGACAGGTGGATGTTCTGATTGATACATGTCAAGGTAATTATCAGCAAGCCCAATGTATTTTTCTTTGTATTTTGATATACATGTAGGTTTCTAGGTATTTGGCAGGTCTTGTTCTTAAGATTTCTCCATGATTGAACAGTGTGTTTTTTGTGTGTGTTTTTATGAAAAGTCAGCTAACATAGATGTACAAAAGACACTGGGCGCTAATTTGATGTAGGTGGGACATTTTGGATTTGGATGAATTTTGAATCAAACATCAAATGGGGCTGATTTAGGAAGCATCCAAATTGAGCAGATCATCTTTGAAACACTGTTGAAGATTCAGTAGCAGTTTGTCTTGATAGAAACAGACGTTGTATCTTTAAAAGCTGAAGTATTTCTGAGTTCATGATAGGGGATATGTTGAAGATGGGGAGTGTAGAAAGAGAGAAAGGAGGGAGATATAGTTTAGTAGCTGTTAGTCACTAAATTCTAAGGGAATTTTCCATTCCCAGTGCATAAGTTTCCAACTGTTCCTCTCTGGCAAACAAATAGCACTGCCACAATTCTCAAACAGGATTTAAGCCAATACCTTAATGTGGGGTTACCTGTTCCACCTCCTCCAATGCCATGCAGTCTACTGCAAATGTCTCAGACCTGATTTGGAGGGTCCAGAAACGCTACAGTGTTGATTTTTACCCCACCTTTCTCCTTGGAAAAGGACCCAAGGCGGCTTACAGTAATGAGGGATAATATACAGTCCAGTACAATTAAGACATGTTCAAGTATTTGAAAAGAAGGAATTGAGGGACATCTTACAGCATTAAAAGACATTACATTAAAGCTACAAGGTTATAAGTAGTTATAAACACAAAGTCTATGTGAACCTACAGATCAGTGATGGCGAACCTTTTTGAGACCGAGTACCCAAACTGCGATTCAAAGCTCCCTCCCCCCCAAAGTACCAATAGGGCAATTTAAACTCAATAGAGTGGTACCCTGGGTTACAAATGCTTCGGGTGCTACCCATTGGGGAAAGCGAGAATCAAAGAGCAGTCTTTTTGAATGTCGCACAGCCACAGCACCCTCGCAACGGTCTTGAAAACAACTTGCAGAGAGCCAGGTGAAGGGGAGGCAGCCGCTTGTGGGCTCCTTTGTAGCCCCAGTTTACTCTCCAGCCACACTGCTTTTGGGATGCCCAGAGCGGCATGGATGGAAAGTAAACTAGGGCTACAAATAAGCCCACAAACCACTGCCTCCCCTTTGCCTGGTTCTCTGCACGGAACACAGTGGCATGCTCCAAGCAGAGGGGAAAGTGCCGTGGCTGTGAGGGGCCAGTGTCACGTGGCTACAGAAAGGGCTCCAAGTGCCACCTTGGAGATAGATTCATATAAAATTCACATGGCAGCTCATCATTCAGGGAAAGCTTGCCTGAAGAGAAAGGCCTTTGCCTGTTTCCAGAAGGACAACAGAGATGTCCTTCCAGAAACCACCATCAGTATCCATTCCACTCATAGAAGGATACCGCCGGTTGTATAACACATTGTTTGAATGAATCAGTTTATACTATGGAAAGTCATGTTTTGGATGCATCAGTAATAAGTACCTAGCTTCTGTGAAGGGATATTAATTTGTGAGCATTTAATTCATATGTATTTAAATACTGTAACAAAAATATTTTAAAAATAATAGGAAATCAAAATGTGCAGTCAAGTCAGTTCTGACTGATGGCAACCCTTTTCAGAGTTTTTCAGGTACTCGGAGGTGGTTTGCAATTTCCTCCTTCTTGGGTGCTTTCTGGGACTGTGCAGCTTGCCCAAGGCAACGCAAGTCGGCTCTTCTCCCAAGAGACCCAACGGGGAAGTGAACTCTCAACCTCTGGCTCCAAAGCCAGATTCTTAATTGAGCCATCCAGCCAGGAAATAGGAAAGTTTACATTAACAGCTGTATCTCATGTTGTAATCAGTGATGCACAATTGGATTCTGGCCATTTTTAAAAAAAAAATTAGAGTTTTGTTCCTACTTTGTTTTAAACATATGTAGATATATGTATGTTTATACTAATGTGTGCATATATTATTTAGGAGATGATGCCCTTCCAAATGGCTTAGATGTAACATTTGAAGTAACAGAACTGAGAAGATTAACTGGAAGTTATAACACGATGGTTGGCAATAATGAAGGAAGCATGGTATGGCCTGAGGAATTGCTTATAATTTCAGCTGTGGTGCAATGACATATCCCCCTTTGCTATAAGTAACTGGAACTAATTTTACAAAAAAAAATAGACTGTACTCTCCTCTCCCAAGTAAATCTGCTTGTAGTAAAACTGATAAACTAGTTTAAAAAGTGAGTTTTTAATTATACAGTATGCTTGCATTCAGTATTTTTCCCTATTTGCTGGCTGTTAGAATTATACCTTTTGAAAGGTTATAATGTGTATATGTGTGCTATACTAATTAGTGTTGTGTTTTAAGATGCGCTTCAAATACCCTCCTTCAAGTATGTTGTAATCTCATGTAATTATCAAATCAGCAAAGAGAGTTTTAAGGTGACATCTGTAGCTTTTGCACTTAGCCTATACATTGATGTGAACAAGTCCCTATAAAATGGAAACAATAATTGTTGGTTTTCCATGAAAATTATTTGCTGAAAGTTTGGTGAAAATAGACAGTTAACCATTTTATTGAATTATACTTGTGCTCAGTCAAAACAAATGTACAATGAATAAGTATGCATTAAGTGGCATCTGGCATTTTACAGGTACTTGGGCTCAAACTCCCCAATATCTTGGGACGTGCTGAGAAAGTAACATTTCAGTTTTCCTATGGCACAAAGGAGACCTCATACGGACTCTCATTCTTCAAACCACAACCTGGTTACTTCGAAAGAAAGTAAGATATCTTTAGAAAATATTAATCCGAGAAGGCCATGAGTATTTTCCGTAGCGCAAGGCACCAGTCTTCTATCTGCTTAACTGGATGTATGTCCAATTAGAACAACAGTATTGATTTCCATGTAAACATTCATTGGATTGTTCTGTAAGTCAACAAGGAATTTATTGGGACCAGTGTTTGAGTAAATATACATAGGAAATATTTCACAGAAGAGTTTTGAAAGATTAGTTAATACAGGTTCTGAATTCTTCAACAATTTCTTTTGTTATAGTCAGTCAGAAATGTTCAACTGATAACAGCTTTTGTTTGCATAATCCCTGACAAATTTTGTAAGGCAAGATGAAACTTTAAGGTTTGCATTTTGTATACCAGAACCTTCTTTGTTTTGCCCATATACACCATTCTGCTTTTATACTGTTTGCACCGTCTACCACGTTGCACAAATGGAAGCCCTGTTGTGGTGAATGGTGTGATCTCTAGTTTATGCAACTGCAAGCCGAAGGTTTAGTCACGAGTGCATGGCATATATTTCAAAGAATAGTTACACTCTTTGTTTCACAACATGAGACTGCTAGTAGAATGTTCACTCACTGTGGGGAGTGAAGTTTGAAGTCAGGCTGACCTTTGATACAGAAGAAAGAAAGAAAAAAAACACACACACACACAAAAGAACCCTTTCCAGCCAGCGGAGCAGGCGTGCACACAAAAACTGCTGTGTTCCTTTCAGAAGGCTCTGTTTTTATTCTCTTGTCAAGGTTCACTAGCAAGACATTGGAGAGCTTACAGAAATTATAGCTCGGGTAGGGGGCAGGTACCCTTTAGCTCTTTCTCAAAGCAAAAGGTCAGGGGAAATAGAAGGTCACTTCCTTTCCAGATATGCCACATCAACCAGGAGCGTGTACACATCACTGCAGTCCTTCCGTAACACACCCTTCAAAGGAAGATTCCTGCAACTCACCTTTTTAAATAAAGGGTTCTTAGGGCAACGTGCAGCAATTAAACTTGATTATGTAGACTTTTCAATGATAAAGGACAATGCTTGACAATCCTCCACTGGAAAATTAGACCCTTGGCATTCTGTTCTTAAATGTCTATAGAGGTGTAAAATGTTAGTTCCTATACAGAGCATGGCTTTGGTATTTATTTCATGGAGGTGCAAATATGTGTGTGTGTGTGCCCCCATGGAATACACACACACACACATACTTAAAAACTGGTTTCATAACAGATTTTTTAAAATATTCCATTTTAGTCTGAGACGGCTTCTGTGCCAAGTCTCTATCCATGGCAGTAATTCTACATGTAATGTCATACATTTGAAATGTTACATTGGAGCTTTTTGTGTACCAGGTGCAGTATTTTATTAAAATATTGTTTTTTTAAATCACTAAAACTGACACTAGTGAACTTTCCAGAAATTGAGCTTGTGTTGTATCATTTAGCTTCTATCTCTTGTTAAGGTAAACTCAGAATCATTGTATTCTGAAATATTTTCATATAAATAAAATGTGTGATAGCAATCTCTAGACATTCTCATACACATTTCCTTTGGCACGTGACTAAAAATAATGTGTCCTGACTTGGTTTTGCCCCATGTATATAACCTTGTAGCAGCTTTTGTCATGACCCTTTGAAATAGTATATCTTTATGATGATAACAAAAATGTTATATTGTTTTTTCTTCTTTATTAAAATTTTATTTTTCTAAAAAAATGATAACAAAAATGCAAGTTCCATTTTCTCTTGATTATAACATTCCCCTTTAAATTGGTCAAAGTCTGCAGATCTCTCTATTGAAAAATTTAATTCACATAAACATCTTGGCTGTTTTAAGAGTGATTTACTCTTATTTATGTACAGTATTTGATTTCTATTACATGTTTCTTCCTAACCTAGGACTCCCATCAGCTTAATTAAATAAATTATAATGTTAAAATACTTAGTTTAAAAAAATTAAAAACACAGTGTGTGCCAACCAGTGTAGGACAATTTAAGTCAATGTATATTTAGTGAGTGAACACAGTTTCATTGTTTCAGTGCTCTGACTCTAATTTCAACGTACTACCAGATTTCTCCCAGCAGTCATTCAGTTTTCTGTGTCTTTGCCATGGGGTAGGGATGAAAGAGACTAACCTAGAATAACTTGGAAGGGATTTCTGCAACCTAGCAGCAGTTGTGAAGAAGATCCTCAGTGTTAGACTAGGTCATCTCCTTAATGTAGTTATCAACATTTCACTTTTTATCACTTAAAGTTAAGTTTACACTAGAATTGCACAGTATGGCCAGCCAGTTCTTAAAGAAAGGAGAGATGATCTCAACAGGTCATGGGTTATTTTTCCGACCTTCTCTAGTAAGCCAAAAGGGAGTAGAGTTGAAGGTGAGGGATAGGCCCAAAGAGGCTAGTTTGCATAATTTCATCCCCCCCCCAAATGCAGTTTTTGTTAATTAAAAATGTGTTTAACTAAAAAGGGGTTTGGGATTCTCAGGTGCTAGGATGCCTCAGAGAAAATATTTGGGGGGTATAGAGGTACCAGGGGGGTTGGACTCCACATAAATGAACTTTTCTGCCGTCTGTAAATCTAATATCATTGTTCAACACTTGTATGAGGGCACTGCAGTTACTGGAGTCCTATTCTGCCAGTAACAAAGTGACAAGCAACTTTCATGAAAGTGCACACAAAATTTGTCCCATTCAAAAAACATGTTTTGAGTAACAGAGTGAAGTTCATTCTGTAGCAAAGTAGGTTGAGATCTAGAAACAAGAATTGTCATTGTAATCCTGCACTTTGTCTTCCATATTAATAACTTGATTGTGACATGCACATTTTGTTGTTATAGCTCGAATTCCATAATTTGCCTATACTGCAGGTAAAAACTGCGCTCACAACCTGGGGTTCAATCCCAGGTAGCAGGCTCATGGTTGACTCAGCCTTCCATCCTTCCGAGGTTGGTAAAATGAGCACCCAGCTTGCAGGGGAGGCAATGTGTAGCCTGCATACTGTAATTAAAACTGTAAACCGCCCAGAGACTACTTGAAGTGGTATGGGGCGGTATATAAGCAGAACACTTAGCACAGTAGGTTGAGATCTAGAAACAAGAATTGTCATTGTAATCCTGCACTCTGTCTTCCATAGTAGTAACTTTATTGTGACATGAACACTTTGTTGTTATAGCTAGAATTCCATAATTTGACCTTCAACAGATGCACTTGTATTTCACACATTTTAGTTGTGGTTGTAATCTGAAATCTCAATGTTACGTTTGATTTTAGCTTTTCTCTCAATCTGTATAAAGTAACTGGACAATTCCCTTGGAGTTCTCTTCGTGAAACTGACAGAGGAATATCATCAGAGTTCAATGTAAGTAAAATAGCACTTCTTGTGTTCTGTTTGAATGGACAGAGTGCCACACATCTGGTCATCATTGGGGATTACACCTTTCTGTCTGTCAGCTGCTCGTCTCCCATGCATTTTCTCCCTTCTGTTTTTTTTTTCCTTTGGGAGCCCCATTGCCAAGAGCTCTATGAATAGAAAGAGGTCATGCTTTTAGACTAAACTAGCACTTGATTTCTGGGGAGCCAAGTCAGTTGAAGTTTGCCAAGTTTGAGCTGGCTCCATCAGATTGGCTGCTGTACCAGAAAACTCAGTTATTCACTCTACCTCACCTCTTCTCCATATATAAATAAATGGGCAATGCTGAAGATATGCAAAATTTCCCTCTTTCTACATGGTTTTAAAATTGCCTTTTCCCCCCCTTCAGTTTCCTGTCTGGAAAACTAATCACACACTAAAGTGGGAAGGTGTCTGGAGAGAGCTTGGCTGCCTTGCAAGAACTGCATCATTTTCTGTTCGAGAAGAAAGTGGCCACTCACTCAAGTCCTCTGTTTCTGTAAGATCTTGTGACTTAATATAAATATAAATGCTGCTGAAGGCTGAGTTTGTGGTGCCAAATAATTAGTGCTGAAGTGACAGCTGTTAAAGTAATCTGCTAGCCATCCCTCCCTAAAATCATGAAAAACACCAGCCTTCCTGGTTCCACAAGTTTAGAGAGAAATAGAATTGTGTGTGTATGCACAGAGTAATGTGTGAGCTCCCTCTCACTCTTTCCTCTTATAACATAATTTATGATTGTGTGCATCAGACCTCTCTTACTAAGACAGAGCCAATGGCGCAGCACTTGGTGGTATTGCTAGAATTCAGCAGATTGGAATAATTCCTGTGCAGTTGGCTTGTGAAGGCTTAGCCCACTGCCTTGTCTCTATAGGTATTTCAGCAACCGAGAATATTAAGAAATAAAGTAAATCTCATGGTAGATGCAACTCTTTGAATCTCTGATAGTTGTCCTACAGCATAACACTTACATGCTAAAATAGCCAGTGTTTGTGCTTGTGCACAAAAAAGCAACTCAGTGAACTGTGGAATAAAAGGCTACCCAAGAGTATTGAATATATTTGATTTTAATTTAGAATAATTACATGATGAACTTATCCTAATATATAAAAAATGCAATAGAGTATCTTCCTAAGCCTGGCATGTCCAAACTTTGGTTCTTTAGATGTTTTGGACCACAACTCCCACAGTCCTTTGTCATTGGCAATCTAAGCTTAGAATTCTGGGAATTGTGGTCCAAAACTTCTGGAGGGCCGAAGTTTGAACATGCCTCTCCTAAGCAAACAGTGGTGAACAATATGAGAAGGAAAGGAAAGTTTTATCTTTCGGCAATATGTGCATAAGACGTGGGGGGAGGTCCCTGTTTCTTCATAACTATTTATTTTTGTTTGCTTTTTATAGCATGCCATGGTTGTTGATTCTCGAAACTCTTCAATCTTGCCCAAACGAGGTGCTTTGCTGAAAATAAACCAGGTATTAACGTCACCTCTTTTAAAAATTAACTCTGTGTGCACGTGCTTTCTTTTTTTCTTTTTTTTGAAACAAAGCCAACATGTAAGTGCCTGTCGAAGCCAAAACAAGCGAGTGTGCTGGACCATATTGCAACCCTTGGCTTGCTATATGGTTTTGGATTTCACATATAATAGTAACAAGATAGAAAACAATAGACAGTTAGATAGATTATGTCATGAGATTCAGTTTTTCCTTACTTAATATCTAATTCTATGCTTTAGAATTTAACAAAGCTTTGTTCTCTTTTGTTGTTGTTAGGAGCTGGCTGGTTATACAGGTGGAGATGTGAGGTTTTTGAAAGAAGACTTTGAAATTCAGTTGAATAAGCAGCTCTTGTGGGATTCGGTAAGTACTAGCCCTACTTTCAGCAGGTGCTACAAGGAAATGGGATGAGTCAGAATCCAGAAAACAGTTTCTATGAGCCCAAGGAGACTTGGGACATGCTTTCTTGAACACCAGCTCCTCATGCTCCACGGCAAGATGTTTTTCAAAAATGAAATGAGTTTCATAAGCATTTTGTGACATGGCATGGATGCTCCAGGGGGTAAAAGGTGAAGATGAAAGCCTCTTTTAACACCAGCAATTCCATTTCCGAGATGCTATTTTCCTATTGGTAATATTGAATCAGAAACAGAAATTTCAGTAGGATTTGGGGTGAAACTACTCCCACCCACCCCCACCCACCCTTATGAGATGCAATCCTTTTTTTCCTTGTCACCGGTAGAGGTGGAGAAAGGGTGGTGCTTAATGGACAGAAGTTTACCTCCTGCACTATACTAGTGTGTAGATTTAAGTGAGCAAGGAGTGGAGTCTTAGCCCTCCTCATCCCATATGCCAAGATGTTTGGGGTTAAAGGATAATATGCATATGTTAAGGTTTGTGTAGAAGGGGGTTAGTAGAGCTGTATGTCTTTGCACACATGTGGCTGGTTGCCAGTCTGTTAACCAGTACCAGATGTGATTTTCTGTGCCAAGACAACTGTGCAGCTGTCATTAGAGTCTGAATTGTAATGGCCAATTTTTTAAAAGAAAACATATGTTTCTTCAAAGGTTTTCTCAGCTTCTCTCTGGGGAGGAATGTTGGTTCCTATTGGAGACAAACCATCCAGTATTGCTGATAGGCAAGTAATTCCATTTGTTTTCCTTTAGGTTTGCCTATTATTTCCCTTACCGTTTGGACAGCTTATTATGTAGATATGGTAGACACCACTTCTGAAGCATTGGTATCAACAGTACACATTTACATAGCTTACTGCTACAGACAATACCTTGTAGGAGTCTGCCCTCTTGGCAGCCTTCCCCAAGTTTCAGAAGAGAATTTAGCATGAATAGGCTAGGGGTATTGGAGAGATCTATATACAGTATTTAAATACCAGTCTGTCTGAGTGATGCAGAAAGATGGGGATGGATCTTCTTAAAAACAGCATGATATGTAAGTAGGTTGAAAGGAAGATAGTACCTTTTTCTCCATCTGAGAGTTTACCTCCCTCCTGCTTCCTGTCTGGGATGTTTCTCTCAACCGAATTTTAGTGCCTGATGTGGGCTCATCTCAGAGATAAGTGCTTACAGAGAGAAACAAACAGGAAGTAGACTCCACAGGTGGAAGCAGGGCTCTGCATACCCCACTCATGCCTCTTTTTGCTTTGATTCCCTTAGTCTGCATCCCAATTGATTTCTAAGTTTCTGCAGCAATCGTGATTTTACTTCATCTTATTTTTATTCAATTATAATATTTATTTGGTTTTTAGCATTGTTTGCTTTAGACCAGGCCTGCCCAACAGGTAGACCGGGGGCTACCAGTAGCCCGTGAAGGGTTCAAAAGTAGCCTGCCAGCCAGCAATAAAAATGTGAGGGGATAAGTTCTCCACCTCTTCCTCCCCCAAACCAAGGACTACCACTGCCCCAGCAAAGCTCTGGGTCTGCCAGCCCACTGTCTCAGTCGAGTGGGGCAGTTCAAGGGCCATGACACAGTCTCCTGCTCTCCCTACTGGACAGATGATTGGCATGCCACTGTCTTGCATGAACAACTGAGTTGTTGGTGCAGAGCGGAGGAAGGGGAGTGGAGGGGACAGTAAAGGGCAGGGTCATGGGCATGCCCACCTCCTTTGCATGGTGACGTCCCCCTCTTCTCCCCCCCCGGAGAATTCCTTCCTCCCATCCTTCCATTCTCCTCCTCCTCCCACCCCCACAGCTGCCTCATAGAGACTGTGACCTGCCGCTCCTCCTGCTCCCCTTCTGAGCCATTCCCTCCTCCTTGCGCCGCCATGGTGATGTGATTGCCCCGCTGCTGGCTTGGCCCATCCCAGCTGCACAGAGAACATGGCAGAAGTGGGTGAGAGCTATGGGTGGCAGCAGCAGTGGCAGTGAGGGGGCTGGAAGGGAGAAGGGGGGAAACAGGAGGAGAAGTAGAGTCAAGTCAGTCCCCAGGTGGGTTGGGAGGGAAAGTGCACCTTTTTTAAAAAAAGTCTTCCAGCAGCCCGGACAAGCGGAAGGGGCGATCTGTGCAAGCATGCACGCACCTCCCTTGCAGCCATCCACACCGGCTCAAGCGGGTGTTAGGGAAGCATGTGTGTGGTCAGCCTTAGGAATGCACTGAAATATGTTCCCTCCAGAAAGGATTAGTTGATTTTCAATGTGTTCCTATAGAAAACCACTGCTCAACTTAATTTTTTTTAACTTATGAGCATATGCTCGGAACAGATAAAATTCATAAGTAGAGGTTTTAGTGTAGTAGCCCTCAGGCACTTTCTTCTGGAAAAAGTAGACCTCGCCTTGTTCAAAGCTGGATAGCCCTGCTTTAGTCACATTGCTTTGGAATCCATGACTGAACGAAGGGCAGGCTTAGGCAATTTGGAAATTAACCCACATTGAGCACAGTTTTGGCACCATAGCACTCAGACGACATTTGTGGTGGCACTCCTAATGGAACGGGATACATGGTCTGGTTCTGATGTTAAGCATTTGAAGGCTAAGCACCTGCATGCTGCATCACATAGAGGCACCATCTAGGAAATTTATTTCATTTCATTTTATTCTAGAATTGAAGGGACCACTAGAAATTCCAGAAGAGAAAAATATTCACTAATTAGGAGACAACCCTAGTTTAAAGACAGTTTGTAATTGCATTTCTTGCCTGTGTTGGCAGAGAGACTAAACAAATTGGATGTCTCTCAGGAAGACCAATTAGTTAAAGGGAACACTGAGGCACAATTACTGTATCGGGAAACACAGTAGAAAAGCATCAAACATTTTTCTAAACATTCAAATAATATGTATCATATGTTCCTTTGCATCTGGCACTATTTTGAACATTTATAATATATGGTGGGAGCATGTATCTGCTCTTGATGAGTTTCCAGCAAATTATTGAGTGGGATTTTAATCCCTGTTTATATGAAAAGGAGTTCAGTGGGGATGCACTATTGTAATTTTTTGTATTTTTCTTTTTCCCCAGCAGTAATACTTGCCAGTGGTTAGTGGTAGACTGCCATTAAAATATTGAAATTCCTTATGGCTGCAGTAATATCATGGATTGCTTAGTATGCAATCTTTTGCCCAGTGACCTAGGAGTAAGCCTCGTTGAGGCCAGTGAGATTTCCTTCTGAATAAACATATACAGGGTTGCAGTATAATTTGAATACAATTAACATTTGCTTGGTTGACAGATTTAACATGAACACGTAGGTATGCTCATATTTTCTAGTTCGGGATTTCAACTGAGTAATTTGCTGTATGCAATTCTGGCTCTTTTAGGTTTTATCTTGGTGGACCAACTAGTGTGCGTGGATTCAGTATGTACAGCATTGGACCTCAAAGTGAAGGTTTGAGCTTCTCTTCATATGGAGCAATGGCACTTTTATACAATATTGTTAATAGGCCTACAGAAGAATGGTATAATGACACATCATAGCATTAGCTGCTTAGTTTTAACCTAAGCAGCTCTCTTTGTGATCAGTGCCTGGTTATGAGACTCTGCATTATTGGATTCAACACTTAATTAATGATTGCTCAGAAAATAATTATAATGTGCTCAGGAAATAATTATAATGGCTTTAGATAGGACTATCTGAAAGATTACATCCTTTGTATAATTATAAGCTTGCACATCCCTGTTCAGCTTCTGGCAGGGCTACCCCAACTGTTATCTTGGTTTTGTGCTGATTTTAAATACATATATTTTCCCTCTTTTTAACTGCAGTTTTAATATGCATAATTTTGAGGCTTCAGTAGGCAAAAAAATTGGCTTTAAAATCATTTCAATCAATTCATACAAGCCATTGAGAAAACCCCTTTTTCTGAATTTGAGAATTTCATCTTCGATTTACAATGTGCTGAACATTTTACATTCTGTTCCTGTTTTAGGTGATTACCTGGGAGGTGAAGCTTACTGGGCTGGAGGTCTGCACATGTACACACCTCTTCCTTTTCGGCCAGGTCGTGGAGGATTTGGAGATCTCTTCCGGACACACTTTTTTCTTAATGCTGGCAACCTCTGCAACCTTAATTATGGTAAAAATAAAATCCTGATCCTTATAATAAGGTGCTCATGTTGATGCTAAACAATGCTGGGGTTTCTCAGTAGTGACTGAGGCATCTGACTATGGAGCCAGAAGTTGAGAGTTTGGTTCTTTATTGTGCCTCCATGACCGAGTCTGGACTCAGTGACCCGTAGGGTCCCCTCCAGCTCTGCAGTTCTAAGCTTAAGCTAACTGGAAGCTGAGTTTGTTCTGTACCTTGCATGAATGAGCTACATTTTCAAACTATTAATGTGCAGAAGACAAGTTACACCATTAGCCATGAAAAATGTTTGCTGTTTCTTCTCATTGGCTACCTTTCTTTCATAGGTGAAGGTCCTAAGGCTCATCTTCGTAAGCTAGCAGAATATATCCGATGGTCTTATGGTGCTGGAATAGTTCTTAGGCTAGGAAACATTGCTCGATTAGAACTCAACTACTGTATCCCTATGGGAGTACAAAGTGGGGACAGGTATGTAACGCTTTGCTTAATTTTACATTTCTCTATGACCTTTCCATCAAAAACATTTATGTACAAAATTCTATTAACTAAGACCCATGTCTAATTACTAGTCCTGGTCCGAGGAGTTTTATTGAATTAATGGTATTTACAAAAGTGTTATCTTACCATTCAGCAATTTGATTCACAGGATCTGTCCTAAATGGGACTAGCCATTGGATTTAGGCCTAATACTGGCCACACTTTATAACTATTCAGTATAAAGGGAAAAAATTAAAAGGTTATATGAATCCAGTGGGGTTTTTTCCCCAGCCAACTGCTAGCATGCTAATTCCTTGCCTCCAGATTTGTTTTTACTGAAGAAAATAACACTTTTTCCTGATGCATTCTGCAGAAATAAACTAGGAGCAAGAGTTATCTACCTCACTTAGAAAGTATGTAAACTCATGTGGGAAAATGTATATATTGTGGACTTTATGGATGTCCTAAATAGTATTAACACTGAGGTCTTATGTCTACAACCTGCTTTCCCTCAAAAGTGGGGAGTAGTATTCTGTACAAGCGGAGCTTCCAGATACTCTTCAGGGGCTGTACAACATGCAGATTATCACAGGATTTGCTTCCTGAGAAAATTATACCACAAATTGTTTAGGAACAAGGTGTGAGATGCAGCTTCATTAAAATGATAAATCCAGAAGTTGAATCACTTACTCACCCAAGTAGCTTTGTCAGTTGAAGGATGAGTAGTGAAATGTTTGGCTCTTATAAGAAAAGAAGTCCAGTTGCCATGATTCAACCTCTGGATAACATCACCTGGATGATTGAGAATCTTCAGACTAAACAATAAAGCACTTCTGGAAATTCAAGAGTGTTTGTAGACAGGAAACCTGACATTTTCTGGAAGTGTGTTATTGTATCAAACATATATAATCCCACCTCCCAGAGATGATCATCACCTTGATTTTGTGTGGGCTCACTTACTTTGGCATCCACCATGAAGACGGCTTCATAAAATATATTACCGAGTTGGGTGGAAATGAAAAATATAGCTAAGTGTTAGTGTATTTTAGGAGGTCATTACATAATTCTCAAGATTAATATGGTAGATTTGTAGCACACCTGCTGTTAAAAACTTGTGCATGTTTTTTCAGAGATAAATTCTAATAGTTTTAAAGGGATTTCCTCCTGCACAGATTTGGAGCCTGGCCTTGTAATCTCATAGGAGCTACATAAGGCCAAAAAATGGAACACAAAATATTATGCTTAAAACTGTTTCAGAGGCCAGCAATATGTAACATCATTTCTCAAAACTACAAATGCATGTGATAAACAGTACACTGATTATTGCCTTTACTTTTTCAGAATATGCGATGGAGTTCAGTTTGGAGCTGGAATAAGATTTCTGTAATGTCAGAATCTTATAGTCTTAGCTCTATTAGAGCCCTTCAGTGTGGCACAGAAGTCTGATGTCCAGGAGATTTTTTACTGAAGGATAATTATGTATGATTGCCTAACCTGAATGAAGAAATAAAGAAATTTCAAAAAAGAAATACAAAACCCAATGCCTGCAGCCTTGATTTTTTTGGGAAGTAAAAGGATCTTTTGTGTTAGTTTAAAATTTACGTTCTGTTAGTTTTAAGTTGGAAAAGCTCACAAATCCCAAACTAAGACCCTAGTTTTGAGGAAGCAGTAAGGGATTTACTCCTTTGAGAAGGAAAAGCAGTGGCTTGCTGTTTGAATAGTTCTAATGGCAGTATTCATTCTGATGAATGTCACGGTCCTATTTGAAGAACAGCAGGAGGAAAAGATAAAACTGTATCTTTTGTATACATGAAAAGAGTGGTAGTGGTATTATGGTGGCATTACTGGTATTTGGTTTTGCACCTTGATCCCACGTGTACTGGGGAGGAAACTTCCATTGGAGTCTGAGAAAGTTGGGGCTTTAGGAGATGCCAGAGCTGAACATAAATGGGATCACTTGAAAGGCACTGTATTCCAGGTGATGTAGAATGACAGTTTATTTTGTTTGTTTTCCTTGCTGCTTATCGACACGACTATTGATCGGCTGTTTGCCTCCAGTAATCTTGGGAAGAGCATTTATTTTGAGGAAAGACGTCTTGGACTTTGGGTTGCCCTCAGGATTGTTCCACATAAATTTTGGAAAATATTCTTTTTAGGGTGTGTACTACTGAAATATTTCTGGGGAATAAGTGGCTAGATGACTAAGACAGCTTCCTGTTCTGCTACTTGAGATCCAGACCTAACTCAGCCGTCCATCTTTCATAAAAGAGGAACAAAGAACTTCCTGCTGAACTAGAGTTACAGTACTCTTCTTAACCTTAAACAAGCCAGCCCTTACTAGGTGGATTACTGAAAGCAAGAGCTGACCAAGTGGAGTCTACCTAGTCTGGAATCTACTCTTACCGCTCCTTTTATGCACACAGGTGCACAGCTCACCCTGCACATGACTATAAAGCTAGTGGCTGTGGATCACTGAGTCCAGCCCGTCACTTGAACCCCCAGCGTTTGCCTCCACAGCCAGATCACTGAAGCAGATTCAGAGAGCTAGTCTACTACTCAGAAATGTAGTCACTCCACAGGCTACAGAAGTGCAAGGGAGAGAACAGGTTGCACATTAAAAACTAATTTTTAATAGGAGACTCTTATGGGGGCTGTACTTGACAAGTTCAAGAACAACCTCTGAAGACATTCCCTCTGTTCAGTTTCAGCAGGTCTGCCCCTAAGCATTCAAGATGAAATCTGGAACGTCACAGACAGGGGGGAAAAACTCAAATGCAGCTCCTTGGGACTCTTTGGAAAGTCCAAAGGAGGGTATTTGGTCTTCCAGATGGTTTGGATTTGTAGCTCCCCAGTTGCTTACAAGGCTGATTGGGGATTGCAGGAGCCACAGCTCAAAACATGTGGAGGACCAAAAGTTCCCCAGTCCTGGCCTGTATTTTCCCACAGCCCTTAATCTGCTACATTTCTTTCACACAACACTTGGACTCACAAATGTCCTTCAAGCACAAACAAAACATTACACTACCTCCAAATCTAGACACATTCTTTGAATATCTGAGAAAATGCTTGTTCTTAGTAGAGAATAACTACAAAGGGGACCCTTGTATAACAGTTTGTATAACATAAAATCTGTACAAGATAAAAAATTCTGGAGATAGGGGAAATTTGCTTAACATAATTGCCTATGGGACAAATCCATACAACATAAAAATGGGATTGCTCCGTTTTCAATGCATTCCCATGGGAAATTTGTATAAAGGAAAAAATGCTTAACATAATTCCATTTGGAACGAATTAATTCCTTCATACAAGGTACCACTGTACTTTTGTCAGCCCCAAACCAAATGTCTCCTCTGTAATTCATGCTTACATCATCAGATGATGATGGGACTCTGTACATGCAGCAGAGGAATCGTGGAACCCCATTCAGGCTTTTTTTTTAAAAAAAAAAAGAAAAAAAAACCCAAATCCCAGAAACGTGTCCAAAGGGTAGATACCCTATGCGCTCAGAAGTTCGTTCCGTTTTGTTCCCTTATTTATTTTTCAAGAGCCATTGTTTCAGAAGAAAATGGGCTCGGGCCGGCTCAGGAGTAGGTAGGGAGCGCGAGGGAACAAAGGCAGGCTCCTTTTGCCTAAAGGCCACGCCGCTGGGCGACCCCTCTCGCTTGCCATTCCTTGCCCGCTCGCCCGCCCGCCAGGCGGATCCCCCTTTCCCTGCGGCACCCACGAGGCCAGGCCAGGCCAGGGCGGGCGAGCAGACCCTCCCCTTCGGCCGTCCCCCCCCCCCCCCCCCGCTCGAGCAGGGCGCTGGGAAGAAGAGAAGTTGGAAAGCGCCGGCCTCTGCCGTGCCGTGCCGAGCCGACCCTCCCCATCCACCCACCCACCCCCTTCCTTGGGCGTGAGCGCTGGAAAGAGACCGCGGCCCGCCCCATGTAAGCCCCGGGGAGCGCGCGCGCGCGCCCTCGTGCCCGGCCAGAGGAGACAGAAGCCCCCCCCCCCCCGGGCCCCGCGCCTCCTCGCTCTCGCCGCCCAGAGGGCCCCCCCCCGCCCCCGCCGTGCGATGTCCTCGACGCCCGCCGTGCGCTCGCCCACCCTGCGGCCCCACCGCATGAAGAAGGACGATTCCTTCCTGGGCAAGCTCGGAGGGACGCTGGCCAGGAAGAAGAAGGCGAAAGAGGGTGAGCCCGACGCGCCTCTCTAGACCCGGGAGGAGGAGGAGGAGGAGGAGGAGGAGGAGGAGGAGGAGGAGGAGGAGGACGCGCTATGGGGGGGGAGAGGTGCGGGAGGGGGGCAGCTGGGGGGGGGTCGCTTTGGCAGCGCCCGGCCCCCTCTTAGGGAGGCTCACCAGGCGTGGAAGGGAAACGGGGAGGAGGGAGAAGGACGCCCGTCCCGACTCGATTCTGCAATGGGAATCCTATATAAAGTCTCCTCGGAAGTAAGTCCCGTCGAAGAGAACGGGCGGACTCCCAGATCAGAGTGTTATAAGGTTCCCCCCCCCCAAAAAAAAACAACAACAACTGGATCTTCAAGAAATTAAAAGGGACGGGGGGGTATCTTCGTGGTGGAAGGGTTTCGTTGGCAGGCCGCTTCCTCACCGCATCAACTGGGCTGCCCTGGGCTTATATGAGCGGTTAGAAGGTGTCACACCAGGCTTTTCCTTGGTTTTGGCGCAACAGACTAACCAGGCACAACTTTCTTCCAATCTCTCTCTCTCTCTCTCTCTCTCTCTCTCTCTCTCTCACACACACACACACACACACACACACACACACACACACACACACACACACACACACACACACACAAATTGCCAATTGTCTGGACATTTTCATGACATGACACAACTTGCTTTCCTTTGTGGGATCAGGCTGTAGGATGTGGAGTCCGCTGCATGCTTAAATGATTTTTCAAGAGGGATAAGTGGGACTTTAAATACATTGTTGCCCTTTTTGGAGTGCTCCTGTTCCTTTTGTTACCAGCAAGTTATGTTCCAGAACAACTTTACCCTCCTTTTCCATCCCACTCAAAACAACAACAACAACAACAAAAAAATCAATCATGATCACACATAATTTTCTGTCCTCATTTTGTTGCCTCCTGCTTCAATTTTCATCTTCATTTAGGGAGTAAGAATTACATTTTGTGTAATATTTATTGAAAGGCTGAGCTTTCCGCAAGATTGCTGATAGTTCCTGGTTAAGTTTGTGTGGTGCTAAACTTTTTGTGGTGGTGTGCTTTCAAGTTGGGGGTGACCCTATGAATGAGAGATCTCCATAATCCCCTGTCCACAACACTCAAGGCTTTGGGGGTTTAATCCCCAAGGCTTTAGGGATTTAATTCATCTTGTATTTGGTCTCCCATTTTTCTGTCTGCCCTCAACCTTTCCTAACATTATTGTTTTTTCCACAGAATATTGCCTTATGATGTATCCAAAGGACAGCCCAATTTCAACATTTTTGTTTCCAGAAGATGTAAAAATAGGAACCACTTGTTCATCTTTCTGTTTCACAAGGAATATTTTAAGTGACTTATTTCCAGTGAATCAAATTTTCCATTGCCATCTTTCTGTACTTTCCAGCTTTCACACCCATACATACTGATCAGGACTACAGTAGTGTGGATGGTCTTAATCTCCAGTGACACATTCTTACACTTGATGATCCTTTCTGATTCCTTCATTGTTTCCCTTCAGAGTCTCTGCCTTCTGATTTCTTGCCTGCAGTCTCCATTTGGATAGATGACTGAATCAAGCTATACAAAATCTTTCACTATTTT
The DNA here is from genome assembly GCA_037367245.1 of Phrynocephalus guinanensis. Taxonomy (NCBI): domain Eukaryota; kingdom Metazoa; phylum Chordata; class Lepidosauria; order Squamata; family Agamidae; genus Phrynocephalus; species Phrynocephalus guinanensis. The sequence continues at coordinate 13,243,676 of CM074740.1, read as the reverse complement.
AGTGTTTTCATTACCAACATTAAAACCGTGCTGTTTTTCTTTAATTATGATTTTTATTTTCTTAACATTCAACTGCAGTCCTGCTTTGCCATTTTCTTCCTTCCCTTTCACCAAAAGTTGCTTCAAATCATTACAGCTTCCTATTTATAAGACATATTCAATAGTGGACCGATTTGCTATGACAAGAGCAACTATGGAATGTATCCTGAAAGTATTTTGAATGGGATCTGCATTTGTCCAGATACTTTAGTACAGGATATCTTGGTTCGGGAGAGGATATTGGATAATATAATGCATTTTCCATTTTTGGATGTCATGTTGCATCATAGTTTAACAGGATGAGAATTATTTACAAACCTGTTTATTTTCAATGTAGATTAACTGGAGGTTATTATGCTGCACAAGTGTGACTAACAACAATCTTATCTATCCCTGCAGAACAGTAAAAACCTCACGGCAGTTTGTCTAATACTGTACATTGCTGAACACACTATGTTTATGAAATAGAACTGTCTTGCAGAAAAAATAGCTTATAAGTTGCAAGCATTTGCCAGTTCCAGGAGTTGTGTGCTCGTTGGTCATAGCACTGTAAGATGGGAGGGACAGGTTTAGTTAGGAATGCAGGGAAGCTGCCTTACATTGAGTCAGATATGTGGTCCATCTCATTCAGAACCTTCAACTCTGTTATACTCTCTACACGTTTCAGACTGGATTCTTGCCTAGCTTTGCATGGAGGTGCTTAACAATCTGTATATAGTGGTACCTTGGTTTACGAGCATAATCTGTTCCGGAAGCTTGCTTGTAAACCAAAATACTCGTACTGTATATCAAAGCAAATTTCCCCATAGGAAATAATGGAGAATTACCTGATCTGTTCTGGAGTCCCAGTTGCCATTATCTCCTATGGGGAAATTTGCTTTGGCCAATGGAGCTCACTCTGGGCCCAGCGCTGGCTGGGGGACACTTTGGAGTCCACAGATGGGCAGCACTGGGCCCGGAGCAAGTTATGAAGGCCATGGATGGTCAGCGCCAGGCCCAGAGCAAGCTCTCAAGGCCAAGTGGAGGCCCACTGCGCAGGCTTCCTGTCTGTGCGAAGGCCCAGGAAACCCGGTGTGGGCCCGCCAAGCAGCCCGGAGGCCCATTCTGGGCAGCACTAGACCTACAACCCACAATGAGGTGAGCCTTGGTCAGAAACCAGAGCAATGCTTGCGAACGGAGGCAACATTTACTAAAAAAATTATGCTCAGTTTGCAAAATACTCGCAGTCCAAGGTACTCGTCTTGTACCTCTGAGTACACGTCCTTCTGTTTTTGCTTCTTTGTAAGTAACAACGGCAGGTTTCACCGTATTGCTGTGAATGGATAAGGATTGTTTTTAATTAAATAAAAACAGGAAGCCCCAAACGTGACTGAGACTGTCCCCAGAGTGGGCAAGGCCACTTCATACTCCCAAGTTCATGAACTTGGTAAACTTGATTGGGTCCATATCATGCATTAATTTTGCTGACAATTGATTAGATTTTAAAATCAGTTTTATGAAAAGATTCTAATTAACCCCAGGAGAAATGCTTTCTAGGAGCCTGAAAATGGTACCGTTATTCACATATGTATGGCTTCTCCAGTAGGAAATTTGGCTGATCCTCCTATCTGTGTTGATTTCTAAGTGGATTAGAGATGGTTTTGGCTGTTGGTTTGAAGGGCAGATATAACAGACTTGGGGAAATGTCTGCTGCTTTTTGTGAATGGCCATCAAAAGCAATTGTAATGGCAGTTAATGAATGGCATATGTGTGTGGTACGCCAGTTGCACAGTGGCTCATAGGAAATCACTCCAGAGGGTTATCAATATGGCACAGCAGATCATCTGATGCTCACATCCTCACATTGGAGGAATTACGAAACTCCCACTGACTTTAGAAAGCACAGAATATTATAGGAGACATTTCTCATCCTGGACACTCTCTGTTTGTACTGTTGCCCTCAGGCATGAATAGATCTATTAGAACAAGGACAGAAAGATTCAGAAACAGTTTTTACCCAGTAGCAGTAACCACGCTAAATTCTGCTTAAAATTAAGTGGATGGGTAAATTTCAGTGCTGAATGTGTAACATGTATATTGTATTGGGGATTGTGTTTGGTTGTTGTTGTTTTTTAAAATGTAGTTTTTATGTATTGGGTATGAATGCTGTCAGGTGAGAGAGTGTAGGGCTCTGTGTGTGTATGCTTGGTTTTATGTCAGTTTTAAATGAGAACAAACGATATTCTGCATGTGAATGTAGGTGTATGGGTATGGATGTTTGTTCTTAAATGCTAGATATTACATCTTGGATTTTTTATACTGGGGTGTGTAAATGAGCTGACTGGATGGCACTTTTTAATTTTGTTGTATTTTATACAATGACAATACATTCTATTCTATTCTATTCTATTCTATTCTATTCTATTCTATTCTATTCTATTCTATTCTATTCTATTCGAATATTCAGGCCCAATTTCAATTTAACACACAAGAATATTCCAAGATTATGGAGACCGGAATAACATGGTTCCTTACTTGTGAATGCCATTGCTAGCCAGTCAGGGATTGTGGCCCCGCTGGGCTCAGTTGTGCCAACATTAACAATGCAGGGAGAATGCTGAAACGAACTTTGCAGTGTAGTGCAAGTGTCACCCAGTGTCAACACTTTAAATCAGTCTTTATTACATGGCCTTAACAACATTTATTTGGAAATTCTTCCAGGTCCTCCAGGAACATTTTAGGATTATAAGTGAGGTCTGACCTTATATTTACTTAGAAGTTAAGTCCCACTGAGTTTGGCAGGATGTACGGTACACAATTGCAAATATCCTTTGCATTGTAGCTTCCATTACCCTGAACACGTTTGCTATTAATTTAAAAAAAGATAACCGCAAGCGTTTGGCACCCAAATATGGATCAAAGGAAGTTGCTCCTCCCCACCCTCAGCTTTCCTGGCTTCCTTGTTTGCCACATTTCCTTTCATTATTCACATTTTAAGATACAAAGGTTTGCAGATGTTACTTTGATTCCTATTGGTTTTTTTTTAGAGTGAAGCTGTGTAGTGGGCTGGAGCTTAAATGGAACAAGCCTTTGCCCAGAGCAATGAGAACAGGCACCTTGATATTGGGTGTAGGACAATTGCTCTGGTCTTGCTTCCTTCCCAATTAGGCATTGCCGGCACATTTGGTGGCATCAATAGGTGCTCAAAGAGGCTAGAAAAAAGTATTTGGTACCTTTCTGGCAGCAGAGGCATCTGGTAGGAGCACATGTTGATCAAGCTGATACTGTATTCTCCTATCAAAAACTGTTACTGATGTATCAAAGAGGGCGAAGGTAAGTAACCCACTCTCTGTCCTATGATTCTGCATATGTCTGATACTGTGACGCCTACTCTTTGCTGTGTGAGTCGTAGAGGCATGATCAGACTATGGGAAAGATGAAAAAGGACTCCAGGTCACCACCAAAATCTGGTGAGAAAATGAATGGCCAGCACAGAGCACCAATCAATGAGTGATGTCCGATGCAGCTCCCTTTGGTTATTTACAAAGGCAGCTTTGATGCTGGCGTCTCCTGCCATGTTGAGTTCTCTCCTTGGTGCCATTGACCTGCGCAGAGTTTGGAAATGCTTGTTCTGTGACCTTCCTGATCAGGACAGGGCCCTTTTCTCTTCCCATTGGTATTTTAAAGATTAACCCCTTATCTTCCCTCAGAGAGGAAGGCAAAACAGGCAACGCACACTATGCTGTTAATGCCAGATGTGTTTCTGGGCCAGCCGAGACTGCTTGTTTGTGGATTGAAAGCTTGTGCAGGACGCTCCTAACTTGAATTTTGTGACTGTGTCCCCTTAGTTGACCTGGGCAATCAGATAATGCTGCATTGTCTCTCTGAAGGTTCTTTAAGCGGAACAGTTTGCCAAAATGCCAATTAGCTAAGCACACACGGTCAGCAACGCTGGATCCCACTTTCCGGGTGGATATTGTCTCACACAGTGACTGCCAAGTGTTCATTCTGCTGAGTCCAAATGTTATTTTGTCAGCTTTCATTGTGGCTAAGGCCTTTGGGCCACAGAAGTCTCCTCCTCCTCTTCCTGTTTAATTAACAATGAACTATGTGGATTGCATTAATAAAGTGTTATGTTTTTCTGTTTCCATCCTGGAGGAATAGGTTTGCCACTAGACCTGAATTGGGTCTCGGCTCAGTGTTTTGTTTTGTTTTGTTTTGTTTTGGAGAGGTGGCACTTATAAGGTGTAGCAGGTGCAAATAAAATAGAATTTGGGGCGTAGGGGAGTAGGGGTAGCCTGTGAACCAATGGAATAACGTGTAATTAGATGGGAGTTCAGTAGGGAGTAAGTACTAAAGGGCCAAGTAAAAACATTCCACAAGAAATGTGAGTTTTGAGGAGGAACTGGGAGGTAAGGAAAGAGCAATAGGTAATGTTAAATTCAAAATCCTACAGAATTTGTACTGTGTGTCTGCCCCACCCCCATCCATTCTCTGCAGCTCTGTCAGGAAAATCAGTGAAGTACTGGGCTGCATTTCACAGGTAGATGGTCACAGTTCATAATATCTCCAGTTAGAATAATAATAATAATAATAATAATAATAATAATAATAATAATAATAATAATAATAATAATAATAATAATAATAATAACAACAACAACAACAACAACAACAACAACAACAACTTTATTTTTATGCCGCCTTTCTCCCCAAAGGGACCCAAGGTGGCTTACAACAATTCAAAAAAATACAATAAAAGCAACACAATACTTATAAAATACTATAAAAATATTATACAATATAATACAATAAAAACAAGATTAAAAACAATAGCTGCAGCAGAGTTTTAAAAAGCTCCCCAGCCAATGAAACTAAAAAAGTAAGATGTTATAAAAATTTGTGAAGGCTGGAGGCTCAGAAGGCTTGCCTAAATAGATAAGTCTTAAGGCCTCGCTTGAATATTTCAAGGGAGGAGGCAGTTCTTAACTCAAAGGGGGGGGGAATTCCATAGTGTCGGTGCCACTACTGAGAAGGCCCTATTTCTTGCCACTGCCCCTCACACTTCCTTGGGTGGCGGTACTCGTAGAAGGGCCTTCTCCGATGACCGAAGGGGGCAGACCGGATTATATGGAAGAAGGCGGTCTCTTAGATAACCTGGTCCTGAGCTGTATAGGGCTTTAAAGGTCATAACCAGCACCTTGAATTGGGCCCGGAAACGAATGGGCAGCCAATGTAGTCCCTGGAGAAGCGGCCCAACAGAGTCGTACCGCCGAGCTCCAGTAACCACCCGGGCTGCCGCATTCTGCACCAGTTGTAGTTTCCGAACCGTCTTCAAAGGCAGCCCCACATAGAGTATGTTGCAATAATCTAATCTTGATGTCACCATGGCAGGGATCACCGTGGCCAGGTCTGCATGATCCAAGTACAGCCGCAGCTGGCGCACCAGCCGAAGCTGGGCAAAGGCCCCCCTGGCCACAGCTGCTACCTGGGAATCCAGGAGCAGATCTAAGTCCAGGAGATTTTGAACAAGCTACACATTATACTGCAGGTGTTTGTACTTTTATGATTTGGATTTAAGCTTCTGTTTTCTCCCAAAGACTGGAAGACAAGGTGATAGGAAGCCACAGTGACCTCCTCCCAGAAGTGTGAAATGCCTTGTCATTTCACCTTTAAAACACTGTTTACCTTTCCATTTTTTGTGACCATACATATTTATGTACTTGCATTTACATGTTTTTGAACTGCTCGGTTGGCAGGAGCTGGAGTTAACAGCGGGAGCTCACTCCACTGTGTGGCATCTGGGATTTGAACCACTGAGCTGCCGACTTTGCAGCTGACATTTCAGCACTCTAGCCCACTGAGCCACCACACCCTTACTGAGTAGAGTACAATACTACTGTACAGTAAAAGGTTTGCTTTGTCATAAGACAGTTTCATAGCCTGACTCCAATCATGCAGTTTTTATGAATGGAACTTTCAGTAGAGGCCATGATTCCTAGCATTGAGTTTTGTTATCTGTCTCTTCAGCGTTTGCAGAATTTCATTATATACAGCAGGAGTGAGGAAACTCTGACTGTCCAGATAATTTACCCTGTTGTTTTGGCAGGTGTGGCTGCCATTACCAATGGCTGAGATCTAGTTATGATCTGAACGCTCTTCGCTGTAGTCTGTTGGAGTGAGTAGGGAAACAAGCATTTCCCTGTGGTGAACTGTTCAAAAAAGAGGTGTTCTGTATGTGTGTAACATATTGCTTATCGATACAGGGTGTCTTTTTTTTTTAAAAAAACTGGTGTGTGAGATATGTGGAGTTTAAAAAAAACTGGTGTGTGAGCTATGTGGAGTTCCAGAAGATACAGTATAAGGGTGTGAGGTATATAAAAAATTTTTCAAAACTTAATGAGGTAGCCCTTCCATTCTGTGTAAACTGTAGGCAAAATCAAAATATAACCTGGATCTGTCTTGACTTTGAAATTTTCAGGGTGGGAGTGAGGGATCTTCTGAATCATGTCTAGCACAGATCCAAGGAGGAGATTTAGAGTGGCTTCTCTCAGAATGAGGAACTCTCTATGGAGGGAGACTATGTTGACTCCTTCCCTGTAGTCTTTCTGGATGTTTGGATCTGTTTTTGTCAACTGAACTGGTTTGCCGCAGAGCACATTGAAAAACAACAGCGCACACACGTGGGGGTGAGTGATATTCTTGCATTAATAGTGTTTTAAAAATGTGTTCAGGATTTTTAATACTTCTGTTTATTTCTGTATATTTGCACTTTTAGTTGTAGACCAGGCTGGACTCTTTTCATATGAGAAATGAAGGCTATATGCAAACAAACAAACAGTAAATTAGGGCAGTATAATTAATGCAAGAATTAGTGGCTCCTCTTCAAACTAAAATATCTCAGAAAATACCTGCTCTGTGCTACCCATTTACTACTGTTATTGTACAAGGTACTCATAGGATGGGTGGAGCCTGTGTTTTAGGATTGTTTTGAGCAACTGGCTTCTAATAGTGTTTTTTAGCACTGATCACTAGAGGGCACAATACATCCCATGAGCCTAAAGTTCTGCTTACATTTGTTTTACCTACTGTATTCATACTACATTTCATTTTGTCATTTTTACCCTGAAGAAAGTTGCTGATTGGCACATGAAATTTTTTTTCAGAGATTTCTCATCAGGGCTTTCATTTTAACCCTTTGCTGCCTGGTTTCGATTACGAAACCATCTGTTCAAGCCAAATAAATATGTTGTGTGATACACAGAGGGAATGTATTAACATTCACGTATGAAGTATTTTTAAAAATCATTGAAACATTAAATGAAGATACTCTTATTTATTTATTTATTTATTTATTTATTTATTTATTTATTTATTTATTTATTTATTTATTTAGAATATTTTTACCCCACCTTTCTCCTTGGAAAAGGACCCAAGATTGCTTACAATAGTGAGGGACAATATACAGCCCAGGACATTTAACACACATTCAAATTAAGAACAGGGAATTAGAAGGTCATCTTAGAACATTAAAAGGTAACATTAAAGTTACAAAGAGCATGCCAAAAGAAAAAAAAAAATTCCATTTTGAGTGGTGGAAAGTAAACATGGAAACACTGGTGTTCTTATGAAATCAGTCAATGCAGTCATGTATGGTAATCCATATAAAAGTCACATAGTAGGTAGTCCCTCAGCTTGCCTGAAGAGGAAGGTCTTTGCCTGCTTCCGGAAAGACAGCAGAGATGGGGCAGTCCTGGCCTCCAGCAGGAGGGAGTTCCAAAATCTGGGAGCAGCAACAGAGAAAGCCCTTTCATGTACTCTTCTGAGATACACCTGTGAAGGTGGCGGGATGGAGAGAAAGGTGTCTCCTGATGCCCTTAGCTTGTTCATACTGCAAGATTCGATCTTTGAGGTAGTTTGGACCCAGGTCATTTTGTGCATTGTAGGTTAAGGTCAGTACCTTGAATTGTGCCTGATTGCTGAATGGCAGTCATTGGAGCTGCTTTAGTAGGGGTGTAATGGAGAGTCCCAGCAAGCTTCATCTTCCTGACCTGTGGAATGGTGCTGGCTTTTGTGGTTATTTCCACTGTAGCTGGAAACTCCTTCAGTAAATATACATTACAGAACTTGGAAGTGACAGTGGTAGATTATTATTATTATTATTTGGCTTTTATTTGACTAAGTTTCCCTTGATTAAAATTGATTTTAATGTTCTGAGTGATTGGGTTTGTTTTACATTTGTTTCTATAGCTGAATTGTATGGACTCTTTTGTTGTGAACCGCCCAGAGTTCCTTCGGCAAATCTCACCATGTTGGAATCACCAGAAGGTGATGAAGACATATTCTGATGTCTAGGGTGAACAAACAAATCCAATGGAATAGTTGCTCAGGTTGAGAAATTAGGTTGTCAAATAAGTTTATAAAAATGGCACAAATGAAAACCATAGTTATGAGCAGTGCAATTCATAAAATAAGAATCATTGAGATAAAGGCCCTGCTAGATCTTGTGTTACCTGATCATTCAAGTATTCCCTAGCTGTGACAGGTTTATGAGCCAGTTTTCATATGAACACCAAGTCATGTTTACTGTTGAAGTAATAAGACTTGATCTCTTCTATACTTCCTCTTCTCCTTATACTTTAATTAGTTATTCCAGCCTTGGCATTTAAAACAGCAGCACCCTACAGGCATTTCATGTTGAATCCAAATTGGCCAATATGAATTATGCTTGCCCAGAACATGGACATTTCATATTAAGATTGAATGCTAATCATAATTTGGATGTTCACTTGTAGTAGCAAACTATGGTTTGGTATGAACCAGGATTGGAACTATTCTACCCTGAAATGTAGAGGAAGGGTAGGATTAGAGATGTAGAATTTTCGGAACTATTTATTTAAGCCATGGGTAAAAAACTTTGGGAAAAAAATAGAAAAATGGGTCGTCCCCCCAGTTTTCCTTCCAACGTTTTTGGACATTTTACATGTCCAGGAACTTTAGAGAGGTAGGAGAGACTGTATACACCCAACAACATCTTGCTGCTGTTCCACATCCCTCAACATCTGGCTAATGGAAGTAGTTTGCTGTGGACATCTTAAAGGCACATTACTATATATACCTTTCTTCCCTTCCCCGTCTTTCCTGTTTCTGGACAGCTTTCGCTCTTCTTCTGAGTTCTCAACCTTCACATGCTGCCTTACCAAGAATGAGTCAAGACTTCATCGGGACAGATGCTGTAGTGCCATGCCAGATAACTGTGGTCTACAGGGACAGTGCAGTTGGAAATGTTCTTGCCAAGAAAAGAGCTTAGTACAGGCTAGCAAAAAGGTCCAGCAGAATCATAAAAGAAAATTGCACACTTCCTTGTTTGTTGCACTGAGATCTATTTGCTATATAACACTCATTAAATTAAAAGGCTCTTGATTTACAAGGATGCTGAAATAAAATAATACGGGTTGCAAACCATTCCATATTTTACTGGGATTATCAATAAAACCAGGCTGCTTTTGGTGACTAGTGGTGGTTTATCCTGTTTTTCCCCCTTCTTTTTTGCCACCATTGTATATTCCATTTTTAAAAAATTGATTTTAATGTTTTAATTGATTGGGTTTGTTTACATTTGTTTGTATAGATGAATTGTATGGACTCTTGTTGTGAACCGCCCAGCGTTCCTTCAGAAAGTTGGGCGGTATATAAAAATAAAAAATAAATAAATAAATAAATAAATAAATAAATAAATAAATACTGTGCAGCAGATTTGTGCCATTTCTGAGCATTTTGAATTTTGAATACAGAAGCACAATAGCCCACATTCATATATTGGATTTTTTTGAAGATTTGAATCTATGTTCAGAAGGTTTTTCATACATGAGAAACAAACAAATGGATTTCTCTGACATTAATGAAATACTGTTAGATGATATGAGGAAAGATCAGATGTTTCAAAGGGTTGAAGACCTGTTGCCTATTAACAGTATCTCAATGTAGATGGGAAGATGTGAGCTACTCTGTATGTGGGATCTTCCTTTAGAGCTCAGCTTGGGAGTTCAAGAAGCACAGAAAATGGGCATCTAATTGACAATAGCTTACATTATCTAATTACATTTTACATAATGTTGTACAGTTTGCTGGGGAAAACAAATACTGTAACGCACATAAAGAGAAGTCTAGAGAACTTGTATGTGTGGTTTTCCAGGGTTTTATCATCATCTCTAGGCTTCCTGCAGAGTCACTTGTGTCGCCTATAATGCGTGTATGTTCTTAGAATTCTCCTTGTGCAAGAGCTATAAGAAATACATTTCTGTTAGGTTTGCACAGACCTATTCAGTGGTGGAAACATTTGGTCCGTTCTCGGGGTGGCCATCCTTTTAACAGTAAGTTCTTTGGGCTTGTTCTCTAGTAGTTTTTTTTCCCTGCGCTCTTATCTTTTGCTTTAGTAAACATTCTAAATAATTTGTGTTTGTGTCATTTCCTATCATATATAGGTAAATACCTTTAGTTGGGAATGCTGGGCTCATTTAAGTTGAAAGAGGACCCTTGGGTTAGCATGCTAGTTAACTATGGCTTGAGTGAGGTCACAAACATGCACAGTGCAGCTTGCTTAACAATTACAGAGAGTGCAGAGCAATCTGCATATCCCAGACCTAGCTTGCATGAAGAACTGAAGATATGGATTACTTAATATGTTCCAAAACTAGAGCTCTTTGGCTTGGTTTTAGGTTAACAGCCTGCTTCATAAACATGGAATAACAATGCTTTAGGAATGGGTGGTTGTTGGAGGAGGAAAAGTTGCACCTCATTTGTTAACCATAGCTGGCTCTATGTCACTTGCTAAAATAGAAAGTTGAAGATGCGCAAACATATATCAAAGCAATGGCCTAAATCTAGTTATTAGTTCCAATTAGAGTAAGGCCATTGCATCACAGAATCACAATTACAGGGTTGAAAGGGTCCAATGGACAAACAATCTGTACCCACAGCAAAACATTTTATTTATTTATTTATTTATTTATTTATTTATTTATTTATTTATACAACTTATATGCCACCCACTACCCAAAGGTCTCTGGGCGTCTTACAATCAAAGAATTAAAACAGTTAAAACATCAAATATCAATAAATAATTAAAACAATAATAAAAACCTTACACTTGTGGCCTTACAACGTTTCCTCTGCTGAAGGTTCACCACTATTTGAGGTAGTCTGTTCCAATGTTGATCAGCTCTTATATTTATGAAGTTAATTGTAAGGTTGGGTTGGATTCTCTCTCTCTCTCTCTCTCTCTCTCTCTCTCTCTCTCTCACACACACACACACACACACACACACACACACACACACACACACACACACACACACACACACACACACACTCTCACTCTCTCTCTCTCTCTCTCTCTCTCTCTCTCTCTCTCTCTGTAATTTGAATCCCTTGGTTCAGGTCTTGCCTTCTGGAAAAGCTGAAAACAAGCTTGTTCCATCTTCCAATGTGACAGCCCTTTATCACTTCTCCATCTCTTCTTCCACCAGCAAAACATACCCAGCTTCCTCAATCTTCATAGGGCCTATTTTCCAGACCATTTGTTAGACATTATCTCCAATTGTTCAAGCTTCTAGATAACTACTGTATCTTAAACTGTGGTGCTCAGAACTGGGCGCAATATTACAGATGAGGTTTCACTGAAGGACAGTAGAGTGGCACTGTTTTTTCCCTTGACCCTGTACTTTTGTTGATGCAGCTTTATTTTGCTGCCACATCACACACTCAATATTTGGCTTCTGGCCTACTAAGATTCCTAGGTTATTTTCAATCATGTTGCTGTCAACTCAGAAGCAATGAGAACTTAGTAATATTAAGAATCTTTACATTTTGTCTGTGGACATCTTAAGTACGGATATCATAGATGGATGTCTGCCCTTCATTTTACAGTCATGAACTTGTGCACATATCTAAACTATAATGATATTGAATTATTATTAGTGTTAGCCCACTCCTTGCCACTGCCATCTTGTTTCTGCTGATTTTAATTTTGTTGTTGGTTTTGTTGCCTCTGTTTATATTTTCTTTCCAGTTGTTCACTGCCCAGAGTTCCTATTGGGAAAGTCGGGGGGTATATAAATGGAAATAATAAATAAATAAATAAATAAATAAATAAATAAATAAATAAATAAATAAATAAATACATTCTACTGTATTGCCAGTGTACTTGATGACACTTCACAAAGGGATGTACCAGACTGACTGCACTGAACAATTAATAATTTGAATAAAGACTAAAGCTTAAGGCTTCACAGAAGAAGTGGCATTTGAGGAGGTTTGTAAGGGAAGGGAGATACCCAGCAGTCACTCCTAGAATTAATCTCCATTCAGTTTACTTGAGGAATACAAGGATCATAAGAAAAGTGGCCAGTCGTCAGTACTGCAAAGCTGGCCAGAATGGAACAAGATGTGACAAACAGGGTTGGTTGTGCATTTGTATTGCTATTTATGAATACTGATGTGAGTGTTTAGAATAGCCACTCAGTGACCGGTGGGTGTGGCTAAAGATGATAAATGCATATAGAACCTTGTGGTAAAAAAGAGAGAAGCCAGAGAGTCATAAGGTAATTAAGATCTAAGAGTTATTTAACTGTCAGTCAGGAGTGAGATCCTGAGGCTGGTTAGGGTCTGGGACAGAGCTTGATATATATAAATATAAACGAAAGCAACTGTGTGAATAAATAAAACGTATTGTGAACTATATTTTATTACAGCATATAAGTTAACCAATCACTGCTATATAAATGCTATTGAAAATCCAATTGTAAATCCATAAATGTTACATATTTTAGTTTGAACTAATATACCTTGGTGTCAGACATTTTAGTTCTCTTCATTGTGAGTGTCAATGGTGGTTCCCATTTTGTAGATGGATACAAGGCCAGTCTTCAGGCTTGCAAAAATCCCGTTGTCTCATGGGGGCCCATAGGGAGGAGAGCAAGAGGAGAGGTTCCGCCCATTCTAAATCTACAGTATCTATTTATGTTAACACAGATAGATGTACATCAATCCAGACCCCTTCTCTCAAACTATTGAGGGTTTTCATACTGGAAATGCTCTATTTTGGAAGCACTCAAAATTCAAGACAAGCAAAAATTATTTTGTGTTAGCTGGTGTATAAAAGTGGCATAGTGTGGAAAGTAAAAACGAATGATTTGCTCCATCCTTGATCAAGAGTAGCTATTTCTTCCTTTCCCAATCTGTCAAAGATAATCCATGAAAACTATGTTTTCTAGAGTTTCTAAGATGAAGGCAGTCACTGTAGCACAATGGGGCCCCTTTTCCTGAAAAGTCTTCTTAAGCATTGTGTTGGATCAACTTTTATTCCTTGTTCTTGCTGGGTTTTTAAGTTTTTCTGTTCTGCTTCACAGAACATAACTTTTTTAAGGAGATCATAATACCTCTTATATTCAGCATTGCTGTTGTTATGTACCATCAAGTCACTTCTGATTTATGGTGGTCTTATAAATGAAAGGTCTTGTTCTGTCATTAACAGCGCTGCTCTGACCATCTTAGTCCTACATCAGTGCTGTCAAATGCCATATCCTGACTGGAGGCCGTTCAGTGTCATTGAATTGTGGGCTGATGAGTATAAGCTCTTAAATGGTAACTGAATTTGATGCTGAGGCTCAAGGCATAGGCACATTTTCCAGGTGACCAGGCTAGGATGCTTCTGTAGACTGGAGGAGAGTTGTGCCTTAGGGCGTTTATACACGACCCCTAAGCTCCGCTGCAAATGGCTCCCAGCTCCGGAGCTTAAAAATGTTTCCCCACCAGCTCTGGAGCTAACAGAAAATTAAGTGCGACCCCGCCCACCTAAGCGCGACCCAGCGCACCTTTCAAGTACCTGCTCTGGGAGAGTGAAAAATTTTGATGCGGAGAGTGCCGGGCTCTCCTCGCTTCTTTTTGTTTTTTGTTTTTGTTTTTTTTGCCTCCCGCCCCTTTAAGAGGAACCAGGAAGTGACGGGGGGTCGGAGCAACTTCCGCCGGCACTCCGGAGGTAAGAGTGTATTCTTTTCTCCCTTTTTTCTCCCTCCCCTCACGCAGACAGAACAAGGAAGTGCGGAGGGGGTGGGAACGCAGGGAGAGCGACAAACCCTCAAGATCTCTGGTCCGAATTTAAGGGACCAGCGGATCTTAGGGGTCGTGTAAAAAGGCCCTTAATTTCTTTTCTGTTCCTAATATGCCAGAATACATGTTACATGGCTCATTAAGCCAATATTCCATCGTGGCTTGAACAGGGCAGAAGATGGAGTCCCCTGTGTCCTTTAATTAGCCATTCTGTTCATCAGAAGTGCTGCAACAGCTGCTGTTTTCCAGTACTATAGGACTGAGACCTTGGTTCAGAAATAACCATAGCTAAAATTAAATAGCAGTTATCATCCAGCTTCTTTCTGAGTATCCAGAGCATTGATTGCCAGCCTGGAAAAGGCCATTTACTAGGAAGATTTGGAAAACAGATGCCGAACTTCCAAGTGCCATGGGCATTAGACTTAGAGAGCTCAAGTCTGATGTCAGGGACCATATTTCTGGGGAGCATTTTACATCATGTGATTACTGTATTTTTGTATTACGAGCTAAAGTGGAATAGTTTGCTCTTATGCCAATATTGTACCTGGTATCAGAAGGTAGGTTCCCAATCAACTTCCTATGGATTCTTAGCATGTTGTTCTACTAATCATAGAGAAATTAAAGAATTCTGCCCCCAACATTGATTGATCTTTCATTATTATATTACTCGAGCATGAAGAATTGCTGGTGCTGAATAGTTTCAAACTTCTTAAATTGATGTTATGAATTAATAAAATTATTTTATGGAGTTTGCAATCTGCCCTTCAATGGAAATATTTCCAGATCTGTATATAATGTTGAAAAAAAATGGGTGAAATTTAGTGTCAATAGGCTGTTCACATAATTGGTTGATACAGGTGGTGGACTATGGCTGCATCTCTCACTGAGATCAAGATAGTGTCCAACATGCAATTAGAAGATACCGGTAAACTCCACATGGGAATTCCATGTCCACTTCTCCAGTTCTAAGATAGGAACTAATAAGTGTATGTTGGCCATATGCTTATGATTAGCATAAGGGTCACCGTAGGTCATACGTCACTTGACAGCACACAACAACAACCACTGTATGGCTGTAGGGTCTGTTTCTGCTTAGTGAAAATTGTTCTTTGTTTTAAATGCTTGATAGCTTTCACACTGAAATCCCACAAGGAGGAGAAGTGTGTTTCTAAGGGCCTTTTTACATGACCCCTAAGATCCGCTGGCCACTTAAATTCAGACCAGAGATCTTAGGGGTTCCTCTGTCTTCCTCTGTCCCCACCCCCCTCTGCACTTCCTGGTTGCTGGCTGCCTGAGGGAGGGAGAAAAAAGAAAGCAAAGAATGCCTTCTTACCTCCGTTTTGTTCCCGGCAGCATTCAGATCTCTTAAAGGGGCAGGGCGCAAAAAAAGAACAAACGGAAGCCAGGAGAGCCCCGCACTCACTATCCTTACACCGGATCAAATATTTGTCACCTCCAAAAAGCAGGTACAAGAAAACTGCTGTTTGGTCTTGCTAAAGTGGGCAGGGTCGCACTTAATTGTCTGCAAAGTCCGGAGCTGGTGGGGAAACATTTTTAAGGTCCGGACCTTGCAGCCATTTGCGGCGGAGCTTAGGGGTCGTGTATAAACGCCCTAAGTGTGCTTGCAGGCAGGCGTTTGCATTCCCAGGGACGTCTGTATCCTGCAAGTTTCCCCATTGTAATAATGGGCATCTCACCAACACTCCGCTTAACCTTGCCCTCTGGCCGTTTTGCAAGTTGGCAGAAGAGTGGCACTTACTTGGCTTCCATGTGGGAATTCTCATTCTTCTTGAGTTTCATTGAGCTACGCCATGTGCTTCCCTCCGCCCCTCGTAACTGTTGCTGTCCTACCATCTCCTTCCATGTCACTGTGGGACTGAATTAGCCCAAGTTCACCAGCCAATTCCTGCCTGTCTGACTCCCTTCATTTCTTTTTAAACATTTGGGACGACCAACACTGGCCCACAGCAGTACCCAACAGCCTGCTCTACATTCTACCGGGCTGGGATGGCAAGCCTGCTGTGCAAAAAACGCAAGAAAGGAGGAGGAGGTAGGAGAGAAGGGATGTTTCCATGTGAAAACCTGTTCTTGTCTGTTCATTTTGAGCTACCTGCGGTGGGTGGGTGTGTTTAATTGCTGTGAGGAGACCAAGTATAATGTGTGTCAAGTTTTTTGGGGGGACATTTTTCAGTCCACTTGCCAAATGAGTCCATTGTTCAGAAACAGAACACAGCTCCTCAACCTTGGCAAATAACTTTTTTTAATTTTTTTTTTAAAGACCTGACTTATTTTTGGGTTCTCTATCCAAGGCGTTTTGCTGGATGGCAGCACATGCAGCCTGGTTGTGTGTGGTTTATTTTTAGTTTCACATAAACGCTGACCCTTAGTCAGCTTCAGAGTACATCGTGTCACGTTCAGGAAACGCAAAGTGTTATCTGTTTTTTTAAGATACTGCAAATATTCAGTTGCTTTGTTGGGAAGAGAAGTGGAGATGGGCTGTTTAAGCAATTTTAAAATGAACTTTAGGATTGAAATCTATGGGGATTTGTTTAGTGCAACACATTTTATGGAGTCATAGGTTTGAACTAGCTCTCAGACTGGCAGCAGTCCAGGGGCAGAAAAAAAGTCTCAAAGTGACCAAGCATGGAAACAGCACAGGTACTGTTAAGGCTGAAAGGCCTCATCTGATGATCTGAACTGCCAAGAAGGCTTATAGGAGGAGATACGAATATAAGGAGCCCCGTGGCGCAGTGGTTCAATGCCTTTGCTGCAGGTAAAACTGTGCTCACGACCTGAGGTTCAATACCAGGTAGCCGGCTCATGGCTGACTCAGCCTTCCATCCTTCCAAAGTCAGTAAAATGAGTACCCAGCTTGCTGGGGGGGGTTGGGGTTGGGGGTTGGGGGACAATGTATAGCCTGCATACTGTAATTAAACTGTAAACTGCCCAGAGACTAGTTGAAGTGGTATATAAGCAGAACACTTTGCTTTTACCCTGGAACCAGATATAAGAAGATGTTGCATTAGTATGGCATCTAATAAGTTGGGGGAAGAAGCAAAGAGGAATCCAAAAGAAAATCTTTTTCATTGCTCTGTCACCTTTCTGTGAGTTTCATGGGTTGGGAAAAATGAAATAACAATCTGACAAATCTATTGCTGTTACTTAAGCGGAAGGATGCTATGTAGACAAAGCAGGGCTGTGGAGTCGGCAGATAAATGTTCCGACTCCGACTCCTAAGATTTTTTTACTTCCGACTCCGACTCCGACTCCCTGAAACCTCTGTATTAATATGCAAATTTATTTACTATTTACTTATTTACATGAAGTAAATATTTACATATTTACTTAATCCCTTATCAGTGAGAGGCTAGGTTACCCATGGGTGCTGCGTAACAGCAGAACACAACACTATGGAAGTATAAGTATTGCCGCTCCTAATTGTGCGTTGCGTGCCATATAGTGAAGCACATGAAAAGCATGCTTCTTCACAGTGACTTAACATGTCCATTTTGCGGTTACGTGAGGCATTGCATGCATTGTCTTTATTCTTACAGTTGAGAAATGTCTGTGAAGATTCTCATTCATCCAGGTGAGTTTATCTGGAAGTTGAGTCATGGCTACTGGACTTCTTTTTTGAGAGATAGAAACGTTTCGCTGTTCATCCAAACAGCTTCATCGGTCTGAATACAGCTAGTGCAAGTACTCCATCTTATAGTCAGCTTTGACCTCTTGTCACCCTGGTCTGACTTATGCTCATAAGATGAACAATAGCCTGAATAGGCTCGTTAGGGAGACAATAGTATCCATAGCCTTAAGGTGAACAATGGCCTAAGGTGCTGAAACCCATCAAGAATGGGTCGTTAGCTATGGCCTTGGTGGTGAAGGCTTTTTGATTTATCTGGGTACTTTGGAAAGCACAGCCTGATAAGTAGCAGATAGACTATGCCGGAGCCCACCACCTCTGTTGAGGGATGGATTTTCAATGCTTACATGAATGGCTTCCCTTACTCCTCTCTCAAACCACCTCTCTTCTTTGTCTAATATGTGCACATCCTCATCTTTGAAAGAGTGCCCTTTGTCCTTCAAATGGAGGTGTACTGCTGATTCTGGTCCTGAGCTGTTACCCCTCCTATGTTGGGCCATCCTTCTGTTTAATGGCTGTTTTAGTTTCTCCAATGTAGAGGTCTGAACACTCCTCACTGCATTGTACTGCATATACTATATTGCTCCTTTTATGGTTTGGTATCGGATCCTTTGGGTGGACAAGTCTCAGCCTTAGTGTGTTCGTGGGTTTGAAATAAACAGGGATGTGGTGTTTGCCAAAAATCCTTTTAAGCTTCTCCGACACTCCCGCCATGGAAGGAATGACCAGGTTCTTCCGTTGGGTCTGGGTCTCAGATTGATCCCTTGTTCTTCTGGGATGGCCCACTGCTTTGTTGAAGGCCCACTTTGGATATCCACAGGCCTTAAGTGCTGTCTTCAGGTGCCTGTCTTCCTTCTTCTTGGCTTCTGTGGAGGTGGGGATGCTCTGTGGCTTAGGGTCCTGATGATTCCTAGTTTGTGCTGTAATGGATGGTGGGAGTCAAACAGTAAGTATTGATCTGTGTGGGTTGGTTTCCTGTAACCTTCTATTCCCAGGCCACGGTCAGGTCTGATGATGATTGCACAATCCAGGAAAGCCAGCCTGTTGTCTTGGGTGTCTTCCCTAGTGAACCTAATATTAGGGTCCACCACATTGATGTGGTCTGTAAAGGCCTGTACTTCCTGAGTCTTGATTTTCACCCAGGTATCATCTACATACCTGAACCAGTGGGATGGTGTTGTCCCTGGGAAGGTGTTGAGTGCCTTCTTCTCCACTTCTTCCATGCATAGGTTTGCAACAATTGGTGACACTGGGGAACCCATGGCACAACCATGCTTCTGTCTGTAGAAGTCCCCTCTGTACATGAAATATGTGGTGTTCAGACACAGGTGCAGGAGCAGGCATATCTGATCTGGGTTGAGGTGGCTTCTGGAGGTGAGGGTACTGTCTTCTCTTAGTCTTCTCTTTACCATTGTTAGGGCATCAGTGGTGGGGATGCTGGTAAAGAGTGATGTAACATCAAAGGATACCATGGTTTCATCTGTATCCAGTTTCAGCTCCCTGACATTAGAAACAAATTCCTATGAATTGTGTACGTGGTAGTCCGTGAGTCCAACCAGTGGGGCTAGGATAGTCACCAGGTATTTTGCGATGTTGTAAGTCACTGAATTTATACTGCTTACAATAGGTCTGAGGGGAATTCTTTGCTTGTGGATCTTGGGAAATCTATAAAAGCAGGGGACGGTCTCTCCGGGATATAACTGGTGGTAGGTCACCCTGTCAATTGTGTTTTCCTGCTCCAAGAGTTTTAAGCATTCTATTACTTTCTTCCTGTAATTGCTCGTGGGGTCTCTTTTTAGTTTTTCATATGTGTGTTGGTCATCTAAAAGTGTGATAACCTTCTTGTGGTAGTTCACAGTATTGAGGATGACAGGGCACCTTCCTTTGTCCGCAGGCAGAATTGTGATGCTCTCATCCCTGCTGAGGGATGTCAGAGCACTTCTCTCTTGGGTGGTGACCATGGCCTGGGAGTAGGTTTACAGGAAACCCACCCACACAGATCAATACTTACTGTTTGAGCCCCACCATCCATTACAGCACAAACTAGGAGTCATCAGGACACTAAGCCACAGAGCAATGAGCATCCCCACCTCCACAGAGGCCAAGAAGAAGGAAGACAGGCACCTGAAGACAGCACTTAAGGCCTGTGGATATCCAAAGTGGGCCTTCAACAAAGCAGTGGGCCATCCCAGAAGAACAAGGGATCAGTCTGAGACCCAGACCCGGCGGAAGAACCTGGTCATTCCTTACATGGCTGGAGTGTCGGAGAAGCTTAAAAGGATTTTTGGCAAACACCACATCCCTGTTTATTTCAAACCCACAAACACTCTAAGGCAGAGACTTGTCCACCCAAAGGATCCGATACCAAATTATAAAAGGAGCGATATAGTATATGCAGTACAATGCAGTGAGGAGTGTTCAGACCTCTACATTGGAGAAACTAAACAGCCATTAAACAGAAGGATGGCCCAACATAGGAGGGGTAACAGCTCAGGACCAGAATCAGCAGTACACCTCCATTTGAAAGACAAAGGGCACTCTTTCAAAGATGAGGATGTGCACATATTAGACAAAGAAGAGAGGTGTTTGAGAGAGGAGTAAGGGAAGCCATTGATGTGAGCATTGAAAACCCCTTCCTCAACAGAGGTGGTGGCCTCCGGCATAGTCTATCTGCTACTTATCAGGCTGTGCTTTCCAAAGTACCCAGACAAATCAAAAAGCCTTCACCACCAAGGCCATAGTTTATGACCCATTCTTGATGGGTTTCAGCACCTTAGGCCATTGTTCACCTTAAGGCTATGGATACTATTGTCTCCCTAACGAGCCTATTCAGGCTATTGTTCATCTTATGAGCCTAATTCAGACCAGGGTGACAAGGGGTCAAAGCTGACTATAAGATGGAGTACTTGCACTAGCTGTATTCAGACCGATGAAGCTGTTTGGATGAACAGCGAAACGTTTTTATCTCTCAAAAAAGAAGTCCGGTAGCCATGACTCAACTTCCAGAGTTACAGTAGAGAAGTCATTAATTATAACTTTTTGTGAATTGGGACATTTAAACTTGCTTTTTTAAAAATTCCATTCTAAATTTAGTAGGAGTCGGAGTCGGTGCATTGTTTGCCGACGCCGACTCTGACTCCAGGTACCCAAAATTTCCTCGGACTCCTCGACTCCGACTCTGGCCAACTCTGACTCTACAGCCCTGAGACAAAGATCTCCTTTGAAACACTAGTTTCCTCTTATGACATCTGGCAAGAGGCTTTGAGTCTTACTGGGTTACAAGGCTCAATCAGTGTACAAGATCAGCAATGTGGTCTATGTCTCATTCTTAAGAAATTTATCCTGTTGTAATGTGGAACTAGCTCACTTTTAAGTATAATCATGAGGAAAACTTTTGCTAAATCATTGTAAATGTATGCTCTGGGGATTTTGTTTTGTCATCCAGCATAGATTGTGCATAGCTGCTTTAAGAATTAAAATTCCTGACCGTATAGTGGAAGACTTAATGTTGGTGACAACTTGGAATTGTTATTTGCATCCAGGTAGCAGAAGCAGTATTTTTGGGTTTTTGGCTTGTTTTGTGGTTTTTATTTGCTTCCTTGCTTGCTTGCTCCCCTCTCTTCTTTCCAGTGGAATAAAGAAAAGTTTATACAGTATATGAGTAGGATGGATATTTGATATTTGAACAAGAAATTTTAGGTTGTACATATCCAGTGCAATTTAGTACTATTTCTTATGTGTGCTAATTAAAAGGAAAATATTGCTTTCCCATTTAACTTTGTTTATTCAAAAGCTTTTGGGCAAGTTCAAATAGCAAATAACGTATTTGATGTGAAATACATTGTAAAGTATATACTGTATATCCACCATCTGCCTTTGTTTTGCCTTTGTTTTTGTTTTGGATTGTATTTGTACGACGGGAAGGTGATGAATAAAGAGAAAGGCCAAATACGAATCAGGTTGTTTATGTATACAATCTTTTAGTAAAATATTTAAGAATGTATATAGCAATGTTTTAATTTTGTTTCAGTTCTCCTGATGTGTTCCTTCCTTCCTTCCTTCCTTCCTTCCTTCCTTCCTTCCTTCCTTCCTTCCTTCCTTCCTTCCTTCCCCTCACTCTCTATCAGAGCAATAGTTCTTTTGTTTAACATGCTTCTTTTGGCTTATTTCCCATTTTCCATTATTGTTTTCTGGGACTAATTCAAAATAACTATAAAGAACCTATAATACATACCCCCCTCCAAAAAAAGCAGAGAGAAGCAACAGATCATCTTATCTAAAAGCAGGCAATGGTACAACCAAACACCAATATGATCAAATAAAACAGCCCCTCCAAACCTCACCAAAATAGTCACCTTTAGCAGAATATATATATGGTGAATTAACTAAATAACATTTTTTAAAAGTCAACCAAACATGGAAAGCACACACAGAAGAAAATATATGAAAATAAAAAGCACATAAACACATATGTTCCTGCTCCTTTTCTAAACACCATGAGCAAGCAAACTAAGAAAGAGCAAAATATGCAATCAATACCAGTCCTGAAACCAAAACAATTACAGTAAGGGGAACCCCCCCACCACCGCACAGTATTCAGTGTTTTCTCTTCTTTGAGTCTAGATAGCAGTCAGAAAATATAATCCAAGAAAGGATAGGACCCAATAGCTTGGGGGGGGGACCCTCAAAGAAATCATGGATGGCTTGGTGCAAAACAGGCTGCCTGGCAGCAGAAGCAAAAATAATCCAAAGGAATAGGACATCATTCCCTACCTCCCAGAACACTCTTACTGGATTCCAAACAATCCAGGCCCATTTACAACTTCAATTTTCCCCACTTCCCTCCCTCACAGATGTTTTGATTGATTTTTGTCAGTAGCCTTGGCTATGCTATTAAGGGGGGGGGATTTGAATGTTTTGATGAAGGGTGTAAGAAAGGTTAAATAAAAGAGGAAAATACTGTATAAAAACCCCCACAAAACGTTGTTTTCATATACTTTTATTAAGACCTTTTTGTATTTAAGAGGCTCTTTTTCCAGAATCAGTGGCTGAAATCCTGGTGCTTAGTATGGTAACTCACACTAAAATAGGTCCATTGAATCAGGATCTGATACGTCAACTCCTGTGTAAGTTCATTTGGTTAAAATGGGCCTATTACAGTTGTGATTTACTCTGCTGAAGTAAACTGAACCGGTCAAGCTTATACAGGACTTGATTCACCAAGTCCCCACTGATTCAATGGATTTAATCTAGTGTGACTTATTGATCAAAGTGAAGGGAAAGGGAAATGGGTAGGGGAGGCCTCCTTCATATGTTTTTTTTGTTCTTTCATTAAAATATGAAAGTCCCATCACTGGTGTTAATGACCAAAAGAAATTATAAGTTGGAAAACCTCAAAATTGCTAATGTCCTTTGCATTTTCTGTTTGATGCCCATTCAGTCTGAGGAACTTTTTCTTTCTTGAAAATTTCCATTCATCTAAACAAATGGGACTCTCTGTGGAATACAGTTAAAATCTTTAAATCTATTTCTTTTAAGGAAAACTGTTATAAGATGTTCTATAGATGGCATCTTGCACCACACCGATTATCTAAGATGTATAATTGCTCACACAAATGTTGGAAATGTAAACATGACTGTGGTACTTTTTACCATATGTGGTGGACATGCAAAGAGGCAAAGGCATATTGGAAAATGGTAAAACTATTTTTAGAAAGATGTCTGAAAATTAAGATAGAGCTTAGACCAGAACTTTTCTTATTAAATATAGTAAATATAAATATTTCATATGATCAGAGATATGTACTTCACCATGTAATTGTTGCTGCAAGGATATTGTATGCGAAATTCTGGAAACAACCAAACGTGCCAACAGAGAAGAATATCCACGAAAAGATAAGAGAATGTATCGAAATCGATAGACTCTCCGGCTATTTAAAGGGAGACTATGATGAGATCTCTCGGAAAAGATGGCAAGAAGTAACAAACTTATTAGTACTGTGATAATATTTGGCAATTTATCAATATGTTATATTACTTTTCTTTTACTTTGCTTGACATATCCAATGTAAATTTTAAATTCTATCCCTCTCCTTTTTTCCTTTTCCCTTTTCCCCCCCCCTCAAAAACCCAATAAAATTATAAATTAAAAAAAAAAAGAAAATTTCCCAGATAAAACAATCCACAGAGCACTAAGCATCTTTTTGAACTGAAAGTGGGGTTTCCAATTTCACTTGTGGTCTACATTCGTGCTTCCTGCGACATATTTTCTAGTACTGTAACATGTTCTCCCAATATTCAGCTGAATGTCCGGAGTAGTCTTCCCACTGCATTGTTTCATAGTATACATGAGGGAATTGTTTGCCTGACAGTGCTCCTGTGCCAAACATCTCAGTGTATGTGGAAAACATACCTGACAGGAAAAGGGAAGTATTTTCTCTAGGGTGTTAACATTCTGTATAAACAATGATTTTTTTTAATATTGGGCACATTAAAAGCTTCATGTGTCTTGAAATATAGTTTTAGAAAGAGCTGTAATATATATAGGTTGTTGTGGGGGGGTTGGTATGTTTTATTTGGACTACTACAGAAGAAGGTGTGATAACAAAAGCACTGTTGTCATCAAAAATTATAGCCTAATGTCAGACTGCCTCCCACACAACATGTAGTTATGGATTATGTGAGGTTTTGTCATCTTATCTTGTGTTTCCTTACTCTTTTTCCAGTCTTAGACTTTCCAGTCTTAAACTTTACAAAAAAAACAACAACCCTGAAACAAACACACACCCCTATTAAACAATATATTTGTACTTATTAAAATGTCAGTTGATTTTGAACAGCATTACCAGGCAGGGTGGATTTGATTTAAATCACAATTTAAATCACTAGTCAGTAAGGCTCAATTTAAATTATGAATTTCTACATAAAGACTCTTTTTTGCTAGAGTTGTTTTAATCTTAATATTTACAACTAGATGAAGGTTTTGTTTTAGAATAATAACTTTTCAGATTGGTTTTACAGTTATATCAGAAAATTACTGATTTACCATTAGTAATGCATAGATAGATAATTATGAAATTATTGCAAGGTGAACTATTTCCAGTTTAACATGTTAATCATTCGTATTTGGACAACTGTTCTGTTGTACTTTATTGGAAGGAGAAAAAAAATCATTACCTTAATAATAATAATTTAAATAGTTTTATTTAACCAAAACAATAACATTATAAAACAATAACAAAAAACTTAGACTGACAGTCATTGACTACATCAGCCAGGTCCACATGAAAAACTTAAAATATACTGTCTTCTGCAGCTCACTAATCTTCATCTTCATTTTCTTGTTGGTTCATAATCTGGAAAAGAAAAAGCAGCTTTCCTGCTTTACTGGGTCCCAAACGGTTTCTCAATTTAGAATGAATGAGTCCAAAGGAAAAAAAATGTTCTTTCTACACCAGAAGAAGCTACTGATGTTAAAAGTGAAACCATTACTTCAACCATCTGTGAATGCAAGTGCTTAAATGACTGCCATTAATTCGCTAGTGTAACTTTCTTTCAAACATCATCGGCAAACATATATTTCGTGACTGGTTCCCCCGCCCCCAGCTCTGAAGTTTATTATAGTTGACAGATGGATGGTTGCTGGATACCCATGTCATAGCTAATTCCTCTTCTTCAGCACTTAAGGTTTGACCCTGGTACCAGATATTGACAATACTGGCGAGAAAATGAGCTGAAGATACTGGTTGTCCCATCCGTTTTTTTTAAAGCTTGTAATTTAATTCTGTCATTGTGTAGTTCTGTTTTTAAGTGCTCACTCAGTTCTTATCAAATTTCAACAGCATCAGCAATAAAACATGTATTTTTCTGTATTTTGTTTAAACTTTCATAAACGGGCTTCAGGATGGTCAGCATATGTTCAACATTTCTCTTAAGCCCAATCTTGGCCCATGACGGCTCCATCTATTTTCTCTCAATTTTGTTCACAAACTATCATCAGAATAGGCCAGTTCTTGATATACTGCTCAAAACAGTCCACTACACAGTTCCATGTAACTTCTTGTGGGAGCGTTAGATTAGTTCCACCCATTCTTTACAGAGTGGCTGCTGCAAAACTATTGTTACGAAAGTTTTTAGCAATTTCATCAACATTAGTCTTTATTTCTGGAACACTGAAGTCTTTTGCTAGGAGGTGCATCAAATGAGCACTACAACCATATGTTATTAGCTTGATATTCTCTTCACACAACTTTAAATTTCTCCTCATCTTGGATACATTTGTAGCATTATCTGTGACCAAACTACGTACTAGATATTTGAATGTTTGTTTGTATTTTATTATAGCTTTGTTGCTACTTCTTGTAAGTTTTCTGCTGTGTGTGCATTTTATTTTATGCAAGAAAGAAATTCCCTTCTTCTGATGGTTACACAAGCACATACAACAGGATCATTGTGGACATTACTCCACACATCAAGACTTAGATTAACAATTTTACCCTCTATACTTGTTGCACATTGCTTAATTTCTTTGTCATACACTTTATCCAGCAGTTTCCCTGCAACATCTGTTCTGCTAGGTGGACTATATCCTGGTCTCAATGAC
The DNA here is from genome assembly GCA_037367245.1 of Phrynocephalus guinanensis. NCBI lineage: Eukaryota > Metazoa > Chordata > Lepidosauria > Squamata > Agamidae > Phrynocephalus > Phrynocephalus guinanensis. The sequence continues at coordinate 13,217,304 of CM074740.1, read as the reverse complement.
TGAATCATATTAATGAAGTGCGTATTTTCAATAAGACAGAAAAAAGAGTTTGTTGCAGAAACAAACTGGGCATTTTTTTCATCAACTAACTCTTTTTCTAATCTGCTGGTTTTTATCACAAACTTAACTATGGTGGTGGTTCCTGGATGGTTGGATTTCTTTCTTTCTTTTAGATATACTTTGGATATGTGATGTTGATGATGATGAATATGATGATGTGACTGAAACGTTATCCTGGACAGATAACTCTGAAAACTGTAGGAGGATAGTGAAGGTGGATGGTTTCCTGAATCCTTTTTGTTGATGATGGATTCGCCTAAATAAAAAAGTCAATTCTGTTATTTTATTTATTATTTATACATTTTCTTTAGCTGATTTAGTAAATTGGTATTTTTGCTTTTTGCATTCACTGCCACAGGGCCATTCAGTACTGCCCAAACAAGGAATATGCTTGTTTCAACTCAACTCTTTATTTCTTCATAGCAACTATGGGCCTTTTTACACGACCCCTAAGATCCGCTGGCCCCTTAAATTCGGACCAGAGTTCTTAGGGGTTTGTCGCTCTTCGTGCATCTCCACCCCTCCGTACTTCCTGGCTGCCGGCTGTGTGAGGGGAGGGAGGGAAAAAAGGGACTAAAGCCTTTATTTCTGCTTCATAGCAAAAAACTAATCTAGCAATAACATGCAGTACAAGAACAGGGTAACATACTATTTTGCTCCGGAGCAAAACATGAGGAGCTTGCAGCCGGTGGAGTGTGTGTATAAACACCCTAGTAACATGCAGTTACTCGTTTGAGAGAGCCAGTGTGATATAGTTGGACTCGTTTGAGTGATGGATTAGGAACTAGGAGACGTGAGTTCAAATCCCCACTCAGCCATAAAGCTCACTGAGTGACCCTGGTCCAATCATTCTCTCTCAGCCTAATCTACCTCACAAATTTGTTGGGAGGCTAAAGGGGAAAGGAGATTGTCGTTGTAAGCCACCTTGAACTGGGCTTTGGCCCTGGGGAAGGCGGCATAGAAATCCAATCAATAAATTCCTCAGAACAGTCTTTAAGAAATATGATGAAATCAAAAAGTTTACAAACCTGAAGATCCTGCCTGTTCAGAAGTGTTCCTTTTGTTATCTTCATCACTGCGCTTCTCAATACGTTGTTTCCATTTGGGCCACAAGGCCTTGCATGTCTTCGTTGCAGTGTTTGCATTTTGCATGCATGCCTGCCTTACCCATAGGTAGAGGAACCTCATTAAAATATTCCCAAACCAACTTTCTTTTACGGCCTCCTGCCATTACAGGTTTTTCTCCTCAAGGGAGAGAGGGAGAAGAATATGATAACCCTCAGGCTGCTATACACATAAAGTTCTCAAATGTGGAGTACTGTGTTCAAAAAGTTTCACTTTCATTTTACTGTTTGCCCCTCCCTCCTCAATTTTTTCTCCTTGTGCAGACCTATTCCATTCCAAACAATCTTCTATTCATTGAACTTCTTGAAACTTTGCACTTAAGAGGTAAGGGGGTTGATTCTCTGTACAAAGATTTGCAGAGGAACAATAGGCTTAAGGTCTTTGTCTCAATCCTGATGTTTATTTTATAACATTTTTTTGCTTTGAAGGAGGCATGTTATCGTTGCAGACCCAAATGCACAATTTTGAAAATAGCAAAACCAAGCATCTTTGATAATGTCTTCTAGATAGATAGAAAAATTGCCCAAAAGAATCAGAAACCTCCAGAAGAGCATGGCATTGTGAATGGATTAATACAGCCTTATGCTACATAATTAAAATAAATTTCATGATGAATAGTCTTTGGACTATAATGTATCTTAACTAGAACGCAATCTTTAGAGAGATTTTTCCTCAAAAAGCCTTTAAATTTAAATAAAAAAAAATCCAATTTTAAAAATCCATTTTTAATTTGGGGGGAAAAATCACTGATTTTTATCTACCCTGCTACCAGGTTCTTCTACTTCTCCAATATTAAATCCCCTAAAATAGAGTTACCTTCAAAGAAGGGGATTATCTGTTATGCAAAGGACTTAGTCAGAATCATAAAAAGACACATTCTTTTTTAGTAAAAGTTTAGGTAAGAGTCCACTTTAGACACACTGCAACACAGAAAAGACCACATTCACCAAGAACTACTCTCCACCCTATCCAAACCAGCAGTGGATGCAGTCATAGAATTTGTCCAGAAAGCACAACTGGCTCAGCATTGCAAAGGCAAAGAGAGGCAAATAAAGAAGTTCGATCTTCTCCTCTGCCGGAAAGAGTCAGTCAAAGAGTTTGGCAGGAGGAAGAAGTATGAAGGGACCATGACAGGAGATGTAAAGGACAAATGGGTGAAGAACCTCTCAAACAGGGAACTCACCCAGACAGAGAGAGAGGTCCTATCCAAAGGCCTAAATTTTGCCATCACACCCAAACAGGTTCCTGTTGTGGATTTCATCACAGCGACAGAATCAGCCATTCACAGCAACAATCTGCCAGCAGCAGAAGCAGAACTACTCAGGATAAAAGTCTCTGCTGTACTGTCCAGTGCTCAACCACCACCATCCAACCTCACCAGCCAAGAGAGAAGTGCTGTGACATCCCTCAGCAGGGATGAAAGCATCACAATTCTGCCTGCGGACAAAGGAAGGTGCACTGTCGTCCTCAATACTGTGGACTACCACGAGAAGGTTATCACACTTTTAGATGATCAAAACACATATGAAAAACTAAGAAGAGACCCCACCAGCAATTACAAGAAGAAAGTAATAGAATGCTTAAAACTCTTGGAGCAGGAAAACGCAATTGACAGGGTGACCTACCACCAGTTATATCCCGGAGAGACAGTCCCCTGCTTTTATGGACTTCCCAAGATCCACAAGCAAGGAATCCCCCTCAGACCTATTGTCAGCAGTATAAATTCAGTGACTTACAACATCGCAAAATACCTGGCAACTATCCTAGCCCCACTGGTTGGACACACGGACCACCACGTACACAACTCAGAAGAGTTTGTTTCTAAAGTCAGGGAGCTCAAACTGGATACAGAGGAAACCATGGTATCCTTTGATGTTACATCACTCTTTACCAGCATACCCACCACTGATGCGCTAATAATGGTAAAGAGAAGATTAAGAGAAGACAGCACCCTCACCTCCAGAAGCCGCCTCAACCCAGACCAGATAGGCCTGCTCCTGGACCTGTGTCTGAACACCACATATTTCATGTACAGAGGGGACTTCTACAGACAGAAGCATGGCTGTGCCATGGGTTCCCCAGTGTCACCAATTGTAGCAAACCTATACATGGAAGAAGTGGAGAAGAAGGCACTCAACACCTTCCCAGGGACAACACCATCCCACTGGTTCAGGTATGTAGATGATACCTGGGTTAAAATAAAGACGCAGGAAGTACAGGCCTTTACAGACCACATCAACACAGTGGATCCTAATATTAAGTTCACTAGGGAAGACACCCAAGACAACAGGCTGGCTTTCCTGGATTGTGCAGTCATCATCAGACCTGACCGTGGCCTAGGAGTAGAAGTTTACAGGAAACCCACCCACACAGATCAATACTTACTGTTTGACTCCCACCATCCATTACAACACAAACTAGGAGTCATCAGGACCCTAAGCCACAGAGCAGAGAGCATCCCCACCTCCTCAGAAGCCAGGAAGAAGGAAGACAGGCACCTGAAGACAGCACTTAAGGCCTGTGGATATCCAAGGTGGACCTTCAACAAAGCAGTGGGCCATCCCAGAAGAACAAGGGATCAATCTGAGACCCAGACCCGACGGAAGAACCTGGTCATTCCCTACATGGCGGGAGTGTCGGAGAAGCTTAAAAGGATTTTTGGCAAACACCACATCCCTGTTTATTTCAAACCCATGAACACACTAAGGCAGAGACTTGTCCACCCAAAGGATCCGATACCAAACCATAAAAGGAGCAATATAGTATATGCAGTCCAATGCAGTGAAGAGTGTTCAGACCTCTACATTGGAGAAACTAAACAGCCATTAAACAGAAGAATGGCCCAACATAGGAGAGGTAACAGCTCAGGACCAGAATCAGCAGTACACCTCCATTTGAAGGAAAAAAGGCCACTCTTTCAAAGATGAGGATGTACACATATTAGACAAAGAAGAGAGGTGGTTTGAGAGAGGAGTAAGGGAAGCCATTCATGTTAGCATTGAAAATCCCTCCCTCAACAGAGGTGGTGGGCTCCGGCATAGTCTATCTGCTACTTATCAGGCTGTACTTTCCAAAGTACCCAGGCAAATCAAGGAGCCTTCACCACCAGGTCACAGCTAACGACCCATCCTTGATGGGTTTCAGCACCTTAGGCCATTTTTTTTACCTTAAGGTCATGGACACTAATGTCTCCCTAACGAGCCTATTCAGGCTTTGTTCATCTTATGAGCCAATCAGACCAGGGGACAAGAGGTCAAGCTGACTATAAGAAGGTCTCTTGCACTAGCTGTATTCAGACCGATGAAGCTGTTTGGATGAACAGCGAAACGTTTCTATCTCTCAAAAAATAAGTCCAGTAGCCATGACTCAACTCCCAGTTAAACGAACCTGGATGACTGAGAATCTTCACAGATCCAGAGGTGTTCTTCTTTTTCTTTTTAAATTCTTGATTGGTTAGGATTGTCTTTTGTGGCCTCAGTAAGTTGGATTTACTCTCACTAAGCTTAACATATGGTTAAGAAAGCTGATAGGGAAAAAAATGATTCATTAGAAATGCGATGCTTCAAATGATTCAGACATTATGTAATACAAGGTGATGGGAAAGTTAATACACAAAGAGAGTGCTCCTTTCCTAATGCAACTTTGCAATTGTTCTCATTCTTTACTGGAGAGAATGAGAAGTTAATAGATAAAGAGTTTGTGGCACATCCTGTAGCGGCTACAAGATATCTAAATTGCCTGAACATGGAAAAACACTCAAGGAATTTTCTCTCAAAGACATCTGGATAGATTATGGGCATAAACATCCATGGAAAAATTGATTACTAGTCTCAGGTAGCTTAGGAGAGAAGTAAAAGAAAATAATAGTAATAATTTTAAGAACTGCAGAGCTGGGATGTCATTAAAATTTGGTTCCCTTTGTTAGTTTTTGATATGAAATTAAATAGAGGATGATATTTTGGGAATTTGCCTGGAATATTGTTATGATATCTTTTATGCTCGACAGAATGAATGCATATATTAAGGGACTATAGGAATTGGCTTTTTTTGTTTATAGTGATAAATATATTGCTGAGTATGTAATCATAGGGGGTGTGGTGGCTCAGCAGACTAAGGCTCCAAAAACTTTTAGCTGCAAAGTCGGCAGCTCGGCGGTTCAAATCCTAGGTGCCATGCAGCGGAGTGAGCTCCCGCTGTTAACCCCAGCTCCTGCCAACCTAGCAGTCCGAAAGCATGTAACTGCAAGTAGATAAATAGGAACCGCCTTCTAAAAAGCAGGAAGATAAAACAGTGTTTCCTTGCAGCCATGCCAGCCATGTGGCCATGGACTTGCACAACACTGGCTCTTCGATTTGAATACAGAGATGAGCACCACCCCTAGAGTTGGACCTGACTAGCCCGCATTTGTGGGGGGAACCTTTACCTTTTAATGCAATCATATAGATAATCAGATTATAAAGTAAAATAATATTTTAAGTTTTGGTTTGAAATGTGCTGGTGGAGAGCTTTGCAGATACTCTGGACTGTCAGAAAAATGAACAAGTGACTTCTAGAGCAAATCAAGCCTAGGTTGTTCCTAATTTGGGCTCCTCATTAGAAGGCAAGGTTCTCTGGGCTATGATGCTGGGAAAAGTTGAAGGCAGAAGCAAAAGAGGAAGAGCAAATACAATGTGGATTGACTCCTTAAAGGAAGCCACAGGCTTGAGTTTGCAAGACCTGAGCAGGGCTCTCTATTTTAGCCAAATATTTAATTCTTAGGGTCTCCATAAGCCAAGGGCTCCCTGATGGCTCATAAGAACAAAAAGTAGAGTGTGGCTCCTATATCTGGTTCCATGCCCACCTGTGGATGCTGAAATACATGGATCATAGTGAACACTATTATAATAGTGAATGCTATACATAGTAAAATTAGTATCTTGCTCTGTCCAGTGGCCAATTCTAGTAACTTCATTGTTAAAAATGCATATTTTGGGTTTTTTTTCCCTTTTTAATACTGTATTTTTAATATTTTTCAGATTGTGGGTAAGTGTATCAGCAGATACTGATTCTGCAGATAAGACAGTCCTGCTATATTAGTAAACAGCAAAATTTCAGAGTTTGGGACATGATTTCTCTTGTAGGTCATTTCTGTTGCATACGAACTGGAGAAGGGGGAATATTTTCAAAGGAACAGCTGGGGTAGTAGTAGTAGTGAGTGTGAACAGTAGCTAAATCTGTTAGTCTAACTAGGGTTGTGACATCATATCTCTAGTTTGTCTTTCATAGTTGGCTGGGATCATTTAAGGATGAACGCAAGAGAGGAGAAGAATAATGTTGGCCATTTTGAACAGTTTTTAGTGGAAAGGCAGGAGAAAAATATAATATAAATAAATGGACAAAACAGTCTTGAAAGGTCAACTGGGGGTAGGGATTAGATGTGAACTGCGGTGAAAAGCTTTAAAAATGCAGGGGAAGATGGTGATTTGACCTCTATTGAAGTGATGATATTCAGACCAAAAGCTGGCCCTGTTTTAGCTTGAAGTGAAAACAAATAATCAACTATGAATTTACTAATGACTCTTTTGGGGGCGGCGGGGGGGTGTCTTTTCATTTCAGTGACCGACCTGCAGGAGGAAGGTAAAAATGCTATCAATGCGCCCATGTCACCCGCCACAACCGATCTCCATCCAGAAGATACTTTACTTGGTACAGTATGGATGCTGTTTGTGAACAGTTGTGAACAAATGAAAGAGATTCTCTATTTTGTCTATTTTCGGGGGATAACATAGAGAGGAGAGTTGAAAGTCTGAACCAGTTCCATTGAAAGCAAGAGAGATTTCCTGTGCCACTGGGTAGCTGCGCTCAATTCTCAGCTGAAATGTATATAACCTCCAGCTGTCCTTTTGCAGCCACATTGAATTTGGATGGAAATCTATTTTAAAAGTTGTTTCCATAATGCTGCCCTCCCATTGCACATTCACTCCTATAGTGCTGAGGATGTGTGCGTGAACCGTTGAAACCTAGGGTCAGCAAATTAAACTGTTTACCAAAAGTTGTGACAGACAGATTCTGATGCTACAACTCTTTCTGGGTCTTGAGTGTACATGTTCTGTTGATATATAGCTCTTACCTATAGACTCAGTTCACTATATTTCACAGAACTGAAGCCAACAAATTTAAGACAGGGGCCAAATCCAACGCATGTTTCCTCTCCTTTCCATCAGGGTGTTGTGGAGGCAAAGGAGCAGTAATTGTAATTACCAGGATGGCCTTTGAATATATTCACTCAAGCAGTTAATGGAGTGGGAATTAAGATACTTGTTTTCTATTCCTGGCCGTTTCTTCAGAAACAGAAATATTTAAAGAAATATTTTACCAAGAAAACAGAGTTTTGTAGAGTCTAGTTGCTGCCAAATTATTTTGTTGCACGATATAAGACACTTCTAGTTCATGATGAATAGATCAGTTTTTCCAGGTATAGAGAGATTTGTCATTTTTGATAAAAACAATTTTGGCATTTGGTGAAGCTTTGGGTTATTAGCTAACGAAAAGCTGTGGTTATGCTTAAACCACTCAGCAGGGTTGTTTTACACAACTTCCATCAGCAATGAGTACAAAATAATGAGGAAGTATAGATACCCTAAGTAAGCACATTTGATCTCGCCTGATTTCGGAAGCTAAGCAGGGTCGGCCCTGGTTAGTACTTGCATGGGAAATAGCAGGTGCTGTAGGCGCCTGGAGTTGGAAATGGCAAACCTCTCCAGTTTTCCTGCCAAGAAAACTCCATGGATATGGAGTCACGAAGAATCGGTCATGACTGTAATGACACTACACACACACACACATAAATGTGTGAAAATAAAAAGAGGATATTGTTGCTAAATGAATTTGTGGAATTAAAAGAGAATTGGGATCATTGCACAGTACCAAAGCACGTATTGTTCAACTGTTCAGGGAGTCCACAATTAACTCAGGGGCAGGCACATAACAATCTTTATAGCTGCCAGACGTGTAAAGTCTGCAGTTGGTATCCCCCCTCCCCCAATTTCAAAAGCATTTGGGGGAAGTTAGTCTTACACACTCTTCTTAACCTGCCTTGAGATTTAGAATGAGGATAGGGCAATTTATAGCCTTCTAAGCTGCTGCTAGGACTGTGGCTCTCATCACTCATAAAAGCTGATTTCTCCTTTCCTGCTGCAGCAGAAAGAAGGAATCTGCTCAGTCTTATTTAAAAGTGGGATTTACCTACCAGTCTCAAGATGTCATGCAGTGCAGTTTATTAATAGTTTTTTTTAAAAACCGAAGAGTCACAGCTTTTTTCACATCTTAGGAAAATCACTGTTTTGGACTGTAACTCCCAGAAATGCTCCAATAACCCGTCTCCTGTTTTAAGGGGTTCCATTATTTTGGGGTGTGTGCACCTTCTGACAATGAGACAAAGGCATGTGCATCCTGAAATGGGGGGGGGGAGAACTCGTTAATTAGCAGCAGTCTGTTGTTGCCAGGGTCATAGGTTCCACTGTGCAGGCAGGGTCATGCAAGAGGATACTAGCCAAGTCCTCTAAGCTTGGACTTCGTTAAGCAAAGCACCAAGTAGGACTGTAAATTAAATGCATATGTGGGTTATTTTGAGCCTTCTGTGTCTTTTGTGGAAACTTTTATAGCATAGTTCGTTTCATTGATCCGTAGGTTTTTCCTGTGCTTCCTTGTGATAGCCTGACTTTGTTTCTTTGTCTAGTGACTGCGTTTTCCCATTTATGAATCAGAGAGCAGCTGATCCACAAGAGACAATGTGTTTGTATGTGTATATTTGTTGCTTTGGCTCTAACTAAGGGTTTTTCTTCAAAACTGGCAGAGGAGAATGAAGAACGAACCATGATAGATCCCCATTCAAAAGAGGATGCCAAGTTTAAAGAACTCATCAAGGTGAGCAGTTAATTAATACATTGCTCTTGGCTTCTTTTGATGCATGAATGTATGGCTCTTACTAAATCATGGCTTATAGAGCCATGGAATGTATGGCTCTTACTAAATCATGGATCTACACATAGGATAAGATTCCTGAACTAGTATTAGAACATCAAAGACTAAGGACTGAGCCTCACTTTCACTTTGATGGGCCTAGTTGTCTACTTACAATATTTTTTAAATGTAATGCAGACTGAAGAGTCAATGGAGCATACATTTAGAATCCTTCTGTGTTAAAAATGTAGAAAAACAACACATTCAGGAGAAGGCTGTGCTTAGTACCTTAATCCTGGATATTTTAAAGGTTTGCTTTTAACTTACGTGAAATGGTTCATGAGGAGGAAGCACAGAGGCATAGATTAAGAAACAGAACCTTACTGTACTGAAGTGTTGGACGTGTCTAAGCTGTTGGAGGAGCCCTCCGAAGAAGCACTTCTCAAATTCTGATCATCTTCTAGGTCAAACCATCAGTCTGTCTAGCCCATTGGTGGCACCCTCGACATTGGTGGCACCTTCAGACAGGGTTCCTTCCTAGTCCCTCTTGGAGATCCTTCTTTTAACTGGTGGCATCCCCATTTAGGCTCAGCCTTGCTTAGCTTCCAAAATCAAGGGAGGCCAGTGTGATTGGAATCAAAATGGTTGTTACTATTGCTAAAGTCTTGATGGATTCACTTGAATGTTGCCAAGCCATCCGGAAGTACAGGTTAAATGTTGCCCTGCCACAGGGTTCTGTGCTGGCTCCACTACTCTTTAATATTTATACATCTGACTTACTTAGCACTGCTGCAAAATGTTTCTATACACTGATCATTTTATTTACATGGACCAAGGGTTGCATTGCTTTAGGAGTAATCTTTCGGGACCTATACAGTAGACGTGGCCAGGGCCAAAGGCACTAGCGCGGGGGGAGGGGGGGCGCAACTCTTATCTGTATTATCTGCTTCACCGACAATCAGATTGGGCCCGACCCACCCGTTCATCATTGGCCCTCTCGCTTCAGACGGTCTCCCCGAGGGAGGCCCGCAAAACGAGCACCCGTGTGCGGGCCTTCTCGGTGGTGGTGCCGTCCATCTGGAACAACCTACCTAGCGAGCTGAGGCAGGCCCCGTCATTGGCGTCCTTTAGGAAAGGCCTTAAGACCCTCCTTTTCAGGGACGCCTTCAAAAATGACTAGAGTTTTTTTATTTATTTATTTTATTTTATTTTTGTTTCCCTGCCATTGCCACTGTTCTTGCTCCTTTGCTTTTTATGTGAACCGCCCTGAGTTCCCGTTTGGGAAGTAGGAGTGGTATATAAGTATGAAAAATAAATAAATAAATAAAATACTGGGAAAAATGTGGCAAGCAAGGACCACTTGTGGATTACCACATGATTATTAGTGGCATATTCAATCAGGCATCAACCTTTGTTTCCATGGGGGGGGGGTTGTGGAACATGCTATTTACTAATTAGGTGGACTCCAGATGCTAGATGTTGGTCTTGCATTCTTTGGTGACTGATTTTCATGTTGTTTTCGAATGCTTAAAAAACCCACTGAATTTGGCTTGAGTTGAGATTTGTTTTTTCCTCTCTCTCTCTAGAAAACATGCATGGTGGCTTACAAAGAGGAATAAGATATCAGTAAAATAATGGCTGAAATTCGGTTGTTTAATTGCACATGTGGTAAGCAAGCAGTGTAATATTCTGCCTGTCCTGGCTGACAAGTCCCTGCAGGGATGCTCTAGCATAGGCCAAGCCACTGGGTGCAGAAACCTCCAAAAATCCCAGCACTGACTTTGCCAACTAGAAGAGACTGACTGGAACACCATTTGCCTTCTGCACGTATAATTCAGCAACAGAATTTCAGCCAGTAATTAACTGGTCTAAGAGTAAATTTGTAAATAAGTTTAAGAGCTGCAAAAGTGCAGTAATTATTCAAATCTGGAAGCTGGGTCATGACAACTGGACTTCTTTTTCTTGAGAGATAGAAATGTTTTGCTGCTCATCCAAACAGCTTCATCAGATGAGCAGCAAAATGTTTCAATCTCTCAAGAAAAAGAGGTCCAGTTGCCATGACTCAACTTCCAGATAAACTCACCTGGATGACTGAAAATCTTCACAGACATAATTATTCAAAGCAGTTTTCGGTGGGCTAGCTTTTGCTGCAAGATCAAAAAAATCTTTTATCACCTTGAAGACTAAAATATTTACTGTGACACAAATCTTTCATAGATTAGAATCAATTTTATTAGCTGCCAAAAACCACTTTGATGTATTTGCCTAAAAAATACACACACACACGCACACACACACGCACACACACGCGCGCACACACACACACACACACACACACACACACATTTTTAGATATAATTCATATAGTAGGAAGTAGCTAAAACTTTACAATTTTTCCAAAAAAAATCTTCTTTCCTTTATGTAGGTTTTGATTGACTGGATAAATGACGTGCTGGTTGAAGAAAGAATCATAGTCAAGCAGCTTGAAGAGGATGTCTATGATGGGCAGGTGCTACAGAAGCTATTGGGTATGTGGCTGCCATAGATTTCGGGTGTGTCTATACTGCAAAGATTTTGGCATTCGTTTAATGTCCAGCATCCACAGCCAGGTCTTCCATTTCCTATGGCAAAGTGGCTACTCCCTTGGATTTACGAAAGGGTCAGTTTTAAACTGAGAGCCTCCTGCACGGTTTGATATCATATTAACTATCACAGTTCAATAGCACGGAAGCTTAGGATTTGTAGTTTGTTTGAGGGACTTTGGATTCTCCCCTTGAGAGCTCCAGTGTTGTAGCCCAGCTAGATATCTTCAGGACAGAATTCCAAGGACCTCCCCAAACTGCATATCTCAGGATGGAGCCAAGTCCATGAAATAGGTATCAAGTGTCTTGCTTGTTGTATAGAGGAGATGCAGTCTATGTATAGGGGATATTAAGCGTTGAAGCTGGACTCAAGAGACTGGCTGTACATTCCTAGTAAGTCATGTTGTTCACGAAGTAGTCTTTTGTGAAGGAGAGTCCTGCAACCAAAGCTACTGCATTTGAATGTTGTCAAGATCAAATGAGATGGGCCCCTGTCTGAAGGTGTCTGGGAGAGGGGCAGAATGCGGATACAGTAAACAAAATGAGGAACCGTTTGGGTCATTCATTCATTCATTCATTCATTCATTCATTCATTCATTCATTCATTTCTAGACCAGCCTGATTTCCCAGAAGCGACTCTGGGAGGTGCATACAAAAGCCAAATAAATAATCAACATTTATGAAATTAATGAGGCTGCAATTAATGAGGCTTCAGCAGTAATTGTTCACAACTCACAAAGCGAGAGCTTTTGCATCCAGCCCTTTGGGGTGGGGGTCCAGTCTCTTTTGCTGCATCTAACAAATCTCGTTTCTGCTGTTCTCCTTTCCCAAACTAGAGAAGCTAGCTGGCCGCAGACTGAATGTTGCCGAAGTGACACAGTCTGAGATTGGCCAGAAGCAAAAGCTGCAGACAGTTCTGGAAGCTGTCCACGATCTCCTGCGACCCCACGGCTGGACCATCAAGTGGAACGTTGATTGTAAGACTCTTCTCTGGAACAGGTTTGCTGTTGAGGGGGTGGGGCTGCAGCCCTAGTGGCAGAGCAGCTGCTTTCCATAAATGAGGTTCTAGGTTCAGCCCCTTCCCCTGCCACTTACAAGGATCGCAAGTAACAAGAAAAGGGTGACATTTTGGGGAGCTACTGCCAAAGTATATCTGAGCAGGCTGGCAGGACAAGTTTTCTGAACACATAGGAGTGTCTTGGAGGTTCCACCTCCCGCTTTGGGCTTTTTTTTTTTTGTTTGTTTCATTCAGTGTTACAAGAGCAAGTATGTGAAAGCAACATTCTGCAACTGGTGTGAGTTGCGTAAATCTGCCTAACATGCATATTTTAGCTCAAGAGTGCAGTGGTGGTGGTAAGATTATATGTTTGCTAAAATGTGTAGCAACTGAGTTGTGCAGAAGATAGTGTTCTGAGTTTGCATTTAGGCACTCATGCACTTCAAAATGTTACCTTGGGCTGTCATTTGGGGGAAATGTTAATGAGCTTTTTATTTAGATAGTGATTTTTACGTATTAATGATTAGTTTAGAAGGAAAGTATTAGTGACATATTAGTAATCCATAATAGAAGTTACTTTAGTGTCCCGAGGAACAACCAATAAACACCCGCTGAAAAACTAATGTGAATGTGTTAGTTTTTTTGGAGAAATGCTTCTAAGCTTTGGCTCTCCCTCATAATGACCTGTGAAACCTCTGTCTTCAAGGGAGTTTGCTTCAGAGTGAAACATACTAAATCAAAACAGTGGGCATGAGACAGGCGAGCATTGTATTGAAGTACCCCATAGCTGCCTGGAAAGTTGTTCCTGGAAAGAGGATGTTGACCTAAGTTGTCCATGTGGAGAACTTAGCATTTACTGGAGGGGGGAAAAAAACACTGGATCATTTGTAAGATAGAAATCTTTTGGCCTGTATCCCATGTAGGCCAACAACCAAATGCAGCTCACTGACCAGAACATAGAAAGTTACCTGTAGGTAGAAGCTGTCTTCTACTGAGTCATACCCTCCCTCCCTCTAGCTCAATGATATCATCTCTCATTGGCAGCAGCTTTCTGGGGTTTTAGGCAAGTTGAAACCCCTAGAGTTCTACATGGAGAACTCTGGTATTTCCTGGTGGGGTCCCACCCACATACAAATCAGTTCTGATGTTGCTTAGCTTCAAATAAATCAGAAAAGATCAAATTCATTAAAATTGTGGTTTTTATGGCTTACAAAGTGTTTGTCTCGCCTTACCCTTCCAGCCTGGGTTGGTGGTCTGGAGTAGCTAACAAAAAGCAGAGGTCTTCTCACACACTTCTCAGGCTGCCTTATGTAGCTGGTGGGCAGGGATTGGCCTAATAATGTGTATTTCACCTCATGAGCTGTATAGATCTCTCAGCCCCATTGACTTGGAAGAATATCCCATTGATTTTGTGGTGCTTCAAAATATGCTGCCCACCCAGGGTTGTTTAGCTTTCATACACAGCTTTTTAATCTTGTGGCCACATAGCCTTCTCTGTCCGGAAGGGCCCTTAGCACAGCTACAGTGGGCAGCAGATGGGAGTAGAAGGAGGAGGAAGAGGGAAGAAGAGAGAGGACTGCAGAAGCAGAATTGGCCAAGATTTTCCCTGCAGTGGTCATTCTTCCCTGTTCTTAATAGCCTACTGGCATGAGACCAAGCTAAGGTGGTTATTATCCTGGGAAACCTTGATGCTGATGCATCTATTTAAAAAAAACCCAAACTGATATTCCATGATTTATTGTTTAATCAACAGAGAATGGTAAAGAATAAATATGGAAAAGATTACATAAATCATTTTGGTTCAGAGCAGGTGTAGTTCCAAAAGAGAAGTAAAAAGCAGTTATCTGTGGAAGAATTACTTGGGTATTGAAATTATTGCCCCCTCCCCACTAAAGCAGAGATCCAAATGCAGATGGCTAGTCCAAAATTTCCTATATAAAACATTAGTTCCTGACTACCTTTAAAAGTACATCCATCTTTTCTCCTTTTAAGCAATCCACGGCAAGAACCTGGTCTCCATCCTCCATCTGCTTGTGGCATTGGCCATGCATTTCCGGGCCCCCATCAGACTTCCTGAACATGTTTCTGTGCAAGTGGTGGTTGTAAGGGTGAGCATACAAGAAACCTCTCAATTGTTTGGTTTGTTTTTGTTTGAAATAATATTCCATTCTGCAGGGTGAAGATGGTTGCACAGTATAGCCAGTGCCACGTGCCTAGTGTGCTCAAATCTCTGGAACCCAAACCTGAAAAGAATTCTCTTGAAAAATCCAAATGTTTGTAGACTAGAGATGGGCACGACTTAGCGGTATTTCCGTTTCCGTTTCCGTTACTCGGTTCCGTTACTCTACGGAAACGGTAACGGGAATTACTCCCCCAGACTTCGAGCTCGAACCGACGAACGAACAATTTTGGTCTGATTTGTCGTGCTCGTTCCTTGCATCGCGAGATCGCGCGATGCCACACGCGGCACAGAAAAAAAGTTTTTAAAAGTTAAAAAAACCCGGTTCCCGGCCAAAAAGCAGGCGGGAAAATGCCTGCCGTGCCTCAGGGCACCTACCAGAGGGGTTGCTTCTGGAGGTCCCCGGCCTCCCCCCTCATCCCCCGTCCTCGGCTGCTCTGGTGGAACTCGCCGCAGGCTCGCAGCCACCAAAATGCCCAGTCTCGCCGCCGGCCGCCCGCAATTAAAGCGCAAGCAAGCGGCACGGACGGCACAGGAAAAAACTTTTAAACTATCCCCCCACCCATTCCCGGGCCAAAAAAGCAGGCGGAAAAATGCCTGCTTGACTAAGGGCGCAGGGCACCTACCGGAGGGGTGGTTTCTGGAGGTCCCCGGCCTCCCCCCCCATCCCCCGTCCTAGTGGGCTGCTCTGTGGGACTCGCCGCAGGCTCGCAGCCAGCAAAAAGCCCAGTCTCGCCGCCGGCCGCCGCAATTAAAGTGCAAGCAAGCGGCACGGACGGCACAGGAAAAAACTTTTAAACTCTCCCCCCACCCGTTCCCGGGCCAAAAAAGCAGGCGGAAAAATGCCTGCTTGACTAAGGGCGCAGGGCACCTACCGGAGGGGTGGTTTCTGGAGGGGGGGGTCCCGCCTCCCCCCCGTCCTGGGCAGCCGGACTCGCGAGTCGCCATCGCCATGCCATGCGGTGCGGGCGGGGGATCCAAAATGGGGCGGCAAACGCAATATTGTTTTTGAAATCGTGGTACAAAAACACACAAGCACAACAGAAACACGCGAAAATTTATAAACTGCCAGATTTTTCACAGTAGCAGTGGGTTTTTTCTTGCAACATAATGTCTTTCCTCTCCTCCTCTGTCCTCCATTGATTTTATTTTATTTTATTTTATTTACACCTGCGCAATGATGGGCTGGCCAAGTGGCCAGCCATGTGGGAGTGGACAACCATGCAAATTTCTGGAGCCATCCCACCAGTCGCATGGCCACTTGGCCATGGAGACTTCTGGGATGTGCCAAAAAGCCCCCTAAAACCTGCCCTAGCCCTAACCCTAACCCTTGACTCCGTACCCATACGTCACAGACTGTCTTCTTAGTGGGTCAGAGAGGCACCCAGAGGTGCAACCCACTAGCCCACCGTAACCTTACCCGTCATTAGCCTAACCCTAGCTCTTGCACTAAGCCACCTTAAAGCCAGATCTACTTGCTTGCATTGCACTACACGCAGCAAGTACAATTCCCTTCTGTGTGAGACATGGTGGTGCGGGAGCCTTGTGAAGGGAAGGTATGACCCTATCACTCTCACACTGGTCTCACGTCTGCACATTATGTTATGCAATATCCATATGGCTATTGCATAGCATTTTGCAGCAGCAGCAGGTGAGGAAGGGAGACCCCCATGTAGAGGGGTCTCTTGGAGCCTGCTTCCCCTTCCTAGTGGCAGGAGGCACCCACGGGTGCCTCCAGGAGCCCACTTTCCCTTTATAGCGGGCCAGAGGAGGCACCCACCCCACAGAGGTGCCTCCAGGAGCCCGCTCCCCCCCAAAAAAACCCAGTACTAACGACAACAAAAAAACGAAAAAACAAACCGACTAATTTTTGCGAATTTTCGCGAAAACCGGAAACGACCCGAAACGGGACTGGCCCGACTAACGACAACTCGAATTTTTTTTTTTCAAGTCGTGCCCATCTCTATTGTAGACTGTAAAACTGAATCGAACTGTTTATTATGATGTACTGTAGAGATGGGTAAGTATGTTGAGTCCAGCTGCCTTTGCTTATATAATAGTAGTAGCACTTATTTTATTATGATCAAAGATGAGTATCCTAGGCTGATGTGGATAGCTGGCGGTGAGCAGCATATCTGTGTGTCAGGACACATCTGTAGATAGCAACTTCATTGGTCTAAAAATAAAATATAACTGAATCCAAATGTTTTGCATTACATGGTCACATGAAACATCCGTTCACAGATTCAACCATGATCCAAAGCCCAGTATGAATTAAATAATTTATTAATAATTGGGTTTTAGCTCTCTTTGTTTCTAGAACTACAGAGTCTCATACTGTGATGCTTATCTTATTTTAAAAGTACTTCTTTACAAAGTTCACAACTAAACTATGAAAGTATTGCAACACGATCTAACTCAAATGGCTCTTAAAGGAGGAGTAGATGAAAAAAGTCATGGAAGGATGTATCTGTCACCAATTATTGTCCACAATATCTAACTCCAACATCAACATGCAGAGTTGGGGTGGATCTCGCTGCTATATGCATCTTGGTGTTTCCTTCCAAAGTAGTCAAGTCCTTGCCAAGAAAAAAAAAAGAAATCTGTTCAAGTATTTATAAATAGTGTTTCAGTGGAGATTGGGGTCAAAGTGCCAGAAACTTTGGATTACTTTGAATGGTTACACCACTATGTCACCCATGTGATACATCCCTGTTCTCTCTGGATTTGTGTGTAGCCCTTGCAGTACCTGGAGGGGAGATGGACCTCCCCTCCCAGTGCGGCAGTATATTGTGAGCTATCTGTCTAGCAGTGCAAAGCATTTTAGGGTCTGAAGTGGGATCCTAAATTGGGCCGGGTCCCAAATGGGCAGTTAAGCATCATTGGCTTTACAGAAGGCCTGCTTCTGGTAGAGGTGAATATGGGTGGTTTCATTTGTTAGAGGAGAATCCTCATGGGGCAGTGGTTAAACTGCTACACTGCAGCCAAAACTGTAATTTCTGGGGATGTTGCACAAGTGTGGGTGCTCACAATTATCTTGATGCTTGTTTGCAAGGAGGCCCCTCCACCACTGCTGTTCCCTTTTCCTGCACCCCCCCCCAAATAACTGTATTAGAGTAGAGCAGAAGAAGAGGGTAGAAATGTTGAGTCACAAGTTTCCTCCTGGGGATTATGCGATGGGTATTACCAGCCTCTAGCAAAAGAAAAAAAGATGCTCTGGTGGTGACAATAAACCTCGGTCCCTTAGGGAAGGAGGCAGTGGCATTGATTCCCAGAATGAGCCGAGTCCTGCCCTGCTTCCAACCGACTGCAGGCAATGCTGTGTTTTTGTCAATCTCACCTGAAAGCAGAAGTGCCCTGTTCAAATACTATGCTGGCAGCAATTCTCCTGGATGCAGAAGTTCAGCTGGGGTGGAAACCAGTTGGCCTTTATTTATTTATTTATTTATTTATTTAACTTATATGCCACCCACTACCCAAAGGTCTCTGGGCAGCTTACAATCCAAAGAATAAAACAATTTAAAATAGTTAAAAGTAAAATATCAATAAATCATCAATAAAAACCTTACACTAAAATTATGTGGCCCTCAAAGATATCTGGTAGCTCCTATAAGTACACCTTAACCTGCAATGCCACATTTTGGCTGTAGTTGTGGAGAAGACCTTTTTATTTGCTTTAAAAGGCTTATCATAGTTTCCTGTCAGAGTTTGGCCAGACATAGTGAAACCCCCTTTAAAGCAAGCAAATGTTGTGTTAAAAGGCTTGCAGCTTTTTGGTGCTGAATTTCAGCAAAAAAAAAAAAAATAAATCATCACGATGCATTTGAAAACCAGCCATGGTGGCACTGCCACACCCACCCACGCACCGCTGTTGCTGAAATTTGATGAAGAAGAAGAGTACAATCTGCAGTGAGTCTGTCTGAAGAGGGAAGAAAGATGGCCTTGGGCTGGCCAATGCTGCCCATTCTTGAGATACAGTACAAGGAGGAACCAGAGATTGGTTGTACAGTATTGCCCTTGTGCCCTGTGTATAAGTATCTCAGAGGTACTCCAGCTAGTTCAGACTGGACTTGAATGGGTCTTTGGTTCCATTCAGCACCATTCAGTTTTTATCTTCTTAGTTTCCTCTTCTATTAATCAAAGTGATGGTTTCTAAGCCCTATTGTAAAATCTCTTTCCCTTTCCTTTCTATTTTTCTCTTGTCCCTGGCTGTTGAAACCTGTATACAATTTATGACTGATGAACCTCTGTGGGTTTGAAAAACAAAACAAAAACATTATGCTGTACTGGCCACTGTTGTGGCTGCCATGTCCTACGTGAGCCCTTTGTTGATGTGGGTTGTTTTCTGTGACTTGATGATACTTCCCTGGGGGAGAAAAATAAGACCATTACAGGTACAGCGCTGCTGGATAGATTGATGGCATAAACTTGCAAAGCCCCCTAAAGGTTCAGTACAATTTCTAGCCTACACGGAATGTGAGAGATTAATGTTTCCCTTCGCCTTTGGAGGTTTGTTTCTCATTTAAAGCAGTGGTCACTTAATCCTGAAATTGCTTCGCTGCAGGCAGAGGAGAATGTCTGGATGTTAGGCACAGCCCTGTGCCTTCAGAGGTGTCTCCTTCCTTTATTATCTTCATTTGTTGGAGGGGAAAATGGGTCCCTAGCAGGAAATACAATTTGCATAATGACAACAAACAGGACAAGGCATTTGTCAGTCTCTTTGTCACTTTCAAAAAATTATGTCAGAAAAGTACCACTAGGTGGTGCAGAGTTCACTTTGAAGAGAAGGAGTTTACCATTTCATAGTCTGGATTCACTGTTTGCACATTCCAGTGGGGTAAAAGGCAGCCAAGGACTGGTTTGAGTTGGAATGCTTCTCTCTCTCTCTCTCTCTCTGTCTCTCTGTCTCTCTCTCTGTCTCTCTCTGTCTCTCTCTCTCTCTCTCTCTCTCTCTCTCTCTCTCTCTCTCTCTCTCTGTCTCTGTGTGTGTGTGTGTGTGTGTGTGTGTGTGTGTGTGTGTGTGCCTGTGTGCCTCCTGAGATCAACTAATAATTAGGGTTGTCGTTCGGTTAAGAAATATATATCTATATTTGTTTTAATTTCACTCATTTGAAGTCTTTCTTTTATTCATAGGCAGATCTAACAAATTTCCTTGAAGCAAGAGTGGTGTCTTTGTTTTTAAGCAGCATGTATTTCTACTGTACTAGGTGCTGTCTGAGAAGAGACATTCCCCTCCTGCTTCTGAGAAATAAGGGATTGTTCTAAGAAATCGTGGTGTCATTTTCTGTAACTTTAAATCAGTTGGTCATCAGCATTG
The DNA here is from genome assembly GCA_037367245.1 of Phrynocephalus guinanensis. NCBI lineage: Eukaryota > Metazoa > Chordata > Lepidosauria > Squamata > Agamidae > Phrynocephalus > Phrynocephalus guinanensis. The sequence continues at coordinate 13,197,103 of CM074740.1, read as the reverse complement.
TTTTATCCAGTCATGTAGTTTCAGCAAAGTTATCAGCAAAACCCTTCAGTCCTGTTACTGCTTACAGTCGCTTCTGTGCTGTTCAAGTGGTCTTAATGTCAATGTATTCTCAAAGGCTTTCACAGCTGGGATCTGATAGTTGTTGTGAGTTTTTCAGGCTGTTTGGCCGTGTTCTGGAAGTTTTTCTTCCTGATGTTTCACCAGACTCTGTGGCTGGCATCTTCAGAGGGCAAGAAGCTCTGGGAACTAGTATTTCTCTCTGAGTGTGCACATACCCCAGAGCACAGAGAGAACTCCTAGTTTCCTGAGCACCTTGCCCTCTGAAGATGCCAGCCACAGAGTCTGGTGAAACGTCAGGAAGAAAAACTTACAGAACACGGCCAAACAGCCCGAAAAACTCACAACAACTATGATCTTAACACCGACTGTCTCAGAACCAACTCAGAGGACTAGCAGCTTCGTGGTTGGTGCGACTCCCCTTCCATCCATTCTTATATTTTATGGTTTTTATTAGAGGATGATTTGGAGATTTTTGTCTGGCTAGCAAAAATAAGAAACAATGAAGTGACATATGAGGCCTCAAAAAGGTGATATCTAAACTGGGCCAGGCAGAGGCAGCAGTATGTTTATGCCACCATTCCATAAATCACTTTCCTGTTCAGCATATATCTAGGCCTTCAAATCAACACTTTGTATTTCTCTCTTGCATCCCCTGCAACCTTGTTTTCCATGATCTTTTCTTCTTCTAGAAACGGGAAGGACTACTTCATACAGCCCATGTGACAGAGGAGCTCACCACCACCACAGAGTAAGTACACATCTCCTCAGCCTTCTGCCATCATGTGTACAAAGTCAGGCAGACGGTCAGCATTATTTCACCTCCACACATGTCCTGTTCTTATGTGGAATCTGTTTGGACAGCACCGTTGGTTTTATCTGCTAATGAGTATCTGGGTCTGTGTATGTTTTGTATAGCAACAGTCTATACACCGGTAATTTTCAGTTACTACTTTGAGTGTGTCTGCCAAGGAAGCTCCTTACACAGCAGACGATTGTGGGGTACAGTCTGGACTCTAGACTTTAAGCTTGGTTCAGCTGTTCCACTAGCCAAGCTGCTGGGGCCTCACTTTTGCCCTGCAGGGTCTGGGAACCAAACTAGGACTCAACCACTGCTTCCCTGTGATTGTGCATTTTTCAGTGGTGGTAGGCAGAATGTTTTTCAGGCGAAAGACAATCTGAGCACTATTCTACCTCTTGAGGAACTCTATTGAGGTTTTGCTACCTTGAGGCAGAATATACTAACTGGCTTTAGCCGTCAGAGGTCAGGAAGACAGATGAAAGTTGGAACAGATCCCAGAATACAATGAGGTATTTAAAAGTGTGGGGCCCCACATTGAGATGAGCACCATCTGGTAGTCTGATCTAGTCCCAGATTCTTTGGCCAGATCTGATCCCAAAGGAGCCTGAATATAGGTTAAGAATGACCAATAAGCACCCAGAAAAGCCCACCTTTCTCATCCTGAACAAAACCATGTATAAGCAACATGACGAAAATGATTGGCACTTTGAAACATTAGTCATTGCTCCGGGCTGTACAAAGAACAGGATGAGACCAAGGTTCCACAGACTAATTAATGCACTTAAAAAGCTTTGAACATACTTGTCATGAGTCTTTGCCCATCCTTACACGGCCCCAGCATGGCACACTGCTTTTGAAACAGACAAGAATTTCAGAGTTGTATTTAAACAGAGTATGGGGAAACAACAGTTTGAAGAACAGTTTCAGGAGTTTATGTAATGGTATGTAACAAAATAGATAGAATGTATTTTGGAATGGGAAAGTAACAGTTCTCCCTTTCTTGAAAGGTTTTGTTGCAACAATGACTTCAAATGGGGCTCGGTCCCACTGAGCCCGGTGGCACAGTGGTTAAATGCCTGTACTGCAGGTACACCTATGCTCACGACCTGGGGTTCAATCCCAGGTATCAGGCTCAAGGTTCACTCAGCCTTCCATCCTTCCGAGGTTGGTAAAATGAGTACCCAGCTTGCTTGGGGGTGGGGCAATGTGTAGCCTGCATAGTGTAATTAAAACTATAAACCACCCAGAAACTACTTGAAGTGGTGTGGGGCAGTATATAAGCAGAACACTTTGCTTTTGAAATTGCTCTGTTCATATGCGGGTTGTTTAATGAACTAAACATTTTCTCCAAACTCTGATTTACAGGATGATGATGGGGAGATTCGGTAAGTTAAATATTTTATCATGGGGAATAAATCCATAATTAAGTTCTGAGGCCCCCAAATATTTATTTGAATCAAGCAGTTGCAATGTTTAATACTAAAGTATTTTTTGTGTGACATTTCCCTTATTTCACACTGACAGTTTTGGTCAGATGGGCTATTACTCTCTTGTTCCTGCTTTGTACCTGAGCCTGGGACTACTTCATAATTGTTGCAGGTCCTTCCTTTCTGTTGCACCGTGTTGCTTCCTGTTTTTGGTTCAAATTCAAACTCAGTTTGATGAGCATTTCCTCTTGAATAACGTCATTGGTCTAGTGAACAATTGCTGTGTCATCCATTTCCCATTGGGTCCTCAGCACTGCATAAGATGTGCACTTATCACATTTATCTAAATTTGTGTATTTAAAATATTTCTATCCCACCTTCCTCCCCAAAAGGACCCAGCCAGGGTGGTTTACATCATAAAACAGTATTTAAAAACTAAAACCAGGAGGTATGCAAATGTTTAAAAAGAATTAAACAAGTATTATATTAAAATAATAACTAAGATTAATATTTAGAGCACAACAATTCTTTTTAAGAACCCTTCTCAGACCCTCCAGTCACTAAGGAAAAGCTTGCCTGAAGAGAAAAGCATGGATTCCATAAGAAGAATTTCAGTGCATAAATTGCTGGCATGATGGACTCTTCTACTTTTATTCTGAAAAAATATATTTTCCTTCTTAAATTTAGAACGAGATGCTTTTGATACACTTTTTGATCATGCTCCAGATAAACTAAGTGTAGTGAAAAAGGTAAGGTTTTGGTTTTGGTTTCTTAAAGGGATGGTGGGAAGTATTTTTCATTTTTGTCAGATAGGAAGAGGTTTGCATTCACTAGGCTTTGTCCTCCTATTGAAAATTTGGGAGTGTTTTCTAACTTTCTTATTGTTCTATTCAGACGGTTTTTCTGAGGTAGTAATAGAGAAGAAGAAGAAGATGCTTAAGGGAGAGGTTTTGCATTGAAGCTTATTCACCACGTGTTTCAAAATGTATACCCCACAAACCCCTGTTGTCTGAAATGTATTTAAAGAAATAGGAGGGGTTCAGCATCCATAACAAAAGCAGACATACTCAAAGGATATCTTGTGGGATCTGTAAGATGAGCAGATTTATTATTATTATTTAATTTATTCTAAGATGAGTCATTGCGGAGTGCAATCACCAGCAGACATGCTGAATTCCTCCTGTGATCTCATACAATTAATATTGTCACTTCTCTCCTCCTCCTTTATATTATATCAACTTTTAGCAAATGTAGGTGGATTATTACTTCAAACATTTGCTCAACATTGATTATTATTTTTTACCATCTGTGTATTAGCCTAAAAATATTTCCAAACCCTCCTTATTGTCAATACTAAGACAGACTGAGAGATGAAATTGTATTATTATTATTTTTAATTGAGTTTAGGTGCTCCTCTCATTTGACAGCTGAAAATGAAGGCTCTGGGTTACTCAGTGATCATTAGATGTAGCTTTCTGTTCTGTGTGTAACATAGAGGAAAATTGTTAGTTTAATAGACTAAGCCCTACATCCAGTGTTGAGCCCAAGAAGATGATTACAATGTCTACAACAGTGGTTCTCAACCTGTGGGTCCCCAGATGTTCCTGGACTGCAACTCCCAGAAATCCCTTCCAGCTTCGTGAGTGGTGGAGGCTTCTGGGAGTTGCAGTCCAGGAACATCTGGGGACCCACAGGTTGAGAACCACTGGTCTACAACAACAACTACAACTACAACAGCAACAACAACAACAGCAACAACTGCTGCTGCTGCTGCTGTCCTCCTCCTCCTCCTCCCTCTCATCATCATCATCATCATCATCATCATCATCAATCGAACTGAAGAGCTGGAAGGGGCCCACTGGATCTTCCAAGTCCAGCTCCTGTCAAGGAGGCACAATGGGGAATTGAACTCCCAGTTTCTAGCTCTGTAGCCGGATACCTAAATCATAGAGCTGTCCTAAAGACTACTAGACCCATTAAAATCAAGGAAGCCTATGCCCCGTTCCTTACAGTAAGTCTAATTTAGCTGGAACTGAGGTTAGATTTCACCTCAAGATCGTAAAGGCCCACCTGGCCCCAAACGTCCTACTCCCGGTGGTGGCAGTTTTCAAGTAAGAGGCCTTTTCTAGTCATGCTGCTTGAGTTCACTTTTAATTGGAGATCCTCGGGATGCTGTGGGAAAAAGGCCTTGATACTGAGCCCTCATAATACTTCAAAATGTGACCAAAGTTGTCACCCGCATGGACTTTCTCTTTCATTCCAGATTAGAGGCTTCAGTTTGTGTGGTTCTAGAATTGCATACAAAGAACAGATTTCCAGATATTGAAAAATATCTTGGAGAGAGTGATTCTTATCTTTATTCCTTTTTCCCAAGTGTCATTTGCCGAAGACTCTGTAACATGACCAACTTTTTTTTCCTTTTTAAAATGAAAGCAAACCTCTTGAAAGGGTCTGGTAGATTTTGCTTTGGCTATTTCCAGAAACCTCCAGAGCATTGCATTTGCAATGTGTGTGAAGTGTACTTAAAGAATATTCCCATGGCCAAGACCCACAGTGCATGAAATAGGTCCCAGATCACTGAGTCCTAAATGTAATAAAGGTATTTAAGCATGAACTTAAATCAGTCTAAGGTTGGAATACTGTTGGCTTTGCATGATGATTGTTTTTATGCTCATTCTTAGAGTTTTTAAGAAAATCTAAATATTGATTATTTATTAATTATTTTAATCATAATTTTTTTCCTTTCCAGTCCCTCATCACTTTTGTAAACAAGCATCTCAATAAACTTAACTTGGAAGTGACAGAATTAGAAACTCAGGTAAGAGTTTCTAATTCAATGGCAAAGACAACATTGTATATTCAGATATTCGCCTCAGCTTTCCATTCTGGAAAATTTAAAGTTGCTGCAGAAGGATGAAAATTTGAGTGGAGTATGGTAGGGACAAAGAGGATTAACTGTTCTCTCACTGGCAGACCAAAATTTGAGCTGAAAATCAGCTTTGGTGCCTTTTCCCACCAAAACTATGACGGTTACTTCACGTCCATCCTCGTGCTGAGTTGAAGTTGCTTCTGGGTTGAAATCGGTTGTTGTCATGTGATCTAATTCCGCTTCTGCCCCTGTTTGTTTGTACTCACGGGCATGATGAATGGAACCGGCAGGACTGTAACCTCACGTCCTCGATGTGCGTTGTACTGCCGCTGCGTCCCCGTCCTCCAGCTCCAGTGGCACCATGGCCCCGGCGGACAGCGGCGGTGGGACACGAAGGGATGAGGGTGGGCAGGCATGCCGGAAGGCAGAACGCACATCCTCCACTCCTCCTGCGGTGCTGTAGCTTTGCAGCACCTCCCCAGGAAAAGATGCTGCCCGCCTGCCCACCCACACCCTCTCCCGCTTGCTCTCTCCACGGCCCCCGGGCAAGCCCTGCGGTCCTCGCCTCAGCTCCCGGAGGAAGAGGAGGGCGCGGGGGGGGGGCAGCCAGCTGCGTCGTGCCTACAAGCCCTCTCAGGTATTCGGAGGGGTGTCTGCCGTGAGGCAAGGGGGGCAGACTATTACATTTCTTCCCTAAGGCAGCAGTACATTACGGAGGAACCATCAGCATTCCAGCTCCTGTCCCAAGATTCCTAAGCAAAAAGGGGGGAAGGGTACCAGAAACGGAGTAATAAGTCCGACCGTTCAATACATTGATAGTTTGCTGTCAAAACCTCAAAAAAATTATGATGTAATAGCATAAGATATTATCTCACTGCGGATTAAGAGAAACCGCACGTCCCCTCCTTGCGGAATGAGAAGCGAATCAAGGAGATTCCTGAGCTCAAGGAGGGGAATCTCTCACCCCGCTTGGGGCGCAGTTCTGGGGGCGTGGTCGGGATGAACTCACTTCATGACGACATGGATGTGAGGTTCCGTTCCTACGTACCGGTCCACAGCGGGAGCGCGAACAGCAACGAGAAGGACGTGAAGTATCGGCCTATCTGAAACTAAGAAGAAGGCTAGTTGTCTGGGGAATATGTTATTTGAGTACACTACCCATCATCCTTAGTCATTATAGCTAACAATGAAGGATAAAGAGACTTGTCCCGTTGCACAAGATCTGGAGTATTATGTATTTCCCCATCTGTTACCCCACGTGAGAAATCTAGGCATCCCCCAAATCCTTTTTTAATTCCCTCATTAGTTTATCCTGGTTCTGTTTCCCTGATTCAGAGGCTAAACGGGGAAAGGAAAAATAACGAGAGGGGAATATATTGCAATCTGAGGTCCACTGGTCAACAGGGTTTAGAATAGGAGAGACATTAAGGGTCCTGTGCTTTTCATTTTTTCATTGAAAGGACTGGAAATCTTGCTCCATTTAGTTGTAATGAAGGGCTATGACTGGATCAATGGTATTTGTATATATCTCCAGGTCTTGTAGTATGGGGAATCCCCTCTCAGGTACTCACCGTATGCCTTCCCCCTATATTTTATTTTATATTCTGAAGAATGTTATTTGAATTAAAATGATTTACATTAATCTCTGGGATGCCCAGTGTGGAGTCATGGACAGAGGGACAGACTCGGACTCAAGAGACCTGAGTTCAAACCCCTTTCTTAGCCATGGAAGCTCAATGGGGGATTGGAAATGGCAAAACCGTCCCTTAAACATCTCATTTACCTTGAAAGCCCTGTTAGGGTGGCCATAAGCTGGTTCCGGCCTGACAGCACAGAGCAACAACCACACTAACCAGAAGAAATCTTTGGTTAGCAGCTATAATATAAGGAATTATTAAAAGGGGTTAACTTGATGTGGACTACAAGTGAAAAAGAAGCAAACACTTAACTCACTGGTCCCTTGGCACACCTAGAAGTAATGCCTTCCCGTTTCATGAGGACTCATTCTCTGTTTTTCCCTTGTGTTCACCCAGAATGGGATAATATTAATTGTGTGTGTGTGTGTGTGTGTGTGTGTGTTTGTTGTTACAGTTGTGACCGACTCTTCGTGACTCCATGTCCATGGAGTTTTCTTGGCAGGAATACTGGAGTGGTTTGCCAGTTCCTACTCCAGGCGCCTACAGCACCTGATATTCCCTGGTGGTCTCCCATCCAAGTACTAACCAGGGCAGACCCTGATTAGCTTCCGAAATCAGGCGAGATAGGATGTGCTTAGGGCATCTAGGCAGCGTTAATATTAATTAAATGCCTGCAAATATCTAATTACTGTGACCGGAGCTAAGGTATCCTGTAGGCTCTTTGTTAATTGCTAGCAAATCATTTACAAATGCCACCTGAGTCCTTGTGTGGTCTCCCTGGACGAGTCACCGGAATTTCTTTTCAGTTTGCAGACGGTGTATACTTAGTATTACTGATGGGCCTCCTTGAAGACTACTTTGTTCCTCTCCACAATTTCTATTTGACGCCCGAGAGCTTTGATCAGAAGGTGGGTAGAAACTCCAGCCAGGCCACTTTCTCTCCTTTACATTGTATGAACTGTGCTTTTCATTCCTTTTCTGTTTTATCTCCGCCACTGAGGCTAGAATGAAGCCCATAAACCCTCTTTAACAATCGCAAGTGAGCCACATGGTTAACATTTTATAGTTATGTGAAAATGTGCTGTGACACTTAAAGCCATTAATCTCAATGACAAAATTCATTAGCCCAGCAGCTACTAAATTCCAACAGTGCTGGCTTGAGTATAATATTGGCTATAGAGTGTGGATGGGTGGATTGAGGGAGAAGTGAAGAATAATATATCCTGTGCATATAAAATAAAGGAAAACTGCAGTTCATAGTGCCCACATGCTCAGATCCAACTGAATATTTGAAACAGCTGGACTTCCTTGCATCGAGGGCAGACTAGAAGCATTTTTCAAAAGTCCAAGACTCCTGCTGATCTATTAGGCAAGGAAATGGGATTACTGGTAAAGACTGGATCCAGCTCTCTGGCGCTGTCTTACAAATGGCACATCAGATAGATTTAGCCCTTTTGAAAAGCTGCATACAATAAAGATCACTGTCAGCATGTATGACACTGTTTTATTTATCTGGCTAGGAATAGTCTGTATCAAAAACCGCTTCCATAATGTTCTAGCCTCTGCTGAAAGAGGGCAATGTCTGTGGGTGCCCCCTCTCTTTTAAGCATACTGCCACATTAATTCTGGAATAGGGTAACCTTTTCTATATATATTTTCAGATAAAAAGTGCTCTGAAGTGGTTTACCATTCCTTTCTTTCAACTATACAGCTATCCCAAGGCTGTATAGGTTAGTTGTTCTCTTGGGAGGCACCGTGAGGAACTGAACTCCCGTCCTCTGCCTTGCTACCAGATTCCCAACACATTGAGCAGACTCCTGACATTAGAAAAAAATTATATTGTTGTGGAGGTGGATTGGTGGTGGACAGAGAGAGAGAGAGAGAGAGAGAGAGAGAGAGAGAGAGAGAGAGAGAGAGAGAGAGAGAGAGAGAGAGAGTAAAGGAAGTACAGTGGACCATTGTATAACAAACAGTTTGTATAACATAAAATCTGTACAGCATAAAAAATTCTGGAGATAGGGGAAATTTGCTTAACATAATTGCCTATGGGGCGAATCCGTACAACATAAAAATGGGATTACTCCATTTTCAATGCATTCCTATGGGAAATTTGTATAAAGGAAAATTTGCTTAACATAATTTCATTTGGAATGAATTAATTCCTTTATACAAGGTATCACTGTATTCATAGCCTCACCCAGTGTAGCAAAGCAAAAGGAACTGGTACATCCACAGAAGTCAAAATACGGATGGGAGACAGAGTCTCAGGATGTATGAAAGTAGTAAAGATCGTTATTCTCTCTTAAATCATTTTTAAAAGCCAGAGCTTTTAAAAACATGATTTAAGAGAGAATAAAGATCTTTTCTACTTTTATACACCCTGAGACTCTGTCTCGCATTCGTATTTTGACTCACCCAGTATAAAACAGTAGAAGGACAGTTACGTTCACAATATTTAATTTTAGGTATTTGGATTTATACTCTAGTTTACCCACTGAGTTTAAGGTACTTCTCGAAAAGAGAAACAGTACAACTAGAATGACAAGTTTTAAGCAAGAACTAAAAGAGGCAAATTTTTTTTTTAGAACAATTAACTCCAAGGGAGGGGAAGATTTTTGCCTGTTTTACTGCTCAGCTCACTGAGCTGTGAGCAGTTTTAATTAAATTCTGCCCTCCTGTGCCACTGAGGTATCACAAGAATGGGTTCTATGAAGTCAGGGGAATGCAAAACTATCTTAAACCAACCGTGGGAAAAGATTCCTCCTGCTTAATGAATGTTGTTACCGAGTGTGAACATTTGACTTTGTTTTCTAAAATATGGTTCTCAACAAGTGTGATTAGAGTTTACATTTCCATCATTGTATTCTCCTTGAAATGCCATGAATAGGTCCCACAACTCTGCAAGGACAAGCTACCATGTTGTTTATTGGCAAGTTGATTTGTATGTTATTCCCTAGCATATTGGGGATATCAGCTGGTGCAGCTTTTGCAGTCTCTGAAGTTAAACTACATTTCCAAATTTGTGGTGTTCCTTTTCCTGAACTATACCACTTCAGCTGTAGCAGGAAGGAATTTTGTGTGTTTAATTGACCTGTCCTGTACTGAGTGAGGTAGGCGAAGCTGCTGGCTGGTAAACACACCCCACCCCCCGAAAAAGAGAGAGAGAAAGAGAGAAGCAGGAGAATCAAGATTTGTAAAGGCAACTGTAATAGACACCCAGGCAAGACAACCCAAACAAAATCATAGTCCAAGGAGTAGTCTAAATGGTCAAACAAGGTTTATCTAGAGCAGGCATGTCCAAACTTCAGCCCTCCAGATGTTTTGGACCACATTTCCCACAGCCCTTTGTCATTGGCAATCTAAGCTTAAAATTCTGGGAGTTGTGGTCCAAAACACCAGGAAGGCTGAAGTTTGGACATGCCTGATCTAGATCAAGGGATCTGGGCACATAGAAACAAGGCAGAGGCTTGCAGAGCCCACTGAAAGTTGCTTTCTAGCCATGGGGTTGGGGCTCCACTCAACCAAGGTTAGGGCATTAATGCTCCCACCCATATATAAAACTCGCTGTCATTAGAAAGCTAGCATGAAGCTAGAAGACAGGTTCTGGCCCTACCACCTCATTGATTCACTGTTTTTATATGTCAAGTGTTTTTCCAAGTTCGTGTTTTCTTTAAACATGTTGCTGCCACCCTTACCTACAGGAGTGAAATTCAACAGAGATTGCTACCATTGGAAATATCTGAACATGTAATGCAGCTCAGAGATCAGTAATTTCATTTTGCAAGTCTTTAGGTTTCCTTGGCTTCCTTTAGTGCCATCAATCCTGCAAACTGAAATTTCTTATAATAATACTGGCCAGTGGTGACAAGTGAACAACTTCTAAAGGGTTTAAGCCATGTTCTTGAAAACTGTAGGTTGGCCAAGGATTATTTTGGAAAATACATCCAGTTAAATGTAAGATATGGGGGGAAATAAGTGCACAAATCTTCTTTATTGTGTTAAAAATTGGACTTGAATTTTTTTCCCATGTCTGTCTGTGATGCAGGTTCACAATGTTTCCTTTGCTTTTGAACTGATGCAGGATGGAGGGCTGAAGAAACCCAAAGCTCGACCAGAAGGTAGTAAACACAAACATATGTTCAGGTGAAACAAAAACATGTTCTGCCATGAAGGTGAAAGGGACCATTATATGAATGTTTGTATGCGAATTCCTAACTGGTCAAGATCTAGTTTTGATAGCTTTCTCGGTGTGTGTTTCCTACTTTTCCTTGCTTTTTTGAGTGTGGGTTTTGATTTATGGTTTCCAAAGCCCACCCCACACACACACACACAGACACACCACCACCACCTAGATATTACAGGCATGCAGATAAGTGTCCACTGACTTAAATTTCCTGAAGAGTGAGTTTCCCCAGCTGGGCTCCCACTTTTTCTTTAGGAACCGGACCACTTCCAAAATGAAATGCCCATATCTATTGTCCTCCTTTAAACTACTGATACTTAGCAGGAAACATGCCATGGATATTGGGGCTAAGTGTTTCTACGTGTTAATTGTGACAGCACCATTACAGGTCTCAACAATGTAATCCACATCAGTAGACAATTTACTGTATTTATCAGTCTTTCTAATGCGAGGTCATTCTCTGCCAGCATTTTCCCTCTCCATTATGTTTAATCTACATAAGGCAGGCAAAACAGCCTCTGCATAAGAGAAAATGTGGATACAAATCTGGTATCATAAATGACAATGTACAACATTCAGTGCCAGATATATTCACCTTCCCAAGACACTCTTTCCCTGTTGTCGATGTGAGTATTGTAGGGAGATTTTATGGAACAAAGACTTACAACGGGAGATTTGAGAGGGAAATAACAAGGTCTATATTAGAGATGGGCATGAAACAAAAAAGCGAAACACTGTTTTGTCATTTTGTTACACGACGAATTGTTTTGTTATGAAACAGTAGGACACATTTCATTATAAAATGAAACAAAACATAATTTATCCTCTAGAAACAAAACAATTCATTGTGGAGGAACCAAATTTGGTGGGTACCTTACTTGGACTTTAAGCCCTCCAAATTTGGAAAGGTTTGGGATTCAGGGAGCAAAGTTATTAAACTCCAAATGGGATCCCTACAGGAGAATTATTAAGGGAATCACAGGGGGAGCGATTAAGCGTTTCCCTTAATATTTACAAATTTTTGCCTGGGGCGACCCCCTTTAGAGACTCAGCCCTGTAAACCCAAACCTCTCCAAATTTGGGGGAGGATTTAAAGGGATGAGTCAAAAGAAGCTACCCCCCCCTCAAAAATATGTTATGCCTCTAGGACTCAGGAGAGTCATTATATAGCATAACAAATCATTTCATTTCATTCTGAAAATTCTTTTTTAAAATTCATTAGTAACGAAACAAAATGCTATATTTTTTGTGTTCATTTAGTCTATATGCATAAATTCCAGTGGGCATGTGGGCATGTGGAGACTAATATAAAGACACTCTCTCTCTATTGTACAGGCAAAACATGGATGTCAGCCTAAATAACTCTTTTCTGAAATCAAAATATTTGCTTTAAGACTTCAAGGACTTTAAGGACAGCATCCTAAATATTGTGTCTGTCAACACACAGTTCTTATTAGCTGTTTATTCTGTTGCCAAGATGTTTATGTAACCTACAGTTTAAAATCCCATTAGCCAATTGAATAATGCTGCCATCATATTGAAAGTTCATGTCTCCTTCCCTATTCATTCAGACCTACCACCCTGACCGTGTACACTGTTTCTATGAATCCATGGTGTAAATATTGTACTCATGTCTGGAGAATTTGATTGTAATGCATGAAAAGTCATGTGTGTGATGTCTAAAAGGGATTACAGTCCTTTGATTTTTGTTTTCTTTTAAATTGTCAAACAGTTTTAACTCTGGTTGAGGTTTCTCTGAATTATTATATCAAGGGAAATAATCAATGTAAAAATTGTTTTTTTACATTACAAAACACATACAGTCAGAAGCTGATAAACAAAAGATCAGTGCTCACAATTCTTATTAATTGCTCTTACCCACCGAGAAGGGATTTAAGAAAAGCCTAACTAGCCTTTTAGGCCAATCTCTTGTACATCAAGATTAACACATTCAAGAAGAAGACGATATCATAGTTGAATCGTAGTAGCAACAATAAAGTACACATTAAGGCTGGTTTTCCAGACAATTGTATAATTAGTCTTAATGACCCAAGGCCCAATCATTACTTGGCTTTTTGTTCCCTTATGCCTGAACATACAAAATGGTTTTCCTTGCCTCCCATATCTTATGGAAGGCTATAGAACAAGAACTATTGTCCTTAGATTCACATCAGCTAAAACCAGACTCATAAAAACTCATGTTAAGGCTAACAACATGCTGACCGCCCCTTTGAATCACTTTTAACATTTTTTGAGACACTGCAATGTTTTGGTTGTTGAACATCAAAAGGCTTTGGCCACCTATGCCGCATAGAAGTGATTTTGTAGTTAAGACTGCCTCTCACTTTTCCATTAGATACTTCATTTCTGAGTTCTGCTTCTCGGTCTGAAGTGTGAGAAAAGAAAATATGTTGGGTGGGGGGAGGATAGGAAATACAGGGGATGAATTCATGGGCCAAGTATAAACATTAATACATTAGATGTTGTTCATATGTCCCAAAAACATAGGCTATTTATTTTTATTTGTTTATATATATATATTAAACAAAGCAAACGAAGTGAAAATATATTCTGAAACTTGAGGACATCAATTATTTTCTGAGGGGTTTCTTAGGAAGGCTTGTTTTCAGCTCTCATAATACAGTATTGTGGGTCTTGAGAAAGAGCAATTTATTATTCTGACAAATGTCTGTTCAGTTTAGCAATAGATCAGAATTCCTTGGCCCTCCCTAAGTGAATTCTTTGAGGAAAAAGATTTTCAGTTGAGGTTTCTCTGAGTGATTTATCAAGGGAATTGGGCAAGGTTTCTATTCAGCTCTTTAAAAGATTGTGCATCAGAAGACTGCTTTTTCATATTCTGAAAGACCTGTTCAAACAACCTCAACATGTCTCCCCCCCCCTTTATTATCCCACAGATGTTGTCAACTTGGATCTGAAATCTACCCTAAGGGTTTTATACAACCTGTTCACAAAATACAAGAATGTTGAGTGATCTGAAGATCTCTTGAGGTGATATGGATCTTCACATCTTTATTTGGAGAAGAGAGGGGGGAATCATCATTTTGTCTTCTTTTGCCACACTTTCTTTTGCCTCATGCATGATGGTATCCCTTCATTCATTAGCTGTTGCATGCTTTTTACACCCAGTGTGTTTCTTTGAAAACATAATTTCACATTTTAAAATACCCAGGTTATTCTTTTCTTCAACCATGCTGTCCTCAGCTCCATGACGACCATATGAGGTTAATGACAACACTGATCTGGCATAAACAGGCATTGTGAGGTTTATTAAGATAATGCACATGAAGTGCTTTAATCTCTCTAAAGTGCTGTATGCTACATTTTCTAGACTTCCAGGTTTGCTAGGTTTCTAAGTACAGTAGGACCCCCGTATCCACTGATTCATTATCCATTGATTCAGTTATCCACGGTTGGCAGAGGGGAAAAATTAAATAATTCAGCAGCCACAAAGTAAGCTATTGTCACAAACAGCAGCTGTAAAGCAAACTATTGTCACAAACAGCAGCTGTAAAGCAAGCTACTGTCACAAACAGCAGCCATAAAGCAAGTTACTGTCTCAAAAGAGCAGTCATAAAGCAAGCTACTGTCAGGAAACAGCAGTTTGGAGGTGGGTGGACAGGCGTTTTCTCTTATCCATCGTTTTCATTATCCACGGGAAGGCCTGGAACCAATCCCCAGCAGATACCGGGGTCCTACTGCATAATGTAGACATGTTAACATCTAGGACTGATTGACTCTGGAAGGTGTGTTACTCAGAGTTACTCCATATCAGTGGTCCATTTGAGGCATTTTCCCTCCATCATGCCTCATAGAGCTTAGTCCATTTCCTCTGTCGCACATGTTAGCTGAATTCCTATTGCAAAGCTCTGCTGGTGCTATAGAAGCTCCCCTTTGGCAATTTTTGGAGGCATGAACCTCATACACAATGCAGGACTGTGCAACAGGCTTTCAGCAATCATGATATACCTCTGAGACCTGTGTAGGTTATCTGTGTTTATTAAGCCATTGCACAGCTTTCTTTATATATGAATTTGTTTTATGACACTTCTTTGTTTTTGAGATTGTGTTCTCAAATTCTTGTACAGTACAGTATATAACTTGGGAAGGTATTTCTTTCCTTTTTGCATTACCTTTTTACCATTCAGTATTACTTCCACTGAATACACTGTGAATGTTAGATGGAATGGCTGCCAGATTTGAATAAAGTAGATTTTCTTTTATTGTCTCTCTCTTTTCTTTCTGAAGGGAGATTGGGATGTCTGGTACTGGTGCTGTCCCTTGCTTCTGACTGTTGAGATGCTGGTCATGGTGATTCAGTGAATGAAAGAATCCCCTAAACCAGTGATGGCGAACCTTTTAGAGACTGAGTGCCCAAAATGCTCTTCAAAACCCACTAATTTTTTGCAAAATGCTAATACAGTGTTACCTTGTATAAAGGAATAAATTCATTCCAAATGAAATTTTGTTAAGCAAATTTTCCTTTATACCAGTTTCCCATAGGAATCCATTGAAAACAGAGTAATCCCTAATCATGACCATTTTTATGCTGTACGGATTCACCCCATAGGCGATTCTGTTAAGCAAATTTTCCCTATCTCTGGAATTTTTTATGTTGTACAGATTTTATGTTATACAAACCTTTTGTTATATGAGGGTCCAACTGTATAGCAATTTAACCTGAATACAGGTGGCTGTGAAGGGGCGATGTTGAGTGCCCACAGAAAGGGCTCTGAGTGCCACCTTTGGCACCTGTGCCATAGGTTCGCCAACACTGCTCTAAACACTAAGAACAACTCCCTAAACCACTGGCTTTCACACTAAAATCTTATAAGGCACAGCGTAAAGTAGCTTTTTTTGTGTGAACCACCCGGATTTGCCATTTAGGGAAGACAGGGGGTCAAGAAATGCGCAACATACCGGTAAATAAATAAATAAAAGTGATGCACAAAAATAATAGGAAGATGGCCTATTGTTTGATTGTATTCTTCAGAAATGTGGAGTCACATGAAAGAACTGGTTATTTTCAAGGCTGTGCCATTGATATGTTCACCAGCTTGGCTTTTTTGTGTGTGAATTGTGTGTAAAACATGTCCCTTTAGGATTTAAGACTTCCCAACGCTGGTGATGCCAAGGTCAAATAGATTGGTGTTCCACTCTCACCAGCTTCTTGTTTTCTCAAGTCTCTTCCTCTTTTTCAAGCCTGCTTCAACAGAAGCCTGCCTCTCTAAGTTGTCTTTCTCTGCCTTTTAGCCTTCAATAGATGTACAATTTTCAAGGTAAGGGTTGGGGGGTTGGGAGATGTGTTTTGGGGGGTTGTCCCCAAGACATGAAAATTGTAGGTAGAAGTTAAAACAGGTTCAACACTTCTTCATCAACCCTACATTTTGCTACTATGACAACATAAAACAAGACATTGATAATTAAGCGTACAAAAAGTATTCTTTTACATTGTTAATAAATGTATAGAGCAAGGGTATGTAAATATTTTTAGACCATCTAACATAAAGTTATGTTTATTCAGAAGTAAGAGCTACTCTGTTTATGTTACTGTCAGGCAAGTCAATGTCTTAAAAATGTATAAAAACCTTTGTTGTATATACTGTATGTCTGTAGAGTGATGCAGATGGCAGTGCCTTATGTTTCCTAAGCCCCTGTACCTTGGTTTTCACCTGATAGAAGTAGGAGGGGGGATTTGGAAACAGAAGCCACATATTTTGTAGTAAATGAAGGAAAGTGCATTTTAGACAGAATATGAGGGACTGCCAACCTATTGCTAGATGTAGAACAGGACTGAAAACTTGAGCACTGTAAAGTACTTGAGAAGACCTCTTCCCCAGTGTGTTGGCTGCCTTACATTTGAAGCATCACCTGACTCATTCTGGATGAGCAAACCTTTATTTTAAGAATCATGTTATGCATTGTAAAATAGAAACTATTTCATAGACTCTGCCCCTCATGTTCCAAAAAATTCCTTGGGGAAAGGAACAATGGGAGGTGTTTTCCCACGTATATTTTCCCTCCTCTGCCTCTGATAGTTATTCTACACCACTGGTCCTCAACTACAGCCTGTGGGCCAGATCCGACCTGCCAGGGTCCTGAATCTGGCCCGTCTGCCATTGCAGAACCCCCTGCTTGCCTCCCCCACTTGAACTAAAATGTCACAACACAGCCGCCTCAGCCGTCAACACAGCTTTCAATGCCATGAGGGGGTGGGGGAGCCTGTGTGGGCAGCTTTGGCAAGGATCTAATCAGGGGAAGGGGAGGGGAACGGTCACCCAAGGGACTAGGGCTGCATGCCTTCTCCGATGCCCCTCCTTGGTATCTGGTCTTCTCCCCTTCCTGCAACACGCACAGGTGCGGCGATCCAAGCTGAGCGATTGAGCTGCTCAGTGGCTCCTTTTGTACCGTTTTCTCTGCTCTTTACTTCCTGCTGGGGCTTGATCAAGGCACAGAAAAAAGAGGGGGGAAAAGAGGAAGTGGATAGAGGAAATCAGAGGGTGCATGTTTATTTTCCCCTCTGGGGATCAGGTGTCAAGAAAAATATGTCTCTCTCTCTCTCTCTCTCTCTCTCTCTCACACACACACACACACACACACACACACACACACACACAGAGCATCTATTTATGCCGGGGGGGGGAGCACATGAATTGCCTCTTTTGCTTTGTAGAAAGAAGGAAAAGTTTGGATTAAAATATAAAATATCCCCATACACAGCCAGCCGGAAATGTTAAGACTGATAGTGATTAATTGGGGTCAGAGAAGCATAAACTAGCAGAGATTAACAGTGGTGTGGAAAGATAAATGCACTTAGAAATTATGGAACTAGGAGACAAATGAATAAGTCAATAGAGCTTAGTACAAAAACTTATATTACATATGTACACATGACAAGAGAAAAAAACTAATAACACAAAAAGCACAGCATACAGAAAAAAATGACAGACCGCGGGGAAAGCTGCCTCTCACCTTAGGCAGTCCCAACTATACAGTCACACACACACCCCGCACCATTTCGCTGTTCAGATAATGCGGTCCCACTATATCGCGGGATCGTAGCACCTGCCCTCGCTCCAGCTGATGAAAAACCTTTATTTCCCCACCCCAGTGCCAATGAGCTGGAGCCTGGGGTTTGGGGAAGGGGGGGAGGTTTAAAACCTCAGGCTTTTAAAACCTCCCCCCCCCTTCCCCAAGCCCCGGATCCGATCCCCCATCATTGCCGGCCCACACGGGGCCATGCGGGTGGGCGGCGGTGGGCAGTCACATCACCCCATGCAGCCAGCTTGCGCTCCTCCAAGATGCCTCAAGGCCATGCGGGCGGGCGGCGGTGGGTGATCGCTGGGACTGCCTAAGGTGAGCCAATGCATTTCAATGGAGACAGCCCCGGACATGAAGTCTCGGGGCGGCATGGGCGAGCGGCAGCGGGAGGACAGACTTCTTGGAACGGCACGTGCCAGCGGTGGCAGGGGGATCTGATCGCCCACCCCCCAGGCCCACCCCGACCTGCATCCGCATATCGCGGATTTTCAGTCAGCGCAGGTCAGGTGGGTCCCTAAAACCTGCAATAGGCAGCAGGTTACTGTACATTGATTTGCGTACTATATTTATACATAAAGCTACAATGGTGTGTAAACTAATCACTTGTGAGGTGAGGTGATCACACCATACCACCTGGCATAATCATCTTGGCCTTCCAGGCTGATTATTCACTGCACCTGTGTCCTAGACCGAATGCACATCTTGGTCTAGCATGACATGGCATTTTACACAGCATCCATTTTGTAATTTGTTAAATACATATTACATACATTTTGTCAAGAATACATCCTTTGACAGGAAACATACATACATACATACATACATACATACATACATACATACATACATACATACATACATACATACATACATACATGTTAATTGCAATTGTTCTTTAAACATTGCATTCCTTTTCCTGTTTTTTGTGTCCCCCAAGTTAGCTGTGTACCCATGTTACCAGCTTCAGAAGGATGGAAGGATGAGTGAACCTCGAGCCTGCTACCTAGAACTGAACCCCAGGCAATGAGCACAGTTACAGCTGCAGAAGCAGTACAGCAGTTTAACCGCTGCATCATGAGGCTCTTGTAAAGAAATCATAGAGTAATCTGGCAAGTCAGGAACCTAGACAAGAACTGTATTGTCCCTGTTGAACGAACTGAACAGAACCATGAAAATTAGGTTTGTTACATTTCGTTTTCGTTAATGGCGATGCACAATGAAATGAGCTGTTTTTAAATGTTAAAAAACATCCTGAATATCCATAAAAACCCAGCAATAATTATTTATTGTGCCTGATAATACCTACCAGGGGGTTGGGGTCCTTAAAATGTGCATTTATGTCTTTTCTCAGATCGCTGTATTTTTTTCCTTTAAGGGGAGTTAGGGGATATCGACCCAAAATGGCTCCCAGATGCCTACTATTGATTTCTTAGGTATTAAAATGCCCTGGACATCCGTAAAAATGCAGCAATAATTATTTGAAATTATTACCTACCGGGGGTTGGGGTTCTTAAAATGTTTGGTTTTGTCTTTCTCCCATTGTGATGTATTTTTTCTTTTCCCTTTGACACAAAATGGATGCCAGCCACAAAATGGATGCAAGCCATGTGATGGGATCATATACATTCTTGGACAATTTCAACAAATAGCATGCCCAGGTTGCAGACTGGGTAGGTGTGGCATCCATAGAGGGCAAAAAAAGCTCTGGCAGCCCCCGTCCTCCTTGCAGTCTGCGGTGGGAGTTAGGGTGGGATAGCTGTCTCTGCAACTCTTTATTTTAGGCCAGCCAGGCAGGTGTGTGTCTCTGTGTTCCTGCTGGCTGCAGCCTGGCTCTTAGGGGAGAGAAAGAAGAGATTTCTCTTGCAGTCTCCCTGTGTGCGTGCGTAACTCTCGGTGAGTACCCTCCCCTGCCCCGCAGTGCAGTCACTCTGCGGCTGCCTTATGCCCTGGGCAACACCCGCCACTGCCTTTGCAACCTCCCTGCGTACCTAGTCTACACTGTGTCTCTGCCAGCATCATTTTTTAAAGTGTTTTCCCTCTCTGGTCTGGGGTGTTGGGGGACGCCCGGTCGCAGAAATGCTTTAAATCGCGCAAAAGTTGGCAAAAACAAAAAACGAAAAACGAAATGAATTTTTTTTCAAAAAAATCACAAAAAATGAAAATGAACCGAAATGGGACCCACAACAAAAAATGAAAAACCGAAACATCATTTTTTCGATTCGTGCCCATCTCTAGCCAATATACTGCTGGAAGAGGAGGGGGAGGATCTTCATTGTTGGAGGACACATTAACTGTACATGCAGATTTTCTTTAGTTTCATATTTTATGCATAATAGTTGTTTAAAAATTAATTGAATATTTAAAAACGATTGCAATGTTGAATTTCACAATAGATCTGTTTCTGCTCATTACAGAGCAGCTGCAATTCAAGCACGTCCAACAGCTTTATTAGTTATGGGAGAGGAGAGCAATGAACAGGAAAATAATAAAATGGCATTCTGCTTCCCTACCCACATGGCTGCTCTAAATGTACATATGCTGTATCCTCCTCTGTGGATTTAACTTCTTAATGGCATTAAAGGACAACCAAAACTGAAAGAAAATGTAAAAAATCTGCATCCAAGTTACCATTTTATGCCCCCACTTCAATATTCTACTATGAGGGGTGGAGGAACAGGCAGCAATATTTGTCAAACAGTTGTCAGTAAAAAAAGGTAGAGAAAGACTCATTCGTCTTTGACAGGGGCAAATGAGTTACACTCATATGTAATGCACAATAGTTTCATTTTTGAAATATCACCTCTAGGAAGGACACACATTAACTTCCGTTCTCTGTTCTGTAAACGTGAAGACATTTGGAAGGCAAAAACTGCTCAGAGGGAACAAAGTGTGCTGTCTGCCTCAGTTCAATTTGAAAGGTTTTGCTTGGAAAGACGTTTAGGTAGGTACTTATAAAAGGATTTATTTTAGTGTATTGAGAGTCTTTCTGGGTTTTCACAAAGGTGTGTTGATACGTAGCTGTCTGTAGACAATAAAACGGCAGAGGTGCTGCCATTCAGCTCCCCCCCACCCCCACTTTATATTGCCCTGCATTTGTGGGGCTTAATCTTGAAGGCTTGATTCAAAAGCAGGAAGTTGTTTTCAAGCTGACAACTGGCTTGCTTCTTTTCAAGCATCCTGTTTGAATTCAGCTGATATGATTAAGTATGTGGAGATATTTTTCTTCTGTATTATTTGATATAGAGTATGTATACTTGTTTTGGCATGGATTTTGAGATGTCTGTCTCTTTTGCCAGTAGGAAACAAAACAATCCATATTTCTTAGGGACATCTGCAAAAGTAAGTGATTTTCATTTTTCTGGGGTTTGTACCTAATTAATATGCAGCATTGCTTCTCCCCCACCCCCAACAAATCTTACATTTATGCAACTTTCCACTTGGAAGAATAAATCCTTTGAACCTTTGATAAGAACGATGCCTTTAAAGATGACTGCTTCTCTGATTCAGCAATAAAAGTGCATTCCACATACTATTGTGCAGACTGTGACCCAAAGAGACTCATTCAGTAATGTCAGTTAATTAATGTTGTGTGCCTTGACTGCTATCGATGTTTGTTTATTTGCTAAGGAGGGAAGCAGATTTCTCTTTCTAAGTTCTGGCATGGAATGTCAGTTAATGGAAAACAATAAGTGGTTCTTTATTCTGATTTATAATATGTATACCTTCTAAATATTCAGACTAGCTTTCATGGTTGATTTGTTGGTTGTTTTATTTTGTTACACCTTACAAGTAGATTTGAATGAATTTGTCACTTTCTCTTTATCCCACCATCAACTCCCCCCCCCCCACTAAATTGTTTCCACTGTCCTGTTGAATATGCTTGTTTCAAAGCCAATCTGAAATGAAATTTCTCATCTACCAGTAGTGGTCAAATTCAAAAGGAACAGCTATTCCAGCATGCTGAAGATAAACAGTTTGTTGGGGGGTGCATGGGAAGAGATGATCATAACTTAGCACTACTCGGGATGAAAACACAGGAAACAAAAGCTATATTTTTAAGAGCCACACACTTAAAAGTCCTAGACCTGTAGGACCTACCCAATTTCAGTGTCTTGGAATTATATTGTAGCGGCAAACTTCGCCCCCTCAGATGTTTTGGACCACAACTCCCAGATTTCCAAGCCTGTATTGCCAATGACAAAGGACTGTGGGAGTTGTGGTCCAGAACATCTGGAGGGCTGAAGTTTGGACAGTTAGATAGTCTCTGTCTCCATTATGAGAAAATGTTAATGCTGATCATTTAAAAAATGAAGGTGAACAAAATTGTTGGAAGGACAAGTGGGAGGGAGCCAATCTGGCTTCTTGGAACCAAGATAAGGGCCTTGCCAGAAGATCTTCAAGCCAAGGCTCCTTTTGGATGATACAGTCATTCACACAGCATGGATACAAGCCACATGGGGCTTTCTATGTAATCATCAGCATTTTGAATTGGGCCTGGAAACAGACTGGCAGCCAGTGAAGCTGTTATTATAGGGGCGTTGGATGCTCCCTGTAACCATTGCCAATCAGCAGCCTGGCAGCACCATTTTGAACCAATTGAAGTTTCCCAACACCCTTCAGAAGCAGCCCCACATAGAGTGTGTTGCAGTAATCCAAATAGGATATAACTAAGGCATGTCACCATAGCTAGATATTTTGAGGAATTGGGCATGATTGGTGCACTAGCTTTTAACTGTGGAAATGCATTCTTGGCCACTACTAAAACCTGTTCAGGGCTGACTCTAGGAGTACAGTACACCCAAGTTGTGGACCTGATTTTCAAGGGGATTGTAACCCCATCTTTATTTATTTATTTATTTATTTATTTATTTATATACCGCCCCATCTTCCAAGACGGAACTCGGGGCGGTGTACACTAAAATAAGAAAAACAAACAACAATAGACAAGCATAAAAATCAGGGGCACCGGTAAAAATAGGAGGGTACAATACCCTCCACAAAGGATGGCATATGCGGCAACAGAAAAAAAAGGAAAATTAAACAAAAGGGTCACAAAATGCCTCCTTGAAGAGATGTGTTTTCAAGGCTTTTTTAAAGGCGGGCAGGGATGCTGCAAGGCGCAACTCACCAGGTAGCTGATTCCACAGCATAGGGCCCATCACAGAGAAGGCGCGGTTGTACGTAAGCGATTTCCACACCTCTCTGGGTGTGGCCACCCTAAGTGAGCACGCCTGTGCCATTCTGGTGGGTCTGGTCCCAGATGACCTCTGAGAGATACGCTCCGACAGGTACTCTGGTCCCAAGCCATGGAGGGCTTTGAAAATCAAAACTAGGACCTTGAACCTTATCCGGTGGGCAACGGGTAACCACTGCAGGTGAGCCAGAACTGAGGTGATGTGCTCGAATCTACGAGCAACCACCACCAGTCTGGCCACCGCATTCTGCACCCGTTGAAGCCTCTGGAAAAGGGTCAAGGGCAACCCCCACGTAGAGGGCATTGCAATAGTCAATCCTCAAAATCACGAGGGCCTGCACGACTGTCCTCAGGGAGGACTCATCAAGGTACTGTCGGATCTGGGCGATCCTGCGGAGATGGATAAAAGCGGCCCTGGAGACCGCCGTCACCTGGGCTTCCAGGGAGAGGGCTGAATCCAGGACCACACCCAGATTCCTGGCCCTGTCTGTAGGCTGGAGGGAGACACACCCCCCCAGTCTAGAGAGGGGGCCATTGTACCCAGACGAGGGTGCCCTGAAGAACAGAACCTTCATCTTCTCCGGGTTCAGCTTGAGCCGGTTAGTCCTGGTCCATTCCAGGACCGCCTCCAGGCACAGGTCGAGGGAGCGTACTGCCTCCTCTGCAGCAGAAGAAAAGGAGAGAGAGAGTTGCGTGTCATCAGCGTACTGATGACAGCGAACTCCAAATCTACTGATGACCTCCGCCAGCGGCCTCATATAAACAATGAACAACATGGGTGATATTGCCGACCCCTGGGGCACCCCACAAGGGAGGGTCCAAGGAGCTGACAAGTCGTCACCCAGCTGAACCTGCTGAGACTGGCTGCCAAGGAAGGAACGGAGCCAGGAGAATGCAAGGCCCCCAATTCCCGCCTCAGCAAGCCAGACCAGCAGGTTACCGTGGTCGACGGTATCAAAGGCAGCTGACAGATCAAGAAGCACCAACAGGGAGGAACACCTCCTGTCAGCCTCCCTGAGGAGGTCATCCTGCAGAGCAACCAGGGCAGTCTCGGTCCCCCAAAGTGGTCTGAACCCGGACTGGAAGGGATCCAGGATACGATTTTCCTCCAGGTACGACTGAAGCTGGACGGCGGCCACCCTCTCAACAACCTTGCCCAGGAAGGGAACTATGGTGATCGGACGATAGCTGGATAAATCGTCCGATGCCATGCCGGGCTTTTTCAGAGTGGGCTTCACCACGGTCTCCTTCAAGTGGGAAGGGAAAATACCCTCCCTAAAGGAGGCCGTGGCAATAGCCAAAACCCACTCCGGCATGTTCCCTCCGGCCGATTTAACAAGCCAAGCTGGGCAAGGGTCAGAAGGGGTAGCAGCTGGCTGGCAGTAAGCCATGACTCTGGAGGCTTCCACTGAAAACACCGGTCCAAACTCCACCAGGCGAGGAGATGCAGGGGGTGTGGCCCCAGGGATCTCAGGGGATGAACTAGAGCAACCGGAGGGCAGATTGGAGCGGATGGCCTAAATTTTGATCTAAAATAGACTGCAAACTGCTCACTAGTGAACTCACTTGGAGGAGGCCCCAGCTGACCAGGATTGGAGAGGTCTCGAACCACTCGGAAGAGCTCCGCCTGGCGGTTTGAGGCCTCACCAATTCTCAGGGAGACATAGGATGTTCTAGCATCCCTGATCGCGCAAACATAGCAGCCGGTCAGCTGCTTAAGTGCAGCCCTATTAACTTCCATTCAATGTGCCCTCCAAATGACCCCCAGCCTCCTACATTCTTGTTTCATTGTCCGCAACTCAGCCGAATACCATGGCGAAGAACGGTCTCCACAGCGCAGGAGGCGCTTGGGGGCGATCCAGTCTACCGCCCCGGTGGCACCATCATACCACCTATCCACCAAGGCATCAACTGGGTCGTCTGCTAGACAGCCAGAAAGCTCCCTGAAGTCTTCCATGAACCTATCAGGGTTCAGGAGCCTAAGGGGGCGGGCCCAAATGTAGGGCCAATGCTCCCCGTGGGGTGGGGTGGCGATCGACAGGGAAATTTTTTAGCAGATGATGGACTGGCCATGACACAGGTAGGGGTGAAATACCCCTAACCCTCAGACAAGACTCTGACGACGTGGAGGTAAAAACCAGGTCGAGGGTATGGCCTGCTCTATGGGTGGGGCAATCAACATGCTGAGATATGGAGGTCATGGATTCCACGAATTCCAGAGCTGCACCAGAGAGTTCCTCCTCGGCATGCACGTTGAAGTCCCCAACCACCAATAAGCGGGGGGACTTCAACAGGGCAGCCGAGACGAACTCCGAGATCTCTGGAAAGGATTGAGCTGGGCTGTGGGGAGCACGGTACACCAGCACAATACCAAACTTATCTTGCTGACCCACCGATAGATGAAGGCATTCAACCCCAGGACACACCAATGCCGAAGATCTGCTAATGGAAAGGGATTCCCTGTAAACGATGGCCACCCCACCTCCGACCTGCTGGCCCACTGGACCTGAAACCGGGGGGGGGGGGGGGGCATAGAAGAGAGAGAGGGGCCCCGCCCTCTGCACCCACCCAGGTCTCGGTGATACAAGCCAGGTCGGCTCGCTCATCCACGATCACATCGTGGATGATAGGTGTTTTATTGTGAACCGACCTGGCATTGACCTCCCAACAGACCGGAGGCACTGGTGGAATAGCACCCAGGTACGTGACAGCGATCAAGGGGATCAGAACGGGGGACAGGCATCAGCTGCCTGCCCTGACTTCTTCTTACCCGACTAATCCCCCCGCTCAGAGCGTACCTCCCACGGCCAGACACCACAGGAATTAAGGTCCCTGCTGACATGGCGACCCCCCCCAAAAAAGTACAAGATACAAAGGAATACAAATACAAAATACACGATACAATTAGTAAAAGAAAAGAAATAAAACTAAATTTACAAAAAAGTAGTAATAATAACAATAACAGTAATAATAATAATAAAAGTGACAATAAAATAGTAATATATCTATAAAAATACAAAAAAGGAAGAAAATAGAAATAAAAATAATAACAAAGTAATCATAAACAACAGCCACCTTAACTGGTTAGATCTGCGGGAGGAGGGAAAAGAGCTAGGACGCAGGCAGACCAGCTCCCAAATACAGAATAGCCCACGCAGGGAAAACTAGATTGAAAGCTGCAGACAAGGGTAACATACAAAGCAGCAGGCAGGATAGGCAGGGCATGTCCGGACCGGGCAAGAGTGATACCTTTGATACGTTGACCCAACAGTCTAGGAGCCAAAGCAGGGTCCACGAGGATCCGTGCCACAGCTCCATCCCGTACAGGGCCTCCTTGACATAGGCTGAATCCTTATCCACCAATTTTCCTTGTAACTTGACCAAGAGCACCTCTGTCTTGTTCAGATTAAGTTTCAGTTTGTTAGCCCTCATCTAGTCCATCACTGACAACAGTCACTGGTCTAAGCATAGAACAGCTTCATTGGAATTGGATGGGA
The DNA here is from genome assembly GCA_037367245.1 of Phrynocephalus guinanensis. Taxonomy (NCBI): domain Eukaryota; kingdom Metazoa; phylum Chordata; class Lepidosauria; order Squamata; family Agamidae; genus Phrynocephalus; species Phrynocephalus guinanensis. Next base: position 13,170,378 of record CM074740.1, on the reverse strand, counting down.
AGGAAAGATAGAACTGGGTATCATCAGCATACAGACAGTACTGAGCCCTGAAGAACAACATAGACAAATGGCCAGGATGTGGAACAGGATTCTCCCAATACCACCTTCTGAATCTGGTCATCCATGAAGGATCAAAACCACTCTAAGAGAGTACAGTACCTTCAAGACCCATCCCAGAAAGTTGCCCCGGAAAGACACTATGGTTGATGGCACTGAAAGCCTCTGAATGTTCCAGCAGAATCAACAAGGATGCACTCCCCCTGACCCTGGGATAGGTCATCTACCCAGGTGACCAAAGCTTGCTCTGTTTGGTAACCAGTCCTAAAACCAGACTGAAATACAGTAGATCTAAATAATCATCTAGACAATTTTTATATGACTTCATTGTCTTGAGGATTTGTTCATAGGATCTATTTTTACCCACATTGGTGCGCTGGGTGGAAACAAAATTGAGGGTTATAAAAGCAACTAGCTCTTGGTATTAAAACGAAAAGGTTACTGTTAAGAATAGGTTGATATTTGGGTTATAGGAAACATATGCATATTATAATTCAGATAGATCTAATATTTTCCCCTCTCCCTCTGCCATATTGATTCTACTTTCTCCTCAGATGTTGCAGTAATAAATTTAATCCAGATGGCTAATTGCCTCATTCCTCTCAACCTTTTTCTTATTGTCAACCCCATTTTTATGTGCATGTTCTTGTTTGGGTTTATGACTATCATGATGAAATATATTCCTTGCAGGATATCTCTTGAGAATTTTGTGCCTGTTTCAGTTTGCAGGCCTAGTGTGAAAGCCTTTCATCATTTATACAGCATCATTTCCTGTCTTGAGTTCAGTTTGGATCCCTGGACAATCAAAGACAATTTGCACTAGGCTACCTCTTGGCTGAGGACAAAGATTTAAAGTGAGACTCCAGGAGGTGAAGGTCTTATCACAGCAGAGTCACAGCTAATATGTTATCTTCAGCTTATGGATACTGGAAGCATTTTGCACCAACATTGTATACAAATGACCAACAAGGCCTATGGGAACAGCTGGGGTGGAGCCAGATGATTACCCTTCTGTCCCGGGGTCTCTTCTGTTGCTTTTCTGCTGTGTTCGAGGCCTCTGTGATGAAGACCTGAGATTAATAATGCCTTTGCTTCCACCTCTTGTCAGTCCTCCTCCTCCAGGACTCACTTCTTCTTGAGAATGTAGCTGTGTAGCATTCTGAAAAAAACATCCTGCTTTCACCTAGACTGACTGCAATAAAGTGGATTTCCTTTATTTCTCCTAAAATGATCTCCTTAGTCAAACCTTGGCACAACTCTGCCATCACTTGTTTAAGGTTGCTGCCACTTCAGCATGGTTACATTCATACTCTCAGTCAGGAAGGACTCCATTGTCGGTATTATCCTCCTAAGGCAGAGGTCCTCAAACTTTTTAAACAGGGGGCCGGTTCGCTATCCCTCAGACACTGTTGGGGCCCGGGCTATAGTTGTAAGCTGTCCCCATCTGTGTATCGTGTCTAATGCTTTTCATGCTCCTCACTAACTCCAAGAGTGTCTTCCACTTTTTGATGCACTTTCATCTATGGGGAGGTGGGGGTTAACCCTATGGAGGGGATCACCCTTCAAATCATGAGCTACCACTGCAGAAATAAAATGAAGGTCCCTGTCTCCAGCTTCATGCCATCTGTGGCTGCTGTGGCCACTGCCGAAGGAATGACATGCAGGAGCCGCCTTCTTCCCATCCCATCTCGGAGCGGGCAAAAGAAGGAGCTGCCTTTGGGCAAAAAACAGGGCCCGCAGGAGCCTCTTGGAGAAGCACAGCGGGAAATGTAGTCCCCTCAGGGGCCATCTGACATTCCAACAGCCAGGAAAGATATTGAAGAGAACTACAAGCCCCACTGACGGCTCAAGTGTGTGTGTGTGGGGGAGGGTTCTGCAATGGTCAGTGGGCCAGATCCGGCCCACAGGCCATAGCTTCAGGACCCCTGTCCTATGGGCACCATGAGACCTAAACATAAGGCTTTGTGTTTTTTAAGGAGGTAACTCAGAGCAATGGAGCCAAAGTTCCTCAATGTTTTCCCTGAGTTCATTGCAGTTCATCAGTCACAACAAGAGGAAGACATTGTTCCAGGTATGTGTTTAGAACTCAGCACTGGAAATGCATGAGGTGTGTGTGTGTGTTGATCTGTACGTCTCTCTGTGTGAAAATAAATTATTGTGATAATTATGAACTGCTGGATAGCTTGATGATTTACGAATTTGGCTGGGGAGCCAGAGGTTAGGGGTTTGATTCCCAGCTGTTCCTCCCAGACAGGCAATGAACTCAATGATCCATCATGTCCCATCCAGTTCTGCAGTTCTTCTTCTTCTTCTTCTTCTTCTTCTTCTTCTTCTTCTTCTTCTTCTTCTTCTTCTTCTTCTTCTTCTTCTTCTTCTTCTTCTTCTTCTTCTTCTTCTTGTCATCGTAGTCGTTGTTGTTTCCACATATAATCAAGCCCCTCAGAAGAAATTTGGTCCTCCTTTTCCATTTGGTGCCTCATGTTATGTGATAACTTAAATGAGATCAACCCGGTTCAATATAATAATACCAATAAAATATGTTGCATTATTTTTACTATTTCTGTTATAAAATACTCTTAGAATATATTTCCTTCCTTATCCTCATTTTTTTTAAAAAAAAGGTTAGTTTGCATTCCCTTGAGAAGTAATTTCTGATCTGCAGAGTAAAAGATCTGCCTTCTGTTGTGCCTCCTTCCGGGGAATCTAAAAGTCTTAATGATTCGACTGCATACATGAACTGGCAGTATGTTAAACAAATGCTAATATGTATCAGGCCCTGAATTAGTCATGCTGCATAATTATGACTGGTGTTTGTTTACTTCTATTTTAGGAGAAAAGAGGAAATACATAAGCCCGAGTTGTCGGAATGACCCTAAACTTGAAGCTCTGCAAACAGTAATACACTTTTACTGATTACTTTTGCGACATCTATTATCGCAAAGAACATGTACCAAATACTTCCGTTGCCAAATGTTTTAACTAGGAAACATGATTATGGGTGAAGTCAATGTTTCAGATCATATTCAGGAAATAGCACTTGTTAAGTGAATAGCATTATACCAGGCACCATGTCTCATCCAGCAAATGTCCCTTTCTGTCAGAATATTTGTTTGTTTGTTTAAACTGATACCCTGCCCTATTAGTAAATAGGCAAGTTCGTACTTCTTTTTTAAACTGATTGTTAGATTTTACATCTTGCCCTTTTCCCAGTGAGGTCAAGGCAGCGCACATGACCCTCCTCTCCACCATCTCCCAAACACCCTGCGAGGTAGATCAGGAGGAGAGAGAGAGAGAGAGAGAGAGAGAGAGAGAGAGAGAGAGAGAGAGAGAGAGAGAGAGAGAGAGAGAGAGAGAGAGAGAGAGAGAGAGGTGTTGGCCTAAGGTGGAAGGTTTCATGGGTGTATTGGGGCTTGCAACAGGCCCCTGAAAAGTCTCTAACAAGGAGGCCTCTTTGCTTATGGTGTCACATGGTGGTCCCTGAAAAAAGTTTAACTGTTTCAAACAGAGGATAGGATCCTGAAGGTCCATTCTTTCTATGCCAGGTTCCAATTGGCTAGTGGCTGGCTTTGTTTTTTCTTGAAACTTGCACAATGAGATAATGTGTACCATCCTGCAGGTGGTTAAGCTCTGTTGAAAACAACAGGGACAATTTCCAGCTGCAGCTTACGAGACGCCACAGATGGAACATGAATGCTCTGCTCACTTTTACCGGAATATAGCCCCAAAACCCACTGTGAAATTGTTTTGTTCTGGTTATTCACTTTGTGAGGGGAACCCAAATAGTATCCTGAACATGGTACCCTGAGTGAAGTATTATCCCCCCATTTTCCCCCTTTAGTTCTTGGGTCCCTTTGTTCTGAACACTGAAAATCTGACACCCCCCCTCCCCACCCAATGCAGTGGAATAGCTGCACAGCCTCTCTGTGCATTGATTATTCATGGTGCTGCTGCTCCATTGCTTGGCCTGATTCATCCAGTCAATAGCCATGCACTTATTTATGGCTTTGCAGTAGGAGTGAGCGAAAGAAAACAGGATGCAAGGAAAAGGTGGCTGTAGCTTTCATTCACTGTCCCACAATGCTACTCAAACATTGGGTTTCCATATGGTTTCCCCCATCTTTACTCCTTCCTCTTTATTGGACATTTATGGCAGGTCCATAGCGCTTCTTACAAAAAATGCTGCCAGAACTCTGTGAAAACAGAGGATGACATATGCTCCTTGGACAGTCCTGTTACTATCCTCTACCGAAACAATGCTCCTCATGCACTTCCCTGCACCCGCGGCTCCTGGTATTGTACTAGATAAGGCACGGCGTGTTAAAAATCTATGAAAAGGTGGCCAATAGAGATGGACACGAAACAAAAAAACATTTTGTTCCGTTATTTGTTATTCATTTTGTTACATATCGAAACAGATAACGAAAATTGTGATGAAATTGGAACTGTTTAGTGCACTGTTATAGTGATGAACACATTTATTTTCCTCACAGTTCTTAATAGACTGGATTAATACAACTTTGAAACATGAACACATTGTTGTGAGAAGCCTTGAACATGACCTATATGATGGATTGGTACTTCACCATCTCTTAGGTAAGTCACTTCCTCTGAGTTCTTGGAATAGTGTTTCTTCTTTAAAGGAATTTGTGGCATTATGCTTGACTTCAGCTGCCTAGATGCCTAAGCACATCCGATCTCGCCTGATTTCAGAAGTTAAGCAAGGTCCTTGGATGGGAGACAACCAGGCAATATCAGGTGCTGTAGGGGCCTGGAGTAGGAACTGGCAAACCACTCCAGTATTCCTGCCAAGAAAACTCCATGGGCATGGAGTCACGAAGAGTCGGTCATGACCGTAACGACACAACACACACACATTCTTGACTTCAGGGCAGCCAGGTTGCTCTTATGGCTACCATTACTTTGTGTGCAAAAGTAATTAATTGTATTGCATGTTGTTAAGGAATTGTACTGTTTTAACCAGTAGGCTAGACAAATAAAAGGAGGTGTTCTCTGGTTCCCTCTACTGGCCAATTCTGATCTTACATCTTCTGTATACAAAAGACAAAGGTCAATATCTTATGGCTGAAACATGAATCAGAAAGGAAATTGTGCAAGCCTCTTGCACAGTTCTGGCACAGATGGGTGATTGATCTCACAAGTATTACAAGAATGGATACACAGCCACAAGCCTGCCACATCAGAGTTTGGCAGTGGGTGGGGGTGATGCCTATCCAATTGCCCTTCCACTTCAAGTTTCTCCGGCGGGATGCTGAATGCCACCTTTCCTAAAACTGAATAATGATTTCCTTGCCACTTTGGACTGCCAAGAGAATGGCATAAACCTGGACAATCATTGTTACAATGCCTAAAAACTGCCCTTAAAAAATAATGCATGAAATAACAAGAAAACATTCCTTATTGGGTCTTAAAAATAACTTTGTAACTACCTTCTAAACTGATCTTACTGTAGCTTGAGAACTACTAATTACAATAATTACTACCCAGAGGTTACTAGTTATGTGTTACTTTTAACCAGTTATTCATAAAGATTGCCAAGATCTTCAAGTTCAGAGTTCTGAATGTGCTGCTATACAGGGTACTTTCAGGTGGAGGTGTGACCAAAACCTCAGTGAAGTTACATTTTTCTGTCCGTGATTGATTTATCTCTAATAATTGGAAATGAGGAGATGGTTCTTCAGTGGAAGGTAACAAATGCATTGATCCCTTCCTCCCCAGTTAGAAAGGCCAGAATCTCACAGCCAACAATGGGATAGGGACAGAGGAAAACGGCAGGTGGAATTTGGAAAAACACAGAAGATGAAACAAAGATTTTAGTTGTCACTGCTAAATGTAAATGAAAAGAAGTCTACTTTTGCCATAACCCCATGGATGATTTAAAAGAATCTTGCCAGAAATTGTGGGGTTGGAACAGTATTTTTCTTTTGCCTCTCTTTTTAAATTGTAGAGGAACTTGGATCTGTCACTCTGGAAGTGGAGAAAATTGCACTGACAGAAAAGAAGCAACAGCTCAAACTTACAATTATCCTGGAAACTGTGAACCAGCTTTTACATTTAGATGAAAATGAACTGAAATGGAGTGTGAATGGTATGTAGAGATGTAAAACAGAAGGCAGATATTCCATTCTAAGATCCTTCCTCTCTCAGTTTGGGAAGCTGGTAATGTAAAGAAAGTTGTCTAGACTATAATGGACATGAGAAAACCAAAATGTTAAAGTCTGACTTTTCACTAAATTAATGCCTGACCTTGGCATAAAATTTGCAGGGAAACAGGCCAGCATCATTTGTCCTAAAATACAGAAGATAAAGATTATACACTGTGTGCTTGTCTACTCTTCTTAATGAGGCATTTCGAGGAACAGGGGTCTGTAATGTAACTAGATATACAAGAATCTTCAGGACAAGAATTGGCACCAACCTATTTGGCCTCATGGTTTCATTCTGAATACCCATGGGATTCCCATATACAGTGGTCCTCAAGAAATCATGGCACAACTAAATACTCCATTACTTGACATAAAACATGTGTCTTTATTCTCCTTCCCCTCATCTCATCCTTCCCTTTCTACTGGAGGTGGGATATCATAGCTATTCTAATTTTGGCTACAGCAGTTCTAAACCACAACACTGAGCTATATCCAAGCCAGTTTTTAAGGATATTTAAGACAACAAATAAAGCAGTGTTCTGCCTATATATACCGCCCCATACTACTTCAAGTAGTCTCTAGGCGGTTTGTAGTTTAATTACAGTATGCAGGCTACACATTGCCCACCCAGCAAGCTGGGTACTCATTTTATTGACCTCGGAAGGATAGAAGGCTGAATCAACCATGAGCCTGCTACCTGCAACTGAACCCCAGGTCGTGAACACAGTTTTACCTGCAGTACAGGCCTTTAACCACTGTGCCATGGGGCTTCTCCTTAATCTTCCTTCTCTTCTTGTTTTACCTTGAATGATCCATTGCAGGAAATTTAAACTTTTTGTTGCTTATCATGTTGCCATAATGTTCTATGTACCTACCTTTTACATGATTTAGTATTTCTTGGGTGACCATCCAGTAGCAACCATTATGCAGATTAGAACCCCTTTGTAAGAAACAAGTCAGAGGAAGTGCTGTGCATCTGCAACAAGCCTATGAAAAAGCCAACCATGTACACAGCAGGTAATTGTGCATGCACAGAGAGTGAAGAGGATTCTACTCTTGGCTTTTTGTACATTCACCTTATACACTTCTCCCTTCACCAATATATGTATACATTGGATACCCTCATAAAGCACAAATAGTTGATTAAGATACACACATCTCCCCTGACACCCATCAGCTTCCAGTCATGCAACATCACCCCTCCTTGGCCACCATGTGGAACTGCCATGCCAAGAAGGGGTGCTGACCAGGCCACTGCTATCAGACCAGGGACTGCCACACCAACAACAACAGTGTCTTTGTTGGTAAGTCCGAGACCCACTTTTCTCAGGCCACTTCCTGAATACAAAGAGCAGCACAATGTTCATTGAATATTGATTTATCTACTTATTCATTGTGGTGTTTATTTTTTGAAAAAAAGATATCCATGTGTAACCAAAACCGTGCTGCTGAAAGCCATGCAGTTCAAGGGAGAAGTATATTGCTTCACTGGCTACGCCTAACACCCAAGAAACGGTCAACCTTTTGCCACCTTGTATACTAAGGTCCATGATTCCATGAGTACATTAGAACAACAGCAGCAACAACACAATGCATACCATACTGATACAAACAAGCCAAAAGAATTTTAA